>CM035624.1:23775141-25025141 GCA_020496765.1 Gossypium stocksii
TCTCAACCCAACTCTTTTATCTTGCGGGTTCGTAGAAGGAGTAGTTGTGAATCGAGATTACACTCGTATCTAAGATCTTTCTTGGGTCGATATCATAGTGGTAAGTACCCTTTTTCGTTAATCATTCATATTTAAGGCATGAAAAGCCGAAACACCTTATGGGGAGGCTAACGTTAATGACTAAGGGCTTGTTGGCCGTTTTCTTTTGGTTTGATTATGTTAGTGCGATCAAGAGGTTGTGCAACTAAGGACTTGGAAGGCTAAACGCGATTGGACTTCGGGATTTAGTCCACAATCGACAAAAAGGGGTAAGATTTCGATGCTTAGGCCATGTAGGCCGATTATGGTAAAGGTTTATGGCTCTTTGGTTATAGATTATTAGACTAAAAATTATCGTTCGATTGTAGGCTCTTCGTACGTGGATTCCGTCGTTGTTTCATCCATTAACAGGTGTGTAACGTATCTCCATCATAGACTAGGATGGCTAAAGGCCGTAATAACTGAAAACTGTGCTAAAGTGACCGATCAAAAGTGACCGAAAATCAGTCTTGGAAGGATCTAAGAGTAGCCGAATACTCTATTGTGGTCACATTGGAAATTGACGGTGGCGAAATTGCAGAAGGTGCAATTTCGAGCGTTTTGGTAAGTTGGGCTGCGATGGGCCAAGATGGGCCCAATGGGCTTCCGAGCCCAAATTGAAAAATGATCGTTAAAGACCTTCTGGTAACTTAAATAGTAAAAACATGGTTAAGTTGGTAAACCAAACCTAAAAATTGGGTTTAACGGGCTCGAGACGACATTGGACATAGTAAGGCCCATTAGGGGTTTTAGGCTAAAAGGGCAAAACTGGAAATTTGGCTTAAATGGACTTCCGTGGTTATATTAGGACTGATAATTTATTGAACTTGCATAAAAACGCTAAAAATATGATAAAGGACTAAAATACCCCTGAAACTGAAAAAAATTACCAAAATACCCCTAGGTGTGAAAAGACTATTATACCCCTAGGGTCAAGTCTGTATGAAATGTATAATTTTATGTATATGCATGAGTAATCTTTATTATGACTATATCTGATGCATGAGATGCTATATGTTGCATGCTAGTATGATTACATCTGTTGCATGGGGTATGGGTTTATGACGGAGGAAGCGTTCTGGCAGCCTCGCTGCAATCTGGTGACTTTGTCACATTATTATCTGGCAGCCTCGCTGCAATCTGGTGACTTTGTCACATTATTATCTGGCAGCCTCGCTGCAATTCTGGTGGCCTCGCCATAATATCTGTATTTGGTGACCTCGTCATAATATCTGGTAGCCTCGCTGCAAATTATATCTGGCAGCCTCGCTGCAAATATCTGTGGTGTGTAGCGGTTGGGTGGGTCGAGTAGTCTCCCGCTATGGTGTAAGGCTGGTACGAGGGTGTTATGGATGGATTTGGGTTGGGTTTCTATTTGCATATTATATCTGATCTGTATCTGTTATGGGCCTATGGGCTTAACCTGATTTCTGTAATGGGCCAAAGCCCAATTAATCTGATTCTGAGGCTTGATCTATTTTGGCCTATGGTTGAGATTATGTTATACACTGAGTTGTCAAACTCACCCCTTATTTCATCTCTGCAGGTAACCCTCAACCATAGTGGGCTTGGAGCTGGGAGAGATTCGGAGTGGCCACAACATTTGCAAGTTCGGGTTTTCATATTTAGTAATTTTATTTTGCTATTATTTTGGGTTTTAATTGTAATAAGGCCGCTGTTTAAATTTTCTTTATGGGTTTTATTTTCTTGGATGGTTTAAATCGTATTTGGTTGAAACTGCTAGTATAGGCTGCGCGGGTTTTCAAATTCTTAAGAATGTTTTCACAACTCAACAAGTTTTAAAAATTTGGACAACTTAAAAAGAGTAACAAACTGACTTTTTCACAAGCTTACTGCTTTACTAAAAATCACACTTAAATCATACAAAAGGCCGTAGACTTAGTTTTAGGTTCATGTGACACACCAGATCTAGTCATAACGTCTAGACCGGGTTTGGGGTGTTACATTTAGTGGTATCAGAGCCAG
Organism: Gossypium stocksii; assembly: GCA_020496765.1. Classification (NCBI taxonomy): domain Eukaryota; kingdom Viridiplantae; phylum Streptophyta; class Magnoliopsida; order Malvales; family Malvaceae; genus Gossypium; species Gossypium stocksii. The sequence goes on from CM035624.1 coordinate 23,777,206, forward strand.
GTTGCAACAACTCGGTTGTAGATCGGGTCTAAAAATAGGAGTTTTTAAATAATCAAAACAAAGATTTTCGAAAAATCATGTCTTTTACATTGTTTTCAAAATTAATTGGAACTTGTTTTGATGAACTTCTTTCGTATATAAATGATTTATTTTCAAAGAATAAATTAAGTTTTCCTGTGTAATCCTTCTAAAGAGTGGCACACCGAATCTCCGGTCCAAGCCTGTAAGTTTTCTGAACTTTTCTGGTTAATTCTGAATTTCTGATTATATGCCTGACTAAGACCCTATTATGGTACTTTAGCTAGGATATTACTGAAACTATAGAGACTCTGATAGGTGGACTGAGACTGTAGCTAGGTTACCGCGGAAGAAGATAACCTCTGAAATGTTACTTATTCATAAGACATCGGTAATAAACACTGAAATATTAATCTGACTCATAAAATTTCTAAAACAGAAAGTACAAAATGAGTACGCGAGCAGCTCGTGGTAGGGGCCGTGGACGTGGCCGAGGTAGTGCACGAGCTGAGACTTCATCTTCGGGTCATGCGCCAACAGCTGATATACCAATACCACTGGCAACAGAGGTGAAGTCCCATGATCGAGGTATTGGGGACGACGCTCTATCATAAGCGATGCTTCGAGTTTTGGAAAGGGTTGCTGGGGCAAGTACTGGTAATGGATTTCGGGGATCCATTTCTGAGCGACTCCGAGCTAATGGGGCAGAATTCTTTAGGGGCGTGTCTGGTGTAGCCCCGAATGTGGCCGAGTATTGGTTGGAGGCCACAGAGTGGATTATGGATGATCTGGATTGCTCTATGGAGCAAAAGCTGAAAGGAGCCGTGTCGTTGCTGAGAGATGAAGCTTATCAGTGGTGGCTTACGGTGAGAGATGGAACTTCAGATGGTGAGGTAACATGGAAGCTGTTTAAGAAAGCCTTTAAAGGAAAATATGTTGGGGCTAGCTATGTGGACGCCCGCAGGAAAGAATTCTTGAATTTGGTTCAGGGAAGTAGGACAGTATCTGAGTACGAGGCTGAATTTCTGAGGCTGAACCGATATGCTTCTGGGATAGTTGCTACTGAGTATGAGCGTAGCGTGCGTTTCGAGGATGGTCTGAGAGATGAACTAAGGGTACTGATTGCTCCGCAGAGAGAGCGTAACTTTGCTGCTTTGGTTGAGAAAGCTAAAATAGCTGAGGAAGTAAAGCGTACCGAGAGACAGAATCGCGAGAAGGATAGAAACTGCTTCCGGAGGGATTCTAGACCATCAGGTGGGGCTAATAGGAATGTTAAGAGAGCAAGAGTAGCAGAACTAGTGCGAGCGGTGCCAATGAATGCTGTCAGACCGCAGGGTTGTAGGAGTTGTCGTAAGATACATATGGGCGAGTGTCGGAAACGTTCTGGAGCCTGTTTTCGATGTGGGTCGATGGAGCATAGGATTAAGGACTGTCCCGAAGAACCGGATCAAGGACAAGTTATGGCTCAAAGGGTTGTCCAACCAGTGAGGGGTGGACCACCAGCTCCGAGGGGTCGTGGACAAGGTAGAGGCGGAAATGGTAATGGTCGTAGACAAGGAGCACCTGGCAGGGGTGCTGGTTTCGCTGAGGCTCGTCAGCCAGCGCTAGTTTATGCAGCTCGTCGCCGAGAGGAGGGTGATGCTCCTGACGTCATAACCGGTACGTTTTTAATTTCTAGTATGCCATGCATCGCATTGATAGATGTTGGATCTACCCATTCTTATGTTGCATGTGCCATGTCTGGGTCGCTGGGAGTGCATTCTGAGGAGACAGTGAGTGGGGTAACTGTACTAAGTCCTTTGGGTCACTCGGTTAGGGTAGACAAACTGTATAGAAACGTGCCTATAGAAACTCAAGGAAAAATCTTTTTTGGAGACTTGATGGAGCTACCTTTCGGAGAATTTGATCTTATCTTGGGAATGGATTGGCTTATAAAGCATAGGGCTACTTTGGATTGTGCTGCAAAACGGATGAGGCTAAAGACTGCAGAGGATGAGGAAGTTATGGTGATAGGTGAACGTAGAGATTATTTGTCCAATGTGGTGTCGGCATTAAGAGCCGAGAAGTGGATTCGGAAAGGATGTAAGGCTTATTTGGCATTCATAAGTCAAGCAGAAACTGAGGAACTAACTGTGGATCAAGTTAGAACCGTTAAGGATTTCCAAGATGTTTTTCCAGAAGAGCTTCCAGGGCTACCCCTAAATCGAGAGGTTGAGTTTGGGATCGACTTGTTGCCTGGTACAGCACCAGTGTCTATTGCACCGTATAGGATGGCACCAAAAGAGTTGGTGGAGTTGAAAGCGCAGATTCAAGAACTGTTGGATAGAGGCTTCATTAGGCCAAGTGTGTCTCCGTGGGGAGCACCAGTGCTGTTCGTAAAGAAGAAAGATGGGTCAATGCGAATATGCATTGATTATCAACAGTTGAATAAACTGACGATTAAGAATAAGTACCCGTTGCCAAGAATCGATGATCTGTTCGACCAGCTTAGAGGAGCTTCAGTATTTTCCAAGATTGACCTTCGATCTGGGTACCATCAATTAAGGGTGAAAGAGGTGGATATATACAAGACAGCATTCAGAACTCGCTATGGTCACTATGAATTCTTGGTTATGCCATTTGGGCTGACCAATGCACCTGCAGCATTTATGGACCTGATGAATCGAGTGTTTCAGCCATACTTGGATCGATTCTTGGTCGTCTTTATCAACGATATTCTGGTTTACTCTGAATCCGAGGAGAAACATGATGAGCATCTCCGTATCGTGTTGCAAGTGTTAAGGGAAAAGGAGCTTTATGCGAAATTCAGTAAGTGTGAGTTTTGGTTGAGGGAGGTAACTTTCTTGGGTCATGTTGTATCTGCTGAGGGGATAAAGGTAGACCCTCGAAAGATTAAAGCAATTCTGGAGTAGAAACCACCGAGGTCAGTGGCAGAAATTCGAAGTTTTCTGGGTTTAGCTGGATACTATAGAAGGTTTGTAGAAGGATTTTCTGTGATGGCAGCGCCATTGACAAAACTCGTAAGGAAAGAGTACCATTTATTTGGACTGAGCAGCAGCAAGAAGCTTTTGAGAAACTAAAGAAGGTTCTGACCGAGGCACCTGTACTGATTCAACTAGAGTCTGGAAAAGATTTTACCGTGTACAGTGATGCATCACATGTTGGGTTGGGCTGTGTGTTGATGCAAGAGGGTAAAGTGGTTGCTTATGCATTGCGACAGCTTAAACCTCATGAAGTGAACTATCCTACCCATGATCTGGAGTTGGCAGCAGTAATCTTCGCACTTAAGATCTGGCGACATTATCTGTATGGAGAAAGGTGTATTATATACACAGACCATAAGAGTCTTAAGTACTTGTTGACTCAGAAGGAGCTGAATCTTAGGCAACGGAGATGGATCGAGTTGCTTAAGGATTATGATTGTGCGATTGAGTATCATCCAGGCAAAGCTAATGTGGTGGCTGATGCCCTAAGTCGTAGAACTGTATCTGATCTGCGAGCGATGTTTGCACGTTTGAGTCTGTATGATGACGGGAGTCTATTAGCAGAGTTGCAAGTAAGACCGACCTGGGTGGATGAGATTAAGGAAAATCAGTCAAAGGATGAGTCTCTGGTCTCTCGATTTCAGCAGGTTAAGGATGGGAGTACTTCTGAGTTTGGACTTAACAGTGAAGGAGTTCTATGCTTCCGCGGTAGAGTCTGTGTTCCTGAGGATTTCAAATTGAGGCAAGCAATTCTGAATGAAGCTCATAAAGGGTTGTGTGCTATGCATCCGGGAGGTAATAAGATGTATCGTGACTTAAAGGAGTTGTATTGGTGGCCTGGACTGAAGCGAAAGGTAACAGAATTTGTGGGGAAATGTCTGACTTGTCAGCAAGTGAAAGCTGAACATTAGTTACCTTCTAGACTTCTGCAACCAGTGAAGGTACCACTTTGGAAATGGGAGAGGGTGACTATGGATTTTATAAGTGGATTGCCCTTGACTCCGTCAAAGAAGGACTCGATTTGGGTGATCGTGGATAGGTTGACTAAATCTGCTCATTTCATTCCTGTACGTACTGATTATTCGCTTCAGAAGTTAGCCAAATTGTATGTGGCAGAGATTGTGCGACTGCATGGGGTGCCAGTGTCTATCATTTCTGATCGAGATCCTAGATTCACATCTCGGTTCTGGCAAAAGTTGCATGAGGCGTTGGGAACGCGACTGAATTTTAGCACAGCCTTCCATCCTCAGACTGATGGTCAGTCAGAAAGGGTTATTCAGATTCTAGAAGATATGTTGATGGGATGTGTTATCGATTTTCGAGGCAGTTGGGAGGATTATTTACCGTTGGTAGAGTTTGCGTATAATAACAGTTATCAGGCTAGTATCCGTATGGCACCTTATGAGGCACTGTATGGGCGTAGGTGTCGTTCACCTAGTTGTTAGACTGAGTTGAGCGAGCGGTAAGTTCTCGGACCTGAGTTGGTAGCAGAGACTGAAGAGAAGGTCAAAGTAATAAGGGATCGATTAAAAGAGGCATCTGATCGGCAGAAGTCTTACGCAGATTTGAAGCGTAAGGAGATTGAGTATTCAGTGGGCGACATGGTTTTTCTGAAGGTTTCGCCTTGGAAGAAGATACTAAGATCTGGTAAGAAAGGCAAGCTAAGTCCGCGGTTTATTGGGCCTTATCGAGTGCTTAAGCTAGTAGGACCGGTAGCGTATCAGTTGAAATTACCTCCAGAGTTAAATAGAATCCATGATGTGTTTCACGTATACATGTTAAGACGATATCGTTCTGACCCTACCCATATTCTACCAGTTGCAGAAGTGGAATTACAGCCTGATTTGACTTTCGAGGAAGAGCCTGTGCAGATTCTTGACCGAGACGTAAAGGTTCTAAGAAGAAAACCAGTCCCATTGGTAAAGGTACTTTGGCGTAATCATGGCAGAGAGGAAGCTACTTGGGAACCAGAGGAGGCAATGCGTCAGCAATATCCTCATTTGTTTGGATAAGGTAAATTTCGAGGACGAAATTTCTTTAAGGAGGGTAGAGTTGTAACGCCCTAATTTTCGGGTTTTTCTTAGATTGATCCTTATCTGATAAAATGTTTAAATGTTAGTATTTGGGTGGGTAATGCATGTTTGGGGTGTGTTAATGGGCCTATGGAAGTCCCATGTGTTGGTTAGAAGCTTGGCAAAATTTTGTATTTTTGACTTAGAAGATAGAGGACCATTGAAAGTAAGGGTCTTAAGAAATTGTGTGCGAAATAAGACACAAATGGATCAGTGGTAAAGTGGCAAGGGAGACGCCACTAGGCTCCTTAAAAGGTGGCGCCTAAATGAGCTTAGAGGTCAAGGGTTCAAGCGCCAGAGGTGGCAAGGGTAAGTGTTTTATTTTTTAGCTTGAGCAGGTAAGAGTTTGAAGCAGAATTGAACTCTGCTTGGGAGAATTTGAATCGGTCAAGGAGCAAATCGTGAAGGAGGTTGAGGAGAAAATCAAGGAACTTCGAATTTTGAAAGGAGGTAGCCGATTTTGGGACTTTGCAAGTGCAATTCGGCTAGGGGGATTAGTGCTTGCATATTCGGCAATTAGGCTCTAGTGGGGGCCAAATTCTCTTTAGTTCTCTGAGAGTTTTGTGCCGATTTCCCTTAAGTTTAGTATTCTTTCTTCTCTTGCCGATCCTAGTAAGTACATTGGGCCATTCTTCTATTATCTTTTCTGTTTTTTTTAATCAATAGCCGAATCTCATATCCCAAAAGACCTCTTGCTGAAACTTTTACTTCTGTCTGGCAACACTTTTTCTTCTCCTTCCTCTATTTTCATCTTCTTCTCTAGCCGATCCACTCTCCCTTGTCTCTCCTCTCTAAACCTGTCGACAACTACAAGAGAAAGAAGCCGAACTCATTGTGGCCGAATATTCCTTTTTGCTAAACCGATTACCCTCTTCTCCTACAAAGCCTTCAATTAGCCGAACCCCTATCCCTTCATCCCTTCTACCTGCCGAATCACTCTCCTTCCTCTCTCTTCTTCTTTCACTTCACAAAACCCTTTTGTTCCGTACTAAACCGAATATCCTGAGGGTCAAAACTTCATCTCTTCTCTTTGGAGCCGAAAACCTTCATTAGGGGCTGAATCTCAACCCAACTCTTTTATCTTGCGGGTTCGTAGAAGGAGTAGTTGTGAATCGAGATTACACTCGTATCTAAGATCTTTCTTGGGTCGATATCATAGTGGTAAGTACCCTTTTTCGTTAATCATTCATATTTAGGGCATGAAAAGCCGAAACACCTTATGGGGAGGCTAACGTTAATGACTAAGGGCTTGTTGGCCGTTTTTTTTTTGTTTGATTATGTTAGTGCGATCAAGAGGTTGTGCAACTAAGGACTTGGAAGGCTAAACGCGATTGGACTTCGGGATTTAGTCCACAATCGATAAAAAGGGGTAAGATTTCGATGCTTAGACCATGTAGGCCGATTATGGTAAGGGTTTATGGCTCTTTGGTTATAGATTATTAGACTAAAAATTATCGTTCGATTGTAGGCTCTTCGTACGTGGATTCCGTCGTTGTTTCATCCATTAACAGGTGTGTAACGTATCTCCATCATAGACTAGGATGGCTAAAGGCCGTAATAACTGAAAACTGTGCTAAAGTGACCGATCAAAAGTGACCGAAAATCAGTCTTGGAAGGATCTAAGAGTAGCCGAATACTCTATTGTGGTCACATTGGAAATTGACGGTGGCGAAATTGCAGAAGGTGCAATTTCGAGCGTTTTGGTAAGTTGGGCTGCGATGGGCCAAGATGGGCCCAATGGGCTTCCGAGCCCAAATTGAAAAATGATCGTTAAAGACCTTCTGGTAACTTGAATAGTAAAAACATGGTTAAGTTGGTAAACCAAACCTAAAAATTGGGTTTAACGGGCTCGAGACGACATTGGACATAGTAAGGCCCATTAGGGGTTTTAGGCTAAAAGGGCAAAACTGGAAATTTGGCTTAAATGGACTTCCGTGGTTATATGAGGACTGATAATTTATTGAACTTGCATAAAAACGCTAAAAATATGATAAAAGACTAAAATACCCCTGAAACTGGAAAAAATTACCAAAATACCCCTAGGTGTGAAAAGACTATTATACCCCTAGGGTCAAGTCTGTATGAAATGTATAATTTTATGTATATGCATGAGTAATCTTTGTTATGAATATATCTGATGCATGAGATGCTATATGTTGCATGCTAGTATGATTACATCTGTTGCATGGGGTATGGGTTTATGACGGAGGAAGCGTTCTGGCAGCCTCGCTGCAATCTGGTGACTTTGTCACATTATTATCTGGCAGCCTCGCTGCAATCTGGTGACTTTGTCACATTATTATCTGACAGCCTCGCTGCAATTCTGGTGGCCTCGCCACAATATCTGTATCTGGTGACCTCGTCACAATATCTGGCAGCCTCGCTGCAAATTATATCTGGCAGCCTCGCTGCAAATATTTGTGGTGTGTAGCGGTTGGGTGGGTCGAGTAGTCTCCCCACATGGTGTAAGGCTGGTACGGGGGTGTTATGGATGGATTTGGGTTGGGTTTCTGTTTGCATATTATATCTGATCTGTATCTGTTATGGGCCTATGGGCTTAGCCTGATTTCTGTAATAGGCCAAAGCCCAATTAATCTGATTCTGAGGCTTGATCTGTTTTGTCCTATGGTTGAGATTATGTTATACACTGAGTTGTCAAACTTACCCCTTATTTCATCTCTGCAGGTAACCCTCAACCATAGTGGGCTTGGAGCTGGGAGAGATTCGGAGTGGCCACAACATTTGCAAGTTCGGGTTTTCATATTATTTTTAGTAATTTTATTTTGCTATTATTTTGGGTTTTAATTGTAATAAGGCCGCTGTTTAAATTTTCTTTATGGGTTTTATTTTCTTGGATGGTTTAAATCGTATTTGGTTGAAACTGCTAGTATAGGCTGCGCGGGTTTTCAAATTCTTAAGAATGTTTTCACAACTCAATAAGTTTTAAAATTTTGGACAACTTAAAAAGAGTAACAAACTGACTTTTTCACAAGCTTACTGCTTTACTGAAAATCACACTTAAATCACACAAAAGGCCGTAGACTTAGTTTTAGGTTCATGTGACACACCAGATCTAGTCATAACGTCTAGACTGGGTTTTAGGTGTTACACAAAAGGCATAACAAGAAACTCATATTGTCCATACCTCGTTCTGAACGCGATTTTCGGCACATCTGACTCTTTAACTCTCAACTGATAGTAGCCGGATCTTATGTCAATCTTTGAAAACACTGTTGCCCCTTTCAATTGATCAAACAAATCATCGATCCTCGGTAAAGGATACTTATTCTTTATGGTCACCTTGTTGAATTGTTAATAATCAATACAAAGTCTCATAAATTCGTCTTTCTTCTTTACAAACAAAACGGGAGCACCCCATGGAGAAAAACTCGGTCTCATAAATCCCTTGTCTGTCAACTCTTACAACTGATCTTTTTCTCTTTTAATTTAGTCAAAGCCATCCTATACAGAGCAATCGATATCGGGGTAGTCCCAGGCACTAAATCAATAACAAACTCAATTCTTTGATCAGAGGCAACCCAGGCAACTCTTCTAAAAACACATCTGGATATTCACAGACTATCAATAGTGATTCAATATTAAATTCAGACACTTTCGTATTCAACACATAAGCAAGAAATGTTTCATAACCCTTTCTTACATATCTTTGATCTGACATAGATGAAATCACACTAGGCAGTTCACTTGATTCATCTATTTCAATTCGAAGCATCTCACCATTTTCACATTTCAATTTAATAATTTTTTGTATACAATTTACCTTGGCATTATGCAATGTCAACCAATCCATACCCAAAATAGCATCAAACTCATCAAATGGCAACAACATTAAGTCAGCTAGAAAACAGTGACCTCGAATCATCAAAGGACAATTCTTGCAAATTTTATCCACTAACACATACTTGTCTAAAGGGTTTGACACTTTAATCACAAACTCTATAGACTCAACAAACAAATTCATACTAGTTACCAAATTCATGCAAATATAAAAATGCGTCGATCCAGGATCGATTAGTGCAACTATATTAGTACCATAAAGAGAAAATGTACATGTAATCACATCAAGGGATGATGCATCCTCTCGAGCATGAATGACATAAGTTCTCACAGGTGCTCTTGTTTTCGACCTCGTAGCTAAATCCTTGGACACACCTTTGCTATTGGCCCCATTTCTTGTATTTCTCGCTGGCCTCCCTCTAGTCGCGATGTTATTTGATCTAACATTCTGAAGGTTATCTTTTTTTTACCATTTCAGGGCAATCCTTAATGAAATGATCTTGGGAGACACATTTAAAACAAGCCCGGTTGATCATCCAACATTCACTAAGATGTCGCCTACCATAATGTTGGCATTCTGGCTTGTCAGATCTCACACTGCCAACACTTGCTATGGACGTAGTTTAGGCCTTAGGACCCAAATATTACTTCCCGTAATCTCGTGCTGAAACATTCGAACGAATGTGGATATTTCTTGACTTCTTAAACGAGGATTAAAGGGACTTACTCTGTAACACCCCAAAACCCGGCCCAGACATTATGGTCGAATCGGGTGATGTTACATTACAGGGTAACTCGTACAAATCCGATACATTGAAAAACTTAGGCTATCATTCGTTTGTGGTTCAAATCAATGGTCATTTTCAAATCAGCTTCACTAGTAAAATATTTAAAGACAAAATCTATTTGAACCTTTGCTTGTTTTAAAAGTTTAGGTGAGTTAGATAAAAGCTTTTGATTTTAGGAAGAAAAGCCCATGTTTAAGAAAAATAATAAATTAATTATATTGATGTTTAAAACATGTTTAAATTTTTTTTAAGAAAAAACCCAATAATTTAATTGTAATCATAATAATAATAAAGCGATCCCAATGTAAATTCATACCGGAGATGATAGGCCTTATTACATCCCAATGAAAACAATAACTAAAGATAAAGTAATTTGAAATTATTAAAATCCCTAATTAACTTGCAGTGTGGCCATCTCCGAGTCCTCTCCTACGTCGAGCTACCTACTGAGGGTCACCTAAAAAAATAAAAGAGGGTGTGAGTTTTCGAAAACTCAACGTGTGCGACCCTTGGCAATCATATCAACATGCAATTATCACATTGGGCCTAAGCCCTATCAATATCGGTGGCCTTTGGGCCTTAGCTCACAATGGCCTCAGTTGGGCCTAAGCCCATAACACAGTATACAATGGCCTTCAGGCCTAAGAACTTAGTGGCCTCATTTGGGCCTTAGCCCATATCACATCAATATCACATGTATGCAATGATCCCATCCCAATCCAACCCTGCACTCCATTTTCCCTTCTAACACTACACTTCTGTGGGGATATAAATATCAACCCACCTATCCCTACACTCCAATGGTAGCACCAGTTGCGGCACTACTCAATCATTGCAGCAAGGCTGCTAAACATATAATAGGCTTAAAGCCACCGGTGGATCCACAGTCGTCAAGCAACTATGCAATCCTCACATATCTTCTTCCGCACCATCAAACCCACCCAAGTGCAACATACATCACATGAATGCAACATACACATTTCTACATATTAAGCACCTAGGGGTATTTTAGTCCTTTATACAATGAGGGCATTCTAGTCATTTCGTTGATAATTCTACCCTACGGGGGTATTTCAATAATTCTACCCTACAAGGGTATTTTAGTAATTCTACCCTATAGGGGCATTTTAATAATTCTACCCTACAAGGGTATTTCAGTAATTCTTATCAGTATGGGTTTTAATTACGGACTTTGGCCTGTCAACAAGTCCTCGTTGGCTAAAGTGAATAGACACTACGCACTAGGTAGGATTCCAGAGAAGATGAGGTGGGTCATTAAGGCTGCCTAAGTACCAAGCTCTCCCTAGATCCAATCCTAGACATGCATATGCCCATTGCCACACTCTAACCTTGCGACTTGTCTACAGACATGCTTGATTAATTAATTATGTTTTATGCGCTTGGGGAATCATTAGAAACTAGGCCTAAAAGTCCATTATAAAACCCTAACAAGTCCACATACTTCCCTAAATTCACATATGGCCCATCACAATTATATTTATATGGCCCATTAGGCCCAATCACAAATGTACAGCCCATCAGGACCACTCTATTCCAAACATTCACCCGACTCATCAGCTCATCACTTACTATCACTTAACAACTTTTACCGATTTGGGCCCACGAGCCTGTCGAGCCCATCTAGCCCATTCTGGCCCGGTTGGCCAAAAAGTGGCCCGAGACCATGAGATCGCTCCTTTGGCCCCGGTTGTCGTATCGGTATCTCCAAACGAGTGTTCACACCCTCATGTAGTTACCAGTGCCAACCTTTTAGCTTTTTAACTTTTTGGTATTCTGGCTTTTCAAGATTTCAGCTTTTGCCGATTCATCGTGTGTGATGTGTATGTTTGAGTCTGGGTTTGGATGGAAGACAGCCTGAGTAATTTAAATGACGTCCTGATTTTCAGGATTTTTCGGGTTTTTGTGATTTTGGTGAAATTTTGAAATTTTGGTGTTCTGAATATTGGGATTGAGTTTAAAAGTGTTAGTGGGCCTTTAGAAGGCCCAAGCCTAAGTTAAAACCCGGTAAAATATCAAGTTTGGATTTCAAGTGAATAGCAGACTTGGTTAAGTGGGCTTTTAAGAAAAAACTTCGTGTATTATAACACAAAATGGAGCTTTGGCAAAGTGGCAAGGTGGTGCCACTAAGTTCCTAAAAAAGTGGCGCCTGGGAAGGAATTAAAGGTCCAGGGTTCAAGTTGCAAGGTAAGCGTATGGTTACTTTTAATTTTTAGGCATGTGCCGGGCATGTGATCACTCAAGTAGAATCGGCTAGGGCCTTAGGAAGGTTGGGCCGATTGCTTTGTTAGTAATTACGGTTAGTTTCTTTTCTTTTTCTGTCATGACAAATTAGGGTTAGCCACCTAAAAGCTTTCACTTTCGTTTATCCTTCTCTAAGTTTTCACAAAAGACGAAAATGTAAATTCCTCAATTTCTTCTTCCTCTCCTTCTCCTCTATTCTTTTCTTCCTTTTTGCTTTCTCTTCTAGCCGAAACCTTCTTATCACCTTACTCACCTTCTCTGTCGATCCCATCCTCCACAAAACCACCATAGCCGATTGCCATAAAAGCTAAAATCCTGAAAACTTACTTCTTGTGCCGATTTCTCCAAGCCAATTCCTTCTTTTCTTTTCATTCCTTTTGACCGAATTTCATCTTCTCTAAACCCTTAGTACTTGTCGGCAACACTACTCCAAGATTATAACCCCAAATCACCATCTTCTTCACCAGTCAAAAAGCCGAAACTACCATAACCATAGGAGCTCATAGCCGAATCTTCAGATCTCTTGGATTCGAGTTCTACTATCGTTTAGGGGCTAGATCTACATCAGATCTGAGTAGAACAGAAGGGAAACTAGTGGTAAGTGCTCATTAACCCAGATCTATAAGTTATTTTACAATTTAGAAAATGCCGAAGGCCCTAAAATCTAGGGAGGCTGTCGATTGGGGCTTAGGGCTCTAAGGGTCATTAACCAATGATTTCTTTTGGTGATTAGTGTGTTCTAGATGTGATTGATCGAAAGCTTGGATCTTTGGAACGACTAGATCTAGATCTAGATCTAGATCTAGATCTAGTCATCAATTTTAGCAAAGGTAAGATTTTGAGGACCTTAGGGGCATTAACCGTATATGGGTAAGTGAATATTGGGATTGTTTGTTGTAGATTTGCAATCTAAGAATTGTGGTAATCGATTGTAGGACATCGTGGGGGATCTCAGTAGTAGTCGTCGCGAAACAGATGTGTATCAAACCCCTTCTTTAGTCTAATTCGGCAAAAGCTGAAATGTCAAAATTTCGGCATTTTGTAGGCTTGTGAGTGTGCGAATGCTCACAAGACGTTAGAAATCGTTAGATCTGAAATCGTAAGGTGGTAAGCTAGTCGCGTGTGGAATTTCGCATACTTCGGTAACTGGGCCTCGATGGGCTGCAAATGGGCCCAATAGGCTTACGGGCCCGAATGGGTAAAAATAGGAAATAAGTATGTTCTGTTAGACTGAAGGATCGAAACTGCTAAAACTGGAAAGTTGGTTATGAAACTTGGACTAAATGGGCTTAATTTGCTAATAGACACCGTAGGGCCCATTAGGGGTTTTAGGGCCCAATAGCTAAAGTTGTTAAACTAAGCTAAATAGACTACTGTGAAGACAAATGGATTAGTAGTGAATGTATTCTGCACGAAAACCCTAAAAACTGATAAAATTACTAAAATACCCTTATAGGTGGAAAATTACAGTTTTACCCCTAGGAGTAAAATGACTGTTATACCCCTAGGGTAAGTTTGACCCAAAATGCATGTTTTACTGTTACTGTTTACTGCATGCCATGTCATTATTATCTGTTGCATGAGACTGGGATATTGATGGAGGAAGTACTGAAAGTGGCTTGACCACGTACTGGAGGCTTGCCTCAACTTACTGATATCTGAGCAGCTATGCTGCAATTGTGGAGTGTAGGGCTGGGTGGGTTGAGTTATTCCTTACATGGTGTATAGGGCTGGTACGGGTGGAGTGTAGTGGTTGGATTTAGGCTGGGTTGGGTTTGCATACATGTTAATACCTGTTATGTTCTGAAATGGGCCTTTGGGTCGTACTGTTATCTGAAAAGGGCTAAGGCCTAGTTTACTGTATCTGGATAGGGCTTCGGCCCAGTTACCACTGTGACTGGATAGGGCTTCAGCCCAATGGGCTTGAGTTGATTTGGGCTCTGGATGGGCATTCTTTACACACTGAGTTTTCCAAACTCACCCACTTTCTTTCCATCCATGCAGGTGAGCCCTAGTTGGTGGACTTGGAGCTGGGAGGGATTCAGAGTGGCCACGAAGATTTAAATTTCTGGTTTTCAATTATTTCATTTTATTATTTATTTAGATTACTTAATTTTGGTTTCTCGGTTGTAATAAGGTCGCTCTATTTATTTTATTTTGGGTTTTTAATTCTTTAATTCTTTAATTGTTTTTAGCTTAAGTAGAACATCGTTTAAATCGTTTTGAAATCGATTAGCTCTACGGCGCATTTTTATAAAAGTTACTTGTTTTCAAAATATTTCGAAAACAAAGCAAAGCTTCCGCAACATAAATGTGTTCATAAATTAATATCTTAAATACGTTTAAACTTAATTTGTTGTTCGTGGACAAGTCATAAGTGTGGCAATGGATGTATGCATGTCTAGGATTGGATCTAGAAAGAGCTTGGTACTTAAGCAGTCTAAATGACTCACCTCCTCTTCTCTTGAATCCTACCTGGTGCGTAGTATCCATTCACTTTAAGCCGTAACAAAGAAAGTCTAATTTTTCGATGCTTAAACTATTTTTATAATAACATGTTTCCATAACTACAAAGGTTTACAAGCTTTTGCAATTTTTCCATAAGATTATACAAAGTTGTTTCAATTATTACAATGAATCACGTTTCGGAAAAAAATAAAGGTTTTATACAAGTTTACCGATAAAAGCTTCTAAACATTACGAAGGGTTTTCAATGAAAACATGGTTTTCGAAAAACACTTCAATGTGACACACCAGACTTGGCCGTAACGTCTAGGCCAGGTTTGGGGTGTTACAAATGTAGCCGCTCTCGAGCACAAAGCCCTGATTGAGACGGCTTAATATCCAAATCGATTGCTTATGAGCCATTCATTCCTTCTTGTGACTTAACTGCGCCAAAACTCTATTAATCAACAAAGCTAAACAAGTACTACTCTAGATAACGCACCATCAACCAAGAACCCCCTATTCGGCCACTCTTGAAACCAACAAGTACTTACCTTCGATAATAGGCTAGCAACCCAGTCGAAAACCACCACTCCTCTAGAAGAGAATAGATTCGACACTAGAGATCAGATGGATAAGAGACTAGATTAGCCTTCGACTTTTAAAAGAAAAGAACATGGAAATAATAGACAAGAATCGGCGAAGATTTCATTCACTTACCACCCACGAGACTGCTTACCCACAAAACTTGAATCTCCAATGAGTACAAATCGGTTTCTCCTCTTAAAAGGAAGAGTATTCGGCCAACTCTAACTATGAATGACGAGATCCATTTGGAGGTGACAAAAGAAAGTGCATTCGACTATTGGGGCAAAGAATAGGTCGGCTTTTGATTGAGTGAGTGTAGATCTGATCAACTTAGGGATGAAATAACCGATTTGAGTTAAGGTAGAACAAGGAGAAATCGGCACAAATGAAAGAAAGAAAAAGAGGAAGAAATTCGACTTTAACTACTATAGCCGAATAGTCTAAGAATTCGGCACTAGCCTCCATTTACCCCATCTTGATCCCTTCCTAAAAACTCTCCCCTTATCATGACTTAATCCACTCCCCAACACTCATCCAAACCTCTTCATACCAGAGTTTAAATCCAACTCCACTACCAACCACGGCACCAATGTAAAAATAATCACCCCTCCATGCGTTAAGCCCCTCTCAAACCTTGGACCTCATTGCTTTCATTGTGGCGTCACTACCACATACCCCAAGTAGCGCCACCTTGCCATTAGGCCATAGGCCCATTTGTGTCTTATTTCTTCTTCATTTAATTAAGAGCCCTAGCTCCTGAAGTCAGGGTTCCACTAAGGCCAAAGATTAAATTTTCCCAATGGTCTACCTTAAACCCGAGACTTCATACAAACCCTATAATACTCAAAATCTACACCCTACTAGTTCTAGCCATGCAAACAAAGCTTTATCACAAGAATAAAAATTTCGAGATTTTTGGGGTGTTACATACTCATCGGTCTTTTTCTCGAATCTCTAGCATCCAGCTCAACTTTTCTCTTTTCCTTACTCAACTCTTCCGCTTTGCAAGCTCATTCTACTAGCATAACAAATTCTTTCAGTTCTCAAATTCCAACAAGCATTCCAATATTTTCATTCAATCCATCCTCAAACCTCTTACACATGATAGCTACTGTAGACACTTATTCTCGAGCATATTTACTAAGTCTAACAAACTCTCACTCGTATTCAGATACAGTGATTCGACCTTATTTCAATTCAAAGAACTTTTTGTGTTTCTGATCAATGAACCGCTGACTTATATACTTCTTTTTAAATTCCTATTGGAAGAAATCCCAAGTAACTCTTTCCTTGGGTACCACTAACACTAAAGGTTTCCACCAATGATAAGTTGAATCCCTCAGAAGTGAAATAGCACATTTCAGACACTCTTTAAGTGTACAAGAGAGCTTATCAAATACCCGAATAGTGTTTTCAAGCCAAAATTTTGCCCTCTCGGGATCATCATCCACATTAGCCTAGAATTCTTCAGCCTCATACTTTCGAATTTTTTCAACTAGAGGCTTATTCAATCTTACCATCTCCATACCTTAGGGAGCTACGAGAACAGATTGAGGAATAAGAAGGGGTGGAGGAGGTTGAGCATTCGTATTAATAAATTTCATATACCACTCATCCATCATATGGATTCCCGAGCCTCTCTTCCATGACTAGTGGTCACATGCCTACTATCGGGTGCGCGGTCTCTTAGGCGAGAGCCGACGCAATAGTTTCTACGTCATCAGCTATGGCTCGACTGGGATCCATTTACTATATTAAAACACAATTTAAGTTGTTAGGAGTCGTCACACTATCATAATTTATATATGGCATGTATAGCTAGACTCGTACACACACTAGGTTTGTCCTAGAATAGACTAAACCATAGCTCTGATACCACTAAATGTAACACCCCTTACCCGAGTCCTAAGCCAGGACAGGGTATAAGGCATTATCAGACTTAAACATAAACAATCATACAAAATTAGGCCATAAAATTTTATTCAAAACAAAACCGTTCATACATATACATATCTTTCCTTATACAGGCTTACGAGACCCAAAACATACATTGGAAATGCTTAGGGACTAAATCAAGAACTTTCAAAATTGTTACAACACTTAGAAAATTTTTCATGTTTTAGTGAGTCACATGCTCGTGTGAGTAGGCCGTGTGGTCACACACGCCCGTGTGGGTCGGGACACGCCCGTGTCCTCAACCTGCGTAACTCTCTGTTTATGATGTCATTAGCAAAATAAGGTCACACAGCCAAGTCACACGCCCATGTGCTAAGCCGTGTGGTGAATTTAATATTTGCATTTAAGGTGTAGACTTCACACGCCCGTGTTCTAGACCGTGCCATCCACATAGTGGAGGCACACGCCCACATCTCTGCCCGTGTGATCCATACTGTGCATTTTGTTCCTCAAATTTACATTGCAGGGGACACATGGCCTATTCACACGGCCATGGGGTTAGATCATGTGTCACACACAGCTTAGACACACGCACGTGTGTCTACCCGTGTGGACAAAAAAATAAAGCTATC
Organism: Gossypium stocksii; assembly: GCA_020496765.1. NCBI lineage: Eukaryota > Viridiplantae > Streptophyta > Magnoliopsida > Malvales > Malvaceae > Gossypium > Gossypium stocksii. The sequence continues at coordinate 23,794,689 of CM035624.1, forward strand.
TACCAAGCCGTTTGCCACCCTGAAACACATACACACAAGCATCAATGCATAGGCACAATTCATAGCATAATTAAACAACCATAATGTCCACAACGAAGACATCATCACATCATTCTCATGTATTTTCTACCATACTTAACTAATCACATACCCAACAACTCAAAACATGCAACTTACCACATCTATGAAATGCATCATCATGCAATTTTACGTATAATCAACATTAGCTAATTTTTCAATGGCCTTATACAAAATCAACATTCATCAAAATAAGCCACATTTTTTGCCAAATCCAATATGACACATAACCAAATGACCAAGTCCCTATACATGCCATACTTTCAAAAATATCACAATTATCAAATACCCAAATAATGTTTCTGTTAGTGTGACGCGAGCCTCCGACAAGTCCCGATTTCGAGCTAGCTTGGTGACACTATAAAACAAGGTAAAGTAAAGGGAGTAAGCAAAAAAGCTTATTAAGTTTATATGCAAATAATAAACATCTTAATCGCAAGTTCATGATGTAAATGATTATATTGAAAGATAATACGTTATCATTAAAGTCACATAGGCTTACTTACTCAAGCACAACCTTACCATACGATCATCATTTATGGAATTCGTATTTACGAATTTCACGTACACCTGTATCATATCGCCATACAAGCACGTATTTTCAAATTTTTATCATTCCCTCGAACATTCGAAATATTAAAGGATTCTCAGAAAGCTTGCACATAAGTGCCACATATGTAGCTAAAGCTACCTCACATCTTATTTCACATATATGCTCATTCTTGAGTTAGTCACGGGTCTACCCACACAAGTTGACGGTCGGGATGTAGCTACTCAGTGCTGCTCACACAAGCTAACAGGTATCCGCAATATATGCAGGATTACCTAGCCACTAGTAGACGTACAAGACCAGCACCCAGAATCACATAAGCACATAATTTCATATAGGCCCTTAGTGACATGTCACTCATATCCTATTCTATTCCTAAAGTTCAATCGAGATTTTCTTCATTTATCGAAACTTTGTCGACTATATCAAATAAATCAATCTCACCATTTATGCAACATTAAAACATTAAAGCAAAATATAATGATGCATTATTTACATACAAACTTACCTTGGTACAAAATGTTTGCTAGTATTGCTATTTAATGCACAACCTCATTCTTTCCTCGATCTAGGTTAGAAACTCGTCTTTTTTAATCTATAATAACAAATTTAACTCACTTAATTATTACATTATTCAATTCAGTCTAAAAATCATATTATAGCAAAATTACATTTTTGCCCCTAACTTTTCACTTATTTACACTTTAGTCCCTAGGCTCGTAAAATGAAATGTATTCATTTTTCTTAAAACCCAAGCCTAGCTGAACCTCTTTCATGCTTATAACAGCCCACATTTTTCTTTTATTTCACATTTCTACTACATATTTTACAACTTTTGCAAATAGGTCCTTTTTTGCATTTTCACTGAAAATCACCTAGCAAAAGTCATTTATCACACATCTAACATTCATATTCTACCATTAGACATCAAAATACATGCATGTCACACATGGGTAAATTTTTAAACATAAACCCTACTTCAAAATAATGGTAGAAATAGGTAAATAGAGTGATAACGACTTCAAAAACGTAAAGAGCATTAAAAACGAGGCTAGGATGCACTTACTATCAAGCTTGAAAGTTGGCCAAACCCTAGATATGGCTTCCTTAAAAGTTTTGGCTAGGGGGGAGAAAGATGAACACAATATTGATTTCATTTTCCCTTTTTATTCTTTTATTAACCAAATGACTAAAATAACCTTAAAGACTTTCTTTGAAATTTTACCCTTCCATATCCAGTTTTGTCCATCATGATATATAATGGTCTAATTACTAGATAAGGACCTCTAATTTACAAATTCATTACAATTATGCTTGTAGAACACATATTTTTCATTTTTTTGCAATTTAGTCCTACTAGTCCAATTGGACACTTTATCGATAAAAATTTCTTAACGAAATTTTCACACATGCATTCAATCATACTATAGACCTTAAAACTTTATCACAATGAATTATTCTCCTTTAGATTTATTGTCCCAAAACCACTATTCTGAATTGGCCCTAAACCGGGCTGTTACAACTATATATATAATAAGTTAACTTAATGTATATATATTATGTATGTTTTATATTAAGTATAATAATAATATTAATAGTAACAAAATAGAAAGAAAGTGGAAAGAAAGATGAAACAATTGCATGCAATGAAAGAAAAAAAAAGAAACAAAGTGGTCGACAGCACCAAGGGCTCCAAACTTTCAAATTTCAATTGGTTAGTCAATTTAGTCCTATTTTCTTGTAATCTTTATATTTTTAGAATCTCGATACCTAGGGCTACCCCACCCATGTTGTAATTTTTAGTATTGTTCAAGATTTTAGATATTGACGTTGTTGAATAATTTAAATATTAGGGATTAAATATATAGATTTTTAAGTTAGAATTGGACAAGGACTAAATAATGGAATAAATTATTGATTTTAGGCAATAGGGGCTAAATTGTAAAAAATTCAAAACTAAGGGGTCAAATTGGAAAAGAGGAAGCTAAATTTAGTTTAGAGTGAAATTAGTATAAAAATATAAAATTAAATGTGAAGGTTAAAAACTAGTCTCGATTTAGGGACTAAATTGAATAATAAGCAAAATATATTGTGAAAATTGAAATTTAATGTGAAATTGACATATGTAGTATTAATGTGATTTAATTGTTTAATTTCGTAGCTAACATCGTACCGGAATCCTCGAGTAAAAAGGGAAAAGATAAAATCGACGTCGAATAGCTTAGAATTCACAGTTTGTATTTCTATAATCCTAAATAAATAGTAAATTGTTGCATATGTAATTGGTTGCATATGGTAAGCTTTTGAGGTGAGTACTTTGGTACTTGAAATTGAATTATTTCAACGGATGAAATTGAAATTCAGCCCGACTTGTCTTATGAAGAAGAACCGATCAAAATTTTAGCTCGCGAGGTGAAATAATTACGTAATAAACGTGTTCTATTAGTAAAAACTCTATGGTGTAGCCATAGTGTTGAGAAAGCTACTTAGGAACCCGAAGAGACGATGAGATCTCAGTATCCCCACCTCTTTTCAGGTAAATTTAGGGGACGAAATTTAATTAGTGGGGGAGAATTGTAACGACTCGATAGTCAGAGGTGTCGAAAAATATATTTTTGGGACTCTGTTTTCATAAACTAGGCCCGTAAATATTTTTTGTAACAACCTGATAGTCAGGGTGTCAAAAAATGTATTTTTAAGACTCTGTTTTCATAAACCAGACCCGTAAATATTTTTATTAAATATTTACGAGGCTAGCGTAGTAGCTAATTACGTTTTGGAATAGTGAATTTTGTGAAATTAGGAGTTATTAAGGTATAGGGACTAAATTGTGTAAGGGTTAAAATTTGAATTATAAATTGAAATAAACTAAAGGGACTAAAGTAACAATTGTGCCACTTAATTATTGTTTGCGTATAGGTGGTCGGCTATGGGCTAAGTAACATGCATGTATATATATTATATGTTATAACATAAAGTTAACAATAATAATAATAATAGTTATAATAAAAGAAAAAAAAGAATGATAGTGGATGCATGCAAATTAAACAAAGAAAAGAAAAAGAGAGATAGAAAAAGAAGAAGGGAATGCATATTGTTCCTATACTTAGGGCAATTTAGTGCAATTTAGTTCCTATACTTGTAATTTTTTAGTTTTTGGAATCCCGGTACTTAGGGCTACTCAACCCATATTGTAATTTTTAGTATTGTTCAAGATTTTAGATGTTGACATTATTGAATAGTCTAAGTATTATTAAATAGATAGATTTTTAAATTAGAAATGGAATTAATTGTTGATTTTGAACAATAGAGACTAAATTGTGAAAAATTCAAAATTAAGGGGTCGAATTGGAAAAAAGAAAGCTAAATGTAGTCTAGAGTGAAATTAGTATAAAAATATGAAGTTAATTGTGAAGGTTAAAATTAGTCTCGGTTTAGGGACTAAATTGAAGAATAAGCAAAATATGGTGTGAAAATTGAAATTTAATGTGAAGTTGAAATGTGTAATATTAATGTGATTTAATTGTTTTATTTCGTAGCTAACGTCGTACCGGAATCCTCGAGTAAAAAGGGGAAGGATAAAATTGACATCAAATAGCTCGGAATTCACGATTTGTGTTTCTATAATCCGAATTAAATAGTAGATTGTTGCATATATAATTGTTTGCATATGGTAAGAATTTGAGGTGAGTACTTTAGTACTTTGGAATGAAATGGATTGATTTTATATATTATGAAATATATTGATTATGAACATATGTGTATTGAGAAAGATGTGATGACATACATTCATGAAATTTAGACATTGGCTGTATTGAAAAGTGAAATGAATCCCTATTAATTATATCGGAATGAGTCGGATATAGATGGCATGCCATAGGATAGGAAGAGTTCAGGGATTACTTCAAACTCGAGTCAATGAGGCAATGGGTGCCAATTTGCTTTATTTTAAACTGCTGACACAATGGGTGTCAATTTATATAGCACTGGGTGCAATTATTACTTCGAATTTATCCGATGAGGCACTGGGTGTCAAATTGGTGTGTTGGTTGGATCCATGTATCCATTCGAGTCCGTGTCGTGTTAATAGGGAAAGGTAAAATAACATTTATGTGATTGATATTGAAATGGCAAAGATGAAAAATGAATATGAGATGAGAAAATATTGAAATGGAAAGTATGAGATATGGTTATGAAATGAGAAATGAAATATGAATCGATGAATTGAGATGTGAAACTTGAAAGCATTCAAGTATATAAATCATGCCATTGCATGAGATGATGTATTCAAATGCTGAATGAAATGCCATTGATATATACTTATATATTTGAACATGTGAAATTCTTAGTAGATGTGAATAAGGAATGAGCAAAAATTATAGTAGTGACACTACAACAAAACAAGTTTTTAGCGGCCTTTTTTTGGGCCTATAAGCGCCGCTAAAACTATTTGTGGCATTTTGATAAGCGCCGCAAAAAACGCCGCTATATCTAATGCCGCTAAATTTTGCAGCGTTTATGTGGAAAACGTCGATGTAGAACATGACCTTTAACGGTGCTTTTCCCACAAACGCTGCTATAGAATATGACCTTTAATGGTAATTTTCTCACAAATGCCACTATAGAACATGACCTTTAACGGCGCTTTCTAACAAACGCCACTATAATTCATGACCTTTAGTGGCGCTTTCCCCACAAACGCTCCTAAAGAACATGACCTTTAGCGATTCTTTTCCCAAAAACACCGTTTAAGGTCATATTTTTTAGGGGCGTTTTTAGTAAAAGCGCCACTAAAAGTCACCACTATCCAACTACTTCTCTGCTTTTATCATTCTTTCATGTTTCACATTTGATGTTCCTTATAATTTGTAGTTCCAGTGATTTTTCTTCATCGTTTACCTTTATTTTTTGTTCATATAGTAATATTAACTATAGCACTCTCCATGAAATTAGTTTTATTTATAAGAATTATAAATAATGTGTTGAAATTCAATTTATTACGATAGTTTAAATAAAATTCAGTTGAAAAATTTTCTACCAATCAAAAACAGCAAACAGTAAATACCAACTTTCTTCCTTTCACTGAAAAATGATGTTCAAATTGTTACACTGAACTGCAAAATGCGAATCTTATATATCACTAGGATCTTAAGGATTTTTCAATAATTAATCAACAACGAAAATAAGCATTCTACTTTAAACAGGTTCATCATTGCTATGATGGAGATTTGATACCTTATTCGATTTCCCTTCAACATCTATTTTAATAGCCATATTCTGACATAACTCAACGAAATCGAATACATTAGGAAGTTTGGAACAGAAAAACAAAACCAATCCCATTAATTTCGTCTTATTCAGATGTAAAGTCATCCACCAGAGTAGCTGGATTATCCCAATCTACCGAGAGACTTTGTTATAAGTCTAACGACTGCTATCAAACTGACTTTTGAGACAAATAAGCTCCATACTATTTATGACTGTGCCAAAGAAAAGTTCCTCATGCACATGCAATCATTTGTATGCCAAACCAGATAATACCATATAAATTTCCAATATTTCATACAACATATCATTGCAATCTCATAAATAAAAGTATAGTCAGCTAAAAGGGGAGATAAGTGCATACCTTCAACATCTGATCATGTGATATACTGCCAAGAAATCTTCTATCATGAGAAAAAGTTATAATAAAAAGTAAGCAAGCATTTTCAGTAATCAAGGAAGAACAAAAACTACAGGGAGAAAAGCACAGAAAAAAGTCACCAACATTTTTAAAAGCTTAAATGGCATATCTGATTTTGAATTAAGATGGTAGTCAATTGTTCTATAGCACCAATTACCAACAATATTGTCTATACCATTATATAAATAGCTGAGAGAAGGCTTTCGTTTGCATTAATAAGCATATATAACATGCTAATATTAAAAGGCCTACAAGTAAAACCAACATATCACTTTTTTCCACCAGCTTTTAAACATGGGCCTCTTGCTTTCTTAGTAATAAAGTAAACACATCATTCTTTCAAATAAACAAAAGCATATATAACAGGCCATTATTAAGTAGCTATAAGTACGTCCAGGATAAGCTATATTTTGTTTCAACTTTCGAGGCCTGCATTTGTATATTTTCCATTTGCTTGCATTTCTTTTGTAAGTACTTAGACACAAACTGAACAGATTTACATTCAATTAAAAGGAAGTAAATACTTAAAAAGAAACAACCAACCCAAATATAAAGGTTGAAAATATAAGTAAGATGATATTTTTCTATGTCAAATTTTAAAATCTGAAATTCTAAAAAAAGAAATCACTTTTGTATCAAAATGCTACCGTTTGCTGTTTGTTTCTAAAACTGAAAGTAGGAAGTTAAAACGGGAAAACTAAAAGTACCCTTTGTAAAATTTAGCCATTCCCAAGATCTAATTAATTCTATCTCCAAAAGAACATAGTTAAGCAAAATGTTGATCACAAAGGGAGGAAGAATTATAATACCAAGGCCCTCAACTGGATATTCTGAATACTTTGCAATTGGTTGTATGATTCTGTTAGGTAATATGCCTACTAGGCTAGGGAAATATTCAAACAACTTTAAATCAATGTTAGAGCAGGTAGATCAAATCAACATCGAAATAAATATCCACTATGCCCAACTCTCACCTTATGAGTCCATTTTCAGATCCTGTAATGAGTCTATCTTCATCAAGCTGACACAACAAATATTAAAATGCAAAAGGTTTATTGGTTATTTTAAGCCAACCGATATTAGAATAATTAGGAAACCAACTTACCTTTAACATAGCCTCCATTAAATTTGGAGAAAGATCGACAAACCGATCACTAGACAACCAAATGATTTATTCCGGGAACAAAATTAGGTGAAAATATCATAATTAGAGAAGGGGGAGAGAAATTCAAAATCATGGAGGATTTGGAGAAATATAATGTAATAAGTTTTTAATGCACAATAACTGCAGTCCTTAAAAAATCTCGACGAATATAACAGCAAAGTTCCACCTTGTGATCCACCAAACAACTTTCTGACCATTCTGGCAAATACAAGGCATATTAAGATAAAGTTAGGACAAGAAAGCAAAGCTAGATTATGAGAACTATCCTCAAACTCTCACTATAATAGGAGTTATTACAAACTATGAAATTATTTGTTTTTAATAGCAGATATCATTACTCAAAGCATAGTAATTTGAATGCAATATCTTCTTTCCTATTTCCCTATATCACCTGCTAAATGGGTTTTTTCCCTTTCCCATGTCACTAGTTTTGAATTTTTTTTATCTTACATCACATATTTGATGGAGGTTCTACATATTCTATTATCCAAGAGTTATAATGGTAGAAGTCATAGATAAAATTAATGGTTAAAATGAAAATTTAGTAACAATGGATTGGATTTTAAAGCGTTGACCAAAAGTAATTGGTGCAACCATGAAAACTGATCATTGACTAATTAAATGAATGCATATACCTTCATAACAACAATAGAACTAAGTTCATCTTCAGAGAATTCAGAGTATGTATGAACCTATGATAAACAAAAAAATAAATAAATCAATTTTCCAGATCCATATCAAGCACAAACAAGAAAAACTTCTGCGGTCAACTATATATAATAGTTTAGAAAGGTTTCAATCAAGAGTCTACTTTGTAAGTTCGAAGATTGCAAACAGATAAAGTCCCATCTCCACTTATCTATGAAAAATAAAGAAACGTTAAGTGTGGACAAAACAATTAGGAAGAACACTCTTAGAGAGGAACAACTGAGTAATCATAAGGGAACAATGAAAAGGAGGAAAATAAGATAAACCTATGCTATGTGCATGTGCAAATGCATGGACACATAAAACCAGGTTTATTGCAAAAGAAGAATAATGAAAGAAAGTATCATGGTCCTTCTTATCCCTTCCTTTTGGTTAAAATCTTCCTAATAAACAAACTTATTTCTCTCTTAAACAACCATGTGTTTAAGCTACAAATTGTTTCAAAATTTGGCATTTCTTTAGCATATATCACTCTTAATTGGAAAGCATAAGAAAACAAAATTTCATGAAATGATCAATTCACCTAAACCAGAACAATTTTTTAAAGATATAAGCGAATTACAGAAATAGGCAATAATTTAAGATAATTGCAAAGCCAGATACCTTATTGTTAGCAATTTCATGGAATCAGATACAAAATTCATATCTGAAATGTAGTCTTCATGAGCATTAATGTAACATCCCAAACCCGGCCTTGATGTTATGACCGAATCTAGCGATGTCACATGATAGGGTGCTTGAAAACTAAGTTGTCGCGATAAAATCATTCCAGTTTAATTACTTTCCTTTATCTCTTATTAGTTCCAAAATCCGTTTACTCATTTAATCAATTGGTTTGAAACGTAGCTCGTTGCAGAAGCTTTAAAAAAACTGTTTAAGTAGTCATGTTTTTAGAGAAATCTTTTGCTTTTTGGAAACCTGAGTTTTCCAACAACTAGCAGTGATAAATCCATAAAGCAAAGAAAATAAAAACCAAATCAAAACAAAAGTCTATAAGTCCAAATTACATCAAAAACCGTTTAAGTGTGGATCACACAGCCTGGCCCAGAATCCCACATGCCCGTATGGAATACCTGTGTAGACCCATATGCCCATGTGGCCCACACGCCTGTATGGCCCACACGGCCAAAGTCAATCTAGCCTATGTGTTTCACATGGCCTGGCCTTGTCGATCACACGCTCGTGTTACAATACACGGCCTACCACACGGGAAACCACACACCCTTGTCTCGTACAGATTTGTAACGAAACGTTCATCCCTTAACTATTGAAACTCATACCTTCGACCGAAACGAGAAATCCATGCACTTAACTTGTCGATTGGGAATAATTTACAATCCCTTTATTGATTCCTAAACACCAGAAAGAAACCCCTCTTAGAAAAAAATAGAATCGTTTAGATTAACAAAAGCCGAAACTTACAACAATGTGCAAAAGCCGGATTAACAAGACAGGAATTTGAGAGTAGATGAAGGATCAAAAATGCAGAAAAATGGCAGCAAAAAAGTGGAAGGGGGCGGAAAAAGGAAGTGAAAGAGTCGAGAAAGGAAAGGAAAGAGGAAAAATTGCAAAGAAAAAATTGAGATGGAGAGACCAAAATATTTCGATAACCACTATTTTCCCCAAATCACTCCACTAACATCTCCACTACTCAAAATTCCTATTTGACTTGAACTCCACCACGCCACACATCCAAACAAACAAAAATAATTCCCTTGCTCGTGTAGGGACTCGAACATAGGACTTCCTGCCATCTAACACTCCACTTAACCACCAGACCAGTAGGCCCATTCTAATAGCATTTTACAAACAATCAAATAAAAGCCCACTGAACAGGAGTGAAGCTTAATCGAGAAAAATACCAAAATTTTCCCCAAGTCATGGCTTGAACTTAGGACCTCTCACGCACATCTAGAACACTTAACCACTGAAGCAGACAAATAATTGTGTCACACATACACAAAAATGAAATTTAAAATTTTGGGGCGTTACAACTCTACCCCCTAAAAAAATTTCGTCCTTGAAATTTACTTGATCAGAATAGATGAGGATACTGTTGATGCATTTCATCCTCAAGCTCCCTCGTGGCCTCCTCAGTGCTTTGATTACACCATAGAACCTTTACCAGAAGGATAGACTTCCTCCTCAGAACCTTAGCGTCACGATCCAGAATCTGAACCGGCTCCTTCTCAAAGGTCAAGTTTGACCTCACCTTAACCTCCTCAATAGGAATAACGTGAGTAGGATCAGAGCGATAGCACCTCAACATAAAGATGTGAAACACATGATGAATATGATCCAACTCCGGAAGTAGCTCCAACTGATAAGCAATCGGTCTCACTCGCTTCAGAATATGGTAAGGTCCAATAAACCTAGGGCTCAACTTGCCCTTGCGACCGAACCTCAGAATCTTCTTCCATGGCGAAACCTTGAGAAATACGAAGTCCCTCACAGTACTTAATCTCACGTCTCTTCAAATCAGCATAAGACTTCTGCCTGTTAGATGTCGCTTTCAGATGATCCCGAATTAACCTGACCTTATCCTCAGTCTTAGCAACCAACTCAGGACCCAGAACACATCGTTCACCCAACTCAGTCTAACATAAGGGAGTGCGACACTTACGACCATACAAAGCCTCGTAAGGTGCCATCTAAATGCTAGACTAGAAACTATTATTATAGGCGAACTCCGCTAGCGGCAGATACTCCTCTTAGATACCTCGAAAATCAATAACATAGCTCCTCAACATATCCTTCAGTATCTGAATCACCCTCTCAGATTGACCATCGGTCTGAGGATAGAACGTAGTACTAAAGTCCAATCTCGAACCCAGAGCATCATCTAACTTTTTCCATAACCGAGACGTGAAGTGAGGATCCCTATCAGAAATGATGGAGATAGGTACCCCATGTAGTCTCACTATCTCTAAAATATAGGGCTTTACAAACTTCTACAGTGAATAATCAGTCCTAATCGGTATAAAGTGTGCAGACTTGGTCAATCAATCCACGATGACCCAAACTGAATCTTTCTTAGTGGGTGTTAGGGGCAACCCACTAACAAATCCATCATCACTCACTCTCATTTCCATAGAGGAATCTTTACCGGCTGCATCAACCCTGAAGGCAATTGATGCTCAGCCTTAACTTGCTGGCATGTCAGACATCTAGCCACAAAATCAATAACCTCTCATTTTAATCCCGGCCACCAATACATATCCCAAAGATCTCGATGCATTTTACTCCCACCGGGATGCATAGCACAAGGGCAATTATGCGCCTCCCTCAGCATAGACTATCTCAAATTAGTATCATTCGTAACACAGATCCCTCCACAAAAACACAACACACCTCAAAGTTATACTCAAAATCCGTAGTATTAGCACTATCAATTTTTCAAAACCGAAGACCCAAAGACTCGTCCTCCAACCATTTACCCTAAATCTGCTCAATCCAAGTTGATTTAACCTGAAGCTTGGCTAATAAGTTACCATCATCAAATAAGCTAAGTCGAGCGAACATCGCCCTTAAATTAGTCATTACCCTATGGCTCAATGCATCGGCCACCACATTGGCCTTGCCTGGGTGGTACTCAATGGTACAGTCATAATCCTTAAGTAGCTCAATCCATCTATGCTGCCTAAGATTTAACTCATTCTGAGTAAGAAGATACTTGAGGCTTTTGTGATCAGTGTAGATGATACACTTCTCACCATACAAATAATACCTCCAGATTTACAGAGCAAAGACTACGGCGGCCAATTCCAAATCGTGCGCTAGATACTTCACCTCATGTGTCTTAAGCTGACGAGACACATATGCTATCACCTTACCATCTTACATCAGCATACATCCCAAACCGACATGTGATGCATCACTATAAATCGTAAACTCCTTTCCAGGTACAGCCTGTATCAGAATAGGTGCCTCAGTAGTACAGTCTTGAGCTTCTCGAAGCTCTCTTACTGCGTATCAGTCCTATCAAATGGTACGCCCTTATGTAGTAGCTTAGTTAAGGGTGCTGCAATCAGTGAGAAGCCTTCCACAAATCGCCGACAATAACCCGCCAGTCCCAAAAAACTACGGATCTCAAATATGCTCCTAGGTTGCTTCCACTTCAACACAGCCTCAATCTTTCGAAGATCAACTTGAATCCCCTCAACAGAAATCACATGACCCAGAAATGTTACTTCAAGTGACTAGAACTCACACATGCTAGACTTAGCATAGAGTTGTTTTTCTCTCAAAGTCTGAAGAACATTTTTAAGGTACTCATCATGCTCATCCTAAGTCCTCGAATAAACTAGTATGACATCGATGAACACCACCACAAATGTAACACCCCAAACCTGGCCTAGACGTTATGGCCGAATCTGGCGATGTCACATTGAAGTGTGAACGTAAAACTTGTTGTCGTTAAAAACCCTTAAATCAGTCAATCAAATCGTTATTAAAAGGTGGTTCCAAAATAAGCCGTTCATTTTCAAAACATACGTCATTGAAAAGCCCATTATGTATTAAAACCTTGTTCTGACTTCAACGAAAATTTGTTAGTCAATTTTTTTTGTTGTTACACTTTAAAACCAAGTTTGTTGCGGAAGCTTGTAAAGTAAATTACGAAAGCGTGATGTTTTGAAAGCATTATTTATTTGAAAAATCACGTCCTACTACTATCAGATACAAATTAAGTAAAAGCCTAAATTAACAGCCACTAATTTAAGAGGCCTTATTACAAAAATGAATACCCAAATCAAAATTAATAGTAAATAAAAATCAAGTATAAAGTAGATGCAATCGTGTGACCACCCTCGAGTCCCTCGCAGCACTAATCCACCTAATGTTGGGGATTACCTACACAATTAAAAGCGATGTGAGTTTAGAAAACTCAGTGTGTAATCCCCTAATATGAAAACAGTGAGTCAAATATACAGAATACAGCAGCAGTCTGGGCCTGAGCCCTATTCAGTATCAATGTGGGCCTTAGCCCAACACAGTAATAGTACATGCAGTGATGCAACAGTGCAACCCAACCCGATCCAGCCAACACACCACTCCGTACCACCAACAAACCATGTGGGGATAAAATTGACCCACCCAGCCAACACACCAATATCACAGCTGAGCTGCCAATACAGTATATGTGGCAAAGCCACCAGTAATAGTATATGTAGCAAAGCCACCAGTAACAGAATATGTGGCAAAGCCACCAGTACAGTACTACCTCCATATCAGTATCCCAATCCCATGCAGTATCTCATGTCATCAATATCACGTGTATGCAGTATGTCATGCCTAGTAACAGTCATATCTATATCGTAATTACAGTCAATCTACCTCTGAGGTAGAGCGGTCATTTTACCCTACAAGGGTATTACGGTCATTTTACCCTACAGGGGTAATTCGGTCATTTTACCCTATGAGGGTAATTCGATCATTTTACCCTATGGGGGTAATTCAGTCATTTTACCCTACAGGGGTAATTCGATCATTTTTACCCTACGGGGGTAATTAGGTCATTTTACCCTATGGGGGTAATTTGATCATTTTACCCTACGGGGGTAATTCGGTCCTTTTACCCTTTGAGGGTAATTCGATCATTTTACTCTTCAGGGGTAATTCAGTTATTTTACCCTTCGGGAGTAATTCAGTCATTTTACCCTTCGGGGGTAATTTGGTCATTTTACCCTATAGGGGTATTTCGGTCATTTGTACATGTTTCGTGGTCACAATTTTCCACACGTGAGTTCGTACGCCCCGTATGGCATCAGTTCTCGCACTTTTCGGCTTTTCAGCTTTTTGACTTTTCGACTTTTCGACTTTTCACTAACTATCGAATATAGGGTACTGTTGCACACCAGTTTTGCAAAATGTGTGAAGAATCCTACGTGCACCGAACCTACACTCAAACAAGGCATTCAGTTACTTAACCGCCGATTCGGGTTAATAACCATCTCAACATTTAGTCCAAAAATACACACCATCTTACCTTGATTAAATGAGGGTGACTTAGTCCTCTAAGATCGCTAACCAAAGTTAATCACACTCCATGTTGAAAATCTGTATTACACACACAGATCTTATTAACCAAGATTAAACATACATGTGGCCTAATTCCACAACTATTCACTTACAAGACATAATGATATTCAGCGTACCCAAAAGTAAGGTAGCGTTCTAACTTTAATCGAATAATGGAAGAAAGAGATTTTGATTGCCTCCAAACACGTACACTCATTCACTTCACTAAAATACCGATTTGTCAAGAATACTTGCAGAACCGATATAGAGAGGGAAGAGATGAGAGAAAACAGAACTGGAAAAGTAATGAAAAGAAAAGCAAAGAATCGGCCACCACAAACAATAGCAAGAAAGGGATTTGGCTCACACCAGACAATAATATTTAGGAATATGATAAGGGAAACCAATTAGTGAAAGCAGAGAGTAGAAAGGAGAAGAAGAGCATCCAAAAAGAAGAGATGAAATCGTGAGGAAGGAGATAGGCTAAATTCAGTTGAGAGAAATAGAGAAACAAAAAGTGAAAGAAGAAAGTAACTCGGCAAGGTTGTGTAGAGAAAGGGTTGGCACTAGAATGGACAGAAATAACTCAAAAGAAAAATACCCGAATGAAAAACACAGGTTCGACTAAAAAGTAAAGTGAGAAAATGCAAAGCAATTTGTCTCGAACGCAATTGACGAAAGAAAATGAGAGAACCCTTAAGTCTTTTTAGCAAGAATCGGCTTCTAACAAAAACCAATACTCTAAACCAATACTAAAAAAAATAAGAGTAAGAGAGAGCAGTCCTAGCCGAATTTTACATACTCCACTTTTCCCATTTAGTTACAACACCCCAACTTTAAATTTCCTTGATTTACTCTACCTATTTCCCCTCCATATCCATACCAACGCCTATCAAATCCCTTGATTTTCTCCCCATTACCAATTCAACAACCACCTCAGCAGAGTTTCACTCAACCTCTGCTTCTTGCCAGACAAGAGTAACAAAATAATTAACCCCCTTGTGCAATGTACGACTCGAACCCCTAACCTCCATGGAAGCACAACATGCCACTACCACTATACCACCATGCACCTTTGTGTCATATTTTAATCACAACAATTTAAAAGCCTACAATCCAAAGTCAGAGTTCATTTAAGTAAGTAAACAAAAATTCTGCATACGCTAAGACATAAACCTCAGACCCCAAGGAAACATCTACACGCCACTTACGAACAGACCACTGGGCTTTTTATGTCATGGTTTGCCCATATTTAATTATAAGCCTATTGGCCCAAAGCTAGGCGTTTACTTTAATAAAAACAATTTTTTTGTCCAAGCTACAGCTTGAACCCTAGGCTTCTCAGACACTCCCAAACACTCCTAAATCACTTAACCATTGAACCAGACATCATTGTGTCATTTTCTTGCACAATTAAATCTTTATGTGCCGTCTCCTAATTGTTCCCTTGCTCAAGGCCTGATACTTTAAGGCCCAAATTCAGGGCGTTACAACAAACTGATCCATATAGGGCTAAAACACTCGGTTCATTAGATCTATGAAAGCTGCTGGTGCATTAGTAAGTCCAAAAAGCATAACTAGGAACTCATGGTGACCATAACGAGTTTTAAATACCATCTTATGTACATCAGCCTCTTTAACCCTCAACTAATGATACCCAAATTGAAGATCAATCTTAGAGAATACTGAAGCTCCTCACACTAGTCAAACAGGTCATCAATCCTCGGTAACGGATACTTGTTCTTAATGGTCAACTTATTCAATTGTCGGTGGTCAATGCATATCCTCATGGATCTATCCTTCTTCTTAACAAATAGTATTGTTGCTCCTCATAAAGACACACTAGGGTGGATAAACCCACGATCCAATAACTCCTGAATCTGAGCCTTAGGCTCCGTAAGCTCTTTTAGTGCCATTCGATAATGAGCAATAAACATTGAAGTTGAACCAGGTAGAAGCTCAATCCCAAACTCCACTTCACGATTCGGAGGTAAACCCGGTAGTTTCATAGGAAATACATCTGAAAAATCCCTTACAGTCATGATGTCCTTAACAGCGGAGCCCCTAGAAACAAAAACACTTACATAGGTCAAGAATGCCTCACATCCCTTGCGAACCACTTTTTCAGCCACCAGTGCAAAAATCACATTAGATATGTAGTTCTGACATTCTCCAATCATGACTACCTCATCATCCTCCTCAGTTTTCAAGACAACCTTCTTAGTCACACAATCCAAGCTAACACGGTCCTTGACCAACCAATCCATCCCAAGAATCAAATCGAACTCCCTAAACAGAAGTTCCATTAGATTAGCCAGCTATATCGTCCCTTTGTACCTCTAATGGGACATCTCTATACAATTTTCTAACCTGAATAGATTGCCCCAAAGGACTCAATATAATGATCTCGCTCGAAGTATTCTCAACCGACGAACCCAATTTTCTAGACACAGCACTAGCTACTTAAGAATGTGTGGAACCTATGCCTATCAATACAAGATAAGGTACATCATATATAAGGAACGTACCCGTAATAATGTCCAAAACATCTCCGTCCTCTCGGCGACGTGCAGCATATACAAGAGTAGGCTACCTCGCCTTAGCCTGATCAGCACCTCGGCACGATGCTCTCTGTCTACGGCCAATACCATTACCACCCCTAACCTGTCCACAGCCTCTCGGTGGTTGTTGAACTACCCTCTCTAGCTGTACAGTACCAGTACCTGGAGCTTGCATCTGATCGGGCCTCAGCGGACATTCTCGAATGCGGTGCTCTAGTAACCCACACCTCAACTAAGCCCTAGTCCTCCTCCAACACTAGCACTGATAATGTCTGCCACAAACTCCACAAGGCTGCAGTTCTGTAGCAATAGTAGGGGCCCAGCTCTAACTGGCCCATTAGATCTGGCCTTTTTCTCAAGCCTCTACATAGCACTCGAGGGCTCCAAATCCCTCTTGTTCTTACCCCTCTCTCGATCTCTATTTTGGCGCTCAGTGCGCTTAACCTCCTTAGCGATCTTTGCCTTCTCTACCAACGGACACACCTCTAATACTCAGAGGCTACCATACTTCACGTATAGCGGCTCAATCATAGAAACTTGGCCTCATACTCGGCCACTATCGATCTCCATGGGAGAGATTCAGAAACTCACGCCTCCTAGCATCAATGTAGCTCGCCCCCACATACTTTCTTTGGAATGCAGACTTAAAAATCCCAAGTTAAACGTTCGGGCTGAGTGCCCTCGTTAACAGTTGGCCACCACTGATAAACCTCATCACGCAGCAACGAAACTGCACCCTTTAATTTCTGCTCATGGGTAACTCCAGTGACACCCCTAAAAAGCTCAGCTTCATTGGACCGTAGTTGTTCCGTAACTAACCCTCTGCCACTAGATCCAGTATTGGGCCAAGTGACCCTCTCCAATATCCTTAACATAGCCTGTGACAATGCGTCATCCCCAGCCATGTGATCACGAGACCCTGTCTTAGTAGCAAGTGACACTGGTGTCTCCCTAGTGTCCAGATTCGGTGTACTACCCGAGAAGAAGAAGACTCAACTCAAGCTCCCCTATGGCCTCTACCATGGCCTCAAATACCACATCCACAGGTACCACGTACACTCATTGTCTAACTCAGATTTGTCTGTATTACAAATTTTATGAATCAGTTACAGTTCAGTATTTATTAGCAGTTGTTTTATGTAAACAGTTTCAGTAATTTAGAGTTTGTTTTCGTATGTCGTAGTCTCTATCAGTCTTACTACAGTTTTCAGTTTACACTAGCTAAAGTGTTTTTACAGTATACTACCTACAATAGTTTCAGAATATACTATCTATAGTACTTTCAGTTTATGCATACCACAGTTTTAGAATACTTATAGGATCAGCACTAGAGACTCAATGTACCACATACTTAGTCAAATCATTTCAAATCTTCTGAAATTCAATTCTTTAAAAACCAAATTTTAAAATCCAAAATCACAACTGAGTTTGGCAACCTAGCTCTGATACCACTAAATGTAACACCTCAAACTCGGTCTAGATATTATGGCCGAATCTGGCAATGTCACATGATAGGGTGTTTGAAAACTAAGTTGTCATGATAAAACCATCACAGTTTAATTACTTTCCTTTATCTCTTATTAGTTTGAAAATCCATTTACTCATTTAATCGATTGGTTTGAAACGTAGCTCGTTACGGAAGCTTTAAAAATCGTTTAACTAGTCACGTTTTTAGAGAAATCTTTTGCTTTTTTGAAAGCTGAGTTTTCCTACATCTAGCAGTGATAAATCCATAAAGCAAAGAAAATAAAAACCAAATCAAAACAAAAGTTCGTAAGTCCAAATTACATCAAAAATTACCCAATAAAAATTATAACCATTAATCATAAATCATAGTACTAAGTTCTAATAACTGTGGTCACCGTCGAGTCCTCCGTCGCACTGATCTGTCTAAGTCTAGGGATTAGCTATACAGATAAGACAGAAGGGGTAAGTTTACATAAACTTAGTGTGTAATCCCCACAAGAAACAAACATACTGTCAATCACAATTAACAGTCAATTGCAGTTTAGGCCTAAGCCCATTTCAGTTACAGTATCAATTTGCATTACGGTCTTAGCCCATCAAAGTAACAGTCATGTTACGGTGATCAAAAAATAGAATCCTATGCATCAGCTTCTAATACACCATCTCCATCCATCTCTACACTTCCCGTAGGGTTTAAAACACCCACCCAACCCTACACTCCTAGCTGTATGCGGCACATATTAGTATAATGCAGCTGAGTTGCTAGTCAAATAGGCTTAAGAGCCTTTAAGTATATATTACAGCAGAGCTGCTAGTCAATAGGCTTAAAGCCTTTCAGTACACTTCCTCCAATATTATCATCCCAACCCAATACAATGCAAACAAATAATAAATGACATGCTATCACATGGTTATCAGTTACACATATTCAGATTAGTATACATGCATAATAATAACATGCTCAGTACATATCATACAATCAGTTTACACATTTGAGGGTATAAGTAGTGCTTACTGACCCTACAGTAGGTTCACAGTCACTTGGGTGACCTGTTTAAAATTAGGAAACATTTCAGAAAAATGGACTCGCACGCCCATGTGGCCTACCTGTGTAGCTCACACAGCCCAATCTTGCCTTGGCTTTGTGGTTCACACGGCCTGGCCTAGAATCCGACATACCTGTGTAGAATACACGTGTGGACCCACACGGCCCAAATCAGTCTAGCCTGTGTGTCACACACGGCCTACCTAGCCAACACACGATAGTGTCTTGTGCTCAGAGCCTGGCCTTGTTGATCACATGCCCGTGTTACAACACACAGCTTACCATATAGAAGACCACACGCCCGTGTGGCATCGATAGTGAGGTTTTTATCTTTCGTTGAAACCTCATTTTCTGTGTAATCGGGTACACACATGTATCATGTTTTATGCGTAAGCCCTATTAAGCCTCTAGAACCTAAAAATCGATAATCAAAAGCTCAATTTTAGTAACTCAACCAAAGCTTATACGGATTTGTAACGAGACGTTCATCCCTTTTACTATCGAAACTCTTACTTTTAATTGAAACGAGAAATCCATTTACTTAACTCATCGATTAGGAACGATTTACAATCCTTTGATTGATTCCTAAACACTAGAAAGAAATCCCTCTTAGAAAAAAATCAGAATCGTTCAGATTAACAAAAGCCGAAACTTACCAACAACCTACAAAAGTCGAATTAATGAGACAAGAATTTAGCAGTAGATGAAGGATCAAAAACACGAAAAAATGGCAGCAAGGAAGTGGAAGGGCGGCGGTAAAAGAAAGTGAAAGAGCCGAGAAAGGAACAGAAAAAGGAAAAATTTCAGAGAAAAATTTGAGATGAAGAGACCAAAATATTCCGATAACCACTATTTTCCCCAAATCACTCTACTAACATCTCCACTACTCAGAATTCCTATTTCACTTGAACTCCACCACACCACACACCCAAATAAACAAAAATAATTTTCTTGCTCACGCAGGGACTCAAACACAAGACTTCTTGCCATCTAACACTCCACTTAACCACCAGACGAGCAAGCCCATTTTGATAGTATTTTACAAACAATTAAATAAAAGCCTACTGAATAAGAGTGAGGATTAATCTTGGAAAATTCTAAAATTTGCCCAAGTCATGGCTTGAACTTGGGACCTCTCACACACATCTAGAATACTGAACCACTAAAGCAGGCAGATAATTGTGTCATACATACACAAAAACAAAATTTAAAATTTTGGGGCGTTACAATTAATGGAGCCAGAGCATGATCGTTGTCGGGTATCCCATACCTACAAAGAAGGAAAGCAGATAGATCATGGATACATGTTTAATACACCATTGGCACCACATAAAATCCATAGAAGCAATTAATAGAGAACCTTAATACAGCCTTCATCGTCTCCAATAGCAACAGTTGATTCTGCAATATTGATTAAACTATTGATGGCATTCTTGTACATCTAAATAAAATAGTGTTTCAATAACCAATTAAAAAAATCAAAAGATAAAAAGTAAGCCAAAATGTAGTGAGAACATTTTCATGAGCATTTTTAAGACGAGCAATTATTGATCTGGTTTCAACATCCGTGGCTAGAGTAGAACAATCTTTTGAACCCGTAGCCACAGCTAAACCCACAGACATAATCAACTACCATTAAATCAAATTAATGAAAGAAATACTAATTTAAAAAATACAAAACAAAAAGCTTTACCTTTTCTGCCATTAATGAACCGAACTGTTCTACAGGACTCAACATGAGCATGTAAGTCCAAGCATCTAAACAGAAAATAAATTAAAGAAAGCTCTTAGAAATTCAGAACCAGACACTTCTATCCATCGGTATTAACTTTGTAGACCCCTCCACAAACTTAATTATGAAAAGAAATATAAACCATTTAAACAAGGAAGATGAAAATTTTGTACCTTTATAGCAAGGAATCATCTGTATTATACTTGTATCTGTAAAAGAGAATGTATCTCAATAATAACTATTTTTGAAATATTAAAGAAATTGAAGAAGGGCGAGAGGGGGAGGATGAATATAGATGAAGATCTCTGATGATGAGAAAAACAGTGACAAGTCCTTTTGAATGATGAAAACCAATACCAAAGGGAATTTCCCCTAAACTATCCTCCATTACACTTTCAAACAAAACCTAACTAAAATATCCTAAGGCTGATACCAATTCTGAGAAAAAAGAACCAAATTTAATGAATGCTATCAAAACAGTGCCGTTTTAATAAAAGTAAAAAAATACCTTTAGCAACGTTTATGTAAAAATGCCGCTAATGCTTTACCTTTTGCTGTATTTTCGATCCAAACACCACTAAAAATGCTGCTAAAAACCTATTTTACTGTAGTGTGAATTGAAACACATGAACATAGCTTACTTGTTGCATTTTGCATTTTAAATACTTATATTAAGTTTATGTTGTTTGGATTATAGAAATACCACTAAGTTTTACTCAGCGTGCAGTTTTGTTTTCCGTGCGCAGGCTAGGTACTATCTGAATTATTGTCTACTCAGCATCAAATCACAAATCCCAAGCTCAAGTGTAGTGATATTTCATTTTGTAATGTCATGTACCTAGGGAGTCTTTTGTTGATATTGTTTATAAGATGTTTTTAACTTAGTTGCTAGTGAATTGATGGTTAAATTTGTATATAGTTGTGGTTGAGGCTATGTTGGTATGTTAGCGTAGTTTATATTTTGGTATGTGATAGTTTAAAGTTTGGTAGCTTAGTATAATGCTTGGCATGTGTTTAGCTTCATATTTGGTAACTTTAGAAGTTGAAGGTTAGTTCAAATATGGTAAGTCTTGAATGTTTGATGTGTTGTTGATGTATTTGAACATATAAAATGTGGTATCAATGAGGGTACATTGGTTAGGCATATTAGGTGATGAATTTGGTGTATTTTGGGCATGTTTAACCGTGTTTTGAATAGGTTAAATGATTGGTAATTGAGTTTCTCAGTGCCCAAGTAAGTAGGAAATGGTAAACTTGAGTTTTAAGGTACTTTTGGGTGCACACTGCATGGCCACACAGGCGTGTCTCACACACAGGCAACACACATGGGCATGTTGTAACACCCTAAACCCGGCCCAGACATTACAGCCAAGTCTGGTGTGTCACATTGAAGTGTTTTTCGAAAACCGTGCTTTCATTGAAAACCCTTGAAGTTTTAAAAACTCTTACCGTTAACCTTAGCTTGTCTTTTTTCAAAACGTGATTTATTGAAATAATCCTCCCTTTGCAAACATCGTTAAAAACCTTTGTAAAAGTTTTATGAAAGCTTATAAACCCTTGTAGTTTGCAAAAACATGTTAATTTTGAAAATGGTTTAAGTATCAAATAAATTTGACCTTTTTCGTTAAGACTTAAAGTGAATGGAAGCTGGGCACCAGGTAGGATTCCAGAAAATAGGAGGTGAGTCGAATAGACTGCTTAAGTACCAAGCTCTTCTTGGATCCACTCCTAGACATGCACACTACCATTGCCACACTTTAACTATTTGAAATATTTATCTACAAGATCATTTAAAATTGCAGAAGCTTTGCTTGGTTATAGTGTTATTTTGAAAACAAGTAACTTTTATAAAAACCGCGTCTTAAAATCATTTATTTCCAACTCGATTTAAATAATATCCTACGTAAGCTAAAACCAATTTAAATAAGTAAAGAATAAAAACCCAAAATAAAAGTAATTAAAGAGGCCCTTTTTTACAACCCAAAACCAGAAATAAATAATTAAATCTAAATTCAAATAGGTAACTTAATTAGAAATCCAATAGTCCAGTCCATGTGGCCACTCTGAATCCCTCCTAGCTCTAAGTCCACCAATCTAAGGCTCACCTGCAAGGATGGAAGGAAAAAGGGGTGAGTTTGGGAAACTCAGTGTGTACAGAAGCCCATCCAAAGCCCAAGTCAACTCAATCCTATTGGGCCTAAGCCCTAACCCATCACAGTCAAATACTGGGCCGAAACCCTATTCAGATATCAGTAAACTGGGCCTTAGCCCTTTTCAGATAACAGTACGGCCCATAGGCCCATTACAGATACAGATCAGATATGATATGCAAACAAAAAACCCAACCCAGATCCATCCATAACACCCCCGTACCAGCCTTACACCATGTGGGGAGACTACTCGACCCACCCAACCGCTACACACCACAGAAATTTGCAGCGAGGCTGCCAGATATTGTGACGAGGTCACCAGATACAGATATTGTGGCGAGGCCACCAGAACAGATGTATATGTGGCGAGGCCACCAGAACAGATATATACGTGGCGATGCCACCAGATTGCAGCGAGGCTGCCAGAACAGATATATATGTGGCGAGGCCACCAGATTGCAGCGAGGCTGCCAGAACGCTTCCTCCATCATAAACCCAAACCCCATGTAGCAGGCATACATGCTATGACATATAACATACAGAATCACATGCATCAGATATATACATATGTTATGAGATATGACATGCAGAAACAGAAAATCATACATTTCATACACAATTTACCCTAGGGGTATAAAGGTCATTTTACACTTAGGGGTAAAATGGTAATTTTCCATACTTAGGGGTATTTTAGTACTTGTTCCAATATTACGAGTTTTATGCATGTTACAGTCACATATAAGCTTTAGTTCCATCTTAGCAGTCAATTTAACAGATTTAACAATTTCAGTCACTGGGCCCTAAAACTCCTAATGGGCCCTATAGTGTCTATTTAGCAAATTAAGCCCATTCAGCCCAAATTTCCTATCTAGCTACCAGTTTTAGTAGTTCTGATACTACAGTCTAACAGAACACATTTATTTCCTATTTTTACCTATATGGGCCCGAAAGCCCGTGAGCCCATGTTCGGCCCATTGAGACCCAACTTACCGAGGTGCGCGAAATTGCACACTCAACTAACTTACCACTTACGGTTACAAATCTCAGGATTTCCAATCATCTTGTGAGCATTCGCACCCTCACAAGCCCACATAATACCAACTTTTCGGTTACTTGGCCTTTGCTGAATTAGACTAAAGAAGGGTTCGATACACACCTGATTACGATGAACGATGATGATATCTGCTCCAACTCAATCCTATATTCGATTACTAAAACATTAGACTACGAATCAATGATAACTAAATTTAACATACTCTTACCATATTCGGGCATCCATGAACAATGCCCTAAATCCTTACCTTTGCTAAAGTTGATATCCAAATCTGGATCCGAACGCTCCACTGATCCAAGCCCTTAGTCAGCAGCCTTTAACCCTTACAAGCACAGAGTAAAATAATTGGTAACAGCCCCTTAAAGCCTTAGGCACTATTTCGACAGCCTCCCTAAACACATAGGGTTTCCAACTTTTCCAAATCCCAAAAATAAGAATAGATCACAGTCAAGTCATTCATATCACCAACTTATATCCACGGTCAAACTAGCCCAATCATCACACAAGTTAGTCATTTACCCACGAAGGCCAAAATAGTCAATTAACACCTAGGGGCAAAATGGTAATTTTACCCCACAAGGGTATCTCGGTAATTCTACCCTACAGGGATATTTCAGTAATTTCACAAATCAAGGGTAAAATAGTAATTTTACAGATCAGGGGTAAAATGGTAATTTTACAAATCATGGGTAAAATGGTAATTTTATAAATCAGGGGTAAAATAGTAATTTTACAAATCAGGGGTAAAATAGTAATTTTACAAATCAGGGGTAAAATAGTAATTTTACAAATTAGGGGTAAAATAGTAATTTTACAAATTAGGGGTAAAATGGTAATTTTACAAATTAGGGGTAAAATAGTAATTTTACAAATCAGGGGTAAAATGGTAATTTTACAAGTCGAAGGTATTTCAGTAATTCGGTAAACTAAAGCATTCTAAACAGAGATAACAATGCAAATGGGCCTAGGGCCCATTCTCGGCCCAAATAGGCCCACACGCTCGTGTGGCCCTTTTAGCCCAAATTTAGCTACAGATATGCGATTCACCTAGTCTAGTCCAATATTTACTATACAATTAAACAACTTGTCCAAATGGCCCGTAGGCCCATTGGGCCCACATGGCCCCTTCGGCCCATCGCAGCCCGAAGTAGCCGTCCTACCGCTAGAGTAGTGAGAAATACACACCTGATAGGAGACTGAAGTTAATCCGCGCTCCAAACACTCTTAGCCGATGTCCAACCCAAACGGGCACGCCATAAAGCGAAAGGGATCAGCCAAGAAGGCCGTGCCTACTCTCCTCCTGGTTTGCTCTATTTAAAGCTAGCTCCTCACCTGCTCTCATGTTAGCTTTCCGATGTGGGATTCTCCATCAATCCCCCTAAAATTAAAGCATTAGCAAAATAATCAACCTTTGCGTGCAACGGGATTCGAACCAAAGTCCTCTCAGTAACCCTGTCATGCCATCACCACTCGGACACAAGCTCCTTTGTGTCATAAGTCCAACACATTTAACTTTAAAGCTCACCTACTTGCTTCCAGATTTATTTAAAAGAAAAACCAAAATAAATTGCAAGAGCCAAGACTTGAACCTTGGACCCCTTGCTTCCTTGTCCCCTAAGTGGCGCTACTTTGCCACTACACCACATTCCTTTTTTGTGTCTTATTACACACATAATTCCTTACAACTCCTCTTTTCCAAGTCCTCTATTCCTTAAGTCCAAAAATCCAAGAATTCCCCGGGTTTCTAACCAACACTTGGGCCTTCCATAGGCCCAATAACACACTCCAAACACGAATTACACATCCATATATCAAAATTTCAACATTACACCAAATATCACAAAAATCTCGGAATCCCAGAAAATAGCCCAAGACTTTTCCCCACACTATGAATCCTTCAATACCACATTAACCCATTAATAATAACCTTCCATAACAGAATTCAACACATCAATAATTTTATTTCGAAATATCTCACACCCGCACCCAGGCCCAAGGCCCAATACTTCTAGGCCCAAATTCAGGGTGTTACACATGTGACCCAAGTTAGAGAGTTACACAGCTTGGCCACATGGGCGTGTGAGGCACACAGCCTGGCCACACCCGTGTATGACCTTTGAAATCAAAATTTTTGTAATTATTTCCTAAACTTCTAGATGTGTTTCAAATTAGTCCCTGCCTATTTTTAAACTACTTTTAGGGTCTCATATACTCGTATTAGGGGTTGTAAAAGTATCTTTTACTCTGAATTGGGGCGGATTAGCAAACCTAAATTAAGTGCATTCCACTAACATCATCGAAGATAAATTAAAAAGATAATCGTAGACGAAGTATAGACGAATATTCTTATGCTAATAATTGGAATAGTCTTGTATGTATCCAAATTCTGACATTCAAGAAGGGATAAATAGTGATAAGAGTGTAGACAGTGGAAGACTAAGTTTAGCAATGTATAAATAGTGATAAGAGTGTAGGCAGTGGAAGACCAAGTTTAGCATTGCATAGCATGAATCATTATTCGATTGTATAATATTCTATTATGATATGATTTGATTGTTTGTGACCTGACCCTATATATATATATATATATATATATTTATTTATTTATGTAATTATGATTAATTAATTGTATGAAATGTTAGTAATGCTCGTGACCCTAATCCAACGACGGAGAAGGGTTAGGGGTGTTGCATTTAGTGGATTGATCCTTAATTTTCGCAGCATTGCAGAGAAACTATTTTTGAAAAAAAAAATTAATGAGGCAATTAGATTTCCAAAATGACATGAATAATGGTTTTTTCACTGCATTATTTAACATCAAGTTTTTACAAAGTAAAGCGATGAACAAATTGTAACGACCCTATAGTCAAGGTGTCAAAAAGTGTATTTCTGGGACTCCGTTCCTGTAAATCAGACTCGTAAATATTTTTTATAAATATTTACAAAGTTTTTTGGGTAGTTAATTAGATTTAGATTAAGAGAATTTTGTGAAATTAAAAGTTATTAAGTATAAGGATTAAATCGCGTAAAAGTTAAAAGTTGAATTATAAATTAAAAGAAAGTAAATGAGCTAATGTAGGAATTGTACCATTAATTAAATTGGTTGAGAAGTGGTCGACCATGGTTTAATGATATATATATATATATATATATATATGCATGTATATAATATATATTATATATGTTAACTTTATAATATTATATATTATATATGCATGTATATAATATACAATATATATTATAATGTTAATAATAATAATGATATTATAATAGAAACATAATAAAAGAAAATATAAAGATAGTGGAAAGAAAGAGTGAATGCATGCAAATTAAAAGAACAAGAAAGAAAGGAGAGAAAGAATAAGAGGCGACGGTAACGTAAGGGGTTTTTAACTTTTCAACTACAATTGGTTAGTCAATTTAGTCTTTTTTCTTGTAATTTTTATATTTTTGGATCTCCGGTGTTAAGTACTACTCAACCCATGTCGAAATTTTAACATTGATTATGATTTTAGATATTGTTATTGTTGAATAGTTTTAGTATTATTGATTTAATTGATGGATTTTTAAGCTAGAAATGGAAAATGATTAAATTGTATAACAAATTGTAAATTTTGAGTAATAGGGGCTAAATTGTAAAAATTTCAAAATTTAGGGGTTTAACTGAGAATAGGGAGCTAAATTTAGCTTAAAGTGAAATTACTATTAAAAATATAGGATTAAATGTGGAGAATAAAAATTAGTCTCGATTTAGGGACAAAATTGGAATTTAAGCAAAATATTGAGTAAAAATTGAAATATTCAATGTGCAATTGAATTGTGTTGTATTGATGTATTTTAATTATTTTAATTCTGTAGTTAACATCGTATCAAAATCCTCAACTAAAAAGGGAAAGGATAAAATCGACGTTGAATAGCTCGGAATTCACAATTTGTATTTCTATAAATCCAAACCTAGTTGTAATTGTTCTATTTCGATTTAATGCATATGGTAAGTGGTTGAGGTGAGTATTTTGGCACTTTGATAGTGAATTGAAATTATAGTTGATTGAAATGGATTGTATTGGTATATACATTATGAATTTATTGATTATTTGAATTGAAATGAATATATGTGTAAATGTGATAATGTACAAATACGAGAATTGGATATTGGTTGTATTTGTAAAGTGAAATGAAACGCTATTAACTGTATTGGACTGAGTCAGATATAGATGGTATGCCATAAGATAGGAAGAGTTTAGGGATTTCTTCGGCTTCGAGTCAATGAGGCACTGGGTGCCAATTTGCTTCGATTTAACCGATGAGACACTGGGTGTTAATTTATACAGCGCTGGGCGCAGTTATTACTTTGGATTTATTCGATGAGGCACTAGGTGCCAAACTAGTGTGTTGGTTGGATCTATGTATTCGTCCGAGTCTGAGTCGTATTAATAGGGGCAACTAAATAATAAAGTGCTATGTCGATATTGAAATGGCAAAATATGTAAATTGGAAATGGAAAAGTGGATTGATATATGAAAGGTGAAAATATTGTGATCATAAATGAGATATATGAGTAATGTACTCATGGATTGACTATAGGTGGTTTATGCCATTGTTGAATGATTTATGAAAAGCTATTTTTATAACAAGTGATATTAATTAAGTTATTGATCATGATTTGATGAAGAAATAAAATCTGATCGTACCTGAAAACTAACTAATATCACAATAAAAGGCAAGTGCACCTATCGAATAGTAGTATAGTTAGTGGCAAGAACGGAATATCGAATCCAAAGAACTATGAGTACTAGTAATAACTTTCTTTCTATTATCTAGCCTAAAAATAAAGAGGGTTTGGTTGCAAACTATACTAACTAATAAAGCGACAAAGAGTAAAGTGGGAGATTCCTTTTGGGAAAGACTGATTAATTAAGGCAGTACCTAAGGAAGAATCCACCTAGACATCACTTGTTATCTAACTCTGAACCAGATGATTTCTTCATTTGATTTGATCCGTAGAGATCCTTAAATTATGTTAATACCTCCATCGAGGATAAGAACAACTAATCCTAAGTTGATTAACTGAAATCTCTTTCTAGTTAAAACCCCTAGTCTTGCATTAACTCGATCTATGGCTCCCCATATTAGATTTGACTCTAAGCCGGTAGATTTTTGTCGTCCTATCTCTAGGATTGCGATCAACTTCGCTTAATTGTGTTGGAACTACTCCTATGCAGGGACTTTTGCTCCTCTACATAAGCACATTCGACTTAAATCAATATCCCGAAAACATCAATTTAAGAATTAAAAACACAATTAAGAACAAATCAAATATTTATCACACAGCTCAGATAAGAATAACAAGATCTGTCTTAGGTTTCATCCCTTAGGTATTTAAGGTCTTAGTTCATAATTATAAAAGAAAACATCTCAGAAGATATAAAATAACAAAACATAAGAAAACCTAAAACTCTTGAGAGGATTGAAGGGAGGTCCTCTGTCTTGATGTAGATCTTGGCTTCTGAGATGGATCAGTCGGCTTCCCTTCGAGTAATTCCCTCCTTTAACTCCCCTCTTGGTGAAAATAAAGCCCTCTTTGTAGTTGCCTCCTAGGGTCTTTATATAAAGTTTTGGAATGCCTTTCTTAGCCCCTAAGTAGCCTTTTCCTAGTGAAATTGAACTTCCTCACGACAGGGACACACCCGTGTGCCACGCCCGTGTGGATCGAGGCGCAGGCCGTGCTTGAGCCTGTTAAAGTGGCACGGCCGTGTTGATTACTGAACTGGGCCTAATTTGCCCATTTTTGGCCCGTTCCTTACTCTTTTCTCTTTCCTAAGCTCACCTGAGTATAAAACATGAAATTAAAGGTTTAAGAGCATCAATTTACACAAATCAAGGGGTAATTCATCCAGAAATTGGGCTAAACATGGGGTAAAAATATGTATAATTTATCGCTTATCAAATACCCTGACACTTAAGTCTTTGCTTGTCCTCAAGCAAAATCTCAATTCATAGTTAAAAATCATTCTTCTCAACTTATAATCCTTATCAATAATGTTTCAAACTAATCTATAAGTAATCATACAATGAAAATTCAACCAGAAGAACATTAAAGTTTCAAACACTCTAAGTTGAGAATTTTATCACAGAAACATAGGTTTTCTCCCTTCTCCTAAGTAATTACATGTCAATCAAAATCAACAAGATTTGACATCCTCACTAAAGATTCACTCTATCCACTCAAAGTGTTTAGGGTTCAAAAATTAAGCACTCTTTAGTCAACCTGAAAAGTTATTACCATAGGCTTGCAAGAAAATCAAATATCCACCACTATAGATTGATATGACACATTGATCAAAAGGTCTTTTAATAGTTGTAGTGGGGCTTTGGTTAGGGGTGTTGTCACAAGCTAAAAAAGAGGGTTAGAATCGCGATTGAATTGAAAAATCGTCTAGCTAGAAAAACCTCTATCACTTGAATATATTTCTAGTCCAAAGCCTTTCTTTTGGATAATGTTGTCTAAGAACAGCAGCTTAAAAATTACATGGAAATATGCAAAATTATTGAATTACAACTAAAGTATACATACGTTTTTTTTTAAGAACAAATCAAATAACGACAAATTTAATATTTATGGATTTCACAAATCGAACAGAAAAAAGAATAAAGCTAGATAATAATTTAACTTAAATCTCGACAAAAATAGGGATCAAAATAATTAGGGGGATTTTAACAATAATGGTTTTTGGTTAATTTTAAGGGTAAGTCAAATGAATGGGTTGTTAGGCTTAAAGGGGTTTACTAGGGGTTAATTTATGAAGGTAGGCTTTTATGGAGTAAGTGGGTTATACCTAGGTGCCTTTATCATCTCAGTATATCAAATCAATGATGTGGTCCCGACATGTATAATCGAAGTTCTAGAATAACAAATCAGTATTGACTCACTCAAAGCAACAATAAAAGTGAGCACAAAAGGATGTATGCTCAAAAGGCTCAAAAATCTCACTAGAATTATGGCTTTTTTATGTCAATCCTACGAATTTCAAATCTCAAGATAACACTTAAAATTAGG
Organism: Gossypium stocksii; assembly: GCA_020496765.1. NCBI lineage: Eukaryota > Viridiplantae > Streptophyta > Magnoliopsida > Malvales > Malvaceae > Gossypium > Gossypium stocksii. Next base: position 23,825,960 of record CM035624.1, read on the forward strand.
GGAAATAGCCTAGCAAAAATTTAAATTCTTAAAAATTTCAACTTATTATGCTTGATTCCCTAATGTCTTAAAGTTTGAATAATCAAAGCATAAGTACCTATGTCTTAATTCTCAACATATCAATAAAAATCATAAGTCAATCAGAATTAATTCCTAATAGGAGATTGAGACTCATGCAGAGAGTGAAAGTGAGAATTCGAAATTTTGAGAACAATGCAAAAAGTTAGTTGTAGAAATTTTTTAGGGGTTCGAAGAGAATGCAATGACTGAAAGTAAGTTTTCCCCCCAAACTTAAGATGTACATTGCCCTCAATGTACAAAGATACATTAGTAGCAATAGAAGCATAAAATCATAAGACAGGGAGAGAAATGAAACTCCCTGAATTTTGGATGAATTTCTTGAAAGTAGTGAAAGCTGGATTGGAGAGATGATTACTTGAAGTTCATGATCCTGGGTAACTTGAAGCACAACTGCGTGGGGAATTTAAGTCTTACTCGATAAGAAGTGAAGTTTAAAATAAAAGGAAAAATATAAAGTGAAGAGAATAAAAATAAAAATAAAATAAAATTAATAGGAAATTAGGCACACGGCCGTTGGGCACGGGCGTGTGGCCTAGGTCTAGCTCGTGTGTTTCGTGCTCCTGTCAGTGCGGCCACGGCTGGTTGGCACGGGCATGTTGAGTCACACGGCCTTATAGCACGGTCGTGTCTTTTGGTGTTCGCTTCGACCACGGCCTTGTTTGAAATCACACGCCCGTGTATGAATGGACAGGTTTGGCCACGGCAGTATCGCACGGTTGTGTTTCTACCCGTGGGATGTCCATGGCCTTAGGCACACCCGTGTGTCTAATCGTATGGTCTTGGGAAATCTGCGTTTTAAGGGGTTAGTTAAAATTTAAGAAAATCAAACTTGTTAGTGCTCGGGTTGCCTCCCGATAAGTGCTTATTTATAGTCTAAGCTCGACTCTGCTCGAGCTTGTACGTTCACGGTGGTTTGAAGAGTTAGAACTCTTCAAACCTGTTTTCAGTCTCATTATCAAAATAAGGTTTGAGTCGGGTTTGATTTACCTTGAAAGTGCCGAGTGACTCATGATTTATCTCGACTGTACCATAGGGAAAGATTTTCATTATCGTGAAGTAAGGTGTGTCACTTGTGTGTTCCTTTGAATTTAAGATTCAAGGATCATCTTCTCCTAAGATTACCTTATCCCCTACTTGAATTTGATTCGTTTTTACCTGAGGGTCGTCTTGGTGATGCTCTGGGTTGATGTGGCATATTTTGGGCTTGTCTTGTTTATAGTTCAGCCACTCATCTAGTTCTCCAATCTGAAGCATTTGTTTTTCATGCATGTTTCCCTTGGATGGACTTATCTGTGGTTGGGTCTCCTTTATGTGGAGTGTATCCTGCACAAAAGGTTGGGTGGTGAGATTAGTGTTTTTACAAGGACACGTCACTATATTTTTGTCAGCAACAGTCTTAATCGAGTTTTGAGCTTGTAAAGTAACTTTGTCATCACCTACACTTAATGTAAGCTCACCTGTTCCTACATCAATTATTGTTCTAGCAGTTGTTAAAAAGGGTCGCCCTAGAATTAAGGGTACATTGCTATCCTCATCAATGTCTAAAACAACAAAGTCAACTAGGAATATAAATTTATCAATTTTGACAAGCACATCTTCAATTATTCCCTTTGGAAATCTAATGGTCTTATCAGCTAATTAGATGCTCATCTTAGTTTGTTTAGGTTTTCCAAGACCTAGTTGTTTAAACAATTTAAATGGCATGACATTTATACTAGCCCCTAAATCAGCAAAAGCATTTTTAGCGTTTAAACTACCAAGTAAACAAGGAATAGTAAAACTCCCTGGATCTTTTAGTTTGTTGGGTAGCTTATTCTGTAAAATGGCTGAGCATACTGCATTCAGCTCCACATGAGATTTCTCATCTAGCTTCCGCTTGTTTGTCAAGAGCTCTCTTAAAAACTTAATATCATTTGGCATTTGCGAAAGAGCTTCAATAAATGGTAAGTTGATATGTAATTTCTTTAAGAGTTTAAGAAACTTACCGAATTACTTATCTGTGCGGTCTTTCTTTAACGCATTTGGGTATGGGATACGAGGTTTATACTCTTTGATAGTTACTTCTTTGGAACTTACCTCATCCTTACCTTTTCTTACCCCAACCTCCTTACATGGCTCTGAGTTGGTTTTGGTTAACTCTTCCTTATCTATTGTATCCATGGCATTGAGTTGCTCTTTAGGGTTAGTCTCAGTGTTGCTTGGTAATCCACCTTGCGGTCTTTCAGAAATTATCTTAGCGAGCTGGCCTATTTGAGTTTCGAGTCCTTGAATGGATGCTTGCTGATTCTTCAGTGCTGTTTCGGTGTTTTAAAAATGGGTTTCTGATACGGCAATAAATTTTGTGAGCATTTCTTCAAGGTTCGGCTTTTTCTCTTGTTGGAATGGTGGCTGTTAGAATCCCGGAAGAGGTGGTAGTCTCTGATTTCCTTGGTTGCTTTGTCCTCTCCATGAGAAGTGAGGGTGATTTCTCCAACCTGCATTGTACGTATTACTATAGGGGTTATTTTGAGATCTAGAATTGTTACCCATATACTTGGCTTGTTCGTTTTTCGTGCCATATCCGTAGTTGGAGTAGTCTAGATTGTAAAAATTCCCTTGAATTATGTCGCATTGCATTACTGGGTGTGCCTGTGTAGAACCAACAAAATTATCAATCTTTTTATTTAAAAGTTCTACCTGATTAGAAAGCATGGTTACGGCATCAATATTAAAAACTCTTGCAGCTTTCTGTGGCTTTGTTCGCATGACTTGCCATTGATAATTATTCAATGACATCTCTTCTATAAACTTGTAAGCTGCTTCGAGTGTTTTGTTGTTGATTGTTCCACCGGCGGCTGCATCGATCATCTGCCTTGTTGAGGGATTCAAACCATTGTGAAAGGTTTGAACTTGTAGCCACAGAGGTAACCCATGGTGAGGGCACCTTCTCAAGAAATCTTTGTATCTCTTCCAAGCATCGTAACGTGTTTCTAAATCCATCTGCACAAAAGAAGAAATATCATTCCTCAATTTAGCTGTTTTAGCCGGAGGAAAATACTTAAGTAAAAACTTCTCGGTCATTTGTTCCCATGTAGTGATGGACCCTCATGGTAAAGAATTTAACCACTGTTTAGCCTTGTTTCTAAAGGAGAATGGGAATAGCCTAAGACGAATGGCATCATCAGAAACGCCATTTATTTTGAATGTATCGCATAATTCCAAAAACTTGGCTAGATGCAAATTAGGATCCTCATCCTACAAACTACCAAACTGAACAGATTGCTGTATCATTTGAAAAATGTTAGGTGTCAGTTCAAAATTATTTGCAGCAATAGTAGGCCTAACAATGCTAGATTCAGTGCCTGCTAAATTAGGTCTAGCACAATCATACATAGTATGCGGAGTAGGATTTTGCTCAACAAGATTTGCGGCTACTACAGGAGGTAGCTGATTATCCTGATTGGCTTCCATCTCTTCAGTAGGTTCTGGCTCTTCTTATTCTCCTTGTTTTGGGTATTGCAAACTTCTTCTAATCTCTCGGTGAGTTCGACGAACTGTTGCTTCTAAATCGTCGTCAAAAAGCAGTGGTCCTCCCAGATTTCTTCTAGTCATAAACTAGAGATATCTAAAAGGGAAAAGGCAAAGAAAATTAAAATAAATAATTAAAACAAATAAAAATAAAGGTTAAAAATAAATAAAAATAGTAATGGCTAAAGTAATAGAAATCGAGTGTTCCTAATGTCTTAGTTCCCCGGCAACGGCACCAAAAACTTGATCGTGATTTAATGAAGTAAGAAAATCTGATCGTACCTGGAAACTAACTAATATCACGATAAAAGGCAAGTGCACCTATCGAATAGTAGTATAGTTAGTGGCAAGACCGGAATATCGAATCTAAAGAACTGTGAGTACTAGTAATGACTTTCTTTCTATTATCTAGCCTAAAATTAAAGAGGGTTTGGTTGTAAACTAAACTAACTAAAGGAGCGACAAAGAGTAAAGTGGGAGATTGCTTTTGGGAAAGACTGATTGATTACCTAAGGAAGAATCCACCTAGACTTCACTTGTTATCTAACTCTAAACCAGATGATTTCTTCATTTGATTTGATCTGTAGAGATCCTTAAATATTGTTAATACCTCCATCGAGGATAAGAACAACTAATCCTAGGTTGATTAACTGAAATCTCTTTCTAGTTAAAACCCCTAGTCTTGCATTAACTCAATCTATGGCTCCCCATATTAGATTTGACTCTAATCCGGCAGATTTTCGTCGTCCTATCTCTAGGATTGCGATCAACTTCGCTTAATTATGTTGGAACTACTCCTATGCAGGGACTTTTGCTCCTCTACATAAGCACATTCGACTTAAATCAATATCTTGGAAATATCAATTTAAGAATTAAAAACACAATTAAGGACAAATCAAATATTTATCACACAGCTCAGATAACAATAACAAGATTTGTCTTAGGTTTCATCCCCTTAGGTATTTAGGGTCTTAGTTCATAATTATAAAAGAAAACACCTCAGAAGATATAAAATAACAAAACATAAGGAAATCCAAAACTCCTGAAAGGATTGAAGGGAGATCCTCTGTCTTGATGTAGATCCTGGCTTCTAACATGGATCAATCAGCTTCCCTTCGAGTAATTCCCTCCTTTAACTCCCCGTCTTGGGGGGAATAAAGCCCCATTTGTAGTTGCCTCCTAGGGTCTTTATATAGAGTTTTGGAATGCCTTTCTTAGCCCCTAAGCAGCCTTTTCCTAGTGAAATTGAACTTCCTCACGACAGGGACACGCCCGTGTGCCACGCCCGTGTGGATCGAGGCGCAGGCCATGCTTGAGCCTGTTAAAGTAGCACGACCGTGTTGATTACTGAACTGGGCCTAATTTGCCCGTTTTTGGCCTGTTCCTTGCTCTTTTCTCTTCCCTAAGCTCACCTGAGTATAAAACATGAAATTAAAGGTTTAAGAGCATCAATTTACACAAATCAAGGGGTAATTCATCCAGAAATTGGGCTAAACATGGGGTAAAAATATGTATAATTTATCGCTTATCAGTTATATGTTAAACCAACTAATGGAAGAATATTTGTGAAGTTGAGCAAATCATGAAATAATGTGGTATTATGCATGAAATTGAGATGGTGATAAATTACAATTGCTTGTTAGATAGTAATGTTATTATATAATTCAAATTTAACATTCATGTATCTTTATGTCTTTAAATGTTCGGATTATAGAAATATCACTAAGTTTGACTCAGCGTACGATTTTGTTTTCCATGCGCAAGTTAGGTACTTCTCTTTTAATCACCGACTCAGCATCCAACAATGATCCCAATCTCAAATGTGGTGATGTTTACCTTTTGTGATGGTATGTACCTAGGATTCCTTAGTTGATAGTTATTTTATGAATGGATTGTAAATGGAGTTATAAGCATAATGTTGGTTAGAGTAGATAAATATATATTTGTGTTTGAGGCCATAAATTGACATGTTATTTTGGAACCATTGCTTGTGATATGTATGTGAATTTAAGTTTGATATTTTAGATAGATATAAGCTAGGCCAAATTGATTGATTTTGGCATGTTTAAAACATTTATTTGAATGATACATGGATGATATGTTTTGATGATATAACATGTGCTACCAATGAGGGTACATTGGTTAGGCATATTAGGTGATAAATTTGGTGTATTTTCGGCATGTTTAATCGTGTTTTAAATAGGTTAAACGATTGGTAAATGAGTTGCTTAGTGACCAAGTAAGTAGGAAATGGTAAACTTGAGTTTTAAGTTACTTTTGGGTGCACACGGCCCAGCCACATGGGCGTGTGTCACACAAGGGCAACACACATGGGCGTGTGACCCAAGTCAGAAAGTTACACGGCTTAGCCACACGAGCATTTGTCTCAGTCGTGTGAGGCACACGGCCTGGCCACACGGGTGTATGACCCCTGCAGTTGAAATTTTTCTATCTTTTTCCTAAATTTTTCAAATGTTCCCAATTTAGTCCCGAATCATTCCTAAAGTGATTTTAAGGCCTCGAGGGCTTGAATAAGGAACGATACACATGTTTAATGATGGGTTATGTTATGATTATTGAAATGTTTTGAAATGAATGATTTAGGTTACATTTATTCAGTAATGCTCCAAAACCCTATCTGGCAACCGATACGGGTTAGGGGTGTTACACAAACAATTTTTATAAAACAACACTATTAATAATAAAATGAATCTTACGTACACATGACCTAATAAATGAATTTTTTAAACTAGCTCAAAGTACAGCTACAATTTTTCTCTAAAATGAGTTTATTTAAGGTCTTCAGTAGTAACGTAAGTTAGCTTAGCCATTTCGGTGGCTAATATAGCCTTCTCAATCTGGCCATAACATCTATGTCACATCCCAAAATTAGGCCTAGATGTTTTAGGGTTAAAATGGGAATTTTAGCTTATATCTATTCAGAATTTTGTAGCATTGTAAACAGGAAATGTCTTCGTCTATAGCTTTTAGGAAATTAAATCAATTTTTGAAAATGAGTTTCAAAAGACCTTTAATTTTGAATAAGGACTATTTTGTAAAAGGATTCAAAACGGGGCAGTTATGAAGAGTTATACCAAACTTTTAAAAATACCCTATTTTCCCTTCCATATTCATAAAATCCACGCTAGTTTCTTCTCCATATTTTTGTTGTCGTCCCTTACTCTCCCAAGCTTCTCCCATTCGACTTTATTTTACAAATCTTGATTCCTTTAATCTCTATCATCACCCAATCAATAAATCTCCATAGAATTTTAAGAAAAACACCTAAAAACACCATTGATTTCATCATTTCTCAACTTTTGGGTTTTTTGGGTTCTTCGGGTTTTCGATCAAATGCTTGGTTCTTCATCAACTAAGGTAACGATTTGATTCCTTATTAGTTTTTTATGTTATTTTGTAACACCCCAAAACCAACCTAGACGTTATGGCCGAATCTGGCGATGTCAGATGATAGTGTGTTTAAAAACTACATCATTACGAGCAAACCATTTCCGTCTTATAATATTCCTTAATCTCTTATTTACTTTATTGGAATTTTGAAAACGAAGTTCATTGCGGAATCTTTAAAAACAATTTAAGTACTTGTGTGTTTTAAAGAAATCATTTGTTAATTTGAAAACTGAGTTTTCCTACGACTAGCAATTATAAGTCCATGAAACAAAGGTAATAAATAATAAATAAAAAAAACCACAAGTCCAAAAGTCCAAATTACAGTCCAACAATTTAACCAATAATAAAACCATAATCTAAGCAATAAATTAAAACCATGAAGTCCCAAAAACTGTGGTCACCGTCGAGTTCTCCGCTGCACCGATCCGTCTAAGTCTGGGGATTACCTGTTTACATTAAACAGAGAAGGGTGATTTTACATAAACTTTGTGTGTAATCCCCATAGAAACAAGCATACAGTAAAAACACAGTAACCATTCAATGCATGGGCTGGGCTTAAGCCCCATTTCAGTATCAGTAGTAGGTTAGGCCTTGGCCCATTTTAGTTTTAGTTCGGATATGCATTACGGTCGTAGCCCATCACAATAACAGTCATGTATGCAGTATCACAAACAAAATCCTACCCACCAGCCTCTAATACACCATCTCCATCCATCCCTGCACTTACAGTGCAGTTTAAAACACCCACCCATCCCTACACTCCATGTAGTACCGAATGCGGCACTCAACAGTATAATGCAACAGAGCTGCCAGTCAATAGGCTTAAGAGCCTCCAAGTATATATTGCAGCTGAGCTGCCAGTCAATAGGCTTAAATCCTTTCAGTACACCTCCTTCAAATAATATCAACCCAACCCAATGCAGTGCAGCATACAATACATGACATGCTATCTCATGGTATCAATAATCTAATCAGTTCAGTGTCCATGCTTACTATCATCATGTTCAGAACATATATCAATCATTCAGTTAGTTCACACAATTAGGGGTCTAAGTGACACTTACCGACCCTACAGTAGGTTCACAGTCGACTTGGGCGACCCGTGCAAACTTAGAAATCATCTCAGTAAAATAGGCTTACATGCCCATGTGGCCAGCCCGTGTGGGCCTACATGCCCGTATGGCCCACACGGTCCAAATTAGCCTTGGTCGTGTGGATCACACAGCTTGGCCCAAAATCCCACATGCCCGTATGGTCTACCTGTGTGGACCAATATGCCCGTGTGGCCCACACGACCCAATTCAGTCTAGTTTGTAACATCCCAAACTAGGGCCTAGTCGGAACAGTGGTTTCGAGGCCACAAATCCGACGAGAAAAATATTATTTTTATTATAATTTTTATGATCTACGATTTCACGAAAAATTTTAGAGAAAATTTCGTTCGAAAATTTTGACGTTTGGGCACTCAATTTGGTAAAACTGACTAAATTGTAAATAGTGCAAAAGTTGAGTTCCATATGTTAGAAGTGTCTAATTGTTATGAAGTTTTAAATTGAAGGTCCTTAAAAGGTAATTAGACCATTGGATAATTTGATGGACAAAAATGGGCATGAATAGGACAAAATTGAAAGAAAAGCCTTAAGGGTATTTTAGTCATTTAGTGTTTTAATTGAGTAAAAGACAAAATAAAAGAAAAAAAAATCTGCTCATTCTTCTTGCTATGGCAAAAAAATCTGCTCATTCTTCTTGCTATGGCCGAATGTTTCATGGGAGAAGCTCTGGCTAGGGTTTCAAGCTTTCCAAGCTCAATAGTAAGTGATTCCTAGCCCTGTTTTTAATGTTTTTCGTATTTTTGAAATCCTTGCATCATAATCTACCTATTTCTGCCATTATTTTGAGCTATGGTTCATGTTTAAAAATTGACCCATACTGAATAATTGTGTATTTTGATGTATTATGGTAGATTATGCATGTTTAAGGTTAGGGAAACAGTTTTTACCGAGTGATTTTTGACGAAAAGGTTTGAAAGGACTAAATTGCAAAAGTTATAAAATTGATCATGAGTGTGTGTTTTAATGAGAATTGTGGGCTGCTATATGCATGAAATGATTCAGTTAGACCTAAAATGCAAAGAAATTGAATAAAAGTTTATCTACGAGACTAGGGGCAAAATCATAATTTTGACAAACTTTAGGGGTAAAATTATAAAAATATAAAAGTGTGATTTTTGGACTAATTTGAATAAGGTGATCATAAAATGAGCATTATTTGATATGTTAGATCTGGAAAACACGAAATTCAGACCTAGAACGAGGTTATGGGCTAAGTCAAAAAAGTTAGCCATTTTTGCATTCGAGGTAAGCTCATGTGTAATTGTGGTAACATAATTGTTATTTTAAGTAATTCAATGTTATTTATATGATACGGTGTTTATTATCATGAAATATTATGCTTTGTGAATTATTATTTGATAAGTATGAAATGCTATCAAGTATCGGTTTCAACATTTCGAAAAGGATGACAAAAATGTGTGATTGAGGAAAATCCCATTTGAACCTTGGGAATAGATTAGGATACAAGTGACATGTCACTAGGATAGTTGAGTTCTGAGATCGTTGAGTTGAGTCCGAGTTCACTTATGGATGCGAACGCCCGAGCTCATTGAGTTGAGTCCGAGTTCGCTTATGAGCGGGTTACATGGTAGTTTCGGCTACATATCAGTGGTAGCTTCGGCTACAATATATGAGTGGAACTTTTGTGCATCTTTCCGAGTATCCTTTAGAATTTCGCATGGTTCAACGGGTAGCAAAATGATATGATTAAGTGAAATAGAAAGTGATTATGACCATGCGTATGATGAAACAATATGTTCCTTGCTATGATGCATTTATATGTGTAAGTGTGAAAGGGAAATCTTATGAATAAGTGCAGGTACGTATGTGTATAAGTTAAGAGAAATATGCTCGGTATATGATCGAATTTAGGTAAGATCGATAAGAGGTAAGTGTTACCGTTAATGCTATATCAATGAAAGCTTGAAAGGGCGAAACTGAAATAAAACAGACTTGGATAGTAGTAGTGTAGTGACTTTTAAAAATCACCAAAAAGGGTAAAAATTGAGTTAGAAGTGGAATGAGATATGAAATTAAAGATTATTGAATCTATTTTCATATAAAAGAAAAAAATCAAACAAAGGAATTCTGTGTTTTGAAATATTTATATTTTTGTAAGACTGGTTTAGATTGATTTCGTGATCCTCTCTTCTGAATTGTAAAAATCATTAAAAATTGCACAAAAATATTTAAGAAACATAATTTGTATGGTTGGATTCCTTATTGAATCTATTTTCAGAAGAAAGAAACGAGAACCTCATTTTAATTTGATATCAAAAGATAATTAAATTTTAGTGAAGAGTGATCAGAGCTGCTGAACCGCGAAACAGGGGAGACTTCAATGAATAAACTGTATTAATTGGCACAATCAAAAATTCTGAAATTTTTATGGCAAGAAGATATATGAGTCTAGTTTTAGGGAAAATTGACATAACTTAATTTTGAGTTTTTTAGCTTAATTTATAATTAATTTACCGACTGTAACTCAAAAAACAGTCTAAGCTGAACATGAGTGAAAAGTGAAACCATATGGATAATGCCTCTATTTTCTTAAAAATACTCCTTAGGAAAATGGAAATGTTTTGTTAATTAAATTGCTTATTGTTATATGCCAACTTACTAAGCTTTAAATCTTACACCCCCCTTTATTTCTTTCAGTATTGTCAGCTCGGCTCAGGGTTGGAGATTGTCAGAGGCGGCAACACACTATCAATTTGTCAAGATGGAGTAATAACCATTCCCATTTGCTTCTACGTGAGTGGCATGTATTAAGATATAGTTATAGATAGTTGTATTCTTGTGAAATGGCCAAATATATCGACTCATGTCATCAATTTGTATAAGGTCATGAAATGTGGCCCTTAGCAGTTATGGATTTATAAGCCTGTTCTTGTGCATGTATTGCGGAACATGTTAAATGAGGTTAGGCAAATCTCATGTGTTTGATAGTCTAGATAAGAGTAGTGAAGAATATGTTATACGTTTATGCAATGTGTACGAGTGTGAAGAGTTTAAGAGCACACTAAGGGCTTGGAAAATAGCCTAAGTATGGTCACACAGGCAGAGACACGGCTGTGTGTCTCAGCCGTGTGGAGGACACGGTCTGCACAAGGGCATGTGCCACAGCCGTGTGAAAGAAACAGGATGCTCGTTGTTCTTAACACAGGCGTGTCCTAAGTCACACGGGCGTGTGTCACTGTTTGGAAAATATTTCATAAGTGTTCGAAAAGTTCCGGTTTGGTTCCGGATCGCACCCAATGTATCATTTGCGCCTTGATAAGTGATAAATTATACATATTTTTACCATATGCTTAGCCCAATTTCTAGATGAATTAACCCTTGATTTGTGTAAATTGATGCTCTTAAACCTTTAATTTCATGATTTATACTCAGGTGAGCATAGGGAAGTGAAAAGAACGAGAAACGGGCCGAAAACGGAGAAAATGGGCCAAAGTATGAAAACAACACTGCCTGGAGGTTCGCCACACGGCCGTGTCACACGGCCGTGCCACCTTGAGCATGAACACGGCCCAACCCCGATTCACACGGCCAGAACACATGGTCGTGCCACTTTAACAGGCCTGAACACAGCCCATTGTCGAAGTCACACGGGCGTGGCACACGGGCGTGTCCCTGTCGTGAGGAAGTTCAATTTCACTTGGAAAAGGCTACTTAGGGGCTAAGAAAGCCATTCTAAACTCTATATAAAGACCCTAAGAGGCAACTTCAAAGGTGTGCTTATTTTTCCCTGCAAAGGGCACTTAATTCCCATGAGGACATAGAGAGGAGAAGTAAGGAATTACTCTAAAGAAGGCCGATTGATCCATCTCAAAAGCCGAATTCTCCTTCAAGACTGAAGATCTCCCTTGAATTTCCTCTAGGGGTTTTAGGGTTCTTTATGTTTTGTTATCATTATTCTTCTAAGATGTTTTCTTTTATAATTATGAACTAAATCCCCCAAATACTTGAGAGGGATGAAACCTAAGACAGATCTTGTTATTATTTTCTCTTGAATTATATGATAGACATTTGATTTGTTCTTAATTATGTGTTCTTAATTCTTACTTTAGTATTTCAGGATATTGATTCAAGTATTGATGTGCTTATTCAGAGGAGCAAAAGTCCCTGTCTAAGAGTAGATCTAGCATAATTAAGTGGAGTTGCTCGCAATCCTAGACATAGGACGATGAAAATCTATCGGATTAGAGCCAAACCTAATAAGGGAATCCATAGATCGAGTTAATGCAACACTAGGGGTTTTAATTAGAAAGAGATTCCAATTTATCAACCTAGGGTTAGTTGTTTTTAGTCTCGAGAGTGATATTAACATAAGTTAGGGATTTCTACGGATCAAGTCAAGTGAATAAATCGTCTAGTTCAGGAGTTGATAACAAGTGAAGTCTAGGTGGATTCTCCCTTGAGTATTGTCCAAATCAATTAGTTTTCCTAAGAGTTTTTTCCCCAATTTACTTTTTTGTACATTCTTAGCTTAGTTTAATAATTAGTTTAGTTTAATAAAAATCCCCTTTTATTCCTAGGTTAAATAATAGAAAGAAAGTTACTACTAGTACTTTTGGTTCCTTTGGGTTTGATATCTCGGCCTTGCCACTAAAGCTATACTACTGTTCGATAGGTGCGCTTGCCTTAAGTCGTGATAATAGTTAGTTTAGGGTACGATCATATTTTATAAATTTTATTACTTCATATCGCGCATATCAAGTTTTTGGCGCCGTTGCCGGGGAACTAAAATATTAGGAACACTCTATTTTTATTACTTTAGCCATTATTTTTATTTTATTACAAATTTATTTTATTTTATTTCCTAATTCCTCTATCATTTGCCTCTGGCAGGTATTTCTAGTTTATGACTAGAAGAAACTCAAGAGGATCATTATTGTTCGACGAAGATTTAGAAGCTACAGTTCGTAGAACTCATAAAGAGATCAGGAGAAGCCTACAATATCAAGAGCAAGGACAAGAACCTAAACCTACTGAAGAGATGGAAGCAAATCCAGACAATCTACCACCTCCCGCAATAGCCGCAGAACTGGTGAACCAAAATAATGCTCCTCGTACCATGTACAATTATGCTAAACCTAGTTTGGCTAGCACTGAATCTAGTATTGTTAGGCTTACTATTGCTGTAAATAATTTTGAATTAAAACCTAACACTATTCAGATGATTCAGCAATTTGTGCAGTTTGATAGTTTAGAGGATGAAGACCCCAATTAGCATCTAGCCAACTTTCTAGAATTCTGTGATACATTCAAAATAAATGGCGTTTCTGATGATGCCATTCGTCTTAGGCTATTCCCGTTCTCCTTGAGAAACAATGCTAAACAGTGGTTAAATTCTTTACCACGAGGGTCCATCACTACATGGGAATAGATGACTGAAAAATTCTTACTCAAATATTTTTCGCTGGCTAAAACGGCAAAATTAAGGAATGATATTTCTTCTTTTGTGTAGATGGATTTAGAGATACTCTACGACGCATGGGAGAGTTACAAAGATCTCTTAAGAAGGTGCTCACACCATGGGTTACCTCTGTGGCTACAAGTTCAAACTTTCGACAACAGCTTGAATCCTTCAACAAGGCAAATGATCGACGCAGCCACCGGTGGAACAATCAACAACAAAACACCTAAAGCAGCTTACGAGTTTATAGAAGAGATGTCAATGAATAACTATCAGTGGCAAGTCATGCGAACAAAGCCATAGAAAGCTGCAAGAGTTTTTAATATTGATGCCATAACCATGCTTTCTAATCAGGTAGAACTTTTAAATAAAAAGATTGATAATTTTGTTGGTTCTAGGCAGGCACACCCAGTAATGCAATGCGATGCAATTCAAGGAAACTGTTACAATCTGGACTACTCCAACTACAGATATGGCACGGAAAACGAACAAGCCAACTATACGGGTAACAATTCTAGATCTCAAAATAACCCCTATAGTAACACGTACAATGCAGGTTGGAGAAATCACCCTAACTTCTCATGGGGAGGACAAAGAAACCAAGGAAATCAAAGACAACCACCTTCTCTGGGATTCCAACAGCCACCATTCCAACAAGAGAAAAAGCCGAACCTTGAAGAGATGCTCACAAAATTTATTGCCGTATCAGAAACCAGTTTTCAAAACAACGACGGCACTGAAGAACCAACAAGCATCCATTCAAGGACTCGAAACTCAAATAGGCCAGCTCACCAAGCTAATTTCTGAAAGACCACTAGGTAGATTACCAAGCAACACTAAGACTAACCCTAAGGAGCAACTCAACGCCAAGGATACAATAGATAAGGTAGAGTTAACCAAAACTAACTCAGAGCCATGTAAGGAGACCGTGATAAGTAAATATAAGGATAAGGTAAGTTCCAATGAAGTAACTATCAAAGAGTATAAACCTCGTACCCCATACCCAAATGCGTTAAAGAAAGACCGCACAGATGAGCAATTCGATAAGTTTCTTAAACCCTTAAAGAAATTACATATCAACTTACCGTTTATTGAAGCTCTTTCGCAGGTGCCAAATGCTGTTAAGTTTTTAAGAGAGCTATTAACAAACAAGTGGAAGCTAGATGAGAAATTTCATGTGGAGCTGAATACAGTATGCTCAGCCATTTTACAGAATAAGCTACCCAACAAACTAAAAGATCCAGGGAGTTTTACTATTCCTTATTTACTTGGTAGTTTAGACGCAAAAAATGCTTTAGCTGATTTAGGGGCTAGTATAAATGTCATGCCATTTAAATTGTTTAAACAACTAGGTCTTGGAAAACCTAAACAAACTAAGATGAGCATTCAATTGGCTGATAAGACCATTAGATTTCCAAAGGGAATAATCAAAGATGTGCTTGTCAAAATTGATAAATTTATATTCCCAATTGACTTTGTTGTTTTAGACATTAATGAGGATAGCAATGTACCCTTAATTCTAGGGCGGCCATTTGTAGCAACTGCTAGAACAATAATTGATGTAGGAACAGGTGAGCTTACATTACATGTAGGTGATGACAAAGTTACTTTACAAGCTCAAAACTCGATTAAGACTGTTGATGATAAGAATATAGTTACGAGTTCTTATAAAAACACGGATCTCACCACCTAACCTTCTGTGTAGGATACACTCCACATAAAGGTGACTCAACCACAGACAAGTCCATCCAAGGGAGACGCACCTGAAAAGCCAATGCTTTAGATTAAGGAACTAGATGAGTGGCTAAACTATCACGAAAAAACCAAAATATGCCACACCAACCCAGAGCATCACCAAGACAACCTCAGGTAAAAACAAATCAAATCCAGGCAAGGGATAAGGTAATCTTGGGAGAAGACGATCCTTGAATCTTGAATTCAAAGGAACACACAAGTGACACACCCTACTTCACGGTAATGAAAATCTTTCCCTATGGTACAGTCGAGATAAATCATGAGTCATTTAGCACTTTCAAGGTAAATCAAACCCGAGTCAAACCTTTTTTTGTAATGAAAACAGGTTAGAAGAGTTCCAACTCTTCAAACCACCGTAAACATACAAGCTCGAGTAGAGTCGAGCTTAGACTATAAATAAGCGCTTCTCGGGAGGCAACCCGAGCATTGACTTAAGTTCAATTCATTTATTCTCTAAATTCATCAACTAACCCTCTGAATGTAGGATTTTCAACCCACACGGGTGCCCACACGGTCGTGCCCTAAACCATGTGACATCATGAGCAAAAACACGAGATGCGTTAAACTTCCCAGGGACGTGCGAGATACCCGTGGGCAAACCTGTCTAGTACTACACGGGCGTGGCACCAAATATACATGGGCGTGTGGGACTGAACATGGCCGTGCCTTTAGACTGTGGACGACACTGCCAAATTACACACGGGCGTGAGACACGCTCATGCCCTAAGACCATGGTCGAACCTGCCAATTCAAGCATGGGTGTGTGACCCCTTACAAGGCCGTGGGAGAAGCGAACATCGAAGGACACGGCCGTGCGACACGGCTGTGTGCCCCAGCACGCCTTAGGAATACGGGTATGTGTCTCAAACCAGGCGAGCCAAAATCTTCAAATTTTAAACCACACGGGCTAACCCCGAGTCACACGGGTGTATGCCATACCCGTGTGACCCAAAATCTTATATAAACAGCCCACCATTCACCTTTTTCCTCACCTAAACCCTGAAAACCTCTCAACCCAACTCCCATACCCACCATTCCTAGCGCCGCCGTCGGCCTCAACAGCGCCACCACGCCCGTGTAACCTCGCCACGACCATGCTCCGCCCCATAACCACCCATTCGGTTCCCCTTTTCTTACTTTTTCTCTTTAGTTTTAATGTCTTTTATCTATTTATCTATTAATAATCTCCTTTATTTTGTTATTTACATTGTCTTTGATAGGAATCTCATTCATTTAGCATGATTAATCTAGAAGCCATTATTTTCTTGCTAGAAGTTCTATGCTTAGGATAAATCAAAAATGGCATTTAGATTAGTAAAGAAATTGACCCTCGTTAAGTAAGTTTTAGTTAGCACTGTTACTTTGAACTTATGAATATCTATATTTAGGACTAATGCATAATTTTGTTTTTCCGTTTTGTTTTCTTTTTTTAGGAATCATGTCATCTTCGAAAAGGAAGAAAGCTACCACCCCTACCTCCAAAAAGCGCAAGGGACCCGGTAGCTCCTCTTCTAGACCCACTACTGAAGTCCAACACCTATTCCTCCAATTCCGGCAGAACTCCCAAGAGGAGTTATTTCAAATATTACGGGCACGACCTCTCGGAGTCGGAAGGTGCATCGATTGGGCCGCACTAGAGCAGGTCCAGCTAGCTGACAAAATCCAGGCTTTATTAACAACAGACCCATGGGAGCAGTTCTTTCAGATCGTGGAGCCTACCTATCTCGAACTCACCCTCGAGTTCTGCTCCACATTTCACCTTCAGACAGTGATGAGCCAACACGATGATCTAGGAACGATCCAGTTTCGTTTACGAAGCCTCGTTCGTCATCTCAGTGTACCAGAATTCGGTACAGCTCTAGGCCTCTACACTGAGCAGTTCGTGGAGGAAGAGGACCTTTCTGAGCTCCACCGCCACATCCACATCTCTCCAGTCAACTGCTGGCGCACCCTAGTCCCTGGACAGCCCACATACGACCCCAGCCGCTCCAAAGCGACCAATCTCGCCCCATCTCTGAGGTACATATATGCCCTACTCGTACACACACTGACGGGCAGACGCGAGAGTACTGGCGTCGTCAACACACACGAAGCCTACTTTTTATGGAGTATGGTGTACATTCATGTGATCGATCTCGCCTACTTCATTGCCCATGCTATCCAGCACCAAACCGAGTGACACCATAGAGGCGTGATCTCTATAGGCCCGTACATCACTCGACTGGTTCGCCACTTCGGCCTACTTAACGCCGCAGCCCAGATATCCTCTTATATGTTGATCAGCTAGATGTCCCCACAGGGCATCCAAAATATGTTACACATGAGGATGATCCAGCACCGATGTAGGATCGATCCTCCACAATACCATCTACTTCGAGATGCCAAGCAGGAAAACCCCGAGGACATTACTGATGATGTCCTACGACCAGAGGATGCACCATCCAAGCCATCACCCTCTCGTCGCCCAGTTTATACGATAGTTTCATATGCTGACATATCAGAGCGCCTTACACGATTTGAGCAGCAGTGCTTTCAACGCTTCGATCACATCGACGCTACTCTGTAGCAGATATGCCAGCACCTATACATCTCATCACCACCCCCACCTCGCGGACCATCTGAGGATTAGGACTTTCTATTCCTCTTATCTTTATTTTTATTTTTATTCTTAATCTTTATTTTTACCTTCTCTTAAACTTTATGTTTCTTTAGAATTTTTAGATTTTTCTTTATCTTTATTTTGATCTTTATGTTTATTGAATATCTCAATTTAGTTTTCAATTTTATAATTTTATCGGCCATTTCCTAACGAGTAATTGTTCTAATCTTCAAATATCTAAAACCCCTTAAGTGCTATTGCAGTTTCAAAGGAGCTTTGCAACTCAAATCCAAATCATACTTTTCCGGCAGAGCAGCTGTAGACAACAACCATTATCACCACCGAAGTATCTACCTCCACACCTTCCTTTATCCCAGACACTCTATAGCCACCACCACCTCAAGGAATCCATCCATTTTAGGGAGTTTCACTTCCCCCTATCTTATGATATTATGCTTCTATTACTACTAATGTATCTGTGTACATTGAGGGCAATGTACATCTTAAGTGTAGGGAGAATTCACTTTCTCTCTTTGCATTATCTTTAGAACCCCTGAAAATTTTCGCTGCCAACTTTTTGCATTATTCTCATATCACTATTAGGATGAATTCTGATTGATTTATGATTTTTATTGATATGTTGAGAATTAAAACATAGGTACTTATGCTTTGATTATTCAAACCTTAAGACAGTAAGGAATCAAGCATGATAAGTTGAAATTTTTGAGAATTTAAATTTTTCTAGGCTATTTCCCTAATTTTAAGTGTTATCTTGATATTTGAAACTCGTAGGATTGATATCAAAAAGCCATAATTTTGGTGAGATTTTTTAGCCTTTTGAGCATACATCCTTTCTCTCTCACTTTTATTGTTGCTTTGAGTGAGTCAGTACTGATTTGTTATTCTAGAACTTGCTTCAATTATACATGTCGAGACCACATCATTGATTTGATACACTGAGATGATAAAGGCACTTAGGTTTAACCCACTTACTCCATAAAAGCCTACCTCCATAAATTAACCCCTAGTGAACCCCATTGAATTCCATTCTTTGACTTACCTCTAATATTAACCTATAACCCTTTTTTTGTTGAATTCCATTCAATTATTTTGGTCCCTATTTTTGTCGAGATTTGAGTTGAATTATTATCTAGCTTTGTTCTCTATTTCAGTTTGTAAATATTCAATATATTGTACTTGAGTTATTCTTAAAAAAATAAAAAAAGGGTGTATATACAATTAATTCAGTTGTAATTTATATTTTAGTTATAGTTTAATATTTTTGCATATTTCTATTATAAGCTATCAAATCCAGAACAATGTCATCATAAGACTTAGCTCGAGAAATATGTTCCAGTGATAGAGATTTTTCCAGCTAGATGATTTTTTTTAATTCAATCTCGATTCTAACCCTCTTTTTCAGCTTGTGACAACACCCTTAACCAAAGCCCCATTACAACCATTGAAAGACCTTTTGATCGATGTGTCATATCAATCTATAGTGCTGGAGATTTGATTTTCCTGCAAGCTTATGGTAATAACTTTTCAGGTTGACTAAAGAGTGCTTAAATTTTAAACCCTAAACACTTTGAGTGGATAGAGTGAATCTTCAGTGAGGATGTCAACTCTTGTTGGTTTTGATTGAAAAGTAATTACTTAGGAAAAGGGAGAAAACCTATGTTTCTATGATAAATTCTCAACTTAGAGTGTTTGAAACTTTAATTTTCTTCTAGTTGAATCTTCATTTTATGATTACTTGTGTATTAGTTTGAAACATTATTGATAAGGATTATAAGTTGAGAAGAATGATTCTTAACTGTGGATTGAGATTTTGCTTGAGGACAAGCAAAAGCTTAAGTGTGGGGGTATTTGATAAGCGATAAATTATACATATTTTTACCCCATGCTTAGCGCAATTTCTGGATGAATTAACCCTTGATTTATGTAAATTGATGCTCTTAAACCTTTAATTTCATGTTTTATACTCAAGTGAGCATAAGCAAGTGAAAAGAACGAGAAACGAGCCGAAAACGGAGAAAATGGGCCAAAGTATGAAAACAATACGGCCTAGAGGTTCGCCACACGACCGTGTCACACTGTCATCCACCTTGAGCATGAACACGGCCCGACCTCGATTCACATAGCCAGAACACACGGCCGTGCCACTTCAACAGGCCTGAACACGGCCTATTGTCGAAGTCACACGGGCGTGGCACACGAGCGTGTCCCTGTCATGAGGAAGTTCAATTTCACTCAGAAAAGGCTATCTAAGAAAGCCATTCTAAACTCTATATAAAGACCCTAGGAGGCAACTTCAAAGGTGTGCTTATTTTTCCCTACACAGGGCGCTTTATTCCCGTGAGAACACAGAGAGGAGAAGTAAGGAATTACTCCAAAGAAGGCCGATTGATCCATCTCAGAAGCCGAATTCTCCTTCAAGACTGAAGATCTCCCTCCAATTTTCTCTAGGGGTTTTAGGGTTCTTTATGTTTTGTTAACATTATTCTTCTAAGATGTTTTCTTTTATAATTATGAACTAAATCCCCCAAATACTTGAGGGGGATGAAACCTAAGATAGATCTTGTTATTATTTTCTCTTGAATTATATGATAAACATTGATTTGTTCTTAATTATGTGTTCTTAATTCTTACTTTAGTATTTCAGAATATTGATTCAAGTATTGATGTGCTTATTCAGAGGAGCAAAAGTCCATGTCTAAAATTAGATCTAGCATAATTAAGCGGAGTTGCTCGCAATCCTAGACATAGGACGACGAAAATATTCCAGATTAGTGTCAAACCTAATAAGGGAATCCATAGATCGAGTTAATGCAACACTAGGGGTTTTAATTAGAAAGAGATTTCAATTAATCAACCTAGGGTTAGTTGTTTTTAGTCTCGAGAGAGATATTAACATAAGTTAGGGATTTCTACGGATCAAGTCAAGTGAATAAATCGTCTAGTTCAGGAGTTGATAACAAGTGAAGTCTAGGTGGTTTCTGTAACATCCTCTTACCCGAGACCGTCGCCGGAGTCGAGCTTGAGGTGTTACCAAACTTGTTTCATCACTTTTTGAATTTTATAACAACTAATTTCATTTTCGCAGCAAACTGTATTTCTGCGTCATGGTCGCTTAAAAAATCATATCTCGAGTTACGAAACTCGAAATCAATATCCATAAATTTTCCCTGAAACTAGACTCATATATATATCTACTAATTTTTTCCTAGAATTTTTGGCTGGGCCAATTAGTACAGTTTATTAGTTAAAGTTACCCCTGTTTCAAATCTTGACTGGACTGACCTCTACTTACTACGAACCACTTTTCTCTCTGTACAAAATTCACACGAATATGATGTTTATTTCTATTAAAACTAGACTCAATAAGGATTCTAAACATATAAAGTACACCTCATAATTATTTTTTTTCAATTTATGGTGAATTTTCAAAGTTGGAACAGGGGATCCAGAGATCACTCTGGGCCTGTTTCACTAAAACTCAAGTACCTCATAACATATAGCTCCTTTACCTGTTTAGCTTCTTTCATATGAAAGTAGACACAATAAGCTTCCATTCCATATTTAATTCATCTCCTAATTCATTTTCTACTATTTTTAGTGATTTTTCAAACTCACATCACTGCTGTTACAACATTCTGTTTTATGACAAATTTTCACTTTTCTATGAAAATTCATGAACTATTATCACTTTGAACATACATGGTCTCATACATGATCTAAATTAACCCTTCCAAGGACTAATCATTATCAGGCATTTTCTCAATCCAACCATAACCATATCGCAAGATTAATTACACAACATGAGTATATTGCTATACATGCCATATAAACCAAAAGATAATAACCCAAAAACTACCGGAATAAGTCAGGATAGTGTGATTCCTCGTGATGATCCGATCCTCCGAACTCACGTTAATCTACAACACATGTCAAACACAATCAAGTAAGCTTATGAAAGCTTAGTAAGTTCATAGGCTTGGAAAGTAAACTTACCAAATTAAAAAATCATTCACATAGTTTACATTTCACTACTATCTCCTGTCATTCACAAATCAAATCAATTTTACTTAGTATCATTCAATAATGTCCATACTTGAAATTCATCCTTTTTGGGCCCGTTTACTATTTAACACTTCTTCACAAATTAGGAACTATACGGAATTGAGTACATTGCCTTCTTTATACCATAGTAGAACTATGGATTTACACATAATCACATTTCCTTTTTCCGAAGCCATAGCCCAGCCATGGTCTTACACGGATCACATATCATACCGAGGCCATATCCCGGATATGGTCTTACACGGGTCACATATCACTTTTCTCCGATGCCATAGCCCAGCTATGGTCTTATACGAAAATCACTTGGCACACTTCACCGATGCCATAGCCCAGCTATGGTCTTATACGGGAATTTCTTATCATTTGTTTCTGATGCCATAGCCCAACTATGGTCTTATATGAAAACCACTTATCATTTGTTGCCATGGTCCAACCATGGTCTTTTTCCGTCAATTCGTCACGTATCATGAGACAAAGTACTCAATCCGATAGTTTCCTACAATTTCATACTTTTACATTGTTTATAATCTTATCACATACTTTTGTCACATGCACATCATATAACACATTACAAAATTCATAATATTAACAATGATCATTAAAATTCAGCCACATGAACTTACCTGGGCTGATTCACAAAAGTTGTAGAAATTCGGGAATTATTCGGTTATTTTCTCCTTTCCGTGACTTGCTTCGATTTCTTGGTCTATAAATGCAAAATATTTTCACTCATTAGCATTTATTTTATTTCTATTTCAATTCACAATTTATGCTGTTCAACTCTCGAAATTGCACTTTTACCCCAAAATTTACAGTTTTTACAATTTAGTCCCTGCTCAATTCACCCATCAATTGAACTAATTTTTCTCAATTAACACTTTATTTTATCATTATAAACTATTTCACAACCTTTTATATTCTGAATTTCAACACTAACCTCTAATTCACAACTTTTTCACAATTAGGTCCTAAATACCATTTTCTATCAAAATCACTTAATAAAGCCACCTTAATATGAAATTAGAACTTAAATTTCATAATAATTCATCATAAAATTCCCTTAACCAGCTACGGTAACTTCCAATTTCACCCACAAAATCAAAAACTAATGAATTCTATAAGTGGACCTAGTTGTAAAAGTCATAAAAACATAAAAATTATCAAGAAAAAGCAAGAATCAAACTCACATGATGTAAAAATATGAAAAACCAGCTTTCTCCAGACCTTCTATGGCGTTTTGGCTGAGAAATATGAAGAGATCTCTAGATTTCTCAATTTTGTCCTTATTTTATATGTTAAAATTATAAAATTTCCAATTTTGCCCTTATTTCCCTTATTTTTCTGCTGATTTTCTTGCCCTTGCCGTCCAACCTATTCACTTTTAGGCTTAATTTCCCTTTAAATCCTCTTTCTTTTAACACTTAAGCTATTTAATCCTTCTAGCAAATTTTGCATTTATTACAATTCAGTCCTTTTTACTCAATTGACCATCAAAACCTTAAAATTTCTTAACGAAACTTTAATACTAACATACTAACACTCCATAAATATTTATAAAAATATTTATGGCTCGTTTTAATATCCTGAGGTCTCGATACCTCGTTTTCACTTCTCAATTATTTAATATTTATTTCTAAAATACTATTCACTATTTCAATTATTTCCCTAACTTCACATTTAACTTATACTCATTAAATTAATAATATTTTATACTAATTTGTCGGATTTAGTGATCTCGAATCACTGTTCCGACACCACTGAAATTTGGGCTGTCACAGTTTCTCCCTTGAGTATTGTCCAAATCAATTAGTTTTCCTAAGAGTTTTTTCCCCAATTTACTTTTTTGTGCATTCTTAGCTTAGTTTAATAATTAGTTTAGTTTAACAAAAATCCCCTTTTATTCCTAGGTTAAATAATAGAAAGAAAGTTAGTATTAGTACTTTTGGTTCCTTTGGGTTCGATATTTCAGTCTTACCACTAAAGCTATACTACTGTTTGATAGGTGCGCTTGCCTTAAGTCATGATAATAGTTAGTTTTGGGTACGATCATATTTTATAAATTTTATTACTTCATATCACGCATATCAGGCCTCGTAGGCCCATAATGAGGAATTCTTGTGCATTAACGAAAAAGTTTTAAATTTTATACAAAAATTGTGTTTCGAAATCAATTGATCAAGCGAGTGTTTGTTTAGTAACACCTCGTACTCGTATCCGGTGATGGTTACAGGTGAGGGGTGTTACATAGCCCGTGTGTCGCACACGGCCTACCTGGCCATCACACAGTCATGTCTTTCGCGCACAGTCTGGCCTCGTAGATCACATGCTCGTATCCTAGCACACAGCTTACCACATGAGTGACCACACGTCCGTATGCTGTCGACAGTACAGTACGATTTTTTAGCTTTTCGCCGAACTCCGTTTTCCATGTTTTGGGTACACTCCTTGTTTCGATAGATGCTAAAATGATCACTGAGTACTCCTAAACCTAACTTAGCAACGAAAACTCGTACATCCACCACGCCGATTGGAAATCCTAAAACCTCGATCTTCTTCAATCAACAGAGCAGAGATAATTCAGTAAAGCAAAAACAAACTAATCGAGAAAGGTAACCAACAATTGAAATGATAAAACAAAAGGAGGGGAAAGAAGGACGGCATCAGAAAGTTGAGGAAGAAAAAAGGAAAACGTCAAAAGCAAAAAGAAATTTTGAAAACAGAAAATGGCAGAAAAACTCCACTGAAAATCTGACACCCCTAATTTCACTCCCACTATATCACAACCAACTACCCAATCCCCTAAAAGTTCGGCCACTCCACCCCCATCAGCATTTAAACTCTACCGAAACACTGTCCTATGATCTAGTCAAAAATAATGCTAACGCCAAGCCTCGATCTCAGGACCTCCTACAACCTAACACTCCACTTAACCACCAGACCAGTAGGCCCATTCTGTTAAGTTCTTACAAACTTTTAATTAAAAGCCTACTAACTAGAGATAGGGCTTATTCATAAAAATACCAAAATTTGTCCAAGCCATGACTTGAACTTGAAACCTCTCACACACACCCAGAACACCTAACAACTGAAGCAGACAGATATTTGTGTCACAAATTCACAAAAAAACAAAAATAAGAATTTGGGGGCGTTACATATTTGATCATTTAAACTATGTTTTTAGCCATTAAATTGAATGTTTTGAATAAAAGCCGAAAATTGGGTCATTAATGGTGGATTTTGGGATTTTGAATAAAAATTAGGTTCAAAGTTTTTTCCATTAGTTTTGATGTGATTATAAGGTTTCTAAGAATTCCTTAAAGTTTTGTTAAAAAATTCCAATATTTTAATTTATTTTCGTGAAAGTTGCCATTGTATGTCAAAATTTCGAATCCATGAATCTATATAGTTTTGAGTAGTTTGAAGGTTGAGAATTATTTTTGATGTATAATTAGATGATTGGAATCAATTATAGACAATGGGAATGAGTAAAGATTAGGATATTTGTGTTTAAAGTTTGTTAGTCAAAATTTCAGTTTCATGAAAAATATAGCTTAGGCTTGCGTTTTTTGTTCGTTTAAGTGAGTCTTTGGCTGCTAATTGATTGTGTACATTGTGTGGTTATTATGTGTGAAGAATCAGAAACATTGGAGCCTTCTACGAGCAAGGCGAAAGGCAAGGAAAAGCTAGTTTAAGCTTTCGGCAGTTAAACGAAAGAGTGATCGGTGAGTGTTTGAAATATCTACTTGTAAACACGATTCATAGTATTAATTGGGAGCTTAGGAATAGCCTAAACCCCTATCTTAAGTTCTTAGAAATGGAATCAAATCACATACCATGCATCAAAATTTTAGCTTTGCCGAATGCTTTTCCTCCCCACACCATAGCTATTCGGTTGTGAATTAAAAAATGAAGAAGATGATGATTTAGATTTTGTTTATTTTAGTTTTATTTATTTAATTACTAATATACCATTTTAAAATCATGAAATTTTCCATGCAACCTATCCATGAATATCCACTCACATTAAATATGGTATAATTACCATTCAAGTCCATTAATTCACATTTTCAAATCTAATTGGTCCATCTAATTAATAGAATTCAACTTTTACAACTTTTACAATTTAGTCCTTTTCAATTAATTAACTATCTAAACATTAAAATTTCTTAACCAAATTTTAAAATTTTCATATGACCTTAATAACACTCTGTAAATATTTTAAAATATTTATGGCTTGGTTTATAGAAACAAGGTCTCGATACCTCATTTTCTAAAACCACTTGACTTTAGGGTCATACCACTTGATTTTAGGGTCATACCACTTGAACCGAATTGTTCTCTCAAATAGCATAAATTACCAATTCAACATTTATTTTAATACCATATTTGACTCGTAAATATTAAATAATAATATTTACAAACTCACTTGTCGGATTTGTGGCCCTAAAACCACTGTTTTTTACACCACTAAAAAACGACTATTACAAGTTCAATGAGCATTATTGTGGCACTTAAGGTGCAATTAAATGTGAATCTGATAAGCATGCATTGTGTACAAGTGTAACACCCCAAACTCGACCTGGACACTATGGCCGAATCTGGCGATGTCACACGAAATGGAGTTCAAAATCGAATTTGACGAATAAAAACCGTTACAATTAATTAGCTCTTTTTAGTTCGGAAAATCTATGTAACATTTTATTTGCTTTAAAACATTTTTTTCTCAAAAGCTTTGGAAACCAAATAATTTTTGAAATCGTTTTTTTTTACGAAAGATTTTAGTTTATTTAGGAATACTGAATTATGTAGCGTAGCAGTTTATAAAACCATAATTAACAGTTTAAAATCCCAAATTAAAACCAAACAGTCCCAAAGTCCAACATTACATAAAATACCAAAAATGAATAACGATGTAAAAGCAAAAACCGTAAATAAACAATTCCTTAGTAGTGGTCACCGTCGAGTCCTCCGCTGCACCGGTCCATTAAGTCTACTACTGGGGATTACCTGAACAGATTAAACAGAAAAGGAGATGAGTTTTTGCAAACTCAGTATGTAATCCCCACAGAAAGCATGCATACAGTCATACATCAAAACACAATCATAATTAGTCTGGTCAGAGCCCTTGCAGAAATCAGTATGGACATTAGCCCACTCAGATGAAGAATCAGAAATATACTAAGGCCTTAGCCCAATCAGATACAGAATCAGATATTTACATATGTATGTTAGGGCCTTAGTCCATTCAGATACAGTATACAAAACAGAACAGATTATGATGTCCCACCCACCAGCCCTGCACACCAACTCCGTCTAACCCAACACACCATGTAAGGATATAATTGCCCCACCCATCCCAACACACCATGCTGTACCAGTATACGACACATAATCAAATAATTGCAGCTGTGCTGCCAGATACCAGGCTTAGGAGCCTTTCAGAATACTTCCTCCAACATAACGTCAACCCAACCTTGATGCAATGCAACATACATAAATGTTATGCTAAAATGCAGTCTATCAGATTATTCAAACAGTTCAGATTTACATGCTAAGTATCACATGCATAAATCATACACCACATAATCAGATCACACAATTAGGGGTCTAAGTAATGCTTACCGACCCTACGACAGGTCACAGACGACTTGGGCGACCTTTGCAACCTTATATAATTTTCCAGAAAAAGGGGCTCACACGGCCATGTAGTCTACCCGTATGGCCCACACGACCCAAATTAGCCTTGGCCGTGTGGATCACATAGCCTGGCCCAAAATTTCACACGCCTATGTGGCTCACCCATGTGACCTACAAGCCAACCTGGTCAAGCCCGTGTCTCGCACACAGCCTCACTCGGCCATTACACGATCGTGTCGTGCATGCATGGCCTGGCCTCGTCGAACACACGGCCGTATACTGCCACACGGCCTACCATACAGGCGACCACACGCCGGTGTGACGTCAACAGTTTCATTTTTCAACTTTTACCGATTCTTGTTTTCTGTATTTTTTGGTACACACCTGACTCGATTCTGCTGCTAACTCCACCACAAGTACTTCAGAACATAAAATCAACAATCTTGAGTCCACTAATGATAACATATCAAATTAACGACAAGCCCAAAGACTTACAACCAACACATCCTTACCGTTAACAGAAAGACGACGATTCTTCGCTGCCTAAATGCCGATCAATAGTCCACGGCTCCTTGATTGGCCCCTAAACATCAACAATCTTTAGAAACCCTCTCGCTTTGTTAACCAAACTGTAACACCCCAAACCCGGCCCACTTGTTATGGCCATGTCCAGTGTGCTACATTACCTAGACTATCCTACGCCGCCCTATTTACTAAGTCCGTTGGTGAGTTTTGGAAAGCAATGCTCGATTATTTTGAAAACTCCCGTTTTAATAATTATTAATCTTTAATCTCTATTCCCCTTGTTACGCGATTCATTTTAACCTTATTATCTTATTTAGCCATCGGTAATATTGGGTTGATTAAGAAATTGTTTGTTTAATTTTGAAAACAGTGTTTATTTGTGATAGAAATAAAACAGTTGAAAATCCCAAATAAAATAGTTATAGCGGCCTTATTACAACCCATAACCAAAATAAAACCAATAGTAGAAAAGTAATTAAAATAAATAACCAACTAGAATGCGAGTTCAGTCTTGGTGGCCACTCTGAATCCCTCCTAGCATCCAAGTCACGATCTAGGGCTCACCTGCAAGGATGGAAAGAGAAGGGTGAGTTTGGGAAAACTCAGTGTGTGCAGAACCCATCCAAAGCCCACATTGGCTCAAGCCCACTGGGTCTAAGCCCTAACCAGTCTCAGTCAGATACTGGGCCGAAGCCCTATTCAGATAACAGTAAAATGGGCCAAAGCCCTATAACAGATACTGGGCCGAAGCCCTATTCAGATAACAGTTTGGCCCATAGGCCCATAACAGTACAGAACAATATAACAGTATGAATGCAACCCAATTGGGGAGACTACTCAACCCACCAACCGCTACACACCACCCGTCCAGCCAACACACCATGTGGGGAATAACTCGACCCACCTAGCCCACACACCACAGTTGCAGCATGGCTGCTCAGATAAACAGTATACGAGGCAAAGCCCCTTTCAGAAACAGTATGAGGCATAGCCCCTTTCAGTAACGTGGCAGTGCCACTCACACTTCCTCCAATACCAAACCCAAACCCATGCATCAGACATACATACATCATGATATACAGTATCAGTAATAGTCATGTCAAACAGTTCAGTCGGTTTTAGCCCTAGGGGTATATTGGTAATTTTCTACCTAGGGGCAAAATAGTAATTTCTCACCCTAAGGGTTTTGCAGTAATTTTTGCTCTCATATTACAGTTTTTATGCTTATTACAGTCTCTACTAATCCCATAGTCGTTACAGAAATTCGGTTAACTCAGTTTAATAGTTTTAGCTTATAAACCCTAAAACCCCTAATGGGCCATATTACGTCGTTTAGCCAATTAGGCCCGTTTAGTCCAAATTTCATATTCAGTTACCTTGTTTTACTATTTTTACGCCTACAGTTCATATTATTACCTTAAAACCCATTTTTACCCAAATGGGCCCAAATTGCCCATTGGGCCCATATTTGGCCCACCGAGGCCCAACTTACCGTAACGCCTAAAGTTTCGTAGTTAGCTCTCCCTTCAGTACCGATTTCATATCCAACGTTTCCCTACCAACTTGTGAGCGTTCGCACTCTCACAAGCCCTCGAAATGATAGATCTTCAGCATTTCGGCATTTGCCAACATGCACAATGAAGGGGTTCAGAATCACACACCTGTTTTGCGGTTTCACCAACGAGATCTCCTATGCGACAGTTCCTACAACCCAATATCTAATCAATTAATCAGTAGATCCACAAAAAACCAAAGCCACAATCCCTTACCACATTCGGCCATACCCTTAATGGCCATGAAAACTTACCTCTGACGACCTAGGTGCACAAAATCTAGATCTGATGATACCGATGCCTTCAACTCCTTGCTTGATCACCTTCTTCGCTAACTATCACTCAAAAGAACAAAGAAAAATACCACTTGATTTACTAAAGGTCCAAATCGACAAAGTCCCTAACTTTAGGGACTTTCGGCTTTTCCAACACATGAAATATTGAACAGATCTGAGGTATTAAGCACTTACCAATGGTTTCTCTTCGATTCCTACACAGATCTGATGTAAATCTGCCCCTTGAACGTTAGTAGAACCCCTATTTTTGAGATCTGAACTATTCGGCTATCACCCTACACTAATGGTGATTTCGGCTTTTCAACTAGAGAAGAAGATGGCGATTTGGGCTATGAGTTTGGGTGATGGTGTCGACAATGATGTGGCTCAAGGGAATGTAGTAATCAGCCACAACAAGTGAAAGGAATAGGGGTAATTCGGCTTACAAGAAATTGGCAAAAAGGAAGCAGTTTTCGGGATTTCTGACACTTTGAGCAATCGGCTATGGCTATTTTTGGAGGGATGGAATAGAAAGAAATTGCAGAGCTAAGTAAGATAGGGTGTTCAGCAAAGGAGAAGATCAACAGGGTAAAAAGAAAAGAGGAAAAATAATGATAGAGAAGAAGAAGATGAAGAAATCGGCTAGATGCTCTTAGGGAGGCAAATTTCGGCTTTTTGACTAAAAAGAGAATAATAACACCTAAGGTGGCTAACCCTAACTCTCATGACAGAAAATAGAAAAAGACGAAACCCTAATAATCTACCTAAAGTAATCGGCCCAAGTCCCTAAAGCCCCTTGCCGAATTTCCTACTTAAATTAGTCACATGTCCAGCACATGCTTAAAAATTAAGAAGAGCAATAAGCCTACCTTGCAACTCAAACCCTTGTCCTTCAATACCCATCTAGGCGCCACTTTTTTAGGAGCTTAGTGGCGCCACCTTGCCACTCTACCAAGGCTCCCTTTGCGACATATTTTACACAATTTTTCTTAAGGGCCCTCTTGACCTAATTCCCCATTTTTACTTAAAACGTACTTAACTATTTTTATCGATTTTTAACCGAGGTTTGGGCTTCCTATAGGCCCACTAACACATCCAAACACCATTTTAGCAATCAGAACACAAAATTTTCCAACCTCACCAAAAATCTCATTAGCCCCAAAAATCCTAAAAATCAGGGCGTTACACAAACAAAAAGAAAGCACCTTAACTTACCGAAAGCGCAGAACAACCGTTGACACAAGAAACGTACAAAATAAAAACGAAAAGGGAAACAAGAAAAGAACAAAAGGGAAAACATCAATAATGAATGATGGAAATTTCAATAATAAGAGAGGGAATTTTTGGGGAGAAAATGGCAGAGAGTTTCATGAATGGGGAAAACCGAAAAAAACCTGATAACTCTATTTTCCCCCAACTTCCCTTATTTCCCTCCACTAAACCCTCTACTACTCAGTTTTTTGGTCAAACACAAACTCTTCTGAATAAGAAAGCAAAAATAATGCTTCTATCTAGACTCGAACACAAGACCTCCATCATATTAACAGACCACTTATCCACCATACTAGCAGGCTCATTCTAATATATTTTTTACAAATAATAAAATATAAGCCTATTGAACCCAGTTAAGGCTTTATTCAATAAAAACCCAAAATTTTCCCAAACTAAGGCTTGAACTTGGGACCTCACACACACACCGAGAATACTTAATTACTGAAGCAGACAGATATTTGTGTCAAATTAATGCAAAAACATATTTAAAAACTTGGGGCATTACAACAAGCTTATGATGTAAATTGATGAATATGAACAGAGATAATGTGCATTAAATCAGTAATTAAAAATGTGTAATTGTGGATATTTTGGCCTTGTGATCTCTTGAAACCGTTGAATATAGTTAGCATTGTAACACTCCTAACCCGTACCCCTTGCTGAAACAGGGCTATGGAGTATAACAGGACAACGAAATAGTAAATCACTCAAATCATACATTAATACAAACATAATCAAATTACTTGGAACTTAAGAAACTCAAATACTAACCAAAATACAAAATCAAAATGACACTAATTGGGTAAAAAACACATCAAAACCAACCTAATATGTGCCTAACCAATGTACCCTCATTGGTACCACAATTATATATAATTTAATCTCAAAATACACATTAATTCAATTCATCAACTCATTCAAGCAATACCAAATCAAAATACCTAACAAAGTTACCACAACCACAACAAATCAAATATATGTAAGCCAGACATACTTGCATATCGACTATAGCTCATTCTCATACCAATTGTTATTTGCATAAAATATCATTCATAACATTTACATAAGCTAAACATTAACCAAAAAAGCACAAGAGCCCCTACATGCCATATAATCTGAATTTAACATTTCAAAAACTACTGAGATAAACTAGATAGTGTGACTTGAGTGCCGATCCAATTGTCCAACCTTCCAAAAATCTACAATAACATTAAACAACACAAGTAAGCTTAATGAAGCTTAGTAAGTTCGACGAGTTAAACAAAAATCTTACTGAACTAACTATAATAAATCAAATAATAAAAAAATCATCCATGACAACTCCCTGTCATTCACAACATCAATCAATAAATACATCCATATTCAAATCAATACAAAAATAAATAACATGTCTTCCAAATTCATTAAATAAATCACCTTACCGAGATTTTTTCATTCGAAGAACGACTTACGGATAAGAGTACATTGTCAACAAAAGCTCATAAGAGCTGATCCTCTTGAATACGCAAACAGAAGCTCAAAAGCTGAATAGAAGCTCGTAAGAGCTTATCCACCCAATCACGCCAAACAAAAAGTAAAACACGAGAGTTCGCAACAAATGCTGAACCCCCGATGTGACAGCCTTAATCTGACCCTAGTCGAGAAGTGGTTTCGGGACCACTAAATCGAGTCACAAAAATATTTGATTGTTAAATTTAATGCTTATTATATGTGAAGTTTCAATGCTTTGAAATTTTGTCTAAATGAATGTGAATTTAATTAATAGGACTTGTGCGATAATTTTTAAAATATGATGGGTGAATTTGGTAATGACTAAATAATGCATGGTTATGAGAAATGGGATTTGCATGGCAAATCTTCCACTTTATATTAGTGGCCGGCCATGATTATTGTTAGGTGACAATATATGCATTTTATATTAGTATAATGATGATAAATTGATTTTATATTGTAAAATAAAATGAATAAAAATTTCAAAGGGTGAAAAGAACAAGGCTTAGCTCATTTTTGTTCTTGAATTGCCAAAAATAAAGAGGGGGAGAGCTTGGCATTCGGTCACCTTGATTTTTGCTTGATTAAGGTAAAATTTCATGTTAATTCATTGATATTTTATAAAGTGTAGTTGATAGCTAAGTATTTGACTTAACCCATTTTGAAATTTTGATTTCTATGGTGATTTGAGTATTCGGCTATGTCATGGATGGAAAGAAATGGTTGTTTCATGTTTTTCTTATGAGTAAAGGTGGTTAAGTAAGGTTTAAGCTTGTTAGAAGTGTTTAGTTGTGTTTTAGGTGTATTGGGGAAAATTTGGTTAATATATTTGCGCTTGCTGAATTGAATTGGGGGTTGGAGCATAACTTGTAACTTGTGAAAGAAATGTTTGAATGTATGCATTAGGAGCATGAGCTTAATCGGCAATTTAAGAATTGGTCAAATAATTAGATGTTAAACTATGGAAGTATGATGCTAAGGGGCTGTTTTGAGTATTAGTAAATAGGTGAGGTGTTCGGTTATTGTAAATTGTGGATTCATCTTTGGTGGTCAGATGAGTATTCGGTTTTGATCATGGGAGCATATGGAGATTGTTAAAAGTTGAATTTTGTAAAAGCTAAATGTGTGTGTGTGCTTGTGCTAGTGCCGAATGAGTTAAAAAAAAAAGAAAAAAAAAGAAGAAATGAATTTTGTAATAAGCTTAAGTGGCCAAGTGATGTGAATGAATTAGTTGTGAAATGTTTATAATTGCCGATTGTAGTATAAGGAAATAAGTGTATTTCTTGCTAACCGAATTTTAATATAATCGAGTGTGGTTTTAGACAATAGTGATGTGATAAGTTTAAATTTGGTTATTTTAGCTCAAGAACTCAAGGAAACAAAGTCGGATCGTGGAAAAGGCAAATCGGTCGAATAGTCGAAATTGACGTACATTAGCGATCGAGGTAAGTTTTAAGCGATTAAACGTTGAGTAAATTCAATTATAATATGACATGATGAGTTGATTTAATAAGATATGATGTGGCCATGATATGTTCTAAAGTCAAATGGTAAGTTCTTAAGTGTTTGAACTTTGGAAATTTAAAAGTAAATTTGTAATAAATCTGCTTGGGACAGCAGCAATAAAGTGATTTTAGAAAATCACCAAAAATTGTTGGAGTTGAGTTAGAGGCTGAATAAATTTTGTAATTAAAGCTTGATGAGTCTAGTTTCTTATAAAAGAAACCATGTAATTAAAGGAGTTGCCGATAATGAAATATTTAAAGTGGCGTGGGACAGAGTCAAAAGGGCTTCGAGGGCCCCTGTTCTGTTTTTAGAAAATCATTATAAATTGTATAAAAATGATTATAAGATAAAATTTAAATTCTTAGACTCCTTAATGAGTCTAGTTTCAAATGAAATAAACGAGAACATATTTTGAATTCTGTACAATGAGAAATTTGATTCGTAGTGAAGAGTGGTCAGAATAGTCAAATAGTAAAATAGGGGAAACTTTAAGAAAAATCTGGTATTGATTGGCCAAACCAAAAATTCTGAAAATTTTTTGGATAGAAGATATATGAGTCTATTTTTATGGAAAATTAACGGCACTTGATTTGGAGTTTTGTAGCTCCAGTTACAAATAATTTAATGACTATTGCTTAGGAAAACAGCCTGTAGTGAATATGTGATTATGTTGTAAACATTGATAAAACTGTTTGAGTTGCTTATAAGCTATCGATTAAATATTGGTATTCAAAGTACCAAATCCATATTAAAGGGAGGCTATAAGCCGTAAATGACTAGTATACCTAGCCAATTTTGTTATGATGAAATTGATGTACAAGATATGTATGTGTGGTGAGGCCGAAATGGCTAATATTAAATGTGTGTAAGTTATCTGAATGGCCTTTATGAAAATGTGTGCTATCTTTATTTGTATAGTGAGGCCGAATGGCTACTTAGAAGTGTAATATGGTTGAGTGGTTATTTAAATGAAAGCAAAGTATGTAATGTATTAGCAAGTGATGATAAAAACATTATCTTATATATGTGCTTGTGTATGTGGTGTGACCGAATGGGCAAATGTGAAATGTACATATGTTTATGTGTACATAATGTGGCCGAATGACCAATTGTGAAAAGTGTGTATTATTAGATATTTGACGAGGTGAAAGTTAGTAAAAAGTATATAAAATGAATTGTGCTGGTAAAATGTCCGGGTTAAGACCCGCTGGCTTCGTGTGGAGATTGTGTCCGGGCTGAGACCTGCTGGCTTCGTGCTGGGATTGTATCCGGGTTAGAGACCCACAGGCTCCATGCAGAAATCTAAATCCGGGTTTAAGAATCCGTTGGCTAGTGCCAATTATTTATATCTAGACTAAGGTCCGCAGGCTTTGTGTTGGTGACTAGATTCGGGTTTTAAACCTAGCAGGTTATGGCTAAGTGCCGTTGAATTATTTTAAATGGAAATTGTGGAAATTGTAAGTGTACAAAGGTTAAGTATATGGTACGTGATACTTACTTGCTATGTGAATTCGACTTCGGTTGAATTATAAATGTGCTCTGGGAATCAATTATGAAATGGTTATATGTTATGTTAAATGAGTATTGACTCTATGAAATTGTTCATGAAAGATTATAACATGAAAATGTGATTCTAAACATGGAAATCGAATGTGATTATAATGTTATGTTTTAGTTCGACTGATTAAATTAGAAGTAGCAATGAAGCTTTTAGATGCGAAAGAGTATATGCTCTTAAGTTTGGATGTAATAGATAAATTATATGTGCATACATGGGGTTTGAACTATTTGACCGAATGGTGATATCTCTTGACATTGTTAAATGTGATTTGTGCAAGGTTTAAAACTATGTGACTTAGTAGAAATCAACAATTAAAAATGTTCAGTACATTAAGTTGGCCAGGTATGTATCATGAACTTACATGTGAGCTTGATTTGAATTAAACTAAAAGTGTATAATGTGATGTTTATGTGAGTAAGTTATAAGATTGTATATATGTATAATAAGGGTACATTCGGATAATGTGTGGTGTTATGTGAAGATATCCGATTCACCTATGTTTAGTTGAGTTTAGATTCAGGTAAAATTTATCTGTTATATGTACATTATGTAGTTGTGTATATTTGGCCAAAAAGGCAGTATACCTAGAAAGAGGTTATACGAGAATTCGTAAGATCGACTTATAATTGAGTTGGTCAGGTATGTGTTAAATACTTGTACATGTTAGATCTATCGGAATTAAATCATGAATGTAAAATGAAAAGTAAATATGAAAATGTCATATGAATATGTGAGTATTCGGTTATGGAGAAACATTATAGGATATTGTGAGATATACCATTTTGATTTGACCGATGAGGGTAACTATAGATATAAAATGGTACATTGATGGAATTGAAGTTGACATTGAGGTATATAAATGCCCATGGCTATATGATTGTGAAATTTTAAAAGAGACAATAAAACTATATGAGCTTATAAATGAATATGCATGTTCTGCCAAGAAGGTATTAAACTGTGAATGAAATGAAATGTTATATGTGAAACAAATAAACAAATTGGTTATATTTGAGTTCAACGATTTTAAATTGCTTAAGATTTACTAAGCTTATGAAAGCTTACTTTGTTGTTACGTTTCTCTGTTTTTATAGATTGTTGATTTTGGCCATTTGTTCGGGGATCGTCAGCAACTCGTCACATTATCACTATCTATCGTGTCAGTACTGTTATGTTTTGGAACTCGTATGGCATGTAAAGAATAGACTAAAGTGTTTGATAATTTAAAATTTGTAACCGTTATCGCCATGCAAATATGGCATCCTATGGAAGTTTTGTAACATCCTGATTTTTGGGGCTTAGTAATTTTGTGCGATGTTTGGTAAAATTTTAAATGTTGGTATGTGGTTGTGAAATTCATGTTTAGAGTGTGTAAATGGGCCTATAGAAGGCCCATGAGTTGGCCAAAACCCGGTAGAATTTTTGAATTTTGGACTTTAAGAATTAGGGGCTCTGGTTAGGAGGCCTTATCAAAAGATGTGGGTAAAATGTATCACAAAAGGAGCCTTGGTGGAGTGGCTAAGTGACGCCACTAGTCTCCTAAAAAGGTGGCGTGTAAGTGGAAGGGAGAAGGCCTAGGTTCGACTCACTCTGTAGGTATTTATGTTGTTTATTTTTGTGTCTTGAGTAGGCAAGAATTTGAGGTTGAGAAGAACTCTATTGACAAGAGTTTGAATTGGTCAAGTGCATGGATAATGGAGAGATAAGGGGGAGCATATCTAGGAGGGATTTTAGGAGTTTTTGAAATGGGAAGAAGTGTGGCCGGCCAAGGGGGTGTTGTAGTGCTAATTCGGCTACTAGGTGTAGTTTAGCATATTTTTCTTCTTTTCTCACTTGTGCCGATTGCCCATAAGCCAAAGCTCTCTCATTTTCTTTCATTCTTTCCTTCCACAAACTCTCTTTCTCTCATTCTTTCTCCCATTAATTTCTAGTAAAAGCCGAACCTATCATCCTCTCTTTTCTCCTGTTAGCCGAATAGTACATAAACCAAATCCTGAAGGATTCAAAGGGGGCAGTCGATTTCTATGTAAAGGTAAACTCCTTTTCTTTTCTTTTGCCGATTCCTATTCTTTCCTAAAAGCCCTTAAACTCTTCTACCAACACTCCTTTCTGGTCATAACCATCTCTTATTTCTTTGATCCAAAAGTCGAAGCATAGCACCTTTTGGAGACTTGGTAGCCGAATCTTAGGATCTTGTGGTATGATTTCTATTAGCATTTGGGAGTTTGGTCTGCTTCAAGTTTAGAGTAGTACGAAAAGGTAATTGTGGTAAGTACTCGTATCGTTAGTCTATTCGGTGTTATGGATGTTATGAAAGGCCAAAACTCCCTAAGAATTAGGGAGGTTGCCGATTTGTGGTTTAGGCTTTATTAGGCCTTTTTCATTCAGTTTTATGATCTCTTGTAGCAAAGTGGGCTATTTTGGAGGAGCAACAAGGTTTGGAGAATCGGTATTGAGTAAACTTAGTTCGAATCGTCGAATCCGGCAAAGGTAAGTAATCTACGGCATTAGAGGTAGTGGCCGAATGATATTGATAGACTGTATTATTACTCACTTGGATTTCGAAACCTGATATGTCAAATAAACATATGTAGGACAAGCGCGTGGTAGACTTTGAGAAATCGATCGTTATTAAGCAGGTGTGTAACATACCCCGTAATAGCCTAGGTTCATGTTGCATAAAAGCCGAAACATCGGATTATGTTGTTGATGTAACCTGTAAATACGAGATGATGTGTGGATGAGTTCAATTGCGATGAACACAGTAAACGAGAGTGATGGAACAGGTAAGAGCACAGTTTCGTGCAGTTTGGTACGTTGGGCCTCGATGGGCTAAAATAGGGCCCAATGGGCTTGTGGGCCCATTTGGGTAAAAATTGGTAAAAATGGAATCTGATCGAATTGCATGTTAAACTTTTAGTACCGTTGCGTAACTTAGGCTAAAAAGGACCTAAATGACTAAATCGGCTACGAAGGGCCCATTAGGGGTTTTGGGCCCAATAACTTGAATGCGCTATAATAGGCTAAAAACTGTTGTCTAAACACTTGGAATTGGTGGATAAACATGGAAAATCCTAATAATGGATAAAATTACGTAATTACCCTTAAAACGTAAAATGACTATTTTACCCCTAGGTAAAAATGACTATTATACCCCTAGGGTTGTAATATGTTTATGATGACTTTGATACTGTGGTTTTACATGCTATGACATGATATGCACATGATATGCTATGACATGAACATGATATGCACTATTTGATTCATTATATGCATGGGTTGGGTTTTATATGATGGAGGAAGTGATAAAGGGCTTTGCCCCAGTTTACCGAAAAGGGCTTTTGCCCCAGTTATTAAAAGAGGCTTGGCCTCCAGTTATATGATTAAGCAGCTATGCTGCCAGTGGAGAGTTTGGTTGGGTGGGTTGAGTTATTCCCCACATGGAGAGTTTGGTTGGTACGGGTGGAGAGTAGCGGATGGAGGGTTGAGTAGTCTCCCCAAATGGGTTTTTGCATACATGTATGGTTTGAGTTATGTAACATTGAAATGAGCCTATAGGCCATACCGTTTACAGAAAGGCTTTGGCCTAGCGATATGAGTAATATAAAGGCTTCGGCCCAGTAACAGTTAACCGAAAGGCTTCGGCCCAGTGTATGTTGAAAATTGAGCTTGTACATGTATGGATTTGGGCTCTGAAAGGGCTTGTTATACACTGAGTTCCAAACTCACCCCCCTTCTTCAACCTTGCAGGTGAACCTTAATGTGGAGACTTGGAGCCGGTGGGAATTCAGAGTGGCCATGATGTTCAGTTGGACTTTCTTTTAAAAGTTTTATTTAAATATTATTATCTATTTTTGGGTTGTAATAAGGCCATTTTAACTAATTTCTTTCTGGATTTGGTTGGTTTTGAACTTTGAAATCTGCGTTATTATTTATATCTTAAAATGGGCTAGATCTAGGTTACGTTTTTAAATAACTCTCGGTTTTCAAATCATACAGAGACAAATACAACATTTTAACTAAGACATCACCTTGAACAAACTCCATCTCGAGATATTTTCAAAAGTATCAACAACCTAAAGTGTGGCAATGGTTGTGGGCATGTCGAGGATTGGATCCAATCAAGAGCTTGGTACTTAAGCAGCCTTCATGGCTCACCTCCTCTGTTTCGGATACCTACCTGGTGCACAGCTTCCATTCACTTTAGTCTTTTAAAAAAAATTATCATCAAATCCTTTAAGAGAGGTTTAAAATCAGAACTTGTGTTTTAATGTTTTCAATGTGACACGTCAGATTTGGCCATAACGTTTGGGCCGGGTGTGGGGTGTTACAAGTTTACTTATATAAGTTCTAAATCGATCTTTGTTTGTGCCTATTGTTTATATAAATAAATGATCTTTTTTTTTAAGAAAAGGTTTAAAATTATACGGTTCTAATCTGTTTCCAAATTTTTGGTAACGCCTCATCCTATTCCGGCGACGGTTACGGGATAGGGGTGTTACACCCGATTTACTTGAGTAAAATGTCGATATCTCCCTCCAATACCATCTCCACTCCAAACCTCCGTCATACACCAAATCACGAATGTACTCAAATTCCGCATTCAATTCAAACCGAATATCCAATTCAATATTATAATTCAAACAAGAATTCATTTTCAACAATAGAATATATACATAATACCAATCATCAATTTATACAAATGTTAAATTTTAACCGTACGAACTTACCTTGACTGAATTGTAATAATTGCAGAAGTTCAGGGACTATTCCGTTATTTTTCTTTTTCCACGAGTATCTACGGGATCTTGATCTAAAATATAAAATTACTAATTTATTAGCATATATTTCATTTTCAATCCATTTTACAATTAATATACTTTTATTTTTGAATTTACATAATTACACTAAACTTTTACAATTTTTACAATTTAATCCATTAATTAGTTAATCTATCAAATTAACTAATTTTCTCAATTCAATCATCTATCCAAATATTCTAGGCCCTCTTATAGCCCCTAATAAACCTAAAATTCACTATCAAACCCTAATATTTGACATTTTCACAATTTAATCCTAAAATCAATATTTAACAAAAACCACTTTACAAAATCATCACATAACACAATCAAAGCTCCAAATCTATGTTATTCATAACATCTAATATTTATCAATGGAAACGTCTAAAATTTTTAACAGAATCATAAACGAAGGGACATGTTAGTTGGACCTAATTGCAACAATCTCAAAAACATAAAAATTATTAAAAACGGGTAAAGTTTGCTTACCAAATCACCAACTCAAAGTTGGTTGAATGTTTTCTTCTCCTTTAGGGTTTTGGTGATGGCTTTTAAAATGAAGAAGATGATAATGAATTTTTATCATGTTTTTGTTATATTATACATATTTAATAATTTACTATTTTACCCTTATAAATATAATCAAACTTTAACAATTTAAAAGCCCACTAACGACCACCAACCCTTGAATGGTCTAATTACCATTTAAGTCCCTTTTCCTTATTCAATAAACCATTTAATCACTCAAATCAAATAGTGACTAAATTTTACATCTTTTACGATTTAGCCCTTTTTAATTAATTAACTATCGAAATTTTAATACCACCTTAATGAAACTTTGTAAATATTTATAAAAATATTTACGACTCGATTTATAGAAACGATGTCCCGATAACTCACTTTCTAAAACCACTTAACCTTAGGGCCTTACCACTTGAACCTAATAAATCGTTATAAAACATAAATTACCAAATCAAAACCTTTTTAAAACAATATTCAACTCATAAATATTAAATAATAATATTTACGAACTTACTTGCCGGATTTGGTGGCCTCGAAACTACTGTTTCTAACACCACTGAAAATTGGGCTGTTACAGGCATACCATAGGATTGTAAGAACTCACTCTTGTGTTTTGTGATTTGGGCATTGAGGCCTCGGGACAGTTTGAAGAAATAAAGGAATATAAGCTAAGTTCCATTCATTAGGATATGTTAGTGTGTTGGAGAGTGTTACCTATATGCTACACTTTTGGGATATGTTCAACTCAATGAGTTATTTGGTTCGTTGGAGATTCGTGTATCTAATGTGTGGTGATAGAGCTCACTTTTATGTTTTATAACTTCAAGTGTCAAATTATCGTTTAAATGTGATCTTATTTATTATGATAATAAGATGTGAGATGGATGCATAAACATGTAAATAATATGCTAAATGAGCCAATTTAAGTTTCATGAAAATGTTAGTATGCTCTCATAGTAAATTGCATATGTAATTGTGTTTGGGTCATTTTCATTTAACTTGTGAATGCATGTGAATATATAAGCTAGACTTGTGAGTTATTAAAGCACGTATACGATGTTTGGTCTTGATGAAATATTGTAAAATGACATATTTGTATCAAGTTTAATGTTGTTGTACGTGAGAGTATATGCTAATTTTATGATTTAATGAAGCATAAATATGTTGTGGTGACTTGGCTAGAATATAGTTGTGAATGTGTTGTAGTATGCTCTTGTTTAACATTTGATATTGTGTATACATTGTGGTTACTTGACATCCACTAAGCTTGTTTAAGCTTACCCACTCTCTCTAACCATTGCAGATATTTAGCGTTTGCAGTGTGAGCGGTGCAGGGATACCAAGGAAGTGATCCAAGTTAGGCTTTAGTATTTGCATATGTAGTATTAACATTTTTTTTTGAACTATAGGGATAAGGCAATATGGTTAGACTTTGTTTAATTATTATTGTGGTCCTCATGATACTTTATGGGTTTAGTTTTCTAGCACTTTTGATGGGTGTTATAATTATTTCATTATACTGTTTGGTTTGAATATTTGCTATGTTTAAGTGACATGAATTGTATGTATGGTCAATGGATATTAAATAATGTGGTAGAATTGTTGCATGAACCTCACCATAATGTTTTGATTACTTTCATAGCTTATTTTTTCTTAGGATTTATGGATATTATTCTTGTTATATCGTTTGCTTACTCAGACATGTTTTCAATGATTGAACCGTTATTGTGGTCGTTTTGGTAATTACTTGATAAGGCAAAAGTTGCATGTTGAGTAGTTATTATTTTAAATAGATTATATATGCCTTAAACTGCTGAATTTTTATGATCTAGAGCTGAAGTATCGATATTGGTGTTTTAAAAACAATACCTACACTACAGCAAAACAAGTTTTTAGCGGCCTTTTTTTGGCCTTTAGCGGCGCTTAAACTATTTGCGTGCTTGTAACGCCGCTAAAACCAATGCCGTTAAAAAAGCCGCTAAAGATTATGACTTTTAGCGACGTTATTCTCACAAACGCCGCTAAAGACCATGACTTTTAGTGGCGCTTTTCCCTCAAACGCCGCTAAAGATCATGACTTTTAGCGGCGTTTTTCTCACAAACGCCGCTAAAGATCATGACTTTTAGCGGCGCTTTCCCACATACGCCACTAAAGGTCAAACCTTTAAAAAAATATTTTAATTAAATAATATTTATTTCTAAATATATAAAAAAATATTTTTCAAAATTTTAATATGCTAATATTGGACAAAACCACAAATACAAATTCCATTGCCAATTTTGCCATTGGAGTAGAGAAAATCTAACATTTAACTACTAATATGAAAGTGAATCACAACATTAACTAAGTTCAAAGAATCTAATGATAAAGATTTTCTTTTTCCTTATGCTACAGACAGTTTTAAAAAGAAAATCAAACTCTACAGACAGCTTTACTGAACTAGTGATTTTGGGGCTCCTCTTTCACTAATAATAATAGAGTTGGTTAAGTTGGCTAACAGAGAATGGTATAAGAAGGCATATCTTCAATTCACAACACATCGTCCATTTGAAGTTCTCTTTCCAGCTGAGTCCTTGTCGATTTCAATACTTCCTGAAATCATAATAATAAATAAATAATAATTACACATGCAACATAATTTATATTTCTCAACATAATTTCAATATTACAGACAAAACACGATTAGCTATGATCTCAAGAAACAACAAATAGAAATAAAAAAGTTAGCACTCACACAAATGCAATAGTTGTGCAGCAGAGCATTCAATTGGTGGGTTTTCTAGGAAGGAATAAGGACAGCATTGCAGGCATACTGTCTCCAAAGAAACACACAAACTGAAACCTTGTGAAAATATCAAACTAATGTCAAATGGCTCTTGAAAGATAAATTTCCTCAAAGATGGTTAAATTTGAAAGAAGAAAATTTTTTAAGAAGCAAAGGAAATAGAATTTGAGGAACCAACATGAAAGACAACTTTTCTAAAAGCTAAAATTAAACGCTTCAAGAAAATCTAAAGGTAAAAATCTAGACAATCATAGGAATAATAAAAAAAATCCAATATGAGAATTAAGAAGAAAGCAAGAAAAGATAAATTGCCTGTGAATAGCAAATCTAAACTTATAAGCTCAAGCAAATGAATGCCCACTAGAAGCATAGCCAATTGAACATCAAAAGCTATGTACTCTCTGCTCCTGCATCACTCTTAGTCAACACTAGCATTTAAAAGAGATGAAAAATAGTCAGTGTCAACTCCAAACCCATGCAAGGAAACAAACTCTTGTCCTGATGAAACTTCATGATGTAAAAACACCTAAAAGATCAATGTGAAAAGAATTGGATGCTCAAAGAAGCTGTTCATATAATAACCAAATATATAATTAACCTGATTGAATAAGAGCACATCGAAAATTAACCTGATCTAACACTACAAATATATAATTAACTTAAAACGTCAATGAAATAAAATTCTTAAAATCTAAGCAAATTAAATTATAAAATAAACTAAAAATCTTACTAAAATAAGCAACA
This sequence comes from Gossypium stocksii, assembly GCA_020496765.1. Taxonomy (NCBI): domain Eukaryota; kingdom Viridiplantae; phylum Streptophyta; class Magnoliopsida; order Malvales; family Malvaceae; genus Gossypium; species Gossypium stocksii. The sequence continues at coordinate 23,870,595 of CM035624.1, forward strand.
AATAATTCTAAAATATTAGAGCTATGAATATTATGTAAAATTATTTCATTAAAAATAAAATTTACTAAATAAATATATTTATGTACATCGCAAGAGACAAAAAAAACCTATTAATAATAAAATGGTGCCCAGAAGCACTTGACCAAATACAAATTCAGTTAAGTAATTAGAAATTTTTATTCTTCAGGTATTAATATATAAAAGCAATATAATTGAAAAAAAAAACCAGGAAGTACAGCTTTGCAGTTTCCATATTCAGTAGCAGGTCAAGGCATATACTTGGAAATTCAACAAGAAATTATCCCATTACACTCTCAAGGCCTCCACTTGTAATTTATTTTATTTGATAATTGGTGTTATAGTTGGAGAAGAATAAGAGGGCAATCGACGACAAAAGCTTCTTTGGACTGATCAAGAAACAGTGTTGTTAAGTTAGACAAATAAAGTGGCGCAATCGATAAGCTCTCCATTCACAGCGGACAATTTAAGGCTGCAAATTTGATTTACAGGTTTATTTGCATTCAGTTAATACAACAACAAAGACAATAATAGCATCTTGCAGTCTACAAGTTTTTGTAATGAAGAGCACATATTGCCAACAGGCTCAATTGAGATTCTATAATAACCAAGTTAGAAAACAAAGAACGAAGAAACTTAAATATCATTTTGCAGTCTTGAAGAAACTTTAATATGATATTCAAGTGCAAAATGAAGGCAAATGAACAAAGGAAAATATTGAAAAGGCTGGTCGAGTACATATAAAGACTTTAATGATAACCATCAGTGATGAAAAGATATCATCGTTCTAGAGCGAAGATGAGAGCAGGCGGAATAGACCTTTCAGACTCCAGAAGGAATTTTAGAACTTAATATCCAAATATTCGGTATATCTTTACCAAGTAGGAACTTGATACAAAGAAAGTAGGCAATATGATTTTCCTCGAATTGTACAAAATACTAAGGCATTATAAGTTGCATCCATAAGTAAAGCAAAAACTGAGCTGAAAAACGTAGCTAGACCATGAAGTAACTTTCTTATCTAGTATCTTGACTTGATAGTCATGCGTTATGATGAGTAAAAACCACTTTTCCGTTTTAAGAAAAAAAGGCAATCACTAAACTAAAGATCATATTTCTAATCTTTTTTTTGGTCAGTGTCCAAAATTTAATGCATTTAAAGTCCAAAGCTAGGATAAGCCAAAAAATAATAATAAAGCTTGCTTTATTTATAGGTATTCAAGGATTCAAAATCATCATTATAAATACCAAAGCTAGAAGCAGACCAACAAAAGCACTATCTCAAGAAAAGATCAGCATACCAATTTGACAGCAACTTCCCTTTTAGTTTGCACATTTACCCCTTCAACAGAAGCCCCCAAAAAATTAGAAAAAAGAAACCACAAAACTGACGAAGAAATTATCCATTAGATGTACGGACGTGACGATACCTATGTAAAAAAAGAAAAAGTAAAAAGCTTAAAAAAGAATGACTCAATATTCTAGCGAAAGATCAAATTCTGTATAGACCACCCACTATTGTCTTCTGTTGGCCATTCCAGCATGTGCTTCCCTGCTTGTACCCTTCAATTAGCTTCTGGATAAATTTCTTTTGAGAGTTTCAGTCAGTACTAGGCATAAATTATTGCCAATCAACAATATTATTTTCTATAAATCATTTCACCTGTCCTTTGACAAAGTAAGCCAATTCAGCCCCATTTGGAAGTCCTTTTGGCATAAAAAGTGACTAGTGCAAGAAATTATCCCTGCAAACAATTTAAAGAAATTCCAGCTTAATTCATGCCGATCTAAATTTTACATAGAGAAGCACAGCATATGCCATAGCGTGCCTTTTCTTTGTGCCAACATCAGCAGTTCCCTTCCGTTTCATGACTGAGTTAGGTCCTAAGGTACAATGTCAATGAGGTGTTTTAAAAGCCAAACTTAGAGCTAAACCCTGCTGATCAATGCTTTAAAGAGATTCAGGGACTCAATTAAGCACAACAAAAATGATCCTGCTAAGCGTACAAGAAACTTGAGCCTGCTAGATTCAGGTGAAAACAAACACCAATAAAGTAGTAAAAGATGAAGGTATGGTACCAAAAACAAGAAAATTACAGAAAAAGAAAAAGGGTTTTGTTGAGGGAGGACCATACTAGCTATTAGTAGGCAAGGGATAACGTGAATGGTCCTATATTCATCGTTTTGCCACTAAACCTGCACAATAATCAATCAAGCTTATACCTCAACAGTGAATAACATCAAAAGGAAAAATATAAAAATATAACTAGTCCGAAAAACATGAAATTCGACATCAAATTATCCTTAACCTCTAATAGTGCAGAAACACACCCTAACTAGTCGAATTTTACGTAATTTAACAGTGATACAACATTACGATTACACAATCATCGGAACACACGAAATTACTGAATTTCACAAAATTGATTCAATAATTCACGAATAAATTTAAAGAGTTACAAAACCCAACCTGAATTCACGATTTAAACACCCAAAAACGATCGACGCCTCAAATCCACCAATTTCGAAAACTCCTGTCGACGAAATTGTAAAACGCAACAAAAGAAATGGAATAGAAGCAAAAGAGTAGAACTCCAATTGAGACGAAAACAACCCATTGAAATGAAGCAGCAGAAGAAAATCAAAGATTAAAAGAAAAAGAAGAAAACGTTAAAAAAGAATAGAAGAACATGTGTGTGAGGGAGAAGAGAACGTAAGAAGAGATTTTGCCTCTTTCAATTTTTGGGAGTGAGCGGGATTTTGATTTCCCTCTTTGGTATAAAAAATAATAGCTTTTTGCGTCGTTTTTCAAAAAAATGCCATTAATTATCTGATTTATAGTACATCTCAACTTTTTGCGACGTTTTGCTAAAAAACGCCACTATTATTCAATTTTAAAATTTTTTTCATTTTTAACATATATTTTTCTTTTTTTTTCTTTTAAAATTTTTGTGCTGAGATTATCATTTTTTGGAATTTTTATTTTTTAAAATTTTGAATATTGAACTTTTTAACTAAAATATGAACTAAAATATTAAATATTAAATTTTTAAGTTTTTAAATTTTTAATTTTTAATTTTTAATTTTTAATTTTTAATTTTTAATTTTTTTGAAGATTTATATAATTTTTAAATTAACATATAAAAAAATAGTATCATGTCATGTGAATTACCTTGTAGGTTTTCATGTCAATATAATTAAAAAATTAATTTTACAATTACATTCCTATTAAAAATGAGATTTAACATTTTTTTAAAAGTGGAAGGTTTTGGTTCAAAAAATAATAAAAAAATTGATAAAAAATATATAAATATTGAAAGTTAAATTTTAATTACCATGATCAACTCTTTTAGGAATTAAATTGATAGATTGGTATGGTATGTCTAACATTGTTGAAAGGATTTCTTTTTTCTTTATATTTTTCATCAACATTATTCTTTTAAGTATGGTCTGTATTAGTTGTTTAGATTTTTATATAAATGACATTTAATTATATTTATACACCTAAATTTTGATAAAGATACATCTCAGAATTATATATGAATTTCGGTTTAATGTGTAATTATAACGTGAAATTTTAATTGTGGTTTAAATGTATAGTTGAAACCATAAAACATAAACCCTAAACCCCCAAACATAAACCATAAACCACAAAACATAAACCATAAACCCTTAACCCTATCCCCTAACCCCTATCTCATAAACCCTGAACCACAAAACATAAACCATAAACCCTTAACCCCTAATCCCTTAACCCTTAATATCACAAAACACTAAGATCTTAAACCCTAAACCCCAAACCCAAAATAACAAACCCTAAACCATAAAATTAGCATACTAAACATTAAACCCTAAATCATAAAACCCTAAACCATAGACCTTAAACCTTAAATATTAAACCCTAAACCCAAAAATAAATTTAATCAATATTAAGTACTGCTTCCACACAATTTATTATAAACATAAGCTTTTACATTAATATCTATATATATACACATCACCGTCCATATGAATTTTTTGGGGTTTATGATTTTAGGATTTATGATTTATGTTTTTAGAATTTAGGGTTTAGAGAAAGCCATACGGCATCGATTTTAACAGCTTGGTAACTTAAATGAAAATGTCTAAATAGTTTAGTTATCAATTTGTAACTTTTCATAATTAAGTAACTAAAATGAAACTTTCTCATAGCTAAGTGAATGTATCAAAATAAAATATAATTCAAATAAGAATAAGAAAAAAAATATGAAAATTAAATCGAATCAAAGCGAAACGAGTCAAAACACAAAAATGGCTGCTCAGCTTTTTAGCAGCGTCTGTACAAAAACGCAGCTATTGTTAAGTTTTTAGCGGCGTTTGTGTAAAAACGCCGCTATTGCTGATGTTTTTAGCGGCGTTTGTACAAAAACGCCGCTATTGCTCATGTTTTAAGCGGCGTTTGTGCAAAAACGCCGCTATTGCTTAGGTTTTTAGCGGCGTTTGTGTAAAAACGCTGCTATTGCTCAGGTTTTTAGTGGCATTTGTGCAAAAACGCCGCTATTGCTTAGGTTTTTAGCGGCATTTGTATAAAAGTGCCGCTATTGCTCAGGTTTTTAGCGGCGTTTGTATGAAAGCGTCGCTATTGCTTAGGTTTTTCGCGGCGTTTCTACAAAAGCGGCACTATTGCTCAGGTTTTTAGCTGCGTTTGTGCAAAAACGCCGCTATTGCTCGATTTTTAGTGGCGCTTTCTTAAAAACGCCGCTTTACGGCATTTTTTGTCCAAACGCCACTAAAAACGCCACTAAAGCCCTATTTTGCTGTAGTGCTACATTATTTTTTAAAATGTAGGAAGTTAGTAACGTAATTTGGTATCGATATGATATCACGAGTATCGATACTTAGAGTAAAATAATCCATACTTTATAAAAGGTACCAATACTTTTTGAGATTTTGATTTTAAATGAGAAACAAAATGTTGTTTTGGTATCGATTTTCCAAATAGTATCGATACATTTTGAGAGAAATATTGATACCTTTGATTCAATATCGGTACCTACGTGAATAATTTAGAATTTCTATTTAGTGGTCTATAAGCATGTTTAACTCTCATTTTAAGTTCGTTTAATGAATGTTTAACATGTTTTAATGACGACTAGAATGCGTTTGCTAAAATGGAATATGTTTGCTTAATAACGAGTCAATGGTAATGTATGTGATGTGTGATGGTAGTATAATATACTAATATTCGGGCTCGGTGATCGAGTCGAGTATTAGGTGTTACAGTCTAGGTCGGGTTTGAAAGGTAACATTTAATAGTATCAGAGCCTAGATTCAAAACCTAAAACTGAGTTCTGATGTTCAAAAATTAGTCTGAATACATGCATACATGAAAAATGGGTATTTTGGAAAAAAAACAAGCCACAAAGAATTTTGAAAATGATATTCTATAAAAAAAAGGTCCGAGTCTCTAATGCTGATTACCATAAAAAAAAGCTACTGTTAAATTATAGGTAAATGCTAGATGTTTATTACTATAGACATAGAACTGAAATATTTCGTATTTAATTTTTCTTTGAAATTGTATTATAGGAAACTTAAAACTGACTGAAGGTAGCTAGTGATTATTTTTCTAAAACTATAGATCAAACTTAAGATCGTAAGATACATAACGAACAACTATAGAATGAGGAACCATAGGGCTCAACGTTGAGCTACCCAATTTGAGTCATTTGCTTCTCAGGAAATTGTGCCTAACTTAGAGACAAATGACATCGTGATTGCGCCTACTTCTGAAGGAGGAAACCAGGAGTCGTGACCTTTAAAGCGAGTCAGAGAAACTAGACCTTAACGGAATGTTGTAGTAGATATTACTAGAAAAATCATTGGATTGACTGGTGTTCTAATTTGTAGATAGTGTGATAAGTGCCATACGGGTGAATGTTGGAAAAAGTTGGTGTATGTGTGGGTTGTGGTTCGATGAAACACATGGTTAAGGATTGTCCTTGCTAGGTAAATCAAATGCAATCTCCAGCATAGAATTAGGGGTAGGACATGGTACAGAATCAAAGGGTTAATCAGTTTCCTCTGAGAGGTCCGATTAAAATTGAGGTTAGACAATTAGCACTAGTTTAAGCAGCTAGGCATCATAAGGATTGAGACATATTTGACTTTAATGCAGGAACATTTCCTAACTTGTACTTTGCATTGATTAATTCTAACTTCATTTGTTTGTATAGTGTTAGTAGAGTTTCTAATAAATTTGAAATTGGGGTAAGTGAATCCGATAGTAAAATTTCTGTCATTATATCTTTAAAAGATATCCGTTGGGATTTAAGAGAAGCATGTCTAGAATTATATTGGAAATCAAAATTGTGTATCAAAAGCGTGGTGACTCAGTCTAAAGAGAGGAGTATAGGATTTTGTAACTAAGAAAATTTCGAGTATGAAATTTCTTTAAGGATAGGAGAATTGTCACATCCCAAAAATTAGAGGTTAGTAGAATTGGGTTTGTGAATCGAGAGAGAGTAGTCATGCCCTAGTTTTTGAGATTATTTGTGTGTTTTTAAGAAATAAATGAGTTAATGGTTTGTTGGCTAAGTGTTAGTGCAACTATCATTGAAACCCAAGTTCAAATTCCTTCTCTTACACCATTTTTTATTATTTTGCAAATTTTGCATCAAGCCCTAGCATGTGACACGCCTTGTTTTTAAAATAAATATTGCAAAATTATTTCAAGAACAAGGAAATAACCCAGTGGTTAAAGAAAGTATGAGAAAGTATGGAATAATGGTTTTTCAGCTGCATTAGTTAACATCAAGTTTTTTAAGTAAAGCGATGAACAAACATTTTTTTCCTAAAACAACACTGTCAATAATAAAATGAATCTTAAATACACATGACCTAATAAATGAATGTTTTTAAACTAACTCAAAGTACAACTACGGTTTTTCTCTAAAATGAGTTTATTTAAGGTTTTCAAAAGTAACGTAAGTTAGCTTAGCCATTTCAGTGGCTAATGTAGCCTTCTCAATCTGGCCATAACGTCTAGGCCGGGTTTGGGAGGTTACACGCACCGCACCAATCGTTGATGCACTAGATCAACAGTTGTGGAAAGAGATAGGGTTAAGTGGTTAAACTCTCTAGGAACAGAGAACCAGAAGCAGAGAGGAAAAAGAAGTCCCCCTCACCTTTGGGATGTCCATTGCTTTTTACTGTACCAGGTCGAACCCCAAATCAGATGATTTTAATTATATTTATATAATAATTTCAAAATCAAAATAGTAGTAGCAGAGATAATAGATTTGAAATTGGTGTCAAAACCCTAATATTTGTTGAAGGAGCAAAAAGAAGTGGGGGATAATCATACAATAAATTTTAAAAATATTTTATAAATAATATGTTTTTTAATAAAGAAACAAATTTTTAAAGAAAATATAAATTATTAATGAATTAGTAAAATAATCTATTTAAGAAGACATTGAGAATTAATATGGAGAAATATATATTTTTAGATTTTATAATATATATTTTTTAATATATACATATATTAAGAGTTTATATATGATTTTTTATAATTTCCTTTTATATTTATAATTTATAATTTTTAAATTATATATATATATTATTTTCTTATGTATTTATTTTCATTTTTATATATATTTTAATGTTTATATATATTTGATGAAAGAATGTGTATATATTTTCTTTAAAAAATGCCATGTGATACTAGTTGTGCTAAATTAAGTATTTTATTTGGCCTTTTAGGTTGTTTTTTTTTTAATTTAGAGAAATAGGTAATTTTTTAAGAGAGAAAGGGAAAGCGTGTCTAATTGAACGCGTTTTCCGTCAACAGTCAATTCCAATGACTTTTTGAACGTTGGTTGGCAACAGTAAAAAAATTTAAAGGGCCCTAACAGCCTTTTTTTTTTCTATAAATACCATCCAATTTTAATTTTTTTACTCAAATCCAACTCTCTCAATTCTTTTTAATCTCTCAATTCTCTTAACTCTCTTAATTCTCTCAATTTTCTCAAGTTTTGTTCTAAATTTTTCTATACGCTTGTTTAAAAATATTATTTTTAATTATTTTGTATTTTATTCGTTTTGATTAATTTTTTTCAAATGACAACCTTTTTTATTTATTTTGATGACAAGCACGTTTCCACCGCTCAAGCTATACTGGTAAGATGAAATTTGAATTTCGTTATTTTCAATTAAGTTAATTTTAAATTTTTTTTATTTTATAATATTTTAAATTAATTTTTTTGTCGACATAAATAGGCGGATGATTGTGTTTTGGAGGGGTTCATACACAATTTGTCAAAGGGCCCAATCACTGAAATTCATGATTACTTGCAAGATGCGAGATTCTTGCATGTATCTTGTATGCTCGAGAGCTGTAAACTCTATCCTACACTCATTAGCACGTTGGTGAAAAGATGGAGGTCCAAGACGCACACTTTCCATCTTCCATGCGAGGAGTGTACAATCACACTCGAGGACATAGCTTTAAAACTCGATTTGCCAGTGGATAGGCTAGTTGTCATAGGATCAGTAGTCGTTCTAGGTAAAGAGGACATTTGCGAGGCATTTTTGGGGAAGGTCCCGAATAAGTTTCAAGGTGGCTGAATAGAGATAAAGTTGTTGGAAACCAATTTCAAAGAGCTTCCTCTAAACGCGACCGATGTTGTCAAAGAACAATATGCCCGAGAATTCATCCTGAGGTTAATCAGAGGCATTTTAATGCCTGAAAAATCTCAAAACTTGGTACACATAAGGTGGCTACTACACCTAGCCGACTTCAAAGAATGCAAACGACTAAGTTGGGGATCAGTTGTGTTGGTCACATTGTATTGAGAGTTGTGTCGAGCGATAAAACCAGATAAGATGTCAATCAATGGTTGCTTGCTCCTGCTACAATCATCGGTCTGGTGGTGATTACCATTTCTACGTCCCCAAGTGAACGACCCATACATGTTCCCATTAATGACAAAGTAAAAAACATTTATTAATAAATATGTAGTTCGTATAGTAAATGTTGTTTATTTATTATATTTTTTAATTAACATATCACTTGTACAGGTGGGACCATGGGCCGAGTTATTTGGAACTACCCAAGCAGCTTGAAGATATCAATCTGTTGTTAGATCAACGCTCAAAAGCCAAGGATTGTTACTTATTCTTTCCAACCTATAATAATTACGCAATGATTTGTAAAATAAAATTTCATACATAATGGAATTTACAATTGTGCAATGCAATTTAAATAGATGCCATACGTCGAGCCAGATATTATTGAATGCGTTCTGCTAGAATATTTGACCAATCAAAGTATGTGGGACGCGAAGGTGTCTTTGATAGTGTACGTGACGATGGAAATGTATGAATCTGATTGAGTGATGCGACAGTTTGGGTGGAAGCAACAAATTTCGCTGCCATCGCAAGACATGGAATCACTGTACAAGGTGGACTTACGAGGGAAAATGACAAGAATTGATGAGACATACACTAGGAGTACACTGAGACTTGGGATCGTAGGATGAAATTCTTACCCATCCACGAACCATTTTTCTCATCGGACACGATGGACTGTTTGGAGTACATGTCGTGGTTTAGAGTCGTCGGCAAGCTGTATCTACTATCAGTAGAGGCAAGGAGTAGGCAAATTCGTCAAAAGAGGCAACGACGATTGCCGCAGCAGCGTAGGTCCAGATACGGTCACATGACAAGTTCGTTATCAGCTCTGACTAAACAAGTGTCGCCCCGGTCACTTCATTCTACTTATTCTTGTATATTTCACTAACCCCGTGTTTTTTCACAATCACCACACTACACACCACCACACATCCCTAGTTTTACCCAACTCACAGGTGCATATTTCGGGGCACCGACGTCCCCCACATTCTACACCCCCATGCTGACATTGATGCCAATGCATGTAGCGTCATCGATGCTGACACCAATCTAGTTATCGATGCCAATTTCAATGTTTGAGTTAATGCCAACATATTCGGGTTTTGTTACACTATACACCTACATGCTGATGTTTTCATAAACACTTACCACATCATTGTTTTATCGAGGTGGGTCATCGACGCAACCATCTTTTCATGAAAGAGGACACATGATGGGAGGCTAAAACTGTATTGCACTCAAGCACGAAAAAAGGTTATGGAGACGAAGATAGAGATAAAGCCGAGGGTGGAAATGAATATGAAGATAAAGATGAAGGTAGAGATGAGGATGGGTACAAATATGGAGGTGAAGATAAAAACGATGGTGACGATCAAGTGGATGTGTCGACGACATTAGTTATACGTGGAAATCAATAAAGAAATGATATTTTTTAATATATTTTCATTGCAACTCATATTTGTCTTTGTTAAAATCTCATGTAAATTATATGTAAATTTCCATATATTTAATATCTTATATGAAATATGTAACTTTGGATAGGCATCTTTATCGAACTGGTAGACTGTGAAAAATACAATTGAAATACAAGTTAAAAAGAAAAAAATTTGGGTACAACAAATGAATACTAGCGAAGTTGAGGCCCTAATGTTCCCCTCAATACATAACATGTTGCCTTCATATGCCCTAGGTTTCTATAGTACCTGCATAACCTCTATTGATTGTCATTTTCCCGAATATCCATATTGGTGTGTATTCGAGTGGAATTTAGGCAACCTTTTAAGACACATTGCAGGTTCATGTTCGGTGCTAACTCGTACAACGCGCTAGATACTTGCGGCCACATACTTTTATTGGGACGAGTGGGAATTCAAGACTCCATACACTATGCATGCATTCTAGTCTATACACATCATTGATATAAGGTGTGTACTCAATTTGTAAGTCTACACATGTGGCAATTACATGTGTGCATAGGAACCGAAGTACTTGGAACCTCCCACAATCGCAAGCCTTTCATGTTAGGTGCACACAATATGATGCCCCAGACATGTCTTAGTCGAGCTTAGCGTTCTTTGTGATCCAAAATTCCATGGCATACTACATTCATAGTGTTCACTCTCGTTGTATTTTGTCTAATTTTTTTTCATGACATCCTTACACCAAACATGGTTGCCCACTATCTATCCAACATACACCACCGTCCGCTTTGGAAATAAGGCAGACAAGCGAAAATATATTTCTTTGACAATTGGCGTTATCGTCAAATGGTGCATCCTTTGCAGTACAAAATTGATGCATTCGGTTAAGTTCGTCATCATGTGCCCATATCGTAGACCCCCGTTATACGATTACATCCACTGTTTGAATGGTATGTTAGCTATTTATGTCACACTATAGTTGTGAATGACGCTCAAGGTGTCCAACATTTCATGGAAACGATGTTGGATGAACTCGTGCCCTGTCGAGAAAAGCATACCTATGAATGCAAAGAACAAATGAAATATGGTATAGCATAATTGTACAAATAGTGGCAACTACATATCCATGTCAATGACATGATCTCGCTCACTTTCTGATATTACTTTGAGATGCATACATTTCATATATCCTGCCAAGATGGGACCATTACCTCTGAAACCTATCATGGGGAACTAGGGTTCTGAGGTGCTTTTGCTTTGTACGGTCACGGGTGAAAATTTACGTAGAGGTCTCAATTTGACGGTTGTTATGTGGTCATGGATCGGGGTATAACGGGGGAGCCAGTTATTAAACAACCCATTAATAACTACAACCACTGCTGAGCCGACCCGACTTTGACTTGTATTATGCCAAAACATCTACTCTTTGCTTGAGAGCCTATTTATGTCCACCTTGGTGTCAGCCTTCGGATAAGAATGATGTTGGGACCGCTAGTACACCCCGTGGTGCAGCAGAAAAAATTATTTCAGCGATCCACAGCCATGGATCCATGTACAAGGAACGAAATGAGTTGTAATAGGGTTGAATATATACCTTCTCAACTGAAAAATGATGAAATGATGTTATTGATTTGATGTCAATTCCAAGCCATAATGAAAAATGTCACAGCCTCTACGTAGTCCACCCAGTCAACCACGAACAAAAAAACTCTTTGAACAATTTCAGAGAAAATTCAAAGACGACTGCTATACCTTTTTTTTTTCTTGGTTACCCCAACACACTAAGGGATATCTTCCTTTTATTTTCTTTTTGATATCATATATCAGAAAGAAAAATGAGATTATTCATTTATTATTAAAGAAACATATAGAAAGTCATGAAAAAGAATTATATTATTTCCAAAAGAATATCACTTTCCATGCCCTTTTATTTTGACTGAAATTATTATAACTGTTTATATTAATAATTTAGGTAAAATATATACAATTAATATTTTATATGAATCAAATTCATATATTAATTTTAAATATGTTCTTTATTTGTGTACAACAAGTTTGTACGTATAATGTGTTCAATATTTAACCATCAAATTAAATTAATTCAATAATTAATTTAATTCATGTGACAGCTAAATACAATATCAAATGTATTTTGATTCTGTTCATTTCAATTATAGGGTGTGACCTTGTAGGCTATTGTAATGTTAGTAGTAATACTAGAGCGTTTCTAATATTACAAGTAATGAGTGGCATCTAGCAATGCATCATTGCTACCCAAGTTACAAGAAATCGTGATTTGACATAACCTTTCTGTGATAATTTTTTTATCTATTATATCATTTTATCATTAATATCTAGATTCGACACAAGTCATGGATTAGTCACACTTGCATAGTCCAATCTCATATTTCTTGATATTCTGAGTAGACTATAATAAACAAATAATGTGATATCTTATATTAACTTATTCAAGTATGGCTATGCATTTCTAGTCTCACTTCATCAAGAGGCCTAAGATATTACTCTCATTATGTACGAGGGATAAATCTTATATTGATTAATCATCTTCCACTACATAGATTACAGTATACCCAACATCAGTCTTTATAGTATAATCTGTTATGATAGACGTTTAACTGTGTCAAAATATGTAACTTACGATGTTGGGACAATGATGATCCCAAGTCTGAGGAACATATACATAGTTGTCACTTTGAGTAATGTTGTAATTATTAAATAATAATCCAAAAAACTACTTATAGCGGGTCAGTCCAAAATGTTTTTCTCTAACACATACTCATATATTGATTTTGACATCCCTATGTCAATGACAACACTTTGTCATCAATCAACTACACATTAGTCTCAATACATTATTGTTGTCCAAACCCACAATAATACTTGACTAAGAATATTTTAAGAATAATAATATTTTCTTAGGACTTTATTACAATTCAATTGATTTATATACACAGAAAAAGAAACTTAAATAATAATGACAATGCATTATATTAATAAACAAGGTAAAATAAATATGTAATTACAATCATCTCATGATTGGTCTTTGGGCCTACTATAACAAATGAAATGTTAAAGATACCGGCTGCTTGGAAATAGAGAAAAAATTACGTTGATGACACTGGAAATCCTTTCATTTTTCCCTATGATTATGACCTCAATCTTATGACCTGAAATCAGCATATATAGTTAATTTAGCATGCTATTTGATAGGCTATTAATTTTTTTTAAAGCATGTTCAAAAATAGACTAAAAAATATAACTTAAGCATAATTTAGGTACTAAATTAAAAAATAAATATAATTTAGGTACAATTAAAAAAAAAACACTTTTAAGTATTGAAATTGAAAATTGTGTATATAACAAAGGGTAAACTATTAAAATAGTCACTTTTGTTTACCTTAGGTTACATTTTAGTCACTTATGTTTGAAATGTTATGTTTTAGTCACTTACATTATTGTGTTGTAACATTTTAGCCATTGAGTCATTAATTACCGTTAACAGTATAACAGTAAGCCAACGTGGCACGTTAAATCATCATTTTAAACGAAAATTTTAGGTTAAATTATACAATTGGTCCCTATATTTTTTTCATTTTGAGCAATTTAATTTTTTCTTTTATGTTTTTTAACTTTTTTTCTTTATTTTCAATTCTCTTTTGCTTCTCCCTCTATTTTCCCCACTTCTCTATTTATTTTAACATAGTTTTTCTATATTTTCCATTTGTTAAAACCAGTCCCTATACTTTTATTTTGGTATTGGGTATTTCCTGTACATTCTATTTAATCTTCCTTTTGATAAATTTTTAATATGTTTTCAGCTTAGGGTAATAATTTTGTATTGATCTTCAATGAAAACCCAAAATAAAGATTTTTTTAATCTTTTTTTGCTTATTATAAACAATTGTGAATTGGGGTTTCTAATATTTTACAGTTATTGGTGAAGCTACACAAAGGATCCAAAAATGCATTATTGTGGTGATTTATAGAATTGCTTGAACCTGATATTTCAATGAAGATCATCCTGATATTGGCTAACCCTTCTGCTCTCATTAGGGTTAGCTTTGTTTCTAATTCTTGGCATCAATTTGATAAGCAAATCAATGTCTTTGGTAGAATTTAGCTTGGTGTTCTATTATATATCAAAGAAGAATTGATATTGATTAATTCAGTAGGATCGATTTCATTCATCATGTCGTAATCGAAAATGGTCTCTAGGTTTACACAGAGTATGTAATCAAAGATATTTGGCTTTAACAAATAAAGAAATAAAAAGAAAATATTAAATTGTTCAAAAAAAAATAAAACTATTGGACTAGTTTTAACAAATAAAAAATGCAAAAAACTACGTTAAAAGAAATGGAGAAGTGAGAAAAACAAAAGGAGAAATAGAAGAGAATGGAAATTAAAGAAAAAAAGTTAAAAGAACATAAAAGAAAAGAACTAAATTGCTCAAAACGAAAAAAGATAGTGATCAATTGTATAATTGAATCTAAAATTTTTGTTTGAAATGATGATTTAACGTGCCACGTCAGCTTAACATTTCACTATTAACAACAATTAACGGCTCAGTAACTAAAATATTACAACACGATAATATAAGTAGCTAAAACATAATATTTTAAATATAAGTTATTTATTTCGATGATATAAAATAAAAGTGAACTAAAATAAACAAAAATGACTATTTCGATATTTTAGCCTAAAACAAAAGTGAAATCGTGAATTAAAAGGAAATAGTGGTATAGTTGGAAGGCTTAAGGTGGAAGGCTTAGGCCTATTTCATTCTATGAATCAAATGCTCGGATAATTATTTATTTCTTTTTTGCCTTTAACCTTCTTCTTTGTCCCATTTATTTCTTTTTATTTTAGTATTCGCTAATGAATTATTTCTCTCTTTAAATTTCTCACTGAACTCCATTTAAATAAGCTCAACGAAACAATCAGAAGTCAGATCTTGCATCATAAACCCTAGAATTCAAGACAAGACTCAAGCTGTTTGATCTGATCGGGTACTTGTACTTTCCGCAACTAACGACTGCTTTATTTCTATTGTCTTTAATTTGATTTTGCTTGAATGATCGACTATCATCCACGAGATTTCTCTTCATTTCTCTTTACTTTCGAGATTCTTAATTTTCAATAGCGTGTTTTTGAATGTTTCTCCATTTTAAAGTATATTTGTCATGTCTTCCATTTTATTATCTTCGTGGAAATGTAATAACTACCATCGGTATTACTTAAATTAAATGACTTTCGTAACTAATAAATTTTACCGGCTTAGCAAAAAAAAAAAAAAAAGACTTAGCTCTTTCCATTTTATTCGGCGTAGTATTTTTCTGTAGAAGAAGGAAAGTGGATTTACAACAGGGGTGATAGTAAGTTTTTAAAAAGAGTAAATAAATAAATTATCTGTTCCGAGTTATTTGATAAACTGAATTTATAACTGCCTAGGTTACTATTTTGAAGCATTTCAGTGTGGTGTGATATGTACAGCTGGATTGATATTGGCTAAAAGTGATGGTCTGGGATGGCCATCTGTTTATTGATTGTTGGATTGTGAAGCTGTAGTTATTACAAATCTTTGCGGACAGCATGAATATTGTGAAAGGTGTGGCTGACCTTATTCGTCGGACATCTAGTGGCCAAACTGGAGATTCACCAGGGGCACAAGGGGAGAGGTTGTCTCCTCCTACTCCAAGGATTCGGTTCAGGTACTGATGCTTGATGCTTGATGCTTGATGGTTGTTATTTTATTTTACCTTTTAAATATGTGGTGATACAAAGGAGTTTTTGAGTGAGTAAAATTTGGGAATGCTGCAGCATTTTAGTTTAAACTTACTGTTCTACAAGTTTGATTAGTTCCTTATTTGACGGGAGTCCAGCTGTACTAATTCATTGTTTGGAGGTTTAGATTAATTCACTGGGTGCTTTTGGATGCACTTGATTTACCTTATCATTTTATTCAAGCTGAACTTTATTATTATCTTTTCCCCTTTGGGATACTATCTTCCAGTGAAGGAAATGATGAGGCAGTTTTGAGTTCACTGTGGGAGAGATATGAGAACACGGTTGATAAGGTATGGCCCCATACCTCAAGTTTTCAGATTTCTATTTATCTTTTCTAATTTCACCAAACCGTTGTAGAACTTGTTACCCACTTGTATCAGTTCATATGTGTCATGCATTCTTTTTTCTAGATTTAATCCTAGAAAAAGAATGTTATGTTAGCAGCATAAAAGGATGCGAAAATAATCTAGACTGAAATTCAGCCACCTTTAAAGGAAGTGTGGTCATCCTGCTAAATAAGTTAAAAGGCTTAGAGAAGAAACTTGTCTTGAATCTTTGAGCATTGGAAGTTTGTTTGCAGTTATGTAATATTCTTATAGTATGCTTAACTACTCTAAGTGTGTTCAATTCAAAATTTTAGAGGCTTTTCAATGTCACTGAACAAGAAAACTTTACTATCTCTTTTACATGCTTTCTCACTTAGGCTATGACATACAATCGAGATTACAATTTGGCCATCTTTAAAGGAAGTGCATTCATTCTGCTAAATAAGTTAGAGAAGATACCTTTCTTGGATCTTTGAGTGTTGAAAGTTTGTTTGCAGTTATGTAGTATTCTTATAGTATGCTAAACTATTCTCAAGGTGTTTAATTCAAAATTTTAGAGGGTTTTCCAGTGTCTCTGAACAAGAAATTTTACCGTCCCTTTTATATGTTTTCTCACTTTTGGCTCTGGCAATTGTCTTACCAATTTATTCTTTTGCCCTTCTTAAATTCAGGTCGTTCTAAGTAAGCTTTTATTTATCAAAACATTCTCCTTTAAAATTTTCATTTCAAAGGATTAATGTTCATCTTTGAGGTTCTTTCACGTTGATGGGTATAAGTTCTGTGTTGTTAATGGATTCCTTTCCATGGTTTGCTCGATTTTAGGCGGAAAAGAAAAGGTCATTTCATGTTTTCCTCAAGCAGTTTCTGACAGTATTCAAGAACTGGGAGCCTGATAATGGTGGCCAGCTACCAGAAGCTGCTTCAATTGCTGAGTATTCTACGAGAGTTAATGATATAGTAGTTGGCTGCTCTGCTGGGCATCCTGCTGAAATCATTTTGACTTTGATTGAAGAGATTGGGCAATTAACCACTTTGGTCTCTGAGTGTAAGTTTATTTATATCTTCTGTTGGAGTTGCTTTTGTTTGGGCAGGCAATTTTGTTGATAAGGAGAACTTTTAAGATGATAACAGCAAACAGTAAGAAATTGGAATGTCCAGAAAGAAAAGGAAAAAGTAAACTCCCATGATTCCAAAATATTTGTCCTTTATGCAAAATGATGTAAAATTAATGAAGTAATTACTTTTAAAAAATGAGAAGCTCCATGTGCACCTTAAATTTGTGTGTTCTAGTTCAAGTTGAAGCATTTTTTAACTTGGTACTTCTACTGGGTGGATCCCTTGTAAATAGAAAACCTCTTCTTTTTGGTACTCTGTGTTACTGTCATTATTGTCCTTTATTGGATTCAGGAAAGCTTTTAGTAATTTGTTTTGTAAAGTAAAATTAGTCAGAGGGCATTGTTTTTTGGAGATTATTGTACGTAGATATGGTTATATGCAGTCACTTAAATCTTCCTACTTTTTATGAGTCTCTCTTCCTATGTATAGATTGATTGAATATTTAATGTAAAATATCTAATGTCATTTTATGTGCTTTATTTCCTTTGTTGTAAATCCAGTAAATACTGGTGTGGGACGCACAGGAATGGATTTTCCATCAGTTTCCATAAGCTTCACTTCTGAAGGATTACCTGTTTTGGATGCTTTAAAAATTATTACTCGCTCGTTGCATAATTGCAGAGTTTTTGGTTACTATGGTGGAATTCAGAAGCTTACGGCACTGATGAAAGGTATGATTAATATTATTGATGCCTCCATAATGTTATTTGAGAAGCTGGCACTTTTTGTTCTGGTCTATTGATACTGAAATTCAATGTTGTATGTGATTGGAGGTAGAATGCTTTTTATAGAATCCTACTTTCTGGTTATGTAAATAGCTTTATAGAACATTATTCATCAGGTCTTGGATTGTTTTGAAGATTAAATGCAATTAGTTAAAATTTCTTTTTTCATTTAGGTAACTACAGGAATGAAAGATTCTTTAATTGGATTCTACTTGTATGTTGATCTTCCCATTAATTCTGATATGAACTTGTCATTTTTGTTTGTCGTTATGATTAGATTTTACATGGAAGTGTCTGAATTTCATTGCTTAATTCCAAGTTCATTTTTTATCTCAGGGGCAGTTATCCAACTCAAAACAGTGGTTGGTGCAATTCCAGCTGATGAAAGTTTTTCTAATTTGATAGTCGAGAAAATGGGGTTCTTGCAGCGAGTACTTGTATATGTGGTGTCGATCATATGTTGTTTTATTGATTTAAATTCCAATGTATATGAGAAAGCTCAGATGTATAGTATTAATGAAGATTTTTCTGTAATTGGTGCTTTGTCTTCAATTGACCCTGATAGTTTAAAAGATTCTCTTTCTGAAAGAACACTACATTGGCATCGGAAGGCAGTTGTCTCAGTGATGGAAGCTGGTGGCCTTAATTGGTTAGTAGGTAAGGTAGGCATTTTTGTTTATCATCATACATAACTTGCTAACATGTGAACCATTTGCTATGGCTACAATATGCATTTTCTTTTGTTTGACAAGTAAAAAGCAGCTGAAAAGCAAAGATATCAATAGGTTCAATATGCTTATTCATGGTTTGCTGAAAACTGGAATGATACCCTTATAATTGGCTACCAAATTTGATCAGTTGGTACACTTCTTTATTATTCCTTATAGTTCATTGGGTTGTTCCTTTTTAATGCTTATGTGTTTAAGATTTATTTCTTTTGGGTGCTTTTTGATTTGATACGTCTTCACCCCTCCCCCCTCCTATTAGCTGCTTGTTTGCATTTGATTTTTTGTTCATGAAAGCTTCTTGTTTTTCAGAGTTGTTGCGTGTCATCAGAAGGTTGAGTATGAAAGAACAGTGGACAGATATGACACTTCAGTTCTTGACTTTGAGAACCCTTTCTTTTGCATTATGTGATAATCCACGTGGTCAAAATCATTTCAAAAGCATTGGGGGGCTTGAAGTTCTGTTGGATGGACTTACACTTCCATCAATTAATATGCTACTCTTAAAGAGTGCTACACATGTTGATGGGCGAAGGTAGTTTTTCTAACTTGGTTTGGGAATTAACTGGTGTCTTGATACTATGTTGAACACTTTGTATGAAATATCGTACTGAGAATGCTAGTTGAAAAACAGTGGGTACCATTTTGTTTGGTTGAAGAAAAAGAACTAGACCATTTTCTGATATACATTTAGTCACCTTCTTATAAGTTCCCATCAATTTCGTTTCCACTCCACCTTTTTGCTTGGTCAATTGACTACATAACTGTTTAGTGGTGTTATCCCACTTCTGTAAGTATTGGGTTTCTTGCGGCCTTTGCATTAGAGTTGGGCCTTTCCACCTATAGCCAATTGTTTTTAGGTGGGATGCTTAACAATAACTAATTTAAGCATATCATTTGATAATTTTTCTGGTTTATTTTTCTTCCTTTTCCTACTCCCACCCTCCAATGTTTAAAACTTGAACCTTTTAGTTGAATTGAATTATATGGATCCATTCCATGTGAAGTTATGTGCATATTGTATGATTAGGTTACTTCCTAGAAGATTTTTCTTTATACTTTCTAAATCCGGTAGATAGAGCCAGAGTAATGGCTAAGGTATCCTGTCCTAGGCCATTTTGTTTGAGTATTGGTTTTGATTATGTGATGGCTTTTTGTTTATGTGATGGCCATTTTGTTTGTATCTGGTAAAAGTGTGGTAGGTTATCTTAATTTCTGGTGGGGATATCTGGGAATCTTATAGCTTCCCTGCAAAGTCAATGCACAATGATCTTACAGCTTTCTCTAGTTGATTCTTTCCAGCTCTGAAGCCTTGAAGTTCTTTTTTTCCTTTTTTTGTTGCCTGTGATGAAAATTTATTGTCTATGAATCTGTAGAGGAGTATTTTATTCCTTCCTTATCTACTCTTTCTTGATCTTATGATCTCGTGGTTAAACTTTTATGCAGGGAGCAATATAGCTTGCTGAAAATTTTTGAGCTCCATGTTCTTTCTTTGGAAGTTCTTCGGGAGGCTGTGTATCCTATATATCACTCATATTTAGTATCTTGTATGCTGTTTTGTTTTAACTGAAATTTGTGAACCTTGTATTCTATTGGACTTGTATAATCTCCTGCTCATATAGTTGAATCTGCAATAAGTGTGTTTCTGCTAGCATGCTGTACCTGTTACTTACTCATGTCATCTTCCTTTTGAGACTAAGGACACTTTTGGATGGACCGTCTTGTTTGAAATTTCAATCTGATTTTGTTTAGTACAGCAATGACAATGTGCTATTTCACTGTTCCTCCAATGTTCTATAATGTGGATCTTATTTATCAAATGAAATCGGTGAGAATAGTGGTTTCTGTTCTGAATTTATTGCCAAATTTAACAATTTATGCTATCAGTATGCCTGAACATGTATTAATGACCTTAACAAATCATCAGCTTTGGGAATGTGAATAATCTGCAGTTTCTATGTGAAAATGGAAGAGTTCATAAATTTGCAAATAGCTTTTGTTCACCTGCTTTCGTGTTTCAAGAGTACATACAGCTTATGGAAGATTCATCTCTGCCAGAAGGCAGTCAAACATCCATTTTAAACTTAAAAAATGATAATGCTGAAAGTTATTTGGCGGAGCCTTCTGCTCCTTCACCTGAGAAAGCTCCTTGTAATCAACTTTGGAATGATTGCATTGTCAAGTTGAGCAGGGTACTTTGCTCATTTCTTCTTGCTGCAGAAGATGTTAAACTTCAACATGGCCAAGCAACCTCTGGTCGGATTCCCACATCAATTTCTTCAGTTTATGCGGAACTTTCGGTTAAATGGGTATTGAGGGTTCTTCTCCAAGTTTTTCCATGCATTAGGGCTTGTTCCAATCAAAATGAATTTCCCAATCACTTATGGTAAAATTATTCTATTCCTTTCTGTCATTTTAGTTGTGGTGCCCTGAAGCATTGTTCAGATTCCTGCAAGCTATGCTTCTGTCTCCCTTTAGCACTTTGTTCTCTTTTCCGCGTTAGTAACCTTCTACCCCCCCCGGCACGTGTTATTTTGTTTCTTGCAGGGTCTTCATCAGTACCTTGCAGCATTGTGCTCTTAATGCTTTCAAGAAGGTTTTGACTTTGTCAGCTCCATTGCTTGAGGTGTTTCGCAAGGAGGGAATTTGGGACCTTATCTTCTCTGAGAACCTTTTCTATTTTGGATCATCTTCTGAGGAATATTATGAAGGGTCTACTCCATACCCTGATGGATCTCCAAAAAAGGTTGAAGAATATTCTGCTTCTGGGAGTACTGGGATTCAAATTCTTCAGATAGAAGCAAGTTCATTTGTGGAGTTAGCTGCAACTTCTAATGGGAGTATCCATAACTTGGTATGTTCTTGTCACTTCTGAGATATTCTTTGTGAAATGGTTTATGTTCTTGTCAACAGTTATCTTCACTGTGTTTCATGCTTGAATAAATAATTTGTTAGCTAGTTAGATTTGTTATAATAAATAGCTCTGAATGTTAGGATAATCTAGATATAAGTTTGAGATAGACTTGGGTGATCAAGGGTCAGAGTGGGCAAGTCAGAGGTGTTTTGGGCATTATCAGAAGTCTTCAGTACTTCCCTTTAACTATTCATCCAATGTTTGTACACTCGTGTTTCTTGTGAATTCAAGTGGGTTGGTAGGTCCAGCGTGGATACCAAAATGCTGAATCACAATGCTCGATATAGTGCAAACTATGATAGTGCTGGGAAATTACCTTAATGCTCTCTGTATAATTAAGAATTTTCTATATGTATGATGTTCTTCAACTTGGTATCTTTCCTTTTTGCTTGCATGTGCTGTTAATTTCTTTTGCCTATGATTCAAAAAATTTTCTATATATATGATATTCAGGGTATTAAGAAAATTATAAATATTTAAGTTGATACCTTTCATATGGTTTTGTGATTTAGTGGACCCCTATGGTAGTTTATGATTTCTATGTCTGGGTACATGTTTAATGTTTTGGTATCTGTGCTTGGACAGTTATTCCCATGAATGTTCTAGTTGTTCTATGATCCTACCCATAATCTGAAAGGATTTTTTTCTTGATTGTTTTTAAAGGCCTCTATTTTTTGTGCTTGGAACATCACTTACTTTTTAGCTTCACCTCATGTTGTCACAGCCCGAATTGTCTGCTTTACTGGAAGCCCTTGAACAATCTGCTTGTAATCCTGAGACTGCCAGTGTTGTTGCAAAGAGTTTGCTTCGAATATTACAGCTTTCATCCGAGAAAACCGTTGCTTCCTTTAAGACACTCAATGCAGTTTCCAGAGTTCTTAAAGTTGCTTGCATTCTAGCTCATGAATCTAAAATGTCGGGAAATATGGGCTCTTCAATTGATAATGATTATTTGGAAGGGGTTCTGTCTCATGGCCACCAGAGACTTTATTCTAGTCAAACATCACAGTGTTGGATTAAATGCATGGAAACATGCATGGAACTCTTTGCAGAATTTTTCTCGGTAGCATATGATGCTAGAACTTTGGTTTTGCATGATTCTACTTGCATTGATTCTTTGTTCGAATTGTTTTGGGAAGAAGGTTTGAGAAATCAAGTTTTCAGATACATTCTTGACCTCATGAAG
This sequence comes from Gossypium stocksii, assembly GCA_020496765.1. Classification (NCBI taxonomy): domain Eukaryota; kingdom Viridiplantae; phylum Streptophyta; class Magnoliopsida; order Malvales; family Malvaceae; genus Gossypium; species Gossypium stocksii. The sequence goes on from CM035624.1 coordinate 23,893,726, forward strand.
GTATGCTTTTTGGCTGTTAGAAAGTTTTGTTCTGGTCATTTTAGTTATTAGCTTGCTAAGACTCTACTTTTTCTCCCCCCTATCATTTTAGATTGAATCACTGTTTGAAGAAGATCGAAAAGCGGTGTTGTACATATGCTCAAAATATTTTGAAACCTTCACTGTTATAAAGGAGCGTGAAAAATGCTTTGCTGAATTGTCTATGAAGCTATTGGTTGGAATGATAGATATACTCCAGACTGATCCACTGGTATGTTCCATGAACTGCTCACTTTGACTTGCCTTTTCCCAAGGTCTGCGTATTTGGAAGCTTGGCCATTGAGTTTTATACAAATATCTTATGCATTTCATGTTTCATCAGCATTACCAGGTTTTATTTCGAGATGGAGAATGCTTTTTGCATGTAGTCTCTTTGCTAAATGGCAATCTTGATGAAGCAAATGAAGAGAGGTTGGTTTTGGTTGTTTTACAAACTCTTACTTGCCTGCTTGCAAAGAATGATGCCTCAAAGGTAATTTTCATTCCTATTATAATTTTTTTTTCTGTTTCCAGAGTCAATGGTTTTTCTGGAGTAGTTGAATGCTTTATCCATGTTTATCCTGAAGGGTGCAAAGATTTAGTCTTTCTTGATGAAGGATTTTGCTTCAGTACTATTTTGTCTTTACTTTTGTATGCCATCATTTGAACTTGAGATTTTATGTTCTTAGTGTGGCCGCCATTATTTTCTATGCCATAGTACATGAGAACACCAAAAAACTTAGTAGCTGGTGTTGGTATGACTTTTCCAAAAACGTAGCTTAATGTTAAACATCATTCATGTTTATCTCAGGAAGGCAGTGTCCAGTTTGCATTACTGCAGTCCTTTTGTCTTGTGTAGTATTTGTTCTCAAACTCTTATTGTGTAATATTTTTTCTGTCCTAGTACATGAGAACACTAAAAAACTTTGTAGCTGGTGTTGGTATGGCTTTTCTGAAAATGTAGCTTAATGCTCTACAACATGCATGTTTATCTCAGGAAGGCAGTGTCCAGTTTGCATGACTGCAGTCTTTTTGTCTTGTGTGATATTTGCACTCAAACTTTATTGTGGAGTTAATATGGATTCATGTGTTGGAATCCTTGAGCTTTGGTCTGTGTAGCAAGAAATTGCTTGTTTGAACTTGAGATGATAAATGGCTGCATAGTAAATATTAGAACTAGAACTAATTTTTCATGTCATTAGAACAGTTGAGACATCTAGAAGTGGTGGTGAATTGAGTTCGATTTTTTATGTTTAAGGATTTTAATTGTTCATGGTGTTTAGATCATTGTAATCATAATTTGTTGTTCTGGGTCATTTTAGGAAACTGGTGTTACTTCTGTTATGCTTTTAAAGCACACCAATCTAAAATTAGGTTGACATTTCCTATATCATTGCTGTCTTAAGAATGTTCATGTGTCTTTGCAATTATTCTTTTATTATTCTTATTTTCCATTTTTAATTCAATAATTAATTTTACAGGCAGCATTTAGAGCTCTTGTTGGCAGGGGTTATCAGACATTGCAAAGTTTGTTGTTAGACTTCTGTCAATGGCATCCAAGTGAAGCACTTTTAAATGCACTTCTTGATATGCTTGTTGATGGAAAGTTTGAAATTAATGGGAGCCCTCACATAAAGGTGAATTAATGCCCTGAGAAGTCTCTTTGATCTGCCATCACATCCTTTGTGTGGTCATGTGATTGGATTTTCATGATCTTTTGTCATTTTACTCATTGTGCTTGTTAAATTGTTGTCCCTAAATTGGTTTTTTTTCCTGATCCATTTTGATTCAGAATGAAGATGTGGTTATACTGTATTTGAGTGTTCTTCAGAAGGTTAGTAATTCTCTACTCTATATGATGATACCAAGTTTTCCCAGAATCTGTTATAGCTGATTCTTACTCAATATCCTTTTGAATATTGATGTCATTATTTGCTATTTTTGTGATTGGCCAGAGCAGTGAGTCTTTGAGGCATTATGGTCTCAGTGTTTTTCAGCAGCTGCTTAAGGATTCCCTTTCCAATCGAGCTTCATGTGTTGCGGCAGGAATGCTTAATTTTCTTCTTGATTGGTTTGTCCAAGAATGTGATGACAGTGTCATTTTGAAAATTGCACAACTGATTCAGGTTATTGGCGGCCATAGCATATCTGGGAAGGATATTCGCAAGATCTTTGCTCTCCTTCGAAGTGAGAAAGTGGGGACTCAACAGCAGTACTGCTCATTATTATTGACCTGTATTTTGTCAATGCTAAATGAGAAGGGACCAACTGCCTTCTTTGATCTCAATGGGGATGATTCTGTAAGTCCTTTTAGTGTCTTAGGGAGAATTTCTGAACAATTTCTTCTGATATCCATATTCCTTTTAGTTATTTTTGGAACTTGTTCCATTCAATTGTTGCCATATGACCATAATTGGAACCTGGTATTCATATTGTAATTTCTTTTTGTAGGGTATCATAATTAAAACACCCGTGCAATGGCCTCTCAACAAGGGTTTTTCTTTTTCATGTTGGCTTAGGGTGGAGAACTTCCCCATGAATGGAACAATGGGCCTTTTCAAATTTCTAACTGAAAATGGAAGAGGATGCTTAGCAACACTAGCTGAAGATAAGCTTATTTATAAGGTAAAAGATATGGAATATATTTATCTCTAGGAAGTTTCTTCCCAAACAGATTACATGTTTATTCACTATTAAATAGAAAAGCAGACTCCCTTCCCCCTCCCCCAAACACTGAAACGCAAAGATACCTGAAAACAGCTTGTTTTTGTTTTACTTTGTTTTCCTCTGTCTTTGCCGTTACGTCCAATTTCATGCACTTATTAATGTTTTTCTCATGTCCTTCAGACTATCAACCTGAAAGAACAGTGTCTTGAGATGCATGTTAATCTAGTCAGGAAGAAATGGCACTTTCTTTGTATTACTCATACCATAGGAAGAGCCTTTTCTGGGGGTAGCCTATTGAGATGTTATCTTGACGGTGATCTTGTATCCTCTGAAAGATGCAGGTAACATGCCACCTTTAATCATTCTGTGTTTGCATTTTACGTTTTATGGTTAATAACTTCAAGATTAATATTTTCCTCAACACAGTTAAGTTCCCTCTTGATCCCGTTATTTAATGTCTCAGATATGCAAAAGTCAGTGAGATATTGACTAGCTGCTCTATTGGTACAAAAATTGTCTTGCCTCGACGTGAAGAAGATGATCCTATAGAGACCATTCAGGATTCATTTCCTTTTCTTGGTCAGATTGGTCCACTTTATTTGTTTGGTGATGCCATTTCTTCCGAGCAAGTCAAGGCTGTACATTCCCTTGGACCCAGCTATATGTACTCATTCCTAGATAGTGAAACTACTGCATTTGGTGATAACCCTATGCCTAGTGGAATTCTTGGCACAAAAGATGGTCTTGCATCCAAAATAGTATTTGGACTCAATGCACAGGTTCTTTTCTCTCCCTTTATTGGAAACATGTCCACAGAACCACACACATGCATGCCTAAAAGGTAATTTTGCTTTTTTGTTAGCTGAATTGAGGTGTTGATTCCTCTTTTCAGGCGAGTAATGGCAAGATATTGTTTAATGTCTCACCTGCATTGGATCCTGTATCAGATAAGACTCTATTTGAGGCTACTATAATGGTTGGTACACAATTATGCTCTAGACGCTTGCTCCAAGAGATAATTTACTGTGTTGGAGGGATATCTGTGTTTTTCCCTCTTATCACTCAGTCTGATAGACATGAAAATGATGAAACTGGAGTTCTAGAACGTACACTACTCTTTCCGGTTGCAAAAGAACGATTGACCGCCGAAGTTATTGAGCTGATTGCTTCTGTCTTAGATGAGAATTTAGCGAATCAGCAGCAAATGCATCTTCTTTCTGGATTTTCAGTACTGGGATTTTTATTGCAATCACTTCCACCTCAGCAACTCAATATGGAAACACTCTCTGCATTGAAGAATTTGTTCAATGTTGTATCATCATCCTCTGGTATGCATAATGGACCATATCGAGTTGTTTTTATGTAGCAATTATTCATAGCAGATTTTCTTTTTGATCTTTATCGTCATTCCATTTAAGGATGTATCTAATTTCTTTTGATGTTTTCGTTTTCCTCTTTAGGATTGTCAGAGCTGCTAATGAAAGAAGCCATATCATCCATTTTTCTCAATCCCCATATCTGGCTATACACAGCTTACATGGTGCAGCGTGAGCTGTACATGTTTCTCATTGAACAATTTGATAAAGATCTGAGGCTGCTTAAAAGTTTATGCCAGCTTCCACGTGTTATTGACATAATACGACAGTGTTACTGGGATAGCGTGAAATCTCGGTTTTCCATTGGAGGCCAACAACTTTTACATCCTATTACTAAACAAGTTATTGGAGAAAGACCTGGTAGAGAAGAAATACATAAAATTCACCTTCTTTTATTAAGTCTTGGCGAAATGAGTCTCAGGTATGCATTGTCAACTGGGTGAGGGCATCTGATGTTACCAGATGTGAAGTATTGGATCAGCTGCTTCATTTTTCATGGACATGCATAGCAGATTATCCTATTTTCTCAGTTTTCTTAAAATACTGTTGCATGTTGTATGCAGGCAAAACATTGCTTCAGCAGATATAAAAGCTCTCGTATCATTCTTTGAAACAAGCCATGATATGACGTGCATTGAGGATGTTTTGCATATGGTTATACGTGCTATTTCTCAAAAACCATTGCTTGAGTCCTTCATCGAACAAGTAAATCTATTAGGTGGCTGTCACATTTTTGTCAATCTCCTAAAGAGGTAGGCCTTATGTATTGAAAGAGTGAAATGTGGAAACTTATTGTCATCAGAGACAACAACGACCTTTGTTTCATTGAATAATGACTTCCAGCATTCTTATTATAATAGTTTCACTTTTGTTGTATATTCCTTTAATTTACTTTAATCTTCTTAAAATGTATAACTTTATCTTTATGCTTCTCTACTAACGTTGAGTTTTCTTAAATAATGTCCTTCTCTGAGGAGAAATCTGAAAATTTAATTCGTCTCCTGGACTAATCTTTATGCTGTCTATCCTAGCTCATGTTTCTCTGGAATCTTAGAATTTTGTTCCTCTTATTTTCAACTTTAAAACAGGACATTCTTTTTGAAATATGTTTCTGTTTTTTTGCTATGGTCTGAGACAACATCGTGTACTGGTCTTTTGATAGAAAACTTTAACCATTTTTTTGCTCCAAATGCTTATTTAGAGAAGCTTCAGTTGCCAGAAAATGATCCAGTTTCTGAACCAAATGCGTGCTTAAGTATAATTTTACTCCACTAATTTGCTTATAATTTTCATATCTTGATCTGTTTCCCTTCCTATGAATGTTGAATTGTTTTAACTAGAATTGGTAAAAGTGATCTGCTTTAAATCAAAGGTTTAGAGTGAATTTCTCTTTAGTCACCCCACAATTTGTTTTTCGTAGGGAACATGAGCCTATCAGATTGCTTAGCTTGCAGTTTCTAGGGAGACTTTTGGTTGGTTTGCCATCAGAGAAAAAGGGCCCAAGGTTTTTCAATCTTGCTGTTGGAAGATCAAAGTCTCTTTCTGAAAACAGCAAAAAGACCAGTTCAAGGATACAACTTCTCTTCTTCGCTATATCTGATAGGTTGTTTAACTTTCCACTAACGGATAATTTGTGTGCCACCTTGTTTGATGTTCTTCTAGGTGGCGCTAGCCCGAGACAGGTGGTCTACCAATCATGGATTTCACTCCTTGTTTTGTTAGCTAATTTTCTGTTATTCTCTTTATTTTGATAATTTTCCACCTTACCTGTTTCTTAAAAATGTTTGTTTACAGGTGTTACAGAAAAATAGCCTTGTTGACAAGCAGAAGAGCCGAGGGAATAATTCTCACTTTCTCCTTCCTCAGATTTTGCTTTTGATTTTTAGATACCTATCCAGCTGTGGAGACGCATCTGCAAGAATGAAAATAATTTGTGATCTACTTGACCTTCTTGATTCAAATCCTCTGAATATAGAAACGTTAATGGTACTGCACTACTGCATACAATTGATTTTTGATATCATATGTATGCCGTGTATGCTTTTAAAAGTGCCATCTAATTGTTCAAAAATTGCCTTTAGGAATATGGTTGGAATGCTTGGTTAACAGCTTCTGTGAAACTTGACGTTGTAAAAAACCATATGTCTGATTCAAGACATCAAGGTGACTATGAGATAAATGAGAAAAATCTTGTGATGAGGGTTTTCTCAGTTGTTCTTTGTCACTATATACAATTTATGAAAGGTGGATGGCAACAATTAGAGGAGACTGTGAATTTTCTACTTCTGCACTGTGAGCAAGTATGTCAAACTCCTTATTTTCTTTTACATATCTATTCTAGTCTACTTTATTTTTGTGATTTTTTTCTCCATTAAAGGTTAATTTGCTTTAATGCTTGTCCCTGGTAGGTTGGCATATCATTCCGATGCTTGCTCTGTGACATTTATGAAAACTTGCTTCAAAGGCTGGTTGATTTATCTGCTGAGGAGAATATTTTTAGTTCACAGCCTTGTCGAGACAATACATTATATCTTCTGCAACTTGTTGATGAGATGCTTATCTCTGCAGTTGGCAAGAAGCTTCCGGTACCAACTTACTTGAGAATGTGTCTATATTATATTTATCCTTGGTTTATCTGCCCTGTCATGGGAATTTTTTTCTTCCTATTCTCTTTGTCAAATTCCTAACATACCCAATTTAAATATGTGCATTTCCATATAAGATGAAGATTATGTTATCCTTTATTAGATATTTAGGCATTCAAACATTTGAGAATTTGAAAATAGTTATCCTTTCATGAAAGACCAAGCAAGATTTGTCTTTGTGTGTCCACATTCTCACATACAAACATGTTACTACAGTGAAGTATGCTTTATGACTTGTCTTGTCTTTCCTACTTATGTATTTTCTTTTTCTTTTTCGGACTAAAGATTGATATTATTTTGTTCTCTGTTTCTTACAGTTTCCTGCTAATAGCTCTGATTCTTATCTGGGTTCTTTAGAGGTTGAAAGCCAGAAAGAATATGACTCTTTGTTGCATGAGGTCTTGCAAGGAGAATTTGATGGCAAAGTATCTGGGTACTGCCAGCTTGATTTTCACTCATTATCTCTGAACCAATATGTTTTGTATTATCTGGTTGTGCCGTAATTTTGATGAAATCTATGTGGGTGATTGAAATTAAATGATTTCTTCCAACTATGGTCCAATCTGTTTGTCTAGTCACTGCATTGAGGTTTCCTTTTATTTTGTATGACATTGGGTTTTTGTTTTCTTCTGTCTTTTCTTAACTTCAAAGTTAGAGATGATTGGCTATTCTACTCTTCTAATCTTTTCATAAATCCTTTGGCATTGTTCTTTTATCTTTTATTTTCTTTCTCTGGTCAAAAGCAAATAAAGTCTTGTTTTGCTTTTCTAGTTCAGGACAATGAACTATTTTCATTTTAGTAAGGAATGACAAGTGATTTTCTGGTGAAAAAGATTTACCCCCTTGTTTTCTGCAGGATGTATATATATGGCTCTGCATAATTATCTTAATATAAAATCCACCATTCGCTATAGAATTCACTCTATGGGAATATCAATTAATATAATTAGGAGAAGTAGAAGCAAGTGTTTACTTTATACAATTTTTAAAAGGTTCTTATAAGCTTAGAATTTTCTTGTGATGATTTGGGGTACTTGTAGTTGGCATTTGTTTCTTCCATGAAACAGAATGATGAATATCAAGTTGGCTCAAACTTCATAACAATTGGATATTTGTCTTACAGTACAATGTTCATGCTTTCCTTGAGTATGTACTTGTTGGAATAGTATTTGTTGCTTTTTCCCTTTGTACACCATCCAAAGTGGTGTTTGAAACATTACACTGTTATTTTTACTAGAAGCTTTATAATTGAACTCTACCTCATATGGAGATTTATGAAGACGGTATTCTTCCATCATATAAGTTGTCCAGTAGAAAGTAACTTCATCTTGTTGTGAATCTTCCATTCTCAGAAATCAGGAATCTTACGGGCAGGCAGTGACAAGTGGAGAGGACATACCTTCTGATAATTGGTGGAACTTATTTGACAATATATGGGTTGTTATTAGTGAGATGAATGGAATGGGTCCAAGCAAGACAGGACTCAGAAATTCAGCATCTGTTGGTCCATCTCTTGGCCAACGAGCACGTGGCTTGGTAGAATCTCTTAATATTCCTGCTGCAGAAATGGCTGCTGTTGTATCTGGAGGCATTGGCAATGCATTGAGTGGAAAACCAAATAAAAATGTTGATAAAGCCATGGCTTTAAGGGGTGAAAGGTGTCCAAGAATTGTCTTTCGACTTTTAATCCTATACCTCTGTAGATCCTCCCTAGAAAGAGCCTTGCTCTGTGTTCAACAATTCACCTCACTGTTGCCTTGCTTTTTGGCCACTGATGATGAGCAAAGCAAGAGTCGATTGCAGCTCTTCATCTGGTATTTTTTTAATGCCTGGGTTTCAATATCTTGTGTGTCATACAACCATTTATCTTGAATTTTAAGAAAGGATATGGATTAGTGCTTTCTGTTGCCTTATGCTTGTTCCATGAAGTGTAACAATAAAATAACATGGTGCTCAGGTCTTTGCTCGTTGTACGATCCCAGTGTGGAATGTTAGATAATGGTGGTCGTTTCCATGTAATAGCACACGTGATTCGAGAAACTATAAACTCTGGAAAGTCAATGCTTGCTACTAGCATGGTTGCCCGGGATGACTCATTTGATTCAAGCAGCTACTCAAAAGAAACAGGCTCCATTCACAATCTAATTCAGAAGGATCGACTGCTTTCGGCGGTTTGTTCTGAACTTTAAATTTATCATCTTTTGTTTCACTAAGATTTGTTGTTTACTACGTGTTTCAGTCAGATGGAAATCACATCTTATATTTATTTTCTGATCTTATATTTCAAATGGTTGACAATATTCTGGAATTAGGAAGTTCCATGAATGTTTTGCTATACTAAAGTTCCATTAGATTACAAATGGTTCTGAGTCTATTTTTCCATAGTTTGTGTTGTTTTTGTAGACCGTAGTTACACTAGAGATAAAAACCTGGTTTCAATTGATATTTTGATAATTCAACCCATATGATAGCCACATGGTTTCAAGTGATATTTTGATTTTTCAAACTATTTCTATTAAGTCTCACTTTGATGGAAGAAATAAAATGAGATATGAAATGGTGTAAAACTCTGCTTTGTTGTTTACTCTTATGAACATTTTGGTTCTCTGAATTGAGAAGACTCTTTTGACATATCTCTAAGGGTCAATGCCAATAACCCTCACGGAGATATCAAATATGTGCATTGCATGTTTGATGCTGCCATTGCAGAAAGGCAGGCAAATATAATGCTAACACTGAATCTATTGCTTTTTTTATGTGATATTTTTTCAACTGGCTTTGCCATATTCTGTTGTCCCCTTTTCCAGGTTATCCCCCATTCAGTTCTCTAGTTTCTTGATTCAGGTTTCTGACGAGTCTAAGTATGTAAAAACGTTAGAACACGACCGTAGCAGACAGTTGCAGGAGCTTCGGGCTGCGATGGGAGAAAATTCTTCTTTAGAAATTCATAACCAAACGGCATTTGAGGATGAGATACAAAGTAGCTTGCACACTATTCTTGCTTCAGATGAGAGGAGAAGGGCTGCATTCCTGCTTGCGCAAGAGGAGCAGCAGCAAAATGTTGCTGTATGTTAAATGATTTTTTCTGTTTTGGAACATGGTCTTTCTTTTGGTCCATAGTTTCTTTAATAGGTTCATTGTCATTGTTTCATTTGCTTTCATTCCTTTTATTACTTTTCTTTAATAGGTTCATTGTCATTGTTTCATTTGCTTTCATTCCTTTTATTACTTTTGAATCTTGTGCTCATGTGTGTAAATAATAAATTTTGCTCTAACAGGAAAAATGGATGCACATGTTACGAACTTTGATTGATGAAAGAGGTCCTTGGTCTGCCAATCCATTTCCAAATGGATCTGTGATACACTGGAAACTTGACAAGACAGAAGATAAATGGCGCCGTAGACCAAAGTTAAGACGGAATTATCATTTTGATGAAAAGATGTGTCATCCTCCTTCCACTTGCCCTAGTAATGAGGCTTCTCTTCCTAGTAGCGAGAGCAAATCTAGTTTTGTTGGGCACATTCCTGAGCAAATGAAGCAGTTTCTGCTCCAAGGTGTACGCAGGATTACTGATGAGGGGAGCTCTGAACTTGTTGAAAGTGGTGCTGAACCAAGTGTACAGTCGGTTATTCTTGAGGATCCTTCAGACAGTCACAGTGTGGAAGTAGTTAAAACCATCAATGATCAGATGGATATTGTTCAAGATAGAAAAGAGTTTTCAGCACCTTCACCTGAAACTGAAATTAATGAGGTACATCTTATTGGTGGTATAAGAACTGTCAATTTGTGTTTTTTTTTTTTCTCATTAAAACATCTGGAATTCATTGTTAATTTGCGGTTTGATGTTGCAGGTTGTTATGTCACTTCCATGTGTGCTTGTGACACCAAAAAGAAAATTGGCAGGTCAATTAGCAGTCATGAATGATGTCTTGCATTTCTTTGGCGAGTTTGTGGTTGAAGGTACTGTAGGATCTTCAGTTTTCATGAACTTAAATGCATCAGGCCATTTTGAGAGGGGTGATCTAAAGCCAAAGTCTATTAAGTGGTCCATTCCTCTTGATAAAAATTCTGAGAAGGGGACTTCTGACAATGTAGAGGCCGAAAATTTGCATAAAGAACAATTGAAAAATGTAAAGCGTTATAGGAGATGGAGTATTGGAAAGGTAGGGAACCATAATTGTCTCATTTGTGCTGCATTGCTTGTATCTCTTATCATTAATTTAATTTCTTCTTGTTTACTTTGCTGGCCATAGATTAAAGCTGTTCATTGGACTCGGTATTTGCTTAGATATACTGCTATCGAGATTTTCTTCAGTGATTCAATTGCTCCCTTATTTATAAACTTCGCATCACAGAAGGATGCGAAGGAGATTGGAACCCTGATAGTCTCTACCAGAAATGAGCTGTTGTTACGAAGAGGAAGTAGTAGGGACAGGAATGACCTTATTTCATTTGTTGATAGACGTGTGGCATTGGAAATGGCTGAAACTGCAAGGGAGAGCTGGAGGAGAAGGGATATAACGAATTTTGAGTATTTGATGATTCTCAACACACTTGCAGGAAGATCATATAATGATTTGACTCAGTATCCTGTCTTTCCTTGGATTTTGGCTGATTACTCATCCGAGTTTCTTGATTTTAACAAGTCATCAACTTTTAGGGATCTCTCCAAGCCTGTTGGAGCGCTGGACTTAAAACGGTTTGAGGTCTGTTAATTTTGCCTTTTTTTTAATGAATGGCATACTTAAATACTAATCCTCTACATCACCCTTTTCTTTTTCTTTCCAAATATTTCATTATAATGCTTCTTGATTCAGGTGTTTGAAGACAGGTATCGGAACTTCTGCGATCCCGATATACCCAGGTAATTTTTAATCCTGGTTTCAGTACATTAAGTAGTTCTCTCCTTTAGAGTTTGATTAATTAATTTTGTCTTATGGGCTGCTGTGCTTGTACTTCCTGGTGCAGTTTCTATTATGGGTCTCATTACTCAAGCATGGGGATTGTGCTTTATTACCTCCTTCGGTTAGAACCTTTTACGTCTCTTCACCGTAATTTACAGGTATCTTCTTCACAGCATCACAAATTTAGGTATCTTATGATGTACGGTATGTAAATCGACCTCGTCTGATAATGTTATATGATATAAGAGGAGGAAAGAATATCTGGTGATCGGACTGTTTCTTTGGTGCAATGATGTTCAGCTGATAAACTTCTGTAAAACAGTGTCAAAAGCACTTTTTTCAGTGTGATCTTTGCAAAGTGCGCTTTTTTGGGACAGGTAGCAAGTAGCAATATATCTTTTATTTACTCTCGTATGGAGGGGAGTTGAGTACACTTAAATTATCATTACTTGAAACGCTCAACTGCAGGAATCAACCAATATGGTAGTCTCTCTATTTAAAGGAGAACATTAAGTAGTGCAAATGACTAAGATACCCTTTAACCTTAATGCTTAACACAGGTGGAAACTTATAATCTTAGTTTTTTGCCTGGAAAAAGCACAGCAATAGTTTTATGAATAAATATTATGAGATAATATTAGCATTTAGTTTTTCAAGGGCATGATGTATGGTAGAGTTATGAGTGAACTTTAGCTATTAATTGATAAGTCATTGCAGTAATGTCATACTAAATCTGATAAGTGTAAAGTCATTGCAGTAGTGTCACACAAAGTCTTCTCAGTGTATACTAGTAGTCATAGGTATGAATGCATTAAATATGGTTCAAAAACAGACTTATGAATAATTTACTTTTCTCATTCAATGTGTCCTATATGCAATTTGGTTTCTTTCCTCGTTTATCACTTAAATTGCGTTGATTCTTGGTTTACAAGCTCCACTAATTTATCATTTTTCATCAGGGTGGTAAATTTGACCATGCAGATCGTCTTTTTCAAAGCATTGAAAGCACATATAGAAATTGCCTATCTAATACAAGTGACGTGAAGGAGTTGATTCCTGAGTTCTATTACATGCCCGAGTTTCTTACCAATTCGAACTCTTTTCATCTTGGGGTGAAACAAGATGGCGAACCCATAAATGATGTTTCTCTCCCTCCCTGGGCTAAGGTATGTGAATCCCGTTGAGGATGTCAAGTTTCATAAATTATATAGCGACAAGTTTCTGAATAGGCTGTTTTGCTTGGAGTTCATAGTTGTCCTTATATTGCTCGAGAATTATTTAGTAGTCAGAAAGTTTATTTGATTTGTCTTAAGAGGAATAAATACATATGATGCTTGGTTACATGGGAGAATGTCTATAAATTCTGTCAAGGAGATAAGAGACTTCTGCAATAAAAATCTAACAGTTTCATTTTAGAATGTTTCACGGGCTTGTTTTTCCAGTAGCTCCTTTTTCTTGCTTAGGTTGTCCAATAGTTCGTTTCATATCAAATTCATTAACACCCTTGATTAGGATTGTGATTCCAACTGTGTGGGTACAGAGTTTTATTGTTCGTAGTTCGTACAGGGCCTGTCATGAGAAATATTGTAAAAGTAACAATTATCAAGGCTCTAATGCTTTTCTAGATATTCCATAATGAAATATGTTTATATTGATTGAATTTTGAATAAATCTATTCATGAGACTATTTATGGGGGGGGGGGGGGAAAGAAAAGATGCGCAAGATTATATATTAGGTGTATCTGGCAATACTTTTGCAAGAGTAAAAAGCCACATAATCAGATAAGCAGAACGAGCATATTTTTTACCTTTTTTTAATAGGAAATGATTGATGTTATAATTTTTGTTGACATGATAGTGGAGATGAGTAGGTTAACAATGACTGAGTAAGTTGGGATAACGGTGAATCTTGCAATGAAAGGTGCTTTGCAAAGATTTACAAAGATGTGGCTCATTTCCCAGAAGGATGGAAAGACCATTGGAAAATGAATAGAAAAGAAAACCTTGCCTGTTTTATACGAAATCATACAGAAACAAATGAATGAAAATTCCTAGGGAAGATAAGATAGAATTATTTAAGATAAGTTAGCATTATTTTTATTTTCAGACTGCAACACGAATTAATATGTAACCTTACAAAATTGAATATCTACCACAATAGGGTGTGGAAAAAATAGTGGATGATGGTTGGAAAACATTGTCATGTTTCCCTTAGGCTTTGCTTGGTAGAGTTGAAAGAAGATTGGAAAGATTGAAAATTGAAGGGGTAGAAAAATAGAAAGAGAAAATAATTTTTTTTTCCATAGATGTGCTTGATAGGGAAGATGGAAATTTTGAAAGAAAAAGTAGTTTTCTGTCCATCCGCTGCTTGGTAGAGTTGAAAAATAAAAGGAAAGAAAATAAAGCATTTGAAAAATGCATAATTTTGAACTAGCATACATCTCTCTCTCTCTCTCTCTCTCCCTCTCTCTCATTTTCTTTCCTCTTATCATTACAATTTGGAAGGATTGGTTTTTCTATATTAGTATAGAAAACCATCATCTCTCCTATTTTCTTTCCTCTCAGTTTTCTTCTCTACCAAGCACACTCCAATTGTATTTTCTTTCCACTTTTCCACTCCCTCCTTTCATACTTTTTCACCTAACCATGCACATCCTTAGTCCTATGAGATGAGGGGTGAACTTTCTAGGAGTTATGCTTCTTAATTTGATGAGAATTTGTGAACTAGACTTGCTTTATACTTTTAAGATTTCTTTAATAACTTTGTATATGTGTGTGTTTTCATATATATCTTTGTATACTTTTTTAAGACTCCCTTTTTCTGGGAGTTAAGCTCCCATTGACTCCTTGACTTGCTGAGCTGAAGAATCCTTGTTAATATATTAGTTGGAACTGTATTTTGCTGAGCATTTAGTTTAACCCTAGATGGCCCGCTAAGAAATTTTTCATAGCCACTGAAATTTAGTTTAATATATTTTTGTAGGGGTCACCTGAATTATTCGTTATTAAAAATAGAGAGGCCCTTGAAAGCGAGTATGTTAGCTCAAATCTCCACCACTGGATTGATTTGGTATTTGGTTACAAGCAGCGTGGAAAACCAGCAGTGGAGGTATTCTGTGAAAAGACGATCTTCCGACAACCAAATATTGATTTTCCTTTTCTATTCTTTTGACTCTAAATTGTCTCATTTAAAATATACCTGGATTGCAGGCTGCAAATGTCTTCTATTATTTAACTTATGAAGGTGCTGTTGATCTGGACTCTATGGATGATGAGTTGCAGAAATCAGCAATTGAAGATCAAATTGCAAATTTCGGTCAGACACCAATCCAGATTTTCCGCAAAAGGCACCCAAGAAGAGGGCCTCCAATTCCAATTGCTCATCCTTTGTATTTTGCACCTGCTTCTATCAATTTGACATCTGTTCTTTCCTGTATAAGTTATCCACCATCAGCTGTTTTGTATGTTGGATTATTGGACTCCATCATTGTCATTGTGAACCAGGGTCTTACTTTATCTGTTAAGATGTGGTTGACAACCCAACTTCAGTCTGGTGGAAATTTCACCTTCTCAGGTTCTCAGGTTAGTTTTTAGTTATAAGTTTGTTTGTTTTAAAAAGGTCTTTTGGATGTACTTCAAATTACCTTTGATGTATTTTTGCTTAAGTAACTTTTCAAAATCGCAGGATCCCTTCTTTGGAGTGGGTTCTGATATTATCTCCCCTCGTAAAATCGGGAGCCCTCTGGCAGAAAATGTTGAACTGGGAGCACAATGCTTTGCGATAATGCAAACACCAGCTGAGAACTTTCTGATATCATGTGGCAATTGGGAAAACAGCTTTCAAGTCATATCTTTGAGTGATGGAAGAATGGTTCAGAGCATACGACATCACAAAGATGTTGTCAGCTGTGTTGCAGGTATTTTCTTATAAAGGAATCTCGTAAATCTGCTGACAAAAGGAATGTAAAGTTGGATTCTATTTTTGAACCTCAAGTTCCTAATAATAATTGCAATCTGCTCAAAGTAATCACTTTTTTCTTTGTGTAAAAATGTTTCTTCTTAAAGTGGGTTACATTAGCAATAATGAGAAATAAAAAAAAAAAATTCAAGTAGTGATGCTAAGATGGTTTTGTAAGTCAAAGGTTCATAGGGTATTGATGCATAAAAGGAAACAAAGAGACAGACACGAACATAAAACTTGAGTTGTATCATCTTATGAGTCTAGATGAGGATGATCTGTATCTGCTAAATGTTTTTTTCCTTATGAATTGTTAGTTTGTGTTACTAGTTCTTCTTGGAGTCTGGTTTCACTAGGATTGATAACCTACTGCAGTTACAGCTGATGGAAGCATTCTTGCTACTGGAAGTCACGACACTACAGTCATGGTGTGGGAAGTTCTCCGTGTCAGAATCCCAGAAAAGAGAGTTCGGAATATTCAGACAGACTGTGTCATTGCTGAAACTCCCTTCCATATTCTGTGTGGTCATGATGATATAATTACATGCCTGTATGTCAGTGTGGAGCTTGATATAGTTATTAGCGGGTCAAAAGATGGAACTTGTGTTTTCCATACCTTGAGAGATGGAAGATATGTCCGATCTTTACTACATCCATCTCGAAGTGCATTGTCAAAACTTGTAGCTTCTCGGCATGGACAGATTGTACTTTATTCTGATGGTGATCTCAGTTTACACCTCTATTCTATTAATGGAAAACATCTTGCCTCTTCAGAATCCAATGGGCGTCTTAACTGTGTTGAACTCAGTGGGTGTGGCGAGTTTTTGGTTTGTGCTGGTGACCAAGGACAGATTGTTGTTCGCTCTATGAGCACACTTGAGGCTGTTCAAAGATATAATGGGATAGGGAAGATAATAAATTCCCTAACTGTAACTCCAGAAGAATGCTTCTTGGCCGGGACAAAAGATGGAAGTCTTCTTGTGTATTCTATAGAAAACCCTCAACACCGTAAAGCTAGCGTCTCCCGGAATCCAAAAACCAAAGTTTCTTTAGCAGGCTAAGCAATGATTCAGGATTGGAATGACTGGTTTGGCAATTACGGTTTGATTGGTGTTACTGATCTCAGGTATTCTGCTCACCAATGTTTTTTTTTCTAGTCATTTCTTTCATTTTAATGTAATGCTTAGCATAAGCTTCATTCTTTAAAAATACTAATCTACTCCATGCATGTAGTGATGACTATTTTCAGCATGTAAGATCAAAATCTGCTTAATATGGTTTCTGTGTCGTTTCTTTCATTTTCTATGTTCATATTGATACTATACATGTGTATACACAGTCCAGATTCGTACCTTGGACCTCAAACGAACAGAACTAATGCTATATATTTGCACGCATTCAGAAAATGGCGTAACAAATTTAAGTGATTATTTTACTTGAATATTTCTAGGTATTTTAGAACATGTTGGAATGTGTCAGAAGGGTTTCACTGCTTATCAGTATTAGACATCGGCAATGGTGGTTAGGAGACTCAGCTTTTCTAAGTCTTGGCCTGAAAAAATAACTTAAAAGCATTTAGTTGCAGAATTTGAGCTCAATATCCTACTTTTATTTCGACAAATGCCTGGCATTTTATGTTCTGTTTTCATCTTCTTCATTTGCCTTCCCTTTCCAATTTTTAACAGGAAGCATTTGAAAAGCCTAACCATTCCATTTCCAGGTACTGAGGCCATGCTGATCTATATATTTAGCACATGATGAAGAATACTGATTAGTCTTTCAACAGCGTTTTATTATCCAACATACAGGATTCTTACCCATTTTGTAACATTAAGAAATAGGAAGGTAAGATGTGCAAACTTTTTAGAAATTCAATTGTCTTTTAGATCATAACGAGGAGCTGAGACAGAATATGTGTACAATATTATTCTGAACTAGGTTAGGTTTCAATTCTTTTGTATTACCAACTCTCTCAGCTCATATATATATATATATATATTTCTTTTTTTTTGCTTTTATAAATAGAAAAATATTTAAAATCTCAACCCAAACTTTGTACATGTATGCAACAGTGCCTGGTTCTGAATGAATAGATAATTCATAATCCATGTCGGTTTTTTTGTATTGTATCGTGACACTATTGTTTTTAGAGTATTTTATATATTCATATAAATTGTGATAAGGTAGTGATTTTATATCGTGTTGCGGGCGGCGTTCTATACTGGTATCTTGTTTATGTTATGGTTCTGTGTTGTGCGCTATCATGTTTAATCTTTCCCAGATCTATTTAGGGACGTTTTATGATATGTTTTCTTTTGGTTAAAGTACTTGGGAGGTCCCTGTATTATGGGGGCTGGATTAAATTAGTCCTTTTGTTATTAAGTGGATTAATTTAGTCCTTGTACCACTAAAAAGAATTAAATAAGTTTATATTGTAACAGAGTTGCCATTTATTGTATAAAAAATGTTATGAAATATTATTTTTCAATTGCAGTTTAATTTCAAATAAAAATTTTCATTTACAAAATCAAACTTCAAAAATAATAGTTTTGTTAATTAGTAAATGATTTTTTTTAAATACTAAATGTCAGTTTTATTTTAATTTGATTTTATTTAATTCTTTTTAATAGTGTAGAGATTAAATTGATTTTTTTTTTAAGTTTCTTGCTGTTGATGTAAAGGAGATGCGACCCATTATGGAGAAAAAGGTGTACTTCGTTATCATTATGTATTTATGTCATATATATGAAAATTTTTCATTAATCACAATTAGAATTTAAACTTTACAAGTAAAGAAGCGGCATGCATATTTGGATATCTTTTAAAAATAAGGATAAATTAATAATGAAAAAGAACAATTTATTAATTTTACCATAGAACAAAAAATTATTGTACTAAAAAATGTATATTTACAATAATTTAAGAAATGTATCTTTATATTTTTGTTCAAGTTTTTTATTGACATTTTAGGGGCGATTTACAGAAATATGCTGAAAATTTTTTGAGTACATATGTTTTTTTTCAACTTATTTGTATATGCTGAATTTGGAGAGGAAAGAAAGTGTCTTGTAGGATGCAATTACCTTTTAATTGTAACTTTTTCAACGGTCAGAATACCCCTAGTAATTATAAATTTTCCTATATAAATCCTTCTAAACTTTCTTCTTTTCATTTCAATACTCAATTCTCAATTATTTTTTAAAAAAAATTTTTTTAAGTCTTATTCTTTTCGATTATATTTTAATCCTTAAAATTTGTAAAATGACAAATTAGCTTATTCGTTAGATGATAAGCACATCTCCGACATTCAATTACAAATGGTAAGAAAATATTATTAAATTATTTAATTTTAAATGGTCAATTATTATGCTATTAACATTATTAATTTTTTTATGTTTATATTCTTAGGCCGAAGATCGGATTTTAGAGGCGTACATACACAATTTAAGCTGAGGTGCATCAGATGCTATTTATGGACACTTGCGAGATGCAAGAGTTTTATATGTGGCTCGCATGCACAGGGGACTAAATTGGACCCTTCACTTATAAGTGCTTCAGTGGAAAAATGGAGACCAGAGACACACACATTCCATCGTCTTTACAATTAGTGTACAATTACACTCAAGGACGTTAGTTTACAACTCAGTCTACTAATCGATTGGGAAGTCGTTATGGGGCCAATGTCGAGTGTCGATTGGAGTGTAACATGTGAGCAACTACTAGGAAAGGTGCCAAACAAAAAGTTTAGGGGTAGTCGGATCAAGATGGGATGGTTGGAGGACAACTTCAAAGCTATCGAGGCTTCCATAAGTGACATTGAAAAAGAATAATTCACATGCGCATTCATCTTGAGGTTGATCGGGTGCCAAATAAATATCAAAATCTGATACATTTAAGGTGGCTACTACTACTAGTCGACTTGAAAGAAGTGAGACGACTTAGTTGGGGATCATAGGTGCTGGTGATATTGCACCGAGAAATGTGTCGAGCAATGAAACCAGAAAAAGTTAAAATCAGTGATTACATGCTCCTTTTTCAATCGTTGACATGGTATCAAACACCATTTTTTCACCCTAAGTGGACCCCGCTTATGAATTCTCACTCGTAATATGGTAAAATTCATTTGATAATATCATTATCGTTATATTTTTTTGTTGTTATAATTTTGAAATAACATATTATTTGAATAGGTGGAACAATCCCGCAAGACACACAGGTATATCGATCAAGCTTGAGGATATCCGACTAGCTTTAGATCAACAAATCGAAGAGGAGGTTAGTTTATGGATTTCTAAGTTATATAATATTGGTTCCATCATTTGAAATTAAATGCACGTGCTAAAATTTATAAATTGGTACTGCAGTTTGTATAAATACCATATGCATATCCAAAAATTCAAGAATGCCTCCCGACTAAATATTTGGCCAACTGCAACATCTGGCACGTCAAAGTGCCATTGGTCATTTTTGCAACGATCAAGATACACGAATTCGACCGAGTGATGCGGTAGTTCTGGTGTACGCAACATATTTTGCCGCCACGCTAGGAGCTCGATAACCTGTACAAGATTGACTTTTGGGGGAGACTCAAAGAAGATTGGCTAATATTCCATAATAAGTATATCGAGATGTGGCAACGTAGATACGATTATTTGCCAACACGTGAACCATTTCTCACACCAGAGTTGGCGACATCTCCAGATTACATGGATTGGTTTAAGCATAACGACAAGCCATATCTACTACCGATTGCAGAAAGGAGTGGGTAATATCGTCATAGGAGACCAAGACAAGAGCCCCTCAATCCTAGGTGGGGAGAACATGCCGCAAGGGGATCAACATCTGCTCCAGCTCCATACGAGGACTCAATTATTGTGCAACCTTTCGATCAATATAGTTCATATATTTTTATTTTTAACCCAGTTTATTATACACAAGCACTATAGCACGCACCATCAGTTACTGCATCAACACTTTGTCCAGGTGTATATTCGCACAACCACCACTCATAACACCATATTACATGCTGATGCCACTAAAAACACTGACGTGTCTGGTACTACCGACAATTCCCACCTTAATCGCTATGCAATCGAGTTATGCGACACCATATAGTTATCTGTCGATAGTGTCACAAACACTCCCAGCATCGTTGTTCTACTGAGGTAGGTCATCCTCGCAACTACCTATTTATACAGGGGGATGTACTATAACACCCCCAACCCGTATCCCTCGCCGGAATTGGGTTACGGAGCATTGTCGAAGTTTATAGATCAAACAGACAGAATTTTCAAATATTTCATATCATCAAAGTATCATTCAAATCCAAATTATAAACATACCAATTTCAATCTATTTTGCCTAATTCATAAGCAGTTAAACACTAACTTAAATTCACATGCACAAACACTTGTTTATATGTATAAAGCCAACCAAAATTAAACTTATAACCTCATTTACAATCAAACCACAAAATAACTATTATTTACACACCCTAGGTACATGCCGACACAAAAGATAAACATCATCACATTTGAGTTGGGGATCGTTATTGGATGCTGAATCGACAATCAAAAAGTTAAGTACCTAACTTGCACACAGAAAACAAAAGCGTACGTTGAGTAAAACTCAGTGGTATTTCTATAATTTGAATATTTAAAGACAAAATCATATAATAGGCACAATTAAATATTAAGCACAATTGAATATTTAAAATTCACATTTATTTATACAATAGCATTAACCATTCAATACTCAAATAAAAAAATACATCATTTTATACCATACTCAATTCTCATCACTTGCTATATAATAGCTTTTCACAATTTGATCCACATATCTTTTAAAACAATAACAATATTTAATTTATGAATACATAAATCATGTGTCTCATTTTCATGTTTCAATTTTCTATTCCATTTTCAATTCACGTACAATATCATCCAATATCAATCATAGTACCGTTTTATTTAATTACCCCTATTAACACGATTCAGACTCGGACGGATACACAAATGCAACCAACACACCAGTTTGGCACCCAGTGCCTCATCAAATAATTAGAAGTAGTAAATTGACACCCACTGTCTCATCAAATAAATTTGAAGTAATAAATTGACACCCAATGTCTCATCGGTTAAACCGAAGTAAATTGGCACCCAGAGTCTCATCGACTTGAAGTCGAAGAAATCCCTGAACTCTTCCAATCCTATGGCATGCCATCTATATCTGACTCAACCCGATACAATTAATAGGGTTTTAATTCACTTTTCAAATACAACCAATATTCAATTCAATTCAAATAATCAATATATATTCAATATATATATACCAATTCAATCAATATAAATTTAATAAATTCATCACATACTAAATCAATCCATTTCAATTGCAAAACATAATAATTCTCACCTCAATGCTTACCATATACATTAAATTGAATTATAACAATTAACAACTAAATTCAATTAATAGAAATACAAACCAGAAATCTCGAGTTATTCATCCTCGACTTTATCTTTCCCCTTTTTAGTCGAGGGTTTCAGTATGCTGTTAGCTACAAAATTAAAACAATTAAAAATCATCAATACAATACAATTCAATTTCATATTGAATATTTCAATTTTTACTCAAATATTGCCTAATTTCCAATTTAGTCCCTAAATCGAGACTAACTTTTATTCTTCACATTTAATTCTTTATTTTTATGCAAATTCCAATTTAGACTAAATTCAACTCCCTATTTTCACATAAATCCTTAAATTTTGAAATTTTCACAATTTAGTACCTATTACACAAATTTTACTATTTGTTCTACAATTTAATCCTTTTTCATTTCTAGCTTAAAAATCTATCAATTTAATCCCTAATTGTAACACCTCGAAAATTTCTACAGTAAGATATTATCCTTGATATAGTAAAATAAGGAAATAAAGTGCCAAGAAGAGGAAATTTGAGTTATGTCATTGGGAAGTATATTATGACATATTAATTCAAGAAAGGACTAAATTGTCAAAATGAGAAAAGTTTTGTTGCTCAAGAGTAAATACTCAAATTTTAAGGGGTTAAAGTGTAAATATGGAAAGTTGAAGGACCAATGTGCAAGTATTTTAGGAGTGGAATAATCTAGAAACTAAGGAAAATGGATGAATTAGGACTAAATTGAATAGGTGAAGAATTTTGAGGGACTAAATTGCAATTTTACCCAATTAAGTGATGACTCAAGGATGGAATTTTAAAAGATCACAAAGGGCAAAATGGTCAATTGGAAGAGAGAGAAATCTAGAAAGTAATTATGATGTTGATGATATTTTCTAATGATTTTATTAGAAAAATATTATTTTATTAATATTTAATAAGATATTTATTATTATTTTATTATTTTATTTAGTATATATATATGTGTGTGTGTGAAAAGAAAAAAGGAGGAGAAGGGGAAAAGAAACAGAATAGCAAACGGGAAAAGAAGGGAAGAAAAGAGAAGGAAAAAGAAAAAAGAGAAATTGAGGATTTAAAGCTTGGATGTTTAATAGGTAAGTCAATTAAGCCCTTTGCTTTAAATTTGATGTTTTAAAAGCTTTTAAACAAAGTTTGTTAAGATTAAGTTGATATTTTGATAGTTCATAGATTTCTAAGAGTAGTTCATGCTGAGCAAGAAGATGAAATAGGGGTTTATTTGATAGAATTTTAAGTTAGAATGAAAAAGAGGATTAAATTGTAAAAGAGGCCATAAGTTTTATATAGTAGGGATTGAATTGGAAGAAGTTTTAAATTTGAGTTCTAATATGAACATGGGATGGTTAAGTTAAATATGGGAAGAGATTAAGTAGAAATGAAGCATGAATTGAGTTGTAAAATTAAGTAAACTTAGTTAGGATTTAATTGCAAAATAAACTATAAGAAACAGTTTTGGGCAGCAACATAAGCTTAACTTTGAAAAATCACCCAAAATTGTATAAACCGAATTGGAGGATGAATAAGATATGAAATTAAAGCTTATTGAGTCTATTTTCATATAAAAGAAACATAGAAAGTAAAGGAATTCTGTATTTTGAGATATTTATATTTTTGTGAGACTGGTTCAGAATAATTTCGGGATCCTCTGTTCTGACTTGGGAAAATCATTAAAAATTGTATAAAAATAATTTTGAGACATAATTTATATGGTTAGATTCCTGAATGAGTCTATTTTCAATATAAATAAACGAGAACATCATTTGAATTCTGTACAAAGAGATAATTAAATTTTACCGAAGAGTAGTCAGAACTGTCAAACAGTAAAATAAGAGAGATTTTAATGAATAAACTGTACTAATTGGCTAAACCAAAAATTATAAAAATTTTATGGTAAGAATATACATGAGTCTAGTTTCAAGGAAAATTTACGGATCTTAATTTGGAGTTCTGTAGCTCAAGATATAAATAATCTAGTGACTATGACTCAAATGGACAGTTTTGAAAATACATATAAGTAAATAGTGAAAGTTTTGATAATGTTACTTATAAGCATGTTATTTAAATTAAGGATGTGGAATGGAGTGGAGGAGGAGGAAAATATGTATGAATATTCAACTAGCATGGCTAATTTACATGTTTTAGGCTCAGGGACTAAATTGAATAAAAGTAGAACTTTATGGGTGATTTTGTAAAAATGTCAAAAATGATCAAATTGCATGTAATGGATTATTTTATTACTTAAATTACAAAATTGAATGAAAATATTAATTTAGATCAAGATCAGACGAAAACATGTTTTAGGGATTAAATTGAAAAGCGTTGAAATTATGAAAAAAAAATTCTGATATTTCATAAAATTCATGGGCTCTTATCAATATGTATAAGAATAATGGTTGTAAACAAGGATTAAATGACAATAATTTTATTTTTCTGAAATCAAGGATGAAATTGTAATTAATTAAAAGTTTTAAGGGTAAAATGGAAATTTTGCCTAGAGCAATAATTAAATGTATTAGAATATGAAATTAATGAAAATGATGATTAAATTTATTTATAAAGATCCATGCAACTAAAATACGAGACTTAAACGTGGAAAAAAAGAAGAAGATATCGGATTAGTGAAATTGTAAACATAAACAAGCAACGAGGTAAATTAGTGTAGCTTGAATTGTATTTTTAAATACATGAAATCTTGATATAATGAAGTACTTGATTTAAGTTTATGACAAAATGGCAAGAAAATGATATTTATCTTGACATGTAAATAGGTGATTATTTTTTTTATACGACGATACAAGAAAAAAACTAAACATGCTGAGACGAGTAATAAAATTCAAGTAAACATGTCGAGAAAAATAAGTACGTTTAGGGACAATATGTTTGATTTTAATTGGTCCAAAATATGAATGCTAAATAATAAAATATCTGATAAATAAATTAGTAATTTCGGTAATGTTCCGTAACCCTATTCCGGTGACGGATTCGGGTTGGGGGCGTTACACTAATACTAAAATTATTCAACATAGACAACACTTAAAACTCAATAATTTCTAAAAATTTTTACATGTGTTAGGTAGTATTTAATACCGATATTCCAAAAACATAAAAATTACAAGAAAAAGAGACTAAATTGACTAACCAATTAAACTTGAAATTTTGAAACCCCTAAAACCCTTCATCTTTCTCCTTTTTCCCTTTTCTTTTTCTTTCTTTTCTAATTCGTTTGGCTTTCTCTGTTTCTTTCTTTCTTTCTTTCTTTTTTTACATTATAATATATATATACTTAACATTTAAGTAAATCTATTATAATATATATATATATATATTAACTTTAAATTTTTTATTAATTTTCACCTTATGCCACCTCATTTTAAAATGGTATAATTGCTTCTTTAGTTCCTTTAATTTTTCTTTAATCTATAATTCAACTTTCACCCTATATGCAATTTAGTCCTTATACCTAATTACTTTTAATTCAAGCAAATTCACTTAACTGAAACCAAATTAACTAGATAACTAGCTTCGTAAATATTTATTAAAAATATTTACGAGTCCAATTTACAGGAACAGGGTCCCGGAAATACAATTTTTTTAATTTGGTCCTTTTTAATTAATTAAGTATCGAAACGTTAAAATTTCTTAACGAAACTTTAATACCACCTTAATGACACTCTGTAAATATTTATAAAAAATTTACAGCTCAGTTTACAAAAAAAAGGTCCCTCTACCTTATTTTGTAAAACCACTTGAACTTAATAAATCACTTATATAACATAAATTATCAAATCAAAAACCTTTTTAAAAAAATCACATTTGACTCGTAAATATTAAATAATAATATTTACGAAGTTACTTGTCGGATTTGGCCCCGAAACCACTGTTTCCGACACCTTTGAAAAACGGGCTATTATAACTCTTCCCTTCTTACAAAAATTTCGTCCTCAAAATTTCTCACCTGGTACAAGCTATTAAGTCAAGTCTTTCTTCCACCTGTTCAACCGAAGTCCATAAAAATCAATCATAACTCATATCATTTTTTAACTCATTTTAGAACTTGGTACTATACTTGAACTTAACTGAGTAGCTCTTTATCATTAGTAGTATAACTACCGAGAAATTCCCAGTAATCGTCTTTCGAAACATAATTGAGAAACCTGAATTATCAAACTCTGACTGATGCTTCTGATGTGGTTGCATCTGTAACTTTCAACTGATATTTGCTCCCATTTTTCCAAGAAAGCGTCAAGCAATATCATTTTACACAAGTGCGATAATTTCAACAATCGAGACGACTTTAAGCCATAATAACATTTCCCGATTAGAACTGACCTGATAGATATATTAATGTATCAAGTCTTTTAGAATCTGAATTTCTCATTCTGCTTGTCCGTCTATTTACCCATGAATGCACAAAACTTATTCTCGGACCTGAGGATAGACTCAAATGTGTATAACTCAATTAACTTTTCAATGAATAACCCCCTTTGATTAAAAAAACTGAGTCAATTTTATCTATCAGATAATAACATTTTAGAATAATTCTTTCTTCTTGTTGTCAAGTCAACCCAGACATGCAATCTATCACAATTCCCTCAGAATGCTAATCAAAGATCCTTAAAAACTGCATTAACTTAAACGAAACATAACATCCCATTTTAACTTGTTGATATTAATCAAGATTACCTGAGAAATGAAAACCAATATACAAGTTTGAGCTTAATCTTCCACCATCTACTCTTTTGTCGACGTCAACCATTTCACGAAAGCTAGAAAGAGATTATATATAATAAAATTATTTCAATTATTAACATCGAATCTTTGAACTATACTGAAGCCACAACCATCAAATAGATTAAAAACCATAGTGTTATAATAGAACCGACGTTTCAACCGTATAGATAGAACAATACCTCAACATCAATAGTGCACTCCAAAATAGAAAAGGAAAATCGAAAGTAGTCCCAATAACAACCAATGGAGTAATACAACTTCTATAATTTGAGATCCATATCATCGAGCTCCCATGATCGAACCAGGATTTATAACAGTAATAAATGTAATTACCTCCGGCCAATGAATTTTTTTACAGATGGATCATGTTTGATAAATTAAACAATAAGAATGATAAGAAAATCGAGATAATGAAATTCAAGATGTGAAGCTATACTGAATTTCTGAGAATAAAAACCACATTGAATGATAAAGAGATTAATGATATCTATAACACCCCTTACCCGTATTCGACATTGGAACAGGGTACAAGGCATTAATAGACTTATCACACGAACAAACATTCAATCTTGGATTACAAATTTGCGTCCAAATTAAAACCATTCACATTCAATCATAACGTCCTTAAAACGAGCCTACAAGGCCCAAAACATACATTGGAAGCGGTTCAGGATTAAACCAAGAACTTTAGAAAATTTTATGAAACTTAGAAAATTTTTTCACTAAACAGGGGTCACACGCCCATGTGGTTATGGGACACGCCTATGTAGGTAGGTCGTGTGGCCACACACGCCTGTGTCCCTACCCCGTGTAACTCTCTGACTTGTGACTCATGACCAAATTGAGTTCACACGGCTAAGGCACACACCTGTGTCATTGGGCCGCGTGGAAAATTAATTTCACAAAAATAGGTGCAGACTTCACACGGCCAGAGCACACGCCCATGTTCAAGGCTATACTGTCCACACGGCTGAGACACACTCTCGTGTCTCTGCCCCGTGTGCTCAATTCTGAGTATTCTGTTTCTCAAAATTAAGGTACAGGGGACACACGGCCTAAACACATGCCCATGGGGCAGACCGTGTGTCACACACGGCCTAGACACAAGCTCGTGTGTCTACCCGTGTGGATAAAAACAAGGCTATTTACCAAACCATTTTGCCACCGTCATTCACATATACACTTACCTCAATTCAAAGTCACAAAACGTAATATACCTATGCAACCAAATTATCCACAATTACAACAATAACATGTTATTCTCATACCATTATTAATCATGCTTAGAACATCAACCTCTCTACATCAATTTATGCAAACTCCCATAGACATTAATATAAATATATTCATAACCAACATTAGTCAACTTCCAAGGCTATACATATGGCCATAAGACCGAGTCCCTATACATGCCATAAACTCTAAATACTTAAATTCATCCATTCCCAACATGATAGCTTGATAGTGTGATAGGATCTCCTGCAATCTCCAACCCGAGCCAACTTGTCGACACTATAAAACATAGGAAAATAAACGAAGTAAGCTAAATAGCTTAGTAAGCTCGTATGTAATAAACTTATCTTATCAAATAAACCTATATTAAACATTTATGAACTATAATGTAAACTTATTTGATTTCACCTTTATACCATGAATCCAATCCCATAGCCAATCGAAAATTTCCACAAGTTTATTCAATTCTATGCTCGTAGGGATCAATTACATATTTAACAAATTATTCACATTTATGAATACACATGATTGAATATTCGTAAAACTTCATTCAATCTAATACTCATCACATTTTCTTTAACCAGGATGAATTATGTGAAATATCACCATAAAATGTTATTTCGCACACTATGTGCCATACATATGTATAGTAAAACAACTATAACTCATATCTCATATATCTTTCAATTCATATTTCATTTTAGCCAAATAAGCACAATTGGCATGAAGCATACTTGTACAAAACCCAATTTGCCCGGCCCATTTACAATTAAAACCCAACCAAAACCAACCCAAATCAGACAACCCAAATTAAACCCAACCTCAAACCCAATTAACCCAATACAATCCAAACCTAACCAAACTAAGCCCAATAAGCCCAATACCCAAACTCTAAACAGAAACAAACAAAAAAATGTCAAACCTTAAGTCTAACCCTAGGTCTGTGCCGCACCTAATTTTCTGACAGCCACCGCTATTGAGCCACCGTCCACCGCCACCCCGCAAGTTGCACCTGCAAAACAAAAGGAGAAAAGACAGTAGCAACAGTAGCATTAAAATAGTTTTGAAAAATGTTTGTAAATGGCTATATATATTAGCCTAAAATACGAATGAAAAGGGGTTTTTTTTTTAGAATCAATAGAAGTTAATAGCTTTATACTAGCAAATCGGTGACTAATACCAAAACCAAGTGTGAAAAAAAGGTGATTTTACCCTTACTCATTTCAAGTTTTTGAATCTGTTTTTTTCTTTTTCTTTTTTTTTTCTTTCTACTTATATACATACACACATATACATATTTAAAAAAAATCTCACCTTTTGAAGTTCCGGCCCACTGTGTGCGGTGGCCGACGGCGGAGGCCCGCGGTGGCGAACGGCACCGGAGCAAGGCCGAAAATTGCAAAAAGGGGGGAGTGTTTTGAGAGTTTTGAAGTTTTTTTTTTTAAATGTGTAAAATGAAATTTTTGGGCAAAATTTTGGTTTAAATAGCAAATCAAAACGGTGTCGTTTTGAATTAATGCCTATCTACGCTAAACGACGTCGTTTTGTCTAGGCCGACCCGCGACCTGACCCACTCCAAGGGGAGGATCCGCGTATTTTGGTTGGATGGGCTAATAGCGCTCCAGGCCCTTCCGCTTTTTTATGGCTTTATAATTAAGTGTTTTACATTTTTCAATTCTGCCCCATTATTTTGTCGCGCATTCATTTGGGTCATTCTGCTACTGCGCGTTTTGGAGAGGAAGGGATTATTTCCCTTTTAGTCCCTCCATGTTATTCGCGCGTTCAAATAGGCCCTCCCTCTCTCTTTTTTATTTCAAATTCACCCCAAATTTTTTGTTTTTAGTTCAATTTAATCCCTTTTTTAGTTATTTTGTTATTTTTATTAAAGTTAGTTAATTTAATAATAATAATATTATTATTATTACTGTTACTATTATTTTTACTATTATTTTTATCATTATTTTTATGTTATTACTATTATTATCACAAGTATTATTATTAATATTTTTTATTTTTATTGTTATTATTATTACTCTTTTACTATTATTATTTCTAACATATTGTTTATATTAATGTATTATTATCATTATTTTTACTTAACTATTATTGTATTATTACTATAGTTAATTATTATTATTTTTTCTTTCTTTTTCTTTTTTATTATTTTCATTATTATTGTTTTCTATTATTATATTATTATTTTCTACTTTATTACCTTTTTATTTCGTTTTATTTAATATTTTTCTCTTATTTACTATTAATTTTTCTTTTTAACTTATTATTCAATTTTTATTAATTTTCATTTATTTATTTATTAATTTTTATTGGCTTTTGCTTTATATTTTTATTTGCCTATTTTATTAATTATTCTTTTTGCTTTTATTATCACTATTTATGTTATCGCATTTATTTATGTTATGTATCATAATATTGCGATTCAATTCACATATTATTATAAAATTGTGTTACATTTTACTTAACACATACAATTGCATTTTTTAAAAGCACTGCTTGTATTTTTAAAACTCGAGAATTCGTACCTTAACTTACGGGATTTCGATTTTCTTGATAATTCCAAATACCCAAACATTTTCAAAACATTTTTAAAATAATCTCGGGAATTACGAAAAGATCGTGTTCTAACTTACGGGATACAATTTCTTTCTAAAACTGAGATAATCAAATACCTTTCAAAATAAATTTTTCGACGATTAATCTCGTTTTCCGAGATTTAAGGCATTGTGTCCTAACTTATGGGACATGACTCCTTACCTCGATTTACGAGAAGTACGCCATTTTCTCAAATAATTCTCAATTAGGCGAAATTTCGACGAAGGATCATATTTTTCAAAATAATTTTTAGTGTTTACTTTCGTTTCCGAAATTTAAGATATTGTGTCCTAACTTACGAGATATAATTCTTTTTTTCGGTAAACGTAAAGTA
Organism: Gossypium stocksii; assembly: GCA_020496765.1. Classification (NCBI taxonomy): domain Eukaryota; kingdom Viridiplantae; phylum Streptophyta; class Magnoliopsida; order Malvales; family Malvaceae; genus Gossypium; species Gossypium stocksii. The sequence continues at coordinate 23,924,659 of CM035624.1, forward strand.
TACCCTGTTCTTGAAAATTTTCAAACATTTCAATTAAAGATCATATATTTAAATTTCTTTAAAATTTTAATTTTCGACATTAAGACACCAATTAATCGACTAGGTACCAATTTTGGGCGTATCGAGGGTGTTAATCCTTCCTCGTGCGTAATCAACTCCTGAACCCATTTTCTTAGTTTTCGTAGACCAAAATTGTTGTTTTGATAAATTAAATTATTTATTAAAAACAACTACTTTTCAAGGTGACTCGATCACACCTCGATAAAAAGGATTGGTGGCGACTCCCATTTTTCGTTTTCATTTTCATATTAAAGTCGATCCCGTTTCTTTCACAAAAAAAATGGTTTCGACAGCTTGGCGACTCCACTGGGGACTAAAAAAAATAGTTAAGCCATGAGTTGATTACTTTTTGTCTTTTTGTCGAATGTTGAAAATTTTTCAAAATAATCGATCCTTCTTTTGTATTTCATTCGTTTTGTATTACGATTTTCATTGTCTCGTTCCAATTTTCTTTATTTACTTTTTGTATATACTTTTACATTGCATTGCATGACCGTTGTGGTCACACCTTTTAAGTGGGTGCGAAAAGCTATGCCTTCGTGAGGTTTTCACCTCCACATGGGCTAGTGGACTGCTTCCGGGATATATCCGTACCTATGTCTTCGTGAGATTTTCATCTCCACATGGCTATAGGGAAATGAATCCCCCTGAACTGAACTCGGTCCATATAAGCCTATAATGTGTAAGGATCGAAGAATCTGCTAGTTCGGGTACCTTTGCTTTAGAACCAAACCGCATATAGTGAGCCTTAGGAGCCCACCTTAGGTAGAGCTACGCCAAACTCTAGTAGTTACCCGAGTAGGTGCTATATTATTTCTTGCTTGCTTAAATTTGTCTATAAAGTACTGACTCGTTTTGTTTTATTTTGATTATAATTGCATGGCATTTTCATTACAAAAAGGCGTTGATTCACATTCGGTTTCTAAATAGATAGCTTATCATGGAAAATGGGTTTTTTGATAAAGTGGAAGAAAATGCGACTGTCCGAATTTGGGCCGAGACAACTCAGTAAAAGAAAGGGGATAGCCTGACGGAAGGATACATATCAGAGTTGTGAGATTTCACTCATATCAGCATAACCCAAAATAACCTTCAAGAGATGAAAGAAATTTGGGATTAATGGGATGACGAGATCAAGCAATTATTCTACTATAATTACGGTGATTTGCCCTATCTACTCAATGTCAACATGGACAACCATTTATTCAGAGCCCTCGCCCAGTTTTGGAACCCTGCTTATAGTTGTTTTACTTTTGGAAAAGTGGATTTGGTACCCACTGTAGAAGAATACACGACCTTGCTCCATTGCCTGAAGTTTCAAATCGACAAGGCATATTCTAGAGCTGTCAGTGTTCCAACATACTTAAAAAAGCTGATGAACATCACGGGGATGAGCGAACGTTAGGTTGCAGCCCGAATCCAACAGAAAGGTGATAGTAAGTGTATCACTTGGAAAAACTTGAGGGACTTGATCCTGGCACATCCTTATGTCAGAAAAAGGGTCGATGTCTTCACTTTAAGCATTTATGGATTGGTAATCTTCCCCAAGGCTCCAGGGCATATAGATGAAGTGGTCTCCGACTTATTTAACAGACTTAATAAAAGGGTCACACCCGTGTCCGTAATTCTAGCCGAGACTTTTAGGTCCCTGAACACATGTTGAAGAGTGGGCGAAAGTAGATTCATCAGATACGCACAACTCTTACTAATATGGTTTCACAGCCATTTCTGGAAGGTGAGAAATGCCTCAAACCAAATTTTCTTCAGAAATTACTCTCCGCTAAAGGAGTTAGTGTCTACGCCAAGACGGGATGATATTACTGAAAAAATGGATGATGATTCTCAAAAATCTGCAAAAAGAAGATGTTGAATGGAAAGCCCCTTGGATGGGTCCTAATGAAATTCTATATCGGTGTGTCAATTTTGATTGGGTTCCCTTACTAGGAATATGGGGAGCGGTTGGGTATGCCCCTTTACTGGTGTTAAAACAGTAAAGATCGAGACAATTTACGCCACTAACACACGGTTTAGCCCAGTGTGAGTTTGCATATAAAGGAGATAATTACAAAAAGAAAGTTCAAGAGACCTCAAACGCCTGGAACAAAACTCACAGAATGAAGAGTTTCGCTGCTAATCTGATGACCACTCCTAAGTATGACCGATGGTGGAGTCAGAGAATCAATGACAACATCCTTACGCCAGACCAAGGAAACACCCGATCAACGGAAGAACACTTACAGGTGATCCTATCCGAGCTAGAGATCATCAAACAAGATTTTAAGAAAAGAAGCTTAGAGTTAGAAAAAAGGATCGAACAATTGGAGGAAGAGAAAATGCAGCTGGGGTTAGATGTCGATGTTCAGAAACTAGAAGCCGAGAAACTGAGAAAAGGAAAGCATAAGGCTGAAAAGGATTTAGACAGTTTGAAAACATACTACAAAAAGCTGCGGAGGTCGATGAGAACAGCTAGTCTGGAAAAAACATCAGAATAATGGCGGGAAGAAATTAAAGGAGAAAAAAATAAAGCTAGTCAATGGGAAAAGAAAATTCGGGATGCATGAGTTCGAGAAGATGCCTCGGAAAGAAGTCTGCTAGAAAGTTAAAATGAGAAGAAATGATTGAAAACTCGGGTGTTAGAGTTAGAAAGATCCCTGTACTAGTACCGTAATCGTAACTCAGCAATCGAGTTGAAAGCCAGCCTAAGCAGAATTGAAGAGCTAAAAGGAAGAATAGAGGAACTCAAAACCGCACTACGAAATTACGAACTTTGAGTTGAACTCCTTGAGGCAAATAATGAACAGTGGAAGGAGCAACTTCGTCGATCTCAAGATCAAGCCAGAGATAGGGGTTATGTTATAGAAGCAGCTTTGACTCAAGTGCGAGAAGTAGCTGATCATCTACAAACTTTAGGAGTCCAAGCTGATATACTGAGTCTGAAATACGAGTCTGAGTCGGATAGAGGCCAAGAGTTAGCTTGGCTCTTTAGACAGGTCAAGAGCTTAAGTTTTAAGGCAAAGCCTTATATGTAATCCGTTTTATGTAAAAAAAAATCGTTTTCTAGAAAAGTTACTCTAATGAAATTGAATCAAAATCAATGCATTTTTTGCATTCCATGCATTTTATACATTCATGCATTAGCATTGCATTGCATCACGTGCATTCAAACTTACATAAAGACTGTAAAATCATCGCAGTTACCCTGAGACATCATTACGAAATGTGTAGAAAAACTAAAGCGATGGATCAAAAGTTGGAAAAATGGGAACAAATGCAAAAGGAGATGCAGGATCAATTACAAATACAGATGCAAGAACAGCTAGCCAAAATTCAGAAAGATATGATGGACCAATTGTTAGAGTCCCAAAGCAACATGATGAATCAATTAAGTCAACTGTTGACCAGAGGATTAGACAAAGGAAAAAACCCTGTGGTCGATGTGGGAGATAATAACGAGGAACTTTCTTATCCTCCGGGTTTTACCTAGGCAAAGGTTCAGGCACAACCCGAAATAACCATCCGTTACGATCAGGCCGCAGCAATATCAAGCTAGTGCTTCGGTATCAATGAATCCTCAAACAAGCTTAGGATCTAACCCGGGGGATAACCCTACTAATCCGTCTGTCATTGACCTAGATCATGAAGTAGAAGTAGAAAAGGCGAGAATGGAACTGCCAAAACAATTAGAGGACCGGTGTAAATAGCTGGAGGAAACATTTAAGATAATGGAGGGCGCCGATAATCGTAGAGGAGTCGATGCTAAAGATCTGAGTTTAGTTCTAGACCTAGTAATTCCTCCCAAGTTCAAAATGCCAGAATTGGAAAAATACAATGGTACTAGCTGCCCCGAAGCTCATATTACTATGTTCTGTAGACGAATAACAGGATATGTCAATAACGACCAGTTGTTGATTCACTGCTTTCAAGATAGCCTGACTGGGGCTGCAGCTAAATGGCATAATCAACTAAGTCGTGCCTAAATTAAAACGTGGAAAGACCTGGCACAGGCATTCATGAAGCAATATGGCCATGTGACGGAAATAGCACTTGACAGAATTACATTGCAAAATATAGAGAAAAAGCCAAACGAAAGCTTCAAACAGTATGCTCAAAGATGGAGGGAAATCGCCACTCAAGTCCAACCACCTCTCACACAGAGAAAAACCACAATGCTCTTCATCAACACTTTAATCAACACTTTAAAAGCGCCATTCATCACTCACATGCTAGGGAGCGCTACAAAGAGTTTTTCAAACATATAATGGCTGGTGAAATGATCGAAAATGCAGTAAAGAGTAAAAAAAATAGATGCGGGAGAGAGTATCAAAATGTCAGCTCCAAGAAAAAAAGGATAATGAGGTGAATAGCACAAGCACCTATAACAAGGGATACTCAAAATCGATTACGTTAGTCAGACGAGAGCGATGCCTACTGGTCATTAGGGTTCGTCAAGGAATCTGGCACAAAGAAGAATATAGAGAAACTTCAGTTTACGCCAATTCCAATGACGTATAAGGAGTTATACCAGAATTTATTTGATGCACACATTGTTGCTCCTTATTATCTAAAGCCCATGCAGCCCCTATACCCTAAATGGTACGATACAAATGCAAAATGCAAATAACATGCAAGGATTGTAAGGCATTCGATAGAGAATTGCATTGCTTTCAAAAAAGTAGTTGAAAAACTCATCCAAATGGGTATAGTGAAATTTGATGATGCCCCTAGTGCAGAACATCCGCTACCTAACTGTACTAATAATGGGGTAAATATGATAAGAAAAAATATGGGGAAAAGAATCAAGATGAATATGGCAGAAGTGAAAAACCTACTAAGAGATGTTTGGAAGGAAATGGTAGACAAAAGATTAATCACGCAAGATTTAAAGAAGAAGTTTGTAGAAGCAAGGAACTATTGTGAGTTCCATGAAGAAGAGGGTCATGAGATTCAGAATTGCAATGAATTCAGAATTGCAATGAAGAAGGAGGTAGAATTCTTTGAATGCATTGAAGTCCCAAAAGAAGAGGATGTGTACTCCTCAGAAGAAAGGTCGACAGAGAAGGTTTGTAGGGCCAGTCACCCGGGAGTAATCATATCCTGACCAAGAGTCAATGAAGCCGGAGCTCAAGTTGCACCAAGAGTTATAATCCAGAAGCCTGTTGCTTTTTCTTACAAAGATAGCAAAAGGGTGCCTTGGAACTATGACTGCAATATAACGATCCCGGGAGAGGATAGCCCGATTAGTAATGTAGAAGAAGGACAAGACGTAGGTTTCTATACACAAAGTGGAAGGCGCTATACCCTAAGCACAAAAGATGAACTTGTTAAAGGAAAGTCCTTGGCTATTGAACAAAAGAAAGAGAAGTCGGTCGGACCAGAATCACCTATTAATGAGCCGGTAACTGAGAAAGAAGCAAAGAAATTCTTCAAATTTCTAAAACACAGCGAGTATAATGTTGTTGAACAACTACACAATCAGCCAGCTCGTATATCGGTGCTGTCTTTACTCTTAAGCTTTAAAACACATTGTAATGCACTAATGAAAGTGTTAAATAAAACTTACGTCGCTAATGATATCTCCGTAAATAAGCTGGACCGTCTGGTCAACAACATAAGCGCTGATAATTTCATATTTTTTAACGATGACAAGATACTGCCAGGAGGAATGGGATCTATGAAGGCTCTCTACATTACCACTCGCTGTAAGGGATATACATTACCGGGGGTACTGATTGACAATGGATCCGCACTGAATATCCTGCCCTTGTCCACACTAAATAGATTGCCTGTGGATAGCTCTCATATGAAAACATGTCAAAACATAGTGAAAGCATTCGATGGTATTGAAAGGAAGGTAACGGGAAGGATTGAGATACCTCTTCTTATCGGTCCAAATACGTACGAGGTAGACTTCCTGGTAATGGACATTAAGCCTTCTTACAATTGCCTATTAGGGAGGCCTTAGATTCACTCAGCGGAGGCGATGCCATTATCACTGTACCAAAAGTTAAAGTTGATAACGGAGGGATGATTGATAATGATAAATACGGAAGAAGACATTATTACATCCGTTACCAGTAATGAGCCATACATAGAGGTAGATGATGAAACAATAGAATGTTCCTTTCGATCGCTAGAATTTGTAAACGCAACTTTCACCAGCGAGGGAAACAAAGTCCCAATACCCAAAATATCCACAGCCACGAGGATGAGCTTACGGTTGACTGTTGGAAAAGGTGCATTACCTGGAAAGGGACTCGAGAAATACCTGCATGGAAAGGTAGAGGTACCAATCTTGATTGAAAAACGAGATCGCTTTGGCTTAGGGTATAAGCCAGATGCAAAGCAACAGAAGAAAGAGTTGGAGAAGAAGCAAGAGAGGAGAAGAGCACGATTGAGCGGGACCGAGGTTGAATGGGAACCAATGACCTTTTCCCATATATCCAAAATATTCGTGTCAGGGGGCATTATTTACCCTAAACAAAAGATGTCAAGAAAAGAAATTGCTAAAGAAGTGATGAGAAGTTTGGACATCAACGCCATATTTGAAGAAGAAAGTGTGGAAGAAAACTTATCGAGCATTTGCCCTTACAAGCCTGGAAGTGTTCTAAGTAATTGGACTGCGGAAGAGATTCCTGTAATTTTTAGAGCTGATTCAGAGTTATATTCAGAACACGCTTATTGTTCTAAGCCTAGGAACAATAAGAATCCTTTTGTGAAATAGGCTTATGTCCTACATCTTTATATCAATGAAAATGCATATTTTGTGTCTCATTCTGAGCCAATATTCTTTCATTCATTCATATCTCATACCACGTGAATAATTATTCCTAGATTCATGTGTTCCTTGAATGTTTCCTTCGTGCTTGTAACAGGTCTCTAGATATCAACAATATAAGTGATGCTGTTACTGACTCAAAATCCCTTTTTGAGCGAGACATGTGTCTAGAGGGATCTTAGGTCTTTGAAGATGACATAGATTATAATGTATCTCCAGATTTGTTAAAGATGGTAGAACAGGAAGAAAAACGGATTCTACCCCACAAATAGATTATAATGTATCTCCAGATTTGTTAAAGATGGTAGAATAGGAAGAAAAACAGATTCTATCCCACAAAGAGCCATTAGAGACGGTGATCTTAGAAGAAGGAAAAGAGGTGAAAATTAGAGCTCGTATTGTTGAGAAAACAAAACGAGACCTCATTGAATTACTTCAAGAATTCAAAGATATTTTTGCATGGTCATATCAAGATATGCCTGGGCTAAGCACTGATATTGTGGTACACCGTCTCCCCATAAAAGAGGAGTGTAAGCCAATTTAGTAGAAGCTGTGAAGGATGAGGCCCAATGTTCTGCTAAAAATAAAGGAAGAGGTTAAAAAGCAATTCGATGCTGGTTTCTTACAAGTGGTCAAATACTCAGAATGGGTAGCCAATATCGTTCTCGTCCCTAGGAAAAATAGGAAAGTACGAATGTGTGTAGATTACAGGGACCTGAATAAAGCTAGCCCAAAGGACAATTTTCCATTGCCTCATATTGATACTTTAGTGGACAATACAGCAGGATACTCACTATTCTCCTTTATGGATGGTTTTTCTGGATACAATTAGATAAAGATGCATTCTAAAGACATGGATAAGACCACATTCGTAACTTTGTGGGGAACATTTTGCTATAAGGTGATGCCATTTGGAATAAAAAACACAGGAGCGACCTATCAGAGAGCCATGGTAACCCTGTTCCATGATATGATGCACAAAAAAATTAAAGCTTATATCGATGATATGATTGCCAAATCCCACACAGAAGAGGAGCATGTGCAAGTCCTGAAGAAATTATTCTTGAGATTGAGAAAATTTCAGCTAAAGCTCAATCCGGCAAAATGTACATTTAGGGCTAGATCGGGGAAATTGCTGGGATTTGCTGTTAGTGAAAAAGGAATTGAGATTGACCCAGATAAAGTCAAGGCTATACAAGAATTGCCTCCGCCACGCGCTCAAAAAGAAGTTCGAGGTTTCTTAGGAAGGTTAAGTTACATTGCCCGGTTCATTTCACAACTAACTGAGAAATGTGACCCCATATTTCGTCTTCTCAAGAAACACAATCCAGGTGTATGGGATGACGAATGCTAGAAAACTTTTGACAAGGTTAAAGAATACTTGTCCAATCCTCTAGTGCTGATGCCACCTAGTTCAGATAGGCCATTGATACTATATCTGACAGTATTCGATAATTTTATGGGATGTGTGCTTGGCCAACATGACGAGTCAGGAAGAAAAAGAAAGGGCGATAGACTACCTCAGTAAGAAATTCACTGAGTGTGAGACAAGGTATGCGCCAATTGAAAAGTTGTGTTACGCCTCAATATGGACAACTCGGAGACTGAGGCAGTACATGTTATATCATACGACTTGGCTGATCTCGAAACTAGACCCTCTAAAGTACTTGATGGAGTCTACTACCTTAAATGGAATGATGGCCTGGTGGCAAATTTTACTTTTCGAGTTTGACATAGTTTATGTGAATCAGAAGGCTGTGAAAGAGGGTGCAATAGCGGATTTTCTAGCTAGTAAAGCCATAGAGGACTACGAGCCGTTGGATTTTGATTTTTCAAACGAAGATTTAATGTATGTGGTGACCACTGAAGAAAATGCTTTAAAAAATTGTCCTTGGAAGCTAAACTTTGACGGAGCATCAGATGCTGATGGTAACGGAATTAGAGCAATCCTGATATCCCCAAACGGAGGTCATTATCCATTTACTTGCAAATTGGATTTTGACTGCACCAATAATATGGCTGGGTATGAAGCATGTATCATGGGAATTTGTGCAGCCATAGAATGCAAGATCAAAGTACTGGAGGTATATGGAAATTCTGCGTTGGTAATTTATCAACTCAATAGAGAATGAGAGACAAGAGACCCCAAGCTAACTGACTATAAAAGATTGATCCTGGATTTGATCGAGGAGTTTGATAGTATCACTTTCTGTTACTTGCCGCGAGAAGAAAATCAAATGGCCGACACCCTTGCTACTTTGGCTTCCATGGTTAAAGTAAACAAACAGGAAGATATAAACCCCATCCAAATGAGTATTTATGAGACTCCGGTTCATTGCTACAACATCGACGAAGAAGAAGAAAGAGATGATCACCCTTGGTATCAAGATATACTGCGATATGTGAGGAATCGTGAATACCCTGACCAAGCTACTGAAAATGACAAAAGGACCTTGAGAAGATTAGCTAGTGACTATGTCCTAGACGGAGAGATCCTATATAAAAGAAGAAAGGATCAGGTGCTGCTAAGATGTGTGGACGCTGTTGAGGCTAAGAAAATCTTAGAGGAAGTCCACGAGGGCATTTGTGGAACACACGCCAATGGTTTCACAATGGCCAGGCAAATCATGAGATTTGAGTATTATTGGTCTACAATGGAAGGAGATTGCATCAATTATGCCAAGAAGTGTCATAAGTGCCAAATTTATGGGGACAAGATTCATGTGCCTCCTTCACATCTTCATGTTATGACTTCTCCATGGCATTTCTCTATGTGGGGCATGGATGCCATTGGGCCGATCTCACTAAAAGCTTCTAATGGACACCGATTCATTTTGTGGTCATTGATTACTTCACCAAGTGGGTAGAGGCTGCTTCATATGCCAATGTCACAAAGTCAGTAGTTAGCAAGTTCTTAAAGAAAGAGATTATATGTCGCTATGGAATGCCTGAAAGGATTATATCAGATAACGCATTGAATTTGAACAACAGCATGATAGTAGAGGTCTGCAGTCAGTTCAAAATTAAACACCACAACTCGTCACCATATCGTCCAAAAATGAATGGTGTAGTTGAGGCGGCCAATAAGAGTATCAAGAAGATCGTGGGAAAAATGACAGAGACTTATAGAGATTGGCATGATAAGTTACCATTTGCTCTTTTCGTTTATCGAACATCGGTTAGAACATCTACAGGGGCAACTACTTTCTCTTTGGTTTATGGAATGGAGGCAGTTTTACCTATCGAAGTTGAAATACCTTCCCTTCGAGTCTTGTTCGAGTTGAAATTAGACGAAGTAGAATGGATCCAATCTCGGTATGATCAGTTAAATTTGATCAAAGAAAAGAGGTTGAGAGCTATTCGTCATGGTCAAATGTACCAAAAACGAATGATGCGGGCTTACAACAAAAAGGTTCGCCCTAGAGAATTCCATGAGGGGGACTTGGTATTGAAGAAGATACTTCCCATACAAAAGGATTTCAGAGGAAAATGGATGCTGAACTGGGAAGGACCTTATGTAGTGAAGAAAGCCTTTTCGGGAAGAGCGTTGATATTAATTGAAATGGATGGTAAGACTCTACCTAATCCAGTGAACTCAGATTCAATCAAGAAATACTTCACTTAAAAAGAAAGCAGAAGCCAAGGCGAAAACCCATAAAGGGCACCTTGAGACTAAAAGGACTTTTAATTGAAAACCCATAAAGGGCAATTCAAATTTTGATCAAAATGGGGGCTGCAGTAGTCTCCCTTTCCAAATTAACGAAAAAGGAGTGATGTTACGTCTTGGGGCATCAACAGAGTCCTCTAGATCCCCTAAACACATGTTAAACTCAAAATAGTCCTCAAAAAGTTCGTGCAGAGAAGCTCATGCTGCGATATCTGGGGCATCTATTTTCTTCACTTATTTTGTATTCCAGCTTTCTTTGATTAATCCACTCTTTTTAGATTTTATTTTTGAAAATTTTCAGTTTTGTCCGGCATTATGATCTTTTTTGAGCATTTTGCATTAAAATAATGATTAATAGACCAATAATACTTTCATAAAAAGAGTTTTGCATATTACTCTGGAAGCTTCCAAATATTACAAGAACTCGAAACAAAACTATTGTTTAGAACGCACCAAACCTTAGGATGGGAAATTTTTAAATAGTCTAAATTTTGACTATCTCTTCAGACTTTTTGTCAAAGATACCAGCTGAACAAGAAAGCATGGTAACACATCAGTGAGAGAACCTTGATGAACAGCGAGCAATGATAACCTGAGAAAGGGATCATTCTCATGATATTCTCCATTTAAGCATCCATATGCATCTAGTTAGGAGCATTTGATTTATTTTGATCATGACATCCTAACTACTTGGCATAAATTGGCCCATGAAATGAATTTCACAGGTCATGTTACACAGAATGGTGTGACAAACCAATGAACTTACATTCACAAAAGTATCATTCATCTAAATAGGAGCATATGAATCATTCTGATCATGACATCCTGATCATTTGGCATAAGCATGTGCCCAAAAAAACCATTCCTACAGGTCATGTCCTCTAGAGGACGATGTAGTAAGATAGATTGAAGACAGCAGATCTTACCTTCCTGAAGTTGCAGTGAAGCAGATCAAAGACACTAGCCTTGCCTCCCAAAGTATGCAGCGGAGCAGACTGAAAATTGCAGATCTTGCTTTCCTGAAGTTGCAGTGAAGCAGATCGAAGCCACCAGCCTTGTTTCCTTGAAGATACAGTGGAGCAGGTTAAAATTACCAAAACGTGTCTCCCTAAGCAATAGTGGAACAGGTTTAATTCACTGACCAGCAGTGAAGTAGGTTAAAGATTGTAGATCTTATCTCCCTAAGCAATAGAGAGTAGGATCAAAGGTGGCAAAACTTGTCTTCCTAAGCAATAGTGGAGCAGGTTTAATTCACTGACCAGCAGTGGAGTAGGTTGAAGATTGTAGATCTTATCTTTCTAAGCAATAGGGAGCAAGATCGAAGATGGCAAAACTTGTCTCCCTAAGTAATAGTGGAGCAGGTTTAATTCACTAACCAGCAGTGGAGTAGGTTGAAGATTGTAGATCTTATCTCCCTAAGCAATAGGGAGCAGGATCGAAGATGGAAAAATTTGCCTCCCTAAGCAATAATGGAGCAGGTTTAATTCACTGACCAGCACTGGAGTAGGTTGAAGATTGTAGATCTTATCTCCCTAAGCAATAGTGGAGCAGGATCGAAGATGGCAAAACTTCTCTCCCTAAGTAATAGTGGAGCAGGTTGAAATTACCAATTTTTATCTCCTTGAAACTCCAACAGAGAAGGTCAAGGCTACAAATCTCTTCTCCCTGAAATGTCATTGGAGTGAATCGAAGCTATAGGTCTTATCTTCCTGAAGTTGCAGTGGGGTGGATCAAAGCAACAAGATGTGGTGGAGCAGAACGAGGTTACCTGAAAAGAAAAGCACCAAAAGAGGTCAAGACTAGACGAGACCGGGCAAAATTGGTCTTTCTTAAAGGTCTTTGCTCTATTCTCGTTACACGACAACGACCAGCTGTACAAAGCCCAATTTGCCCTGCCCATTTACATTTAAAACCCAACCAAAACCAACCCAAATCAGACAATCCAAATTAAACCCAACCTCAAACCCAATTAACCCAATACAATCCAAACCTAACCAAACTAAGCCCAATAAGCCCAATACCCAAACTCTAAACAGAAATAAACAAAAAAATGTCAAACCTAAGTCTAACCCTAGGTCTGTGCCGCACCTAATTTTCTAACAGTCACCGCCATTGAGCCACCATCCACCGCCACCCCGCAAGTTGCACCTGCAAAACAAAAGGAGAAAAGACAGTAGCAACAGTAGCATTAAAATAGTTTTGAAAAATGTTTGTAAATGGCTATATATATTAACCTAAAATACCGAATGAAAAGGGGGTTTTTTTATAATCAATAGAAGTTAATAGCTTTATACTATCAAATCGATGACTAATACCAAAACCAAGTGTGAAAAAAGGTGATTTTACCCTTTCTCATTTCAAGTTTTTGAATCTGTTTTTTTCTTTTTCCTTTTTTTTTCTTTCTACTTATATACATACACACATATACATATTTAAAAAAAAATCTCACCTTTTGAAGTTTCGGCCACCGTGTGCGGTGGTCGACGGTGAAGGCCACGGTGGCGAACGGCGCTGGAGCAAGGCCGGAAATCGCAAAAAGGGGGGTGTGTTTTGAGAGTTTTGAAGTTTTTTTTTTTAAAGAAATGTGTAAAATGAAATTTTTGGGCAAAAATTTGGTTTAAATAGCAAATCAAAACGGCGTTGTTTTGCATTAATGCTTATCTATGCTAAACGACGTCGTTTTGTCTAGGCCGACCCACGACCCAACCCGCTCCAAGGGGAGGATCCGCGTGTTTTGGTTGGATGGGCTAATAGCGCTCCAGGCCCTTCCGCTTTTTTATGGCTTTATAATTAAATTTTTTACATTTTTCAATTCTGCCCCATTATTTTGTCACGCATTCATTTGGGTCCTTCTACTACTGCGCGTTTTGGAGAGGAAGGTATTATTTCCCTTTTAGTCCCTCCATGTTATTCGCGCGTTCAAATAGGCCCTCCCTCTCTCTTTTTTATTTCAAATTCACCCCAAATTTTTTGTTTTTAGTTCAATTTAATCCTTTTTTTAGTTATTTTGTTATTTTTATTAAAGTTAATTAATTTAATAATATTATTATTATTATTACTGGTACTATTATTTTTACTATTATTTTTATCATTATTTTTATGTTATTACTATTATTATCACAAGTATTATTATTAATATTTTTATTGTTATTGTTATTATTATTACTCTTTTACTATTATTATTTCTAACATATTGTTTATATTAATGTATTATTATTATTATTTTTTACTTAACTATTATTGTATTATTACTATAGTTAATTTTTTTTTCTTTCTTTTTCTTTTTTTCTATTATTTTCATTATTATTGTTTTCTATTATTATATTATTATTTTCTACCTTATTACCTTTTTTATTTCGTTTTATTTAATATTTTTCTCTTATTTACTATTAATTTTTCTTTTTAACTTATTATTCAATTTTTATTAATTTTCATTTATTTATTTATTATTTCTTATTGGCTTTTGTTTTATATTTTTATTTGCCTATTTTATTAATTATTCTTTTTGCTTTTATTATCACTATTTATGTTATCGCATTTATTTCTGTTATGTGTCATAATATCGCGATTCATTTCACATATTATTATAAAATCGTGTTACATTCTACTCAACACATACAATTGCATTTTTTAAAAGCACTGCTTGTATTTTTAAAACTTGAGAATTCGTACCCTAACTTACGGGGTTTCGATTTTCTTGATAATTCCAAATACCCGAACATTTTCAAAACATTTTTAAAATAATCTCGGGAATTACGAAAAGATCGTGTTCTAACTTACGGGATACGATTTCTTTCTAAAACCAAGATAATCAAATACCTTTCAAAATAAATTTTTCGACGATTAATCTCGTTTTCTGAGATTTAAGGCATTGTGTCCTAACTTACGGGACGTGACTCCTTATCTCGATTTACGAGAAATACGCCATTTTCTCAAATAATTCTCAATTAGGCGAAATTTCGATGAAGGATTATATTTTTCAAAATAATTTTCAGTGTTTACTTTCATTTCCGAGATTTAAGATATTGTGTCCTAACTTACGAGATATAATTTTTTCGGTAAACGTGAAGTATACCCTGTTCTTGAAAATTTTCAAATATTTCAATTAAGGATCGCATATTTAAATTTCTTTAAAATTTCAATTTTCGACATTAAGACACCAATTAATCGACTAGGTACCAATTTTGGGCGTATCGAGGGTGCTAATCCTTTCTCGTGCGTAATCAACTCCCGAACCCATTTTCTTGGTTTTCGTAGACCAAAATTGTTGTTTTGATAAATCAAATTGTTTGTTAAAAACAACTACTTTTCAAGGTGACCTGATCACACCTCAATAAAAAGGATTGGTGGCGACTCCCATTTTTCGTTTTCATTTTCAAATTAAAGTCGACCCCGTTTCTTGCACAAAAAATGGGTTTCGACAATACTTATACACAAATCTTTCTCGTATCATATACATGATACATTATAAGCTCACTAATTTACCTACATTCGATTACCACATAGGTTTTGTACATACCTGTTTTACTTAATTCAGTCGTACTTACATTCTCGTCTTGACTTGCCGTTGAATCATTCGAAATCACTAAGGATACTTAGAAAATCATGTATGCATAGTACAACACCATATCCCAGATATGGTCTTACATGTAATCACATATCGATACCATAGCCTAGCTATGGTCTTACACGAAATTTCATACCAACACCATGTCCCTGACATGGTCTTACATGTAATCACATTTCACATACCGATGCCATATCCCAGATATGGTCTTACACGGAATCACATTTTACATACCGATACCGTATCCCAGATATGGTCTTACATGGAATCATATATCGATGTTATAGCCCAGCTATGGTCTTATACGAAATCATAACCTGCCAGGATCCAACCATGGTCTTTACCGTCAATTCGTCTTTCATTATGAAACGATTGTGATAGATCCTACATTTTTACTTGTTTCGAACATTTAATTTAAGTTCCACAATTCAATCAATTATATAATGCACTTAATACACAATTTAATAACATTTATTAACATACGAACTTACCTCGTTTGTTGTATCGACAAATTAGGTTGATTAATCCGAAATTTTGTTTTCCCCTGTTCTGGATCCAATTCTCGTTTTTCTTGATCTATAATATCACATTTAACTTATTTAATCATTATACTATTCAAATTAGCCCAAAATCATATTATGGCAAAAATTACATTTTTGCCCCTAAAGTTTCACATTTTTACAATTTAGTCCCTAGGCTCGTAAAATGAAATGTACTCAATTTCCTTGAAACCCACGCCTAGCCAAACCTTATATATGCTTATAGGAGCTCACATTTTTCATTTATTCACATTTTAATACCCATTTTACAAACTTTTTACAAATAGGTCCTTTTGTGACATTTTCATCGGAAATCACTTAGCAAAAGTCGTTTATCACAAAACTAACATTCATTTTCTACCATTATACATCAAATTACATGCATGTCTAACATGGTTAAAATTTTAAACTTTGCTAATACTTCAAATTAGTCCTTGGAAAAGCTAGATTAGGTTACAAGGATCTCAAAAACGTAAAATCATTAAAAACGGGGCTAAAACGGGCTTTCAATCGAGCTTGGAAGCTTGAAAACCCTAGCTATGGTTTCTCCTTATGAATTTCGGCCATGGAAGGAAGATGGACAAAAATTGGCTTTTAATTTGACTTTTTAATTCATTTAATTACCAAATGACCAAAATGTCCTTAATGAAAAACTTTAGAAACATACCTAACCATGTCCATTTTTGTCCACCAACTTAACCAATTGTCTAATTACCATTTAAGGACCTCCAATTTAAAATTTCATAACAATTAAACACTTCTAACTTATAGAACTCACATTTTGCACTTTTTACAATTTAGTTCTTTTGACTAAATTGAGTGCCCAAACGTCAAAATTTTCGAATGAAATTTTTACGAAATCATTTCATAAAACTGTAGACCATAGAAATATATTAAAAATAAATTTCTTTGCGTCGGGTTTTTGGTCCCGAAACCACTGTTCCGACTAGACCCAAATTCGGGTTGTTACAATATCCCAGAGAAAGTCTAGAAGAAGAATATCGCTCATACGCACTAGAAACAGTTGTGATAGAGATAATTTAAATTTCATATATGTAATTCAAAACATCAACTAGTAGAAGTAGAAAATAGCTTCATATGTGTCTTATCATCAAGTCTTCTATCTAACATAATGGATTAGAAAACCAAAGAAAGATAGCGCAATGCCGATAATGAATCAACCAGACTAATAATAATTCCGTCCAACATTATGATTAGCTAAGATTATCTTACAATAAGAATCACCTCTAGAGATGAATTATTACATATACCTCTGATAATAAATGAACATATAGAATACCCAGAAGAGATCACTATAAGATACTCGACTATAACAGCTGCATTAAGATATCTTTGCAATTTCAACACTATTCCACTAACTACTATAGTCATCAATAATTCCACATTATCCCAATTACTAAAGAAATCAATTCAGAAGAAATTCCGGTTAACACATTTTTTAAATATCATACCTGAATAAGTCAACTACTCGTGAATAACTTCTTCCTTAATAGTGACATTGCGTATCCCGAATAATCTTCAAAAAAATCTGATATCTCTTCTAGAACTCTCTTTCCTTGCCAACCCATCCTCGGCTCTGGATGCGTTATTATTCATTCAGTTATTAAACTCTTCAGTTTCACACTTGTAAGCTTAATGAAAATATATCTTGTAAATTTTATTGTATAAGGCTGTACAGGTGAAGGGGTAAAAGTCGTAAAGCCTCAAAATTTGACTCTTATATACATATACGTATAACATAACATTTATCATCAACATAATCATTATAATCATTCGACATTTTCAACTATAAAATAAAAATAAATATATCAGCATCCAAATCCCGACTCAATTCGACTCAATTATGACATGTACCTCTAGACTTAATTCTGAGCTCGATTTAGTCTAAGAATCAGCTAAACCTACAAAGCTCTGATACCACTAAATTGTAACACTCTCAACCCGAATCCTTTGCTGGAATCGGATTATGGAGCATTACCGAAGTTTATAGATCAAATAGACAAAATTTTTAAACATTTCATATCATCAAAGTATCATTCAAATCCAAATTATGAACATACCAATTTCAATCCATTTTGCCTAGTTCATAAGCATTTAAACACTAACTTAAATTCACATGCACATATTTAGATTTGGTTCAAATTTATCATGCCATAATATAGCTTCAAATACAAACACATGTTTATATGTATAAAACCAACCAAAATTAAACTTATAACCTCATTTACAATCAAACCACAAAATAACTATTATTTAGGTACCCTAGGTACATGTCGACATAAAAGATAAACAATACCACATTTGAGTTTGGGATCATTGTTGGATGCTGAATTGGCGATAAAAAAGTTAAGTACCTAACCTGCGCACGGGAAACAAAACCGTACACTGAGTAAAACTCAGTGGTATTTCTATAATCTGAATATTTAAAGACAAACAAATATAATAGGCACAATTAAATATTAAGAAAAATTTAATATTTAAAATTCACATTTATTTATACAATAGCATTAACCATTCAATACTCAAATCATAAATACATTATTTTATACCATACTCAATTCTCATCACTTGCTATATAATAGCTTTTCACAATTTGATCCACATATCTTTTAAAACAATAACAATATCCAATTTATGAATACATAAATCATGTGTCTCATTTTCATGTTTCAATTTACTATTCCATTTTCAATTCACGTACAATATCATCCAATATCAATCATAGTACCGTTTTATTTAATTACCCCTATTAACATGACTTGGACTCGGACAGATACACGAATCCAACCAACACACTAGTTTGGCACCCAGTGCCTCATCGGATAATTCGAAGTAGTAAATTGACTCCTAGTGTCTCATCGAATAAATTCGAAGTAATAAATTGACACCCAGTGTCTCATCGATTAAACCGAAGCAAATTGGCACCTAGTGCCTCATCGAATATATTCGAAATAATAATTTGACACCCAGCGTCTCATCGACTCGAAGTCAAAGAAATCCCTGAACTCTTCCAATCCTATGGCATGCCATCTATATCTGACTCAGCCCGATACAGTTAATAGGGCTTCAATTCACTTTTCAAATACAACCAATATTCAATTCAATTCAAATAATCAATATATATTCAATATATATATACCAATTCAATCAATATAAATTCAATAAATTCATCACATAATAAATCAATCCATTTCAATTGCAAAACACAATAATTCTCACCTCAATACTTACCATATACATTAAATTGAATTATAACAATTAACAACTAAATTCAGATTATAAAAAGACAAACCAGAAATCCTGAGCTATTCATCGTTGATTTTATCTTTCCCCATTTTAGTTGAGGGTTCCGGTACGATGTTAGCTACAGAATTAAAACAATTAAAAATCATCAATACAATACAATTCAATTTCATATTGAATATTTCAATTTTTACTCAAATATTGCCTAATTTCCAATTTAGTCCCTAAACTGAGACTAGCTTTTATTCTTCACATTTAATTATTTATTTTCATGCAAATTCCACTTTAGACTAAATTCAACTCCCTATTTTCACATAAATCCCTAAATTTTAAATTTTCACAATTTAGTCCCTATTACACAAAATTTACTATTTGTGCTACAATTTAATCCTTTTTCATTTCTAGCTTAAAAATCTATCAATTTAATCCCTAATACTAAAATTATTCAACATAGACAACACTTAAAACTCAATAATTTCTAAAATTTTTGACATGTGTCGGGTAGTATTTAATACCGAAATTCCAAAAACATAAAAATTATAAGAAAAAAATGGACTAAATTGGCTAACCAATTGAACTTGAAACTTTGAAATCCCTAAAACCCTTCGTCTTTCTCCTTTTTTCTTTTTCTTTTTCTTTCTTTCTTTCTTTTCTTTTTTTGTATTATAATATATATACTTAACATTTAAGTAAATCTATTATAATATATATTTTAACTTTAAATTTTTTATTAATTTTCACTTTATGTCGCCTCATTTTAAAATAATAGCATAATTGCTTTTTTAGTCCCTTTAATTTTTCTTTAATCTATAATTCAACTTTCACCTTATATGCAATTTAGTCCTTATACCTAATTAATTTTAATTCATGCAAATTCACTTAACCGAAAACTAATTAACTACACAACTAGCTTCGTAAATATTTATTAAAAATATTTACGACTCCGATTTAAGGGGAACAGAGTCCCAGAAATGTAATTTTTTTCAAATTGGTCCCTTTTAATTAATTAACTATCGAAACATTAAAATTTCTTAACGAAACTCTAATACCACATTAATGACACTCCGTAAAGATTTATAAAAATATTTATGACTCAGTTTATAAAAGGTCTCGATACCTTATTTTTTAAAACCAATTGAACTTAATAAATCACTTATATAACATAAATTATCAAATCAAAAACCTTTTTAAAAAATCACATTTGACTCGTAATATTAAATAATAATATTTACGAACTTACTCGTCGGCTTTGGTGGCCCCGAAACTACTATTTCTGACACCATTGAAAAATGGACTGTTACATGTACGATGGGCAGCCAGAACCCAAACAAAGTCAACAATGAAGGAAGGAAATGAATTTGGAAATCAACATCGAGGTGCACGTAAAGATGAAGACAAAGATGATGAGGAGTCGCCAATCCAAATTGTTCGACGGAACACTAGGAGTACCCGATGAACACCCGATTATGGCACACATTCGAGATGCCGATGATTATATTATTTGTAATATTTCTCAAGTACTTCATTCTTTAGTTTGTTAAATTTTAATTTACGTTGTAATAAATGTTTTCGCTCTAACCTTAACTTGATTGCTTCTGCCCCTGAGCCCACTGCAACTCGGGATTTTCGGGATAAATTTCATACAATGCAACTCAGGATTCCTAAGATAAAATTAAAACTTTCCTTTTTTTTATTCTCGCCCCATCCCTTATATAAATGGCCGTTCCCATCCCCTTAATCCATCATATCTCTGTCTCCTTTAAATTATTTTTTTCTTTTTCTTGCGTGTTGAAATTTTCAGGTTTACAAATTTATTTCTTTTTTTAGGGAGACATTAGTCATAGTTTTAAGTTGTGTTTGGGTTCACTATGATGTCGTGGAGCTCAATAACCTACAAATTTCACCTGTCATGGGAGTATGGAGCCATCACCTGAGAAGCAAAGACCGCATTGCAACTCGAGGTCCAAGTTGACGGTGATTATACAGTCTCGGGTTGAAGTGTAACTTAGGCTTCAAGTTTACAAATGTTATATTGTCAAAGGATAAAGCATAACTGAGGCCCTAATTGACGGTGGTTGTACAAGCACAACAACGAGTTTTCCTGGTTAGCGGATGATGCTTTATAAAACTCATACAAAAGTCAAAGACGAAAAACACAAAGGCTTTCTAGTATAATCAAATAATTCGTTTTGTGCATTTCAATCAAAGGTGGTGACCCTGTTACTAAAACATGTTACACTCCAATTCTGTCACAGGTTATGGTAATGGGCTCATCGATTTCAGTGGAGATGGATAAAATGAATTACTTGATTATACTAAAATTCCACTATATTTTTCTTTTTTGACTTTTGTATTGGTTTTATAAAGCATCCTCCTCTGATGAGGGAAAACTAGTTGTTGTGCCCGCATAACCATTATAAACTATGGCCCTAGTTATACTACATCTTTTAACAACATAACCTAGTTATACTACCATTATAAACTAGTTGGTTTTATGAATTACTTGATTATACAAAAATTCCACTACATTTTTCTTTTTTGACTTTTGTATTGGTTTTATAAAGCATCCTCCTCTGACGAGGAAAAACTAGTTGTTGTGCCCGCATAACCATTATAAACTATGGCCCTAGTTATACTACATCTTTTAACAACATAACCTTTGTAAAGCCTTAGTTACACTTCAACCCGAGACCGTATAATCATTACCAACTGAGACCTTAAGCTGCAATTTGATTCGACTATTTGGGTGATGACTCCATACTTACATAGTAGATGAAATTCGTAGATCACCCAGCTCCTCAACATCACTATAAATTAAAACATACCTTATAACTATAATAATGTCTATCTTAATCACAGAAAAAAATATATTATAAACTTTTAATTTCCAATCGCAAAAAAAAAATCAGCATATTCTGTAAGATGAGTTCTCCTTTCTCTCTTTAAATTTAGCATATATCGATAAATTAAAAAAAATACATATACTCAATTTGTTTTTCAGCATATTTCTTTTAGATAAGTTTTACCTAATTTAACATTGATTTTGAGTTCAATCATAAAATTTGCGTGCTTTGGAAAAAAAAAAAATTAAAGGAGGTTGGCATTGTGATAGACCAAACTTGAATGGGACATGGAAATTAGAATGGGCAAAGGCCTTTAAAATGACATCGTCTCTTTCTGGCTTCACTTTCTTGGTGTCGGTCGGACCAACAACAACACTCTTTTTAACTTAAGACACCATTTCTGACATCACATATATACTCTCCCACAACAAACCTAATAAAACGCAAGTACTTTTCTTTTCTTTTCTCATTCCTCATCATTAATTACTTAATTGGATTAATTAGGGTTAATTCTTCTTTTGTCCCTATTATTCCCCCCCCCCCTTTTTCCCCTTTGTTTCACTGTAATGCTACCACATCCTCAATTTCCTCAATGTACGGACAGTCTCAGACCATGAACATCCCTGCCTCGATCGCCGACAACGATGTTTCTGCCTCCGCACCGGCCGATAACCACCAAAGCGTTAGTTACGATGCTCATCCTCTTGACGACGGCGTCGGAGTCGATGATGTCTCCGCCGACCCCCTCTATGTCACTTCCACCCCCTCTGACTTAGCTATCGTTCAACGTGTCGACGGTGCCAGCCAACTCACTCTTTCCTTTCGTGGCCAGGTCTATGTTTTCGATGCTATTACTCCCGAGAAGGTATATTACATTTTTTTCTTTTTCTCTTAACAACTTTTTCTCAGTTAGGCAAATTAGGGTTTGCTGAATGGTTTGATTTTTTAAGAACCAAAAATCGTTGGCTTAAATTGTAGAAAGATGTGATTGCTTTTCCTCTTACTTTAAGTTATCAAACCGAAAAATGCAACTTCAATATCATACTTTTGACCTTTCGTGTTTCTATATTGTCCCCCCAATGGAATGCACATCGTAATGATTTTCATTTTGGTCGTACTATTTGCAGTTCCATGCGGTGTTATTACTTTTGGGTGGAAGTGAACTGACTTCGGGTCCCCATGGTGTTGAACTGTCAGCTCAGAACCAAAGGGTAATTCTCTTAAATTTGTTTAATCTAGAATTTGAATTTATTTTTCTTTTTAATTAGTATCTATTCCTTGTTCTTTTTAGGTTGTTTTGGACTTTCCGAGAGGATCTAATCAACCGCATAGAGCAGCCTCTTTAGATAGATTTCGTCAGAAGAGAAAAGAGCGATGCTTTGATAAGAAAGTCCGGTATAGTGTTCGTCAAGAAGTTGCTCTTAGGTGTGCATTTCTTTCCCTAAATACAGTTATTTGGAACTTTGATATTCAATATGTTGTTCTTGCAATTGAAGCTAGAAACTTAACCCTGAGAACTAGTATTAATGGGATTTTGAGGTTTGAGGAATTACTGAGAAATAGGATTTTAAGAAGGTTATGGTTTATTATACTCTGAGAAATAGATTGGCTATGCTGGATGGGTGAAGCATATGACCTTTTCCATAAATTTTGTATTTCTGCAAGTTATGTTGTTCAGTTTTATATGTTATTGAACATAATCGTTGCATTTGAATCTGAGCCAATTTTTTCTTTATTATTACTGAATACATGATTAACGTTAGATTAGTTTATCTGTTTTTCTGAATCTATTCGCTCATTGTTATAAACCAAGGATCTTTATAAAGAGTATGCTGTGCATTAGTAGACTATAAATATAAATTATCATCCAATTCTAAATTGTGATAAATAAGCATATTGCAGACTGGTAGCAGCCAGCCCAGATGGATAAGATATTAGGAATTGTGCTAATGAGATATTATAAAGTCCTATACTCTTATAAGGCCTAATATACCATAAAATTGTTAGAAAAACTCTTAAGGACCTAGGTAGTAAAAACAGAACTGAGAGACTAACAAATCAGTGTTACAAGGAAGTATGTCTTAGAACACTGGACTGTGTAAGGATATTTTTCAACCCATTTGGTATTACCAAGTTTAATAATTAATTTCTTGGTGCTTGTGACTGAACTTAGCATATTTCATTTTGCTACAAAATTATCAATTCAAGCAGAAAAATGTGATTGAGCATAATATCCACAGGGAATAACCGAATAAGCATTGATCTGGCATGTCTAATCATGTCACTTTTTTAAAACCGATTATAAGTTTATGTAGTGCTTTTTAAATTGGAAGATTTGGGAATAAATTTTCAATTCTGGAATCTATATGAACTCATATTTGTAATTCCGTCATCTATGGTGAGGATGCTATACAATAATGCAATTTCAATTCACTAATAGCTTCTTGTATCCAAAAATATTGGGGATTTATTTTCTAAAGTGGATACAAGAAGTCTGAACTGTAGCTGTCAGGCAAGTTTAACTTTAACTGGTTGTCACTTTGAAGAAATCAAATGATAGTGTAGAATACTATTTTCCCTCCAGGTTTAATTGGCTGCTCTAGGTAATAGAACAACACAGACAAATGAGAGAGGATGCCCTTTTTATCCTTCTAGGGAAGTTTACATTTCTACCAATGGTTAACAACATAATTTAGAAAAAGAACATCCATACAGTTGAGTTGATGGAATTGAGTTCTTAATATCTTATCTTAGTGTGCTTTATTAAACTGAAATGGGTGCCTAGAAAACACATTAGAGATGATCTGTCCTTGTTGACAATTTTTTCTTTATTCCATATATAGCAAGTTCTTGCTTCTGATTTTTTTGAGTGCATTAGGATGCAGCGTAATAAGGGTCAATTTACATCTGCCAAGAAGTCCGAAGGAGCTCACAGCTGGGGTTCTTCCCAGGAGGATGATAACCTAGCTGATGGCATGTGAGTTTTCTACCATCTTCTAGTCTGTTATTCTTTGCATTTTCTTTCTGCGAAGTTCTGGTAAATATGTTTTATTTTTACTTTTGTTCATACATCTCGATTTCTCATTCATCTTCTTTATCTGGAATTAGCATAACATTTACATTTCCTGGTAAAATATCAATATATGCTATAATATTCGTAGTTATGGAGTAATGTCATTTTCTCACTTATCCAGATGTACACACTGTGGCGTTAGCTCAAAGTCCACTCCAATGATGCGACGTGGTCCATCTGGTCCAAGGTCTCTATGCAACGCATGTGGACTTTTTTGGGCAAACAAGGTAGGTGTCTCTACTGTGATTTACACTTCATATATCTTCATTTTGTCCATGGTTCTTGTTTACCATTGAGAAAATTTGCTGCTACATTTGTAATTGCGGTTGTTTTCATATATTGGGTAGTTTTAGATGAGCGAATCACTTTTAATTGCTCCTTGAAGATTTTATCTATTGGGATGTGCAATTAATATTCCGATTGAAAAGTTTAATTGCCATGTGCACAACGAGTTCTCTATCACAAAAAGTATTGTGCTGTTATAACGTTTAAGGGGACTGACTGGACAGGGATAAGAACTCTTCTCACTGTCTGGGATGGGGTAAACAGCATTTAGGGATGGGGTTTGGAAAAGTCTGGGGATGTAAGAGGGGACAGAATGCCTTCCCTCCCGCTAAACCCTCTCCCATTGTTTACCTCTCCAATTTTGATTCTTGCCTCTTAAGTTCTGTCCACTGTCTCTTTATGAGATTTATTATTATTTGCTTTTTAGTTTTGATAGTGCATCTGCTGAACATTTAGCAAGCTACATATGTCGAGTTTGAAAGAATTGTACTTCATGCAGGGAACTTTGAGGGATATTCCCAAGAAAACTCAGGATCTCTCCCTAGTTCCTGTTCAACAGGTGTGGTCCTTAGCACCTAAACTTGTTTGGTTTCTTGATCTAAATTATTATCCCTTGCACTTTGTAAAACATAAACGTGGCTTTGCTTTGCTTTTTTTTTTTTCGTGATATAGGGAGAATGTGAAACAAATGACTCAAATTCTGGAACTACTATCCCTACTACACAAAGCAATGTAGTTTCTTTCTCGAATGGTGATGGCTCGGCTCTAATTGCCGAGAACTGATCATTTTTGCCAATATGAGCATTGCGTCGACTAGGTCTTGGATGGTAAATTTTTTAAAAAGAACTGTCTTTGTATGTACAGATATCCTAGTTGCCTTGATCAATATACGAGGTTTTCTCCTCCTATTCCTTCTTGAGTTTTTGTACTTTTGCATGAGATTACCTGTTTTAAGATAACCCTACACCGGATGTATGAGCTGAAGCTTCAAATTTCTACCATTGGTAATTTTACCTTCCCTGTTTGTCAAAACCATTTTTTTCCTTTTTTTACCCTACCACGTTCCTAGAGGTGAACCTGGTAAATAATATAATACTAACGGTAAGTACTTTTTCTAATGGCTTTGTAGTATGTTTTTTTTAATCAATTAAAGGAACTAGATGTCATTAAAAGGAAATTACTAAATTGTTCGATAAAATACACTCTTTTGCATATCACTAGCTAATATGGAGGTTAAACAACTAAAAGAGTCTTACATAAAACAAAATAAATTGTGAACTATGAGCTGCTGAAAGACCGAGTTGAGAATTGCTTCCGACACATGTTAAATCATTTGTACAATTATGGCTTTAATAACCTAGAAGTCACACTAAGCACTCGGTGATCAAAAAAGATAAGTGGTTATTAGAAATTGTATCAGTAGACAAAATGTTTAATGGTTCACTTCTATTTCTGAGTCATATTTAGGTCCCTTGCGAAATTTAATCTGCCCTTCAATGCCTATAATTCGGCCTCAACATTTGTTGTTCTTTGGATATGCAGATATCCTCCAATTACTTAATTCCCAAAATGGTTCTTTATGAGATCCTCAGCACTCACTCTATTAAGGTTTCCTAGAGAAGATCCATTGGTATTAAGTTTAAACCAGTTCTTTGGAGGTGGTTTTCAAGACACAGCAACAAACTCGGGTACATGTATTTCATTTACCGCTAGAGATAGCGAAAAACTCTTTTAGGACTATGTTCTTTCGGGCAATCATCTCCAAATATTAGGGCGTTGCGGGTTAGGGTCAAGGCAAATAACAACTTCCAATAGATCCTTGGTTTTACAGACCAGACTTTAGCGAAGTTATTATCTACCGTGTAGTCTACCCATTCAACATAAAAAATGATTGGGACTTTGGTAGAAGCAAAAATTCCCTCTCAAAACACTTTTGAGTAAACTGACAATCCTTAAATAGGTGTTGTATATCTTCCTGAGCAGATAAACATAGAGGACACGAGTCTTTCGTCGTTAGCTCCCTATGTCAGAGGAACGATTTGGTGGAGACCACATTAAGGTCACATTTCCAAAGGAATATCCTAAGTTACAGAGATAGCTTAGCTTTCCAAATGAGCTACCACAAATGAGAATTGTGGTTCAGTCTCTTAGTGCTAATAAATACACACTTGCAAGCGAGAAGCGGCCATCAAATCTCCTAGGATAAATACAGAAAAACAATGTATACCAGATTCCTCCCATTTATCTCTAACTTGGCTGAAATTCCAGCTACCTTCCTCCTGGTTAAGCGGGCCTGTTCCTAATCCAGACCATCCTACCATTGCGAACAACCTAATTGATCCTTGAGGTGAATAAAGTAGTAATCTTTGGCAAGGAGCTCCATGTTTAGAAGTATTCATTACAACTTGTGAATTGTTGAGGTTCAGAAAGTATTTAGCTATATGAGTTTGAGTCCTCATGCGTCAGTCTCCAGCCCAACTTGGCGAAGAGGGCTTGATTTTTTTTTTTTTTGGGGGGGGGGGTATATCTAACACCCCCTATGTTTAAGGAGAGTAATGATGTCCCAACTAGCTAAAATGTAGTGTCTGTGTGATTCTGTCCCTTCCCACAAGTTCTTATTAATACGGCCGAGACTGTTTAGAATTGAAGCTGGAAGTAGTTTGGGATGGTAGACTGGATAATAACTAATCCGCTTGTTGGAGAGAGACGGTTTGCTTACTCAAAGCGTCCATTTAAAAAAAAAATTAAAGAAAAATGAAGAGAATTTGTGTATTTGTATCACAAATCGTATTCTGTAAGTAATGCTTAACTGTAAGGCAGCATATAAGATAAAATATGCTGAAGGGCTGCATGATTTTTAATGTTTTGTATAAGGATATGGGAAGTTTCGAATTGTACAAAAAAAAAAAATAAATAAAAATTGAGAATACAAAATTCAATTTAATTCCTCCATTTCAAATACACTAAAAAGGAAAAACTATATTGTGATCCTCACTTTCTTTCTTTAATGAACCAGACTTTGTTCTCTTATTAGTTTGGCCACCTTTTATGGATTTCAAACCACAACGTTTAGATCCAGTCACCTACTCAATTTTTAAAATATAATTTTGAGTGCTTGAATATAGGTTTAGGGGTGAGGGTTTGTATCCAATCGAGTCGAAAAATTTCGAGTTAATTTAATTGACAGTTAGGAGTGAGCATTTAATCAAATCGAGTGAAAAAAATTAGAGTTAATCGAGTCATATTTTATCATTCTAACTCAATTTGATTTTTTTTTTAAATTGAGTCGAGTGAAATTATTTGAGTTAAATTAAAAAAATTAAACATGTTACATTGAAATCTTGTTACATTATAATTAATTCCCATATTAGAAAAAGTTTAAAAAAGAAGAAGAAGATAATTTAGCATGATAAACTTAAATCATTAATTAACACTTTTTAAAATTTTAACTTTCTTTATATATTGTTTAGAATTTTTTTTATAATTTTAAAAAAATATATAAATTTTGAAATTTTTATAAATATTTTGAATTTTTAAAAATTATTTTAATTTTTTTTAATTTTTGTTAAAATAGATCAATTAGTTTATCTCTAAAATTGACAAGAGTTGTAGGGGTTTGTTATTCGAGTTGACGCGAATAACTTGATTGAATTAATTCAAAATTTAATTTTTTATAAAATTTTTCGAATCGAATCAAGTTTTACTATCTTTCAATATAATAACTGAGTTCAGTTCATTTGGATACTTACACTTTTATCACAATTATAAAAGTTTGATAATATAATACTATAAAATCTTATTATGTCATTAAATCTTAACAAAAACTAAATTCAGGTATAAAACTAATCTAATTATCACATTCAAATACAAAAAAAAAAAAAAAAACTTGAAAAAAAATTAAGTACTAGAATAATTGTAAATTTGAAGTAAAAGGGGAAAAAAATATCAAATTAACCCATAGTCTATCGATTGAGAGAGTGACGTTACACCGCAGAAGCAAAGCAACCAACCAACCAACCCCGTCCCGCCCGAACAAACTTGGATCTGACATATCACAGCCCGCACTTCTATACTTATACATATAATATCAATAATAATCCCAACACAAACAAACATTTTCAGTCCTCCACCAACCCACTCTAAACACTCTTTTTTTTCCCCCTTGGAACAGCTGAGCCAAGACGCGAGTAATGGCGGTGGCAATGAGCTTTCGTAGATTGTCTTCCTCCATCAAGTCCCCAATCAGACCTCTCTTCAGTGGCAACTCCCTCTATTATATGGTTCTACATCTCTACTTTTTCCTTCTTTTTTGTTCCGTTCCTACTTTAGTTAAATTTCATTTCTTTCCTTTTTTCTTTCTTTCTGATTTCTTTTTTCATTTGCAGTCAACAGCTGCGGCAGAGAAAGAGAAAGCTCGTGCTAATGTAAGCGTCATTAGTAATATTATTTTCAAAGGAGCTTTAGATCTTTGATCTTTTTAATTGTGATTTATGCAAAAAAAAAAAAAAAAGTAAAAACGTGTTTGGTTGTGCAGTGGATACATCAGTTGAATGCTCCGCTAGAGGAAATCGATCCTGAAATTACTAACATAATCGAACTCGAGCAAGCTAGGCAATGGAAGGTATTTTTTTTTTTTTGTTAATAATTTCAAATCTCGAGCCTTTTTTTTCGCATTTCTGGTTTTCATTTTATAATCTATTTCCTTTTCTATAACTTCAGTCAGGTATTTGATTGATTAAGAGATCAAATCGTTTTTTATTTTATTTTCTGTTTAATGTGTAATAGGGACTAGAACTCATACCATCAGAGAATTTCACATCCCTATCAGTAATGCAAGCAGTGGGCTCTGTCATGACCAACAAGTACAGTGAAGGGTATCCTGGTGCTAGATACTACGGAGGAAACGAGTTAAGACGATCTACTTTGATTTTGCATATTGTTAATTTTATTTCACTGCTAATATCAGTTTAAAAATGGATGTGGGTTCATCTACAAATTGATTTCAGACTGGTTGTAATTTTCAGGGGACTGAATTGGAAAATAAGATGCATTGCTAGAGATGTTATATGTGGTTTTACTTTTTAGTATAATTTATTGATAACTATGTTGCTCTGATTCTTCATTTTTCTTTAAGTCAGTCCGAGTAACATAGATTAATTGGTTAAAGTCACTGTCTAATGTTGTTAATTCTATTTGATCAGATACATTGACATGGCTGAGTCCTTGTGTCAAATGCGTGCACTAGAGGCTTTTGGGTTGGATCCTGCGAAGTGGGGAGGTGAATGGATCATGCAAACCCTTTTCTATATTTAGTTAAATATCTGTTTTTACCCTTTATTTTGAGCATGCGAAGGATTCTGTGTACAGAATATTTACTTTCTAGGTAGCATATAACTTATCCTGTATCTGTTTCATTATGCAGTCAATGTGCAGTCACTTTCAGGATCTCCTGCTAACTTTCAGGTTTATACTGCATTGTTGAAACCTCATGAGCGAATTATGGCACTAGATTTACCCCATGGTGGACATCTTTCACATGGTTATCAGGTGCTTACCAATTCCATCAATCACGAGCTTTTCTGCTGAACTTGGTTATAGTTTTGTCTTCTCTTGTTAATTCTAGGTTTTTTTTTTTTTGTATCTGCATTTATTTTCTAAAGAAATAGCATATCAGGTAACATTACTTTATGGCCAATCAACTGGTGTTTATAGTGTTTGAAACTCAAGTGTTGATTCTTCTTTGCATCATACAGACTGACACTAAGAAGATATCTGCTGTGTCAATATTCTTTGAGACAATGCCATATAGATTGAACGAGAGTACAGGTTATATTGACTATGATCAGGTAGCGCTTCTCTTCTCTTCTCTTCTATGTTGGTAGAGATGTGAATTTCTCTTTCTTAAATTCCATGCATCTTCAGAAACAGAGTGTCTGCATTTTGGGTAATCTAGACATGTGTAACTGACAACTTTATCAAGTTCAAAACTTGGAATGCACATTCTGATCAATGTTTCTCTTACTTCTCACAACCCTTTTGAGATTCATGGCTAGAACATTTTGTGAATACTTATTACATGCTGTATCTTTTAAGCATAATTTGACAAAGGAAATAATTATATCTTATAGTTAAAATAAATTTCAATGAATGGTTTGGATTTTTCTGATGTATGGAACTTGCATATATTTCATAAATGAAATTCAACAGTGGAGTGGAAGCTACACGTCTTATCTGTGTCAAAATCCCTTTGCACAAAATTTTCTTGCATACAAGTATTTTCTTGACTTAGGTGAAACTTGAGAGTCTCTTTCAAATAGTTGATTTAGATGAATTGAAATGTTTGCAGCTAGAGAAAAGTGCAGTGCTTTTCAGACCAAAACTTATAGTTGCTGGTGCCAGTGCTTATGCTCGCCTTTATGACTATGCTCGTATACGCAAGGTAAACACCCTTGACTTGCAGTTGGAAGGCTTCATATATCAGTGGAAATTTTGACTCACCTTTAAGAAACTAAGAGACTCTAATTGCTTATTGACAGGTCTGTGATAAGCAGAAAGCAATTATGTTGGCTGACATGGCACATATTAGCGGGTTGGTTGCTGCAGGTGTTATTCCATCTCCTTTTGAATACGCTGATGTTGTGACAACCACAACACACAAGTCACTTCGTGGTCCACGTGGTGCTATGATTTTCTTCAGGAAGGGAGTCAAAGAGATTAACAAACAAGGGAAAGAGGTGAGTATGTTCTAAGTTTTCGTGTGTTTCCTCTCTCTCTCTTATGAGTTTGATGGGTGGAAAATAGAAGGAAAGAGTGACTTACTTAATTTCTTGAGTTCCATCCTATAGGTAATGTATGACTTGGAAGACAAAATTAATCAAGCTGTCTTTCCTGGTCTTCAAGGTGGACCACATAATCACACCATAGCTGGTTTAGCAGTTGCATTGAAGCAGGTATTCTTTGATAAAAAAAATTGTGTATATGCAAGTTAAACACACTATGCCAAGCTCAGGCCATACAATATCTTGATACAAGTTAACCAGGAGTCTTTAGGTTTCTTGAGTTTGACATATGTGCTTATAGGTCAGAACACCCGAGTACAAGGCTTACCAAGAGCAAGTTCTCAGTAATTGCTTGAAATTTTCTCAGGTAAACTGAATGATCCAGCTCCTATTGATGCAAGTTCACTACTTGTCTTAAGTGAAACATTATGAATAGCATTATCCTGTTTACTCTTGAGTGATTTAACTGTGATATGCTGCAATTCTAAATTTTCGGCTTTTGTAGAGGTTGCTGGAGAACGGCTATGAACTAGTATCTGGTGGGACCGAGAACCATTTAGTCTTGGTCAATTTGCGAAACAAGGTATGAGCTTCTTGACTTCTTTGTCCTCTCAAACTGATTTACTGAAAATTCTTTTACCTTTTATGTTGTCCGTACATAGATTGTGATGATTTTCTTTTCCCAGTTTCAAACACTTTTGAACTATTTAGTTGGTAATGGAAGTATAAAATTATAAAAAAATAATAACTTCCTCGCTTTTGGAACGGTGTTCAACAGGGTATTGATGGCTCAAGAGTTGAGAAGGTATTGGAATCAGTTCATATTGCAGCCAATAAAAACACTGTTCCAGGGGATGTGTCTGCTATGGTTCCTGGTGGTATCCGCATGGGTATGGGACCCTTCACAACTTTGGTCATTACACCATCTGTTTCTTTTGGTGATTTGCTAGGTCCCTTGGATTTTAAATTCTGTGTTTTAATGTGATTCAGGAACCCCAGCTCTCACATCTAGGGGTTTCATTGAGGAAGATTTCGAGAAGGTAGCTGACTTCTTCGACGCTGCTGTGAAATTAGCCTTGAAAATCAAGGCCAAGACGGAAGGTATATTTTTTCTGTTTCCTCTGTCACCTATACAGCAATATTTTTTTGCGCTGAAATAAAGGAAAGTATGCTCGCATATTTCCCTTGAACTATGATTAATCCAGGAACAAAGTTGAAGGATTTTGTAGCAACCTTACAGTCGGATACAAACTTTCAATCCGAAATCGCTAAGCTCCGACAAGAAGTGGAGGAGTACGCAAAACAGTTTCCGACTATTGGTTTTGAGAAAGAAGCAATGAAATACAAGGACTAAAGCGGATATCTTTACACACAATGCAAGGTTTGTCAGCTCTAATGAACTTCCTAAACTGGTTGCTGTCTTATTTGTTGAACGTAATCTTCTAGAGGCAAACTATCTTAGAATTTATTGAAATGCCAAAATATGCACGTTTGTTTTTAGTATTAAGGATGTTATCTGGGTTTGAGCCGAACTGTATTCAAACTGTATGAAACTATGAGCTTTTCATTCAAAGTTTGAGACTTTGAAGTTCGGCTCAAGCTCGATCAAGTTTCGTTTTCGAAGCTCAAAATCGATTCGCGATTTAAAAAAGAAAATGAACTGCTCATGTTTGTTTGATTAGACTCGTTTATTGGCTATTAAATTCATGTATCAAACAATTCAGTTGAGTTGGATAGCTAGTTTTACTATTTAAAAGATTATAAAATAATTTTTTATATTTATGTTTATACATATGTTATTATTAATTAATAATTCAGGTCACTTTAGCTTGAATTTGAGAAAAATTCTTGCTCAAGATTGGTTCAAACATATGACTATACCTTCGGAAAAATTTTAGTTTTTCTTTATATTTTTTATGACTAGTAACGGAATTTTCAATTAACCAATGGAACCTATGAAACAAGAAGATTGGGAAACCATAGCAAACGTGTTATGTTTAAACTAATGACGATGAATCATGTACATTTTGATGACATGTATGCATGTATTATAGCCAAAGCGTGCAACTACTGTTGTTGCCAACTCCTGCCTCTCTTTAAATAAAATATACCTATCTGTTTAGGTTTGAAAGTTTATTTCACATTCGAGAGGATTTGGACAAAAATATTAGGTTCGAAAAATAAAATTGGACTCATTTAAATAAGATTAGGCTTGAGTTTGAACATTTAAAGCTTGAATCTAGCATGACCCGACTAGTTTTTAAGTTTGGATAATATTATTCTAATGTAAACATTAAAATAATGTTAAGATGATTAAAATAATATAAATATTTTTTTTGAATATGTGCGGGCTTAAAATATGTCTGATCTAATCTTTTATAAATATAAGCAAATTTCGATAAATTTTAGATATATTTTAAGTTAGACTAAATTTGAGTAAGTATAAAGTTATTATTATGTTTACGCTTGATTCGGCCCATAAATATCTCTACTTACTATGATATTCTTGACCCTTGCTTTGCTTCATGTTCATAATTAAATATTTTTTTATTGAATTATAAATATATTTTAAAAGATAGTTGAATAACAAATACATCACTTTATAATTAATGCTTGGTTCTACGAATCACATAGGAATAATTATAAGTATTCAGAAGAATTTAACAAATAGCAAAGTTTTAATGAACAATCAAATGAAGAATTTAACAATGTATCCAAAACAATCAAATACCTTAAACATAACGATACAAATATCTTTAAGTAATTTTAGATCAATTGAACAATTTTCAAATTTAAAAATTAAAGTCAACTCAAGTTATTAATATCATTCAATCATTTTGTTAAATACATGTGTGATATTTTAAAAATTAAAAAAAAAATTTCACTTGATAAAATTTGTTAAATTCGTTCGCATGATATTCTAAAATTTTTAGAAGAAAAAATTTATTTGGTATAATTAAATTTAATAAAGAAATTCAATGGTTTTTTTTTTAATTCTTCATGGCCATTTATGATCCAAATAATTTTTAAGTTTAAAAATTTAAGTTCAGTTGTTAATATGGTTAAATTGTTTTTTTTTTTTAATTTGTTAGTGTGAGATTCTAAAATATAAAAAATAACTCACTTAGCAGAAGTTGTTAAATTCATTGTTAAGTTCAGTTGTTAATATTGTTCGCTTAATGTCTGTTTTATGATTCACGTTCTTCATAGAATTGACTTTTTTTTTTTTGAAAAAAACCCAGTTGGTAGAATTGAATTTAATAGAGAAATCCAATGGCATTTTTTTTTTTTGGTATTTCTCATGTCTATTTTATAGTTCATGTTCAGAATTTGTATTTTTTTTTAACAATATTATTTCCAAGGTTTAAACTTATATTTCATATTAGGATGTAATGTGTCTTACTATTACACTCAATACTTGTTGCTGAAATTCAATGGTATTAACAATTTTTAAAATTCATTTCAACATTTTAATTAGAATAATAATTTAAATTATCTAATCAGTTTATAAATATTAAGGTACTATGTTGAAAATTAAATATAAAGATTAA
This sequence comes from Gossypium stocksii, assembly GCA_020496765.1. NCBI lineage: Eukaryota > Viridiplantae > Streptophyta > Magnoliopsida > Malvales > Malvaceae > Gossypium > Gossypium stocksii. The sequence goes on from CM035624.1 coordinate 23,960,062, forward strand.
ATTTTAAATTTATGTATACTATGAAAATTGAAATTGAAATTTAACTATTTTTTATATAATTTAAAACAATCAAATAACAGAATTAAAATTTAACGATTATGTTAATAAAGTAAAAAAAAAATAGACACAATTTAAATAATTAAAAATAAATCAAATCCTCATAAAATAATTAGAAAAATGATTAAGCCTTCCATATCGATATTTGTCAATTTTTTTTACATGACACATCAAAGTCATATCATCATTTAACTACACGTCAAAAACTTCAATGAAAAAAAAAACATGTTAAAGACTCAATTGAAGCTCAATTAATATTTATTTTTAATTAGATACTTAATTAATTTTTAATTATTTTATAAGAGTTTTTTAACAGTTAATCATAAACTTAGTTGGATGATTTTTCATGAAAAGTATTTTTTTTAAAAGAATTACAAAATTCCTTATACTATATTTTAGATTGCATTTTATTGAAAAAATAGACAAATTAATCTTAGGCCCCGTTCTTTACTCCTTTTTTGATGGGCTTTTGCTAAAAAAAAGTGCTTTTTTTAAAAAGGAATAGAGAATAAACAACAGAGTAAAAATTTTTTTAACTTAAATTAAGCACTTTTGCCCAAATGAAAAAGCAGAAATTTTTGGCTTTTCTCAGCCAAAAGTACTTCTTGGCAGGTATTTTACTATTTTAACCTTGGCTACTTTTTCTATGTTATGTTAATATCTAATATGAGTTTTACAAATGTATTAAAAGCATTAATTAAAAATAAAAAATAATTTTTAAAATAATATAATTGTGTCAATATCTAATTACAAATATTTAATTATTATATTTAAATATTTAAATATAGTTTATATATTCTAATTAAATTTAATAAATAATTAATATTAATTACTTAGAAATATTTAAAATTAATATTATATATTAAAATATTAACAATAAGTTATAATAAATTATTTTTTATATTTTTGTTAAAATATCATAATATTAACTAACTTGAACATTATTTAAATACATATTTATTACTTTATAATATCATGTCTAAAATAGACATTTTATTTCTCAAAAGCACTTTTTGACAATAATATCAAACACTTAAATTTTTTAAAAGCACTTCTTAAAAGCACTTTACCACTGCACTTTTCAAAAGCACTTTTCAAAAACATTGTTAAACAGGCCCTTAGTATGTTAGATGAGTGAGTAAAAAAATCCATCCGTTACAATTTAATGTTTTCATATATAAGATATAATAACAAATTTACCCCTTCACCTTTACACATTTATTCAATTTAACATCTACTTTTATTGGAGGTAAATCTTTTAAATCTCATAAATTGGACCAGTATTGTTATTTTATTAAAAAAATTATTTTATAATTTATAATTTTTAAAGGGTTTAATTAATTTTTTAATTTGTTACTAAGAACTTTTTAACTCTTTAGTCCTATTAGATTAAAAAATTTCTAATTTACTTCCAGAAAAAGAGAATAAATGTGTAAAAGTTGTCCTATAACTTACATATAAACACTAAATTTTAAAGGGGGACGGTTTTGCTGATCTACCCTAGAGGAGTTAAATTACCCATAATTTTCAGTAGAGAGAGTCAAATATAATAGAAGGGGATTTGTGATATTTTACCGTGTTTTGTTTGTGAAATAAAAGATAAAATGGCCAAATAATTAGTTATGCATCTAAACAATTCAAGACCGTACAGCACCAACCATTCAAATAAAACATTTTGATCCGATTCGGAGTGGCTATTCTTTTGCACCCTCAATCCACGCATTACTTTCTAGTTTTTTACCCATATTATGCAAAGCCAGGCATATTTTTTTTTTTTTTATACTGAAATAATTGAATGAATTCTCAACATGTAACCTGTTCAAGCATCCCAATTCTGAAAACAATACCTTCAAAACAACAACAAAGAAATCATGAGCCTACAAGGATGAGGTTAAAGGAACATGCTGCTTTCAGACAAGTATGATATCGCCATACAACGATGCTTAAGTACAGGGTATATAAACAATGGATCCACAACAACCCCACCTATTTTGTGGTGTATGTAAACTGCTCCTGAAAAATACCAAATTAAACCCCCAAAACACCAGAACTCTACATGAACAAAATTGGTTCCGAAGAATATTCATACTCAAACTCTAGAAAGAATACTGCAAACCTTTTGTTTCTTTGCCAACGTCACATGAATATCTGCATACGCTACCATATGATGATGACGATGATGGCAATCTGGTCAGATAAGTTTGAACTACTGTGCCACCAGCAGAAACTATGGGCAGAACTGTGGCAAGAAAATAGCTCCAATCAGACACTATATACATATCTATACTAAAAATAAAATCCAAGGCAAAAATATGATTTGCATCAACTTCAAATGAGGCAACAGCTCAAGAGATAACTGATCTAACACTCGTTTTCATTAGTTTTATCTACACCATCTATTCTTGTGTATTTTTGTCTTTCCATTTTCCGTGAAGGGTTCTCTGTCTGATAAGTCAAGCTTACAGAAAGGAAGAATTTACATTAAATGCAGAATTAAATCTCATACCCAGTTAAGCCCTCCGCATAAAAAGAATTGTAGAGATGAGCTTCCATCACTTAATGGGCAAAATAACCTCTAGATTCTTCTCTAGTAACCAGCCTTTGGGATAAAAAAGATTGTCCGTATCTAAATGGAGATGCCAGTTCATAATCCTTGAACAACCATCTGGTATACCTTCCATTTGACTTTCATCTTCCACCACTTGCTCTATAAATGTGCTTTCCTGTATAGAAGAAAGAATAAGCAAATCAAAGAATCTTGCTGCAACATTGGAAGAGATATTACATAATAGCTTAACTGTGAAAGTGTAAAACACAATGGCGTAACTCATACTTGGAAACCCTCCTTCATTGTGTCTAACTGTTGAATTGGGTTTGAGAAGGGGCGCGCCCATCTTTTTGGATCCCACAATATAGAGCTGTTGAAAGCAAATCCTGACATATCAACATAAAACCTACGGAGTCTTTTACTTTTATCATTTGTGTGCCATCCAATTACTTGACTTGCATTGCACACTGGACCTTCCAGAATTGCCTTGTTTTTGCTTTGTGCAAGCATGGCAACAGGCCAAGTCCCAAAACGGCTACAAAAGAAGATGATGAATATTATGGATTGGTGTATGACCGTGTGTAAGCAAAATTAGGAGAACATGAATAGCTCTCTGCAGTCTCTAACCTACTGATGAACAAGATAGACTCGGAATTTAATTTACAATGATCTTCAATTAACAAGTTACATCATTCTAAGCTAAGAAAAAACATGTAAAAGTTAACATCGTCTTTAACCATTCAAAAAAAGAAAACTTTTAATCAGGCGCTAAGAGTTTTAAATTGACATATCATAAGCAACCGATACTAACACATTAGGTGATGTCAATGAAACTAGATCTAGTAACTCAAGCTATTTGCTCGGATGTCAATGAAACTAGATCTAGTAACTCAAATACTAAAGAAATTACAGACTGATTTGATTCACAAACGAAAAGCCCTAACACACTAGGTGATGGCAATCATTTACAGATAGTGAATGACCAACTACATAACCAAAATCAATTTAATTTTCCACTGCCTCCATCTCCAACTAATAGCCTGTCAATACAATGCTGTTAATAGAATCAACTCGAACAAATTATTTGCACGCCAACAAATACATATTAAAAACCTATTTTTTACCCCAAATTTGTAGAATAAATTAATTTGTTAAAGTTACCTGATAGTTCTCAAGCTTTCAAACAACTCGAGCGTGTAGACATTGTCGTCGTCGGCGAAAAACACGATCCCATCGAGCTTATGCCGTTCGATATGTTCCAAAGCGGCGTTTCTTTGATGAACCCTTGGATCCTTCACGCTGCTAGAGTTGAACGCACATAACACGTGCCGATACATAACCCCGGTTTTCCTCAAAATCTCGGCCGTCTCATGCGACGCCGCTTTCTCCTCCACCACTATCCAAACCAACGGCGGCTTCACTAACCTCAAAACTTGCCCTAACCTGTTCAAGAAATACGCTTGAAATCCCCGATTATAAGTCGGCGTGACAACGATTAACTGCTTTAACGGCTCGATTATATCGGTCGATTCCTTCGGTTCCAACAATTTCGTATTAACGCTCAATGAAACAGAAGTAACAATCTGATCGTTGAATCGGAGGTTGGCATGTGGCGGTTTGAGTTCGGGGAAAGTAAAATCCTTGGCTCGGACATCGGTATCGGAGTATCCGAACGGGGCAATTCCGAAGACAAACCCTATTACAAAAAAGAAGAGACACCTGCAGAAAGACCGCCGCCACCCTTTGCGGTACACTATATTTACGGCGTTGAATAAAAAGGGTAAATGCGAAGAGGAGGAGAAATGTTTACTGCTACCGTTGGGTAAAAACTTGTTAGAGGGAGAGGAGAATCCGGCGCCGTTCTGATACGAACGGTCATGATATGCCGGCGAAAGTGTCCGACGGATCGAAGCCATTTGATTAATTGACAAACTAATTTTTTTTCTTTTTGGAAAAGGAAAATCACATAATGGGAAAAGAGAAAGGGCTGAGATCTATTGAAGTTAAGGGGCAGAGCTGGACTTTTGTTTTGAGCGCGGACGCGGACCGCTTCTTTTCCCTTCCTCTTCGTTTATTTTTTATTTTTTAATTATTTTTGCTTATTATTAAAATTACGCGTAATGCCATAAAATTTCATTTTAAAGTGTTGTTAATTAAGGGTTAAATATAAAGTTAGAATTTTAATTCATCTATTTCTCCGAAATTGGAATTTTTTTTTTTCAGATTGGTATCTAAATTTTTTTTTATCAACTAAATCGATACCTAAATTTAATGCCGTTAAATTTAATATACCTAACAGAATAATATTGTAACACGTGGCATAAATGACATCATGACTTTATATCTTTCCTTTCTCAGACTTTTCAAATTTTTTTCATTTCTCTTTTTCTCAGATTTTTAAATTTGAAAGACTCAATTTTTATTAATCAAAAGCTTCTTTGTTTCTTCTTTGATTGTTCTTTTGTTTAATCAAAACCTTTTTTAATATATGTTTGAAAAATAGGGTATTTTGGGTGTTCGAATTGAATCGTTGAGGGGGGACTAAATTTGAGTTTTGGGGTTGTTGCAGGTGTTGTAATGGAAGCAAATGGGGTGAGTATGAGGATTTTGGTGTTGGGATTTGAGGGTATAGCGGAGAGAGAAAAAAGAGGTGAAGATTGTGCATTAATATTTGTGAAAACAAATAATAGAAAATGATAGAGCAAGAGAAAAAAGTTGACAAGTTGAAATTTCTCCTCAAAATAGCTTTTCTATCTTCTAAGTGTATATGTCAAACAAGAAAAATTGAATCAAAACATAACAATAGTTCAAAATCTCTTGAACTTTGTTCATCGTTTTTCTCACAATAATTAATAATGTTAACTATTTAAACTATAAAAATTATATTATATTATAAATATAAAAATATATATTATATTAAATTAAAGTAGATAAACTAAATTTCAAAAACAATTCAAATTCAGCACAAAAAATTACAATAAATAGTGGCATTTAAGATTTTTAAATTTTAATAAATAATTACCCGTAAACATTATCATTCACTTAAAATATCTCCTTTTTAGTTTTAAATTATCTTTCTTCTTTTTTTTAGTAAAAACAAATAACATTAAGTGAAAACAATGAAATCAAACAACTCTACTTAGGAAATCACCATCTGAATGTAAAATCTCTTAAACCGAAATTAGGGGATCCTCAAAAAGCTTCAACCCAAACTGATTATCGTACGTACATTTCGCCATTCAATCAGCAACTATATTCTGAGATCTAGGGATATGACGAATTCTTGTCTTCCAATTCCTTTTAAGGTAACCATTGATTAAACATAATTTAGCTAGGCTACTACTGGCAACACTCCCTGTAAGAACGGACTCTACAAGTTGTGCATTGTCTCATTCTATCTCTAACTGTCTGTAACCTTTCTCTCATGCAATACGTAAACCTTCAAGAATCGCTCGAGCTTCAATGCGAAAGACCGTTTCCTTGCTGACTTTCAAGGAGTACTTGCATAACCAATGTCCATCTACATCCCTAAAAAGACCTCTAATTGAGGCATTATCATCGTTCATTGACACTGCACTACCTAAATTCATTTTAATCCATCCATGATTCGGAAGAGACTAATGTGACACCAATGTCGTAGCGAACGGTTGAATTCCCTGTGAATTCTGCGATAAATAGCTCCTTGCCCAAGTAATACCTGTAACCACAAGATCCTAAACACAAGTGTTACTACTAGCAAAGACATAGGAATTGCGATTCTTCCATAACAACCAACAAATAATAGGAAAAAAAGAATGTCATTCAAAATCTTCTTCCCGCCATTTTATGGTATTTCTCAAATTCCACAAAAGCCAATTATTATGCAATACCAGGAAAAACGTTTCCCGAATAGACACCAATAGAATAGAAAGCCAAACTGCTTTGGAAAAAGAACAATCCCGAATAACATGTAAATTCGAATATAATACATTACCATATTTAGGGTTGTAACACTCGCTCGTCATATGTCTTCTCAAACGTTCTCTATTTTTCAACAGCTTATTTTGCCAGAAAACCCAAAGAAATGATTGAATTCGTTGAGGTGCCTTTGTTTTCCAAATCAATTGCCAACAATTGGAAAAACCATCAGCATCTATTTGGAAAAAATTCCTGTAGGTTTCTGTGAAAAAAAAAAAACATCATTCTTCATCCATTTCCAAGCTAACCTATCATTACCCATGTCATACAAAGGAGGCACCATGGAGGCAATAATGTTAACAACATTATTGGGAAGAAAACTTCGTAGTCGACACCAATCTCATTCACCATTACTCGTCACCATATCACAAACCCGCAAAGCATCATCAAGATACCCAATGATAATACTCTAGAACGACATATTTTTTTGTGTTAATTGCATATTTATTTTGAGTATGATCCTACTAATTTGAGCTATTTATGGTCTTTTATCTTGTAGGAACTAAATTGGAGGCAAAAAGGAATTTAGGGGCAAAAAGCATGAATTTAAAGATAAAGTGGGCCAACATGCGACATAGGGAAAAAAGGTGGTTCTGAAAATGCAAGTATGGAAGACATAAGAGCAAAAATGCAAAGAAGAGATATTTTATAAATACAAGTCTCTATTTAAATATTAATTATATTAGGATAATTCTTAAAGAGTTTTATTTAGATTTAATTTTGGCTTTTATCTTTAATTATCTTTAATTATTTGTATTTATCTTTTAGAATTTAATTAGGACTAGACTAGGTTTCCTAGTATTATAATAGGGGATGAAGTGACACAAAGTTCATATTATCTTTTTTGTAAACACTCCCTCCCCCCAAAGCTTAGCCTTTGTTCCTTTCTTTATTTAATAAAATTTTCATTTTCATTACATTTATTTCTTTTTTCCCCAAAACATGAGCAACTAAATTTATCTAGTCAAAGGTTGTTGAAATTCCCCAAAAAGGGTTCATAAGTCTTAGAACCCGCGCTTAGCCTTCTCAACGAGTATTCATCGCTTCTCTGCAATACGGGATTGACGCTTCCATCCATGTCCTTTCAAAAGTGATCTTTTTAACTTGTGCAAGGAACGACCGCTTTGTATATTTTAGGAAGGTTGCACAATCAGTTTGTTAGCTTACTGTGTCAGTGGTTGTGGCATTCGCCATTGAGAAGTGATGATCTAGTGTAAGACGATTCCACAAAAGCGACGGTTGGCTAGAATCAGGTTCCTCTAAATTATAAGTCTAAACCCTAAGCGGAGCTAGTGGTCATAGTCATCCTCTTCCACTATAACTGGCTTATTCAGTTCAAGAAGGATCACCTAAAAATCGAGGATAGAACCCAAGGAGGATTGAGACAACTGGAGGCTAGAATCTTGCCATATAAAAAAACTCTCTCTTTTCTCAAACTCTGTCTTTCATTTCAATTTTAATTTTAATTTTCATAATTTCGATTCAACCAAACTCTAAATTCTTTTTTTATTTTTTCAGGAACGTAGGTTTTCTTGGGCGCAATTTTGTCCGGGATCTCACGAAACAAGACATTGTGCAAATCCAGTCTCTAAGGATTTGACACTACTTCCCTTATATTATTCTTTTTATTATTTTTATAGAGATAGGATATATTTGGTGCTTTCAATGATGCATCACCCAATTCATTGAAAGACATCCCTTAGCTTGCCAACTTAATGAACCCAAATATCATTCCAAAAATTTATTAAGCAACATCACCTAAAAACCAATACATATTTTTTATCACATCCAACCACACATTAGCTAGAGACCTCCATATATACGAGAAGTTACTTCTATCAATAGAGTTTGGCAACACTCCATGTAGCTTATATTTGCTCATTATCAACTTAACCCACAAAGCATCAATATTGGTCAAGAGTTGGAAATGCAATTTGATCAAGAAGATCTTGTTCTAAATAACCAAACTTTGAATCCCCAACCCTCCATACTTTATCGATTTACAGCAGTCAATCCAAGGTATAAGTGCTGGTCTTATTGACTCCAAAGTCAAACCCAAATAAAGTTTCGAACAATTTTTTAATCTCATTGCAAATAGAAATCGCGATGCAAATTGTGTTCATAAAATAGTTAAGGATAGCAAGTAGAACAGACTTGACATAATTCTTCCTGCTAATGGAAGTTTCCTAGCCTCCCACCCATTCAACTTATTACAAACCTTGCTAACTAAAAAATCAAAATGATTCAAAGTGACTCTTTTGTGCAAAAGAGGCATACCAAAATAAACACTCAAATGCTCAACACGCATCATACCAATATCATTGCATATCAAATGGGCTAAATCGTTAGGAGTATTAGGTGAGAAAAAACCTGTGATTTGTTACTATCTACCTTTTGACTAGAGAAGTGGCAAAACAAATTCAAGATTGCTTTAACTTGAGATACTTGAGTCCTACTAGAAGGAGATCGTCAGTAAAAAATAAATTAAATAAAGCAGAACCCCTTCTATACATATATAAAGGTGACCACTTTCCAATTGATAACTTCATTAATAAGATGTCCTAGTCTTTCCATGCATAATACAAAGAGATAAGGTGATAAAGGATCCCCTTGTCTTAACCCACACATTGGCATAAAAGTATTAGTAATAGTACCATTCCACAAAATCTGAAATGATGTAGAAGACACATGGTTCATGATAACAATGATCAAAAGTAGATGCAAGCCAGCTTCACAAAGAGTATCCTCTAAGAAATCCCATCTTATTTTATCATAAGCCTTCTCCAAATCTATCTTAATAGCCATTCCAAGTTTATTACCTTAAAACCCCTCAAAGAATGAACAACTTTCTGAGCTATTGTAACACTCCTAACCTGTATCGTTGCCGGAATAGGGTTTAGGAACATTACTAGAATTTACGAAACAAGTATAGATAATTCATGTCATTTACTATCTATAGCTGAAACTAATCATATCGTCCTTTGATTGGATCCTTGAAACCCAATTTAAGCATTAGAAAAAAGTCAGGACTAAATCGAAATCTCAGGGAATTTTTTGAGAAATTTCAAAAATTTTCTTAAGTTAAGTGGTCACACTTTCGTGTGGTCAGGCCATGTGGCTCACACGACCAGATGACATGCCCATGTCTTAGGCCGTGTGGCATATGAGGTAGGGCACACGCCCATGTCCCTAACCCGTGTAACTCTCCGACTTGCAACTTAATTTAGTACATAGGTCACATGACCAAGTCACACGTCCGTATGCTAGGCCGTGTGGACAATTTAATTTTCAAAAATCAGGTGCAGGATCCATATGCCCAAGACACACGCTCGTGTTCTAGGCCTTATATTTCACACGGCTGAGACACATGCCCGTATGCTCAATTTTGAGCGTTCTGTTTCTCAATTTTAAGATGTATGGGACACACGGCCAAACCACATGCCCATGTGCCAGGCTATGTGTCACACACGGTCAAGACACACACCCATGTATCTACCTGTGTGGACAAAATAAGGCTATTTCCTAGCCTTATTTCTCACCCATTTGCTCAGCCACCTACACAAGCATTTTGAACACATCGAAAAGCCAATCCAAAACATTTAAATCATACTAAACCCAAGTCTCATTCATACCAAATTAAGCATTTATATCAAAAACACATCTATTATAAGCCCTTCCAATGGCTATTTACAACCAAAACATTAATATACCAGCCTAAGTTAATTAACCTATACATGCCATTATATTCGAAATAAGGTCTGCCATTTAGTACCCAAAACAAGCTGAAGGATAGTGTGATGTTACTCCAACCCATGTCCAAACTTTACGAGCTTCTGAGTACTATAAAACAGAGAAAATGAAACAGAGTAAGCACTTAGTGCTTAGTAAGTTCGTATAACAAGAAGTTAACTTACCATACAATTGTACAATAAGAAAACACACTCATGTAATCCAAGAAATTTGGCCATAGCTTAAGCACACAATCTCATCAAACATGTTAGTCATTCATTGCATATAAATACCAATAACAAAGATGAGCTCATCAAATTTCAAGTTTCATGCATGTCATATTTTTTTTAGATATTGATTTCATTTAATTTTCACTTGTCTACTTGTCAGAATTTTACCCGTTAAATCATTTGAAATCTCGATGGATACGAGGGTAGTACATGTTAGCTGTATAAATTAGTAATCTGTTAATTCATGTCTGGGAGTACTCATTAGAGCACTTGTGACAGCCTTAAAACAACCCTAGTCGGAATGTGGTTTCGGGACCACAAAACCGAGGCACAAAAATAATTTAATAATTATTTTGATGCCTATTGTATGTGTAAATTCATGTGTGATATCTTGGGTGCTTTAATTAGCATTATAATTGTGAATTTCACCTAAAAGGGCTAAATTATGAACTTTGAAAATATGCTAGACAAATGTGTGATGATTTATTAATGCATGCATGAGAAATAGTGGATTTGCATGTCAATTTGCCCACTTTTATGATAGTGGACGGTAATGATGAGGTTTTTGGCATTTTGTGATTTGTAATTTAGTAATAATAATAATAATAATAATAATAATAGAAATTAGTAATTGGTTATCATAAAATAAAAGCTATTATAGTCTCATGAAATAAAAGATAAATTAATTAATAATAGTGGTGATAAAAACAAAGTTGTTTATTTGTTCTTCCTCCATTGCCGAAACTAAGGCAAAGAAAGGAGATGATTCAAGCTAGGCATTCGGTCATTTTAGGCTTGATTAAGGTATGTTTCCATGTGAATTTTGTTGTATTTTTGTTGAAATTAAGTTCCTCATAAAGCTATGGATTGAAACCACACATGAATTTTTTATTTTCTTTATGAAATATACATTCGGTCATGGCCTTAAATGGTCAAGTTGATTTAGTTTTGTTGTTCATGAGTTCCTTGTAATTCTATCTTAATTCCCCAAAATGCATTCCTTGATTTGGTGGTGGTTTCATACTCGGTTTTGGAGGAGAGGTCACAAATTGGAAATTTTGATGGAAAATGTTAGTATATGTAGAATGAAGTGCCGAATGCCCTTGTAGATGAGGATATTTGTAGGTGAAAATAAAAGAATAAGAAGCTAAGGCATTCGGCCATGACCATGATGAGCTTAGCTTGTTGTTGATTGATGTTGTGTACCAAGGAATAAATATACATGAATCTAGATTAGTTAAATCTTGTTATGAGTAACTAACAAGAGCTAATTGCTTTCGGTTAATGTGGTGAAATAGGAAATTGTGGTATTGATGCATGTATTACCGAATCAAAAGCTTAAGTGATAAATTGATTATGCAATTAGGTAGGTTGTTGCATTCGGCCATGAATTCAATTTGTTATTTGAATTGGTAGATAGGTGTTGCATATTAGAATGAATTGATAATGAGCATAGGTTAGATAAATTTAGTTATAAATGAGTAATTTGAGTAAGTGATATTTGGCTAACACAACAATATAAGGAAATTATTTTTAAGCTTGGAATTTTGGGTGTTTTAAGCTATAATGTGCATTTGTGAGACTAAGGAATGCCGTTAGGCTATAAAATGTTAAAATATGCAATTGGTGATACATATTTTGTAACATGAGTTAGTTGAACATTGCTTATAAGTTAGTTTAGTATTCGGCTATGGGAAATTATACATGAAATTTAGTATGTTTTATTTTTGATGATTTGGATAATTGAGTTTTAATATGGAGCTTAGAGAAAGGTGCTAAAGATGAACTCCATAACAATATGAGATTCGGCCATCTTAAGAAATGTGATTATATTTTTGAATGAGGTGTTCGGTTATGCATGAGTTGTGCTTAGGTTGTCTAAAATGCTTTGTATGATGTTTGGTCTTAAGAAAATTTAGAAATAAGAAAATTCAATGCTCCATACTTAATACATGCTTGTACAATTGTTTAATATGGTCTTGGTGCTTTTGAAGTATAATATTAACTAGATTATTAAATAAAAAGGCCGAATGTGTACAAGGACTACCACATTACTACTTGATCAAATGTATTAATAAAACATGATTAATTAGCTACCCATTGAGACATTTGTATATTCGGCTATAAGGTTTATGTATAGGGTAGTGTTACTTGGTGTCAATGAACTTAAAAATGTTTATAAGGACTAGTTGAATTAAATGGTGAAACCGAATGTGATGTGTGTGTATTTATAAATTGGTGTATTCGGTCATTTAGGTAATGTGACCTTGAGTATAGATTAGCTTGAAATGAAAATTCTATGTATACAATTATAGAAGTATACATTCGGCCCAATTGGACCTTTATGATGTGGAAATAATGGTTAACCATGCTTAGGACCAAGGATGTATTCAATTAAGAATATTAATATGTATTAAGGTAAACATGTATGATGGAATGAATATGAATTATGTATATATATGTTAAGGTCAATGACTTCTCTAAATGATGCCATATATGATGTTATGTTTTAAATATGTGAATAAGAACTTTAAAGAGTGAATTTGCATAAATCTGCTTGGTACAGCAGCAGTAACGTGTTTTGGAAAAATCAACATAAATTGTGGGAGCTGAATTAGAGGCTGACTAAATTATTTAATTTAAGCTTAATGAGTCTAGTTTCTTATAAAAGAAACCTTATAAGCAAAGGAATTGCCGATAAAGAGATATTTAAAGTAGTGTGAGACAGTGTCAGATTGACTCCGAAATCCTCTGTTCTATTTTTAGAAAATCATTATAAATTGTAAAAAAATATCCACAAGATGTAATTTATATTCTTAGAATCCTTAATGAGTCTATTTTCAAGAGAGATATTCAAGAAAATTATCTGAGACCTGAACTAAGAGATAATTGAACTTTAGTACAGAAGGGTCGGAACCTTCCGACAGTGAATCAGGGGTAACTTTGAGGATTAAACTGTATTAATTAGTCAATTCAAAAATTCTGGAAATTTTATGGTAGAAAGTTACATGAGTCTAGTTTCAGGGAAAATTTATGGAACTTGATTTGGAGTTTCGTAGCTCCAGTTATGAATAATTTAGTGAATGTTGCTCAGGAAGTCAGCTTGTAGTGACTTGTGATATATATGTGATTGGCCGAATGTGTGTGTATGTGTGTGTGGCAAAGGATGTAGATATGTGTTTCTTATTTTGATTGTAAGTGAAATGATCAAGTGAGATATTTGAATAAGGATTAATAAAATTGAATTATTTAATTTAGCTCAAGAGCATAGAGGGACAAGTTCGGATAAAGGGAAAGCTAAAGTGGTTTAATAGCTGACTTATTGTTGCTCAGAAAAGTTCAAGATAAGTTTTGAGTAATTGAATTTGGTATTTAATTTAAAATGCCATGATATACATGTATGAAAAATGAACGATGTCCCATTGAGAAAGAAACCTTATACATGTTTGTTATGTAGCCAAATGGCTCATAGAGAAAGAAACTGAAATTGAGATTTGAAATGTATTGCTTATGTATGTTTGCTTATTAGGCCGAAAGTCTAGAAAAGCAAAAGAAGTATACATGTATGAGTTTTGAATGATATTTACGATATAAAGTCGAGGAGCATGTTATACATTTGTATGTGAATGAATTGATTGAATTACAAATGTGATCTTGCTATGCGAAGTGGCAACAAGTGAATACATATGCATGTGATTCAGTGATGTGAATCCGGGATTAAAGACCTGATGACTATATGTGGAGACTATGTCCGAGTTAAGACCCGAAGGCTATATGCGGAGATCATGTCTGGGTAAAGGCCCGATAGCTATGTGCAGAGATTATATCCGGGATTAAGATCCGCTGGCTTTGTGTGGAGATTTTATCCGAGCTAAAGGTCTCGATGATGATGCAAGTAAAGTCTAAGACTAAAAGACTTCATGGTAACGATTGCTAATGAATGCGCTTAAGGCGTTAAGTTATACAGGTATGTACCTTAAGCTTATATGCAAGCTTGTTTTGGACCAAATCATAAGGTCATTATACAATTGCATATGCGAGTATGAAATGAGACTATTAATATGGTTATAGTACAATTGATCAATGCGAAATGTTATGTGAAATTATGTAATATGTCTATGTTTACATGAGCTCACTATTAAGTGAAAGTTATCTGCCTATTGTATGTGATGAGAATATTAAGTGAAAGTTATCTGCCTATTGTATGTGATGAGAATGTGTATATTCGGTTAAGGGTGGCATACCCAAAGAAGAGGGAAACAAAAAAAAAATGCGAACAACTATGTTATAATTTGATTTTTATCTGTTGTCATTGCTTAAAACTTACTAAACATTGTAATGCTTACTCTGTTTACTTTGTTTCCTCTGTTTTATAGATCTTTTTTTTGGAAGCTACGGACTCGGGGATTGAAGCTTTAATCACCTACACTATCGTCGTTATTTTGGTACATTTGTTAGTTTTTTTGGAACAATGGCATGTATAGGCTAATCTCCTTTTGTTGACCCGAATTACATTTTGAGTTGTAATTATTCTAGCCATGCGAAAATGGCTTGCTTAATCTCTAAGTTGAGTATATGTTTTGTTGGAAATATTATGCGACTTGTTACTTTGATGCATGGGTTATATGATGTGATGATGGTATGTTTAATACCTAGAAATTCGATTTCACCTATTGATAGGTAGTCGCATTGCAACTTTGATAGTACTCCTATAGTAAATATAAGTGACATGGTTGCATTAGTCGAATTACCTCGAAAGTTAGATTGTTCGGATCTAGAAATTAAAGTTGATCGCTAATCGTAATTGATGTTTAACCGAAACTATGTCTTGTATGTATCTATGAACCTCAGTAGGTTGTATTTAGTTATGTAATATCTTAATACCCTATCCCGGCGACGGACAGGGGTATAGGGTGTTACAGCACTTAAACAGAAAGTTCTCTCACAAGCACTACAACAGGAAGCTCATTGAGCCATTT
This sequence comes from Gossypium stocksii, assembly GCA_020496765.1. Taxonomy (NCBI): domain Eukaryota; kingdom Viridiplantae; phylum Streptophyta; class Magnoliopsida; order Malvales; family Malvaceae; genus Gossypium; species Gossypium stocksii. The sequence continues at coordinate 23,975,562 of CM035624.1, forward strand.
AACGGGAAGCTTATCTAGGCTTGGTAATGGGAAGCTCACAAAGAGCCTATATCGGGTAGCTTCAAAGAGCATTTAATGGGAAGCTCCGAAGAACACTTAATCATAAAGACTGGATAGCCATATAAAGGAAAGTTCAAGTAAGCATTAACAGGGCGCTCATATAGAGCTGCGTTTGTGTCCGTAATGTATGTAAGATCACAATCGATCACATAACAGTACGCTCACAAAGAGCTGCGTATGTGTCCACAACATATGCAGGACCACAATCGATTAAGTAGCTTCGAATAGCTATAAACGAGAAGCTCGCAAGAACACTATAACGGGAAGCTTGAGAGGGTTTATAATGGGATGCTCTTTCGAGCTATGGTATGTCCACAACAAATGCAGAATCACTACTATTTCGGGAAACAGAACCCTATATCCAATCGAATTTCATTAATTTAAACGGGATTTAACTTTTATCGGGTACTTTCCGGATATGTAATCAGATTTCATACACATGGCCAATACAACATTCACATACGGATCATTCAAATCAATTCAAACATATAATTACATAATTAAGTTACACAAACTTACCCCAATAATTGTTCGTGAGTTGTAGTCTACTAATCTGATACTTTTTCCTTTCCATGATCTAACTCTGTTTTTTATCTTTCCGAATCTACACGAGTAAATTTAACATCAATTTGATACAAATTACATTCAATTTTATCCAAGTTACATCTTAGGCAAAATTATCTTTTCGCCTTTATACTTTTGCTAAATGACGATTCTGTCCCTAAGCTCAGAAAATGAAATTCATGCAATTTAATCCTTATTCAAAGCTTAATTATTCTCATACATATCAATAACAACCCATGAATTCCATGAAATTTTAGAATTTTCCCTAAGTTCAACACTTTTCAATTTAATCCCTAAAACATGATTTCACCCAAAATTCTTTAATAAAATACCTTTAAACATCCATTGACATCTCAATTTCATCATCAAATAACTAAAATCATATGAACTTATCAATAGTATCCTTCAAAACTTTCAACAAAATAAAAAAACTAATGAAATAGTAAGTTGGACCTAGTCGTAAAAGTTTAAAAACAAAAAAATTTCAAGGAAAAAGCAAGAATTAAACTTACAAGAAGCTAAAATATGAAAGACCAGCTTAAACCCTCTTCAATGGCTGTTTTTGATAGAAAAATAATGAAGAAAATGTCTAAAAACTATTAAATCACATTTGGCCATCTAAACTTTGTTTTAATTCCAATTTTGTCCTTAATCACATAAAATCCTTGATTTTTTTTCAGGTTACGTCGCCTCTGTAACAGCCCGATTTTGGGTCTAGTCAGAATAGTGGTTTCGAGACCATAAATTTGATGTAGAAAAATCTATTTTTAATATATTTTTATGGTCTACAATTTTATAGAATAATTTCATGAAAATTTCGTTCGAAAATTTTGACGTTTGGGCACTCAATTTAGTTAAAAGGACTAAATCGTAATAAGTACAAAATGTGAGTTCTATAGGTTAGAGGTGTCTAATTGTTATGAAATTTTAAATTGGAGGTCTTTAAATGGTAATTAGACCATTGGTAAAGTTGGTGGATAAAAGTAGACATGGTTAGGTATGCTTCTAAAGTTTTTCATTAAGGGCATTTTAGTAATTTGGCAATTAAATGAATTAAAAAGCCAAATTAAAAGTTAATTTTTGTCCATCTTCCACCCTATGGTCGAATGTATCAAGGAGAAACCATGGCTAGGGTTTTTCAAGCTTCCAAGCTTGATTATCGAGAAAAATGAGATTCAGAATTAGAACGGGGAAAAAATGAGTATTTGATGGTTAGGTCTTTTTCGCCACTTTTATGCCAAGGTAAGTTTGTATGTAAATAATGCATCTTTATATTATGTTTTAATGCTTTATTTTTGTATAAATTGTGTGGTTGACTCTTTGGATATATTTGTTAAAATTTTGATAAGTGAGAAATCTCGGTTAAACCTTAGGAATAAAATAGGATACGAGTGACATGTCACTAGGAACCTATGTTTGATTATGTCATTGTGTGATTCCGGGTGCTGGTCTTGTACATCCTACCAGTGGCTAGGTACTCCGGCATGTGTTGCGGATACTTGTTAACTTGTGTGAGTAGCACTGGGTAGTTACGTTTGGCTGTCAGCTTGTGTAAGCAGACCCGCGACTAGCTCGAGAACGAGCATATATGTGAAATGAGATATGAGGTAGCTTAGCTACATATGTGGCACTTATGTGCATGATTTTTCGAGTATCCGTTAATATTTCATGAGTTCAACAGGAATGTCAAAGATGAGAAATAATGTGGTTATATTACGAATTAATTCAGGCATATACGTAACGTTTAAAATTATTGACTTCATGATATTGTGAATTCATGATTTTTACGAGAATGTTTTGCAAAAGCTTTGTGACTATTGATTCATGTTTGTGATGTATGAAATACATGGTAAATTTTGTTAGTGATCGTGTAATTGGCTTTCGAGCCAAGTTGAGTTATGATATAGCATGTCTTATTTGCACAAATTGTGATTTATCGGATATGAGAAAAAGGAAAGATGGCATAATTGCCTATTAAAAATGTTTATGGGAAAATATGAGCTTTAAACAATTGAAAGATGTTAAAATATATACTTGAGAAGTGTATACTCATAATCAATGTGTATGTTTATTATGAGGTTGGAAATGATTGAATGAACGTGGTAACCTGTTATAACGGAGCAATAACGGTTGATAGGCTAATGTCAAGACATGTTAAATTATGTTTGCAAATTGATAGAGCAAACAATGTGTCTGAATAAGTTATCACTGTGAGCTTTATAGCAATATATTTTATCTTGTGTTTATATTTTTGGTCTTGGTAAATGATTGGTAATAGAACTCATAAGTGAAAAACTCGATAAGTGATGACTTTTGTTAATGTTGTGATTAAGCAAGTTATAACTATGAGATTTTTAATGACATTTATGTTATCTTTCATTATATAAATTGCATGATTAAGTTGAGTTTAAGATGTTTATTATTTGTATATAAACTTACTAAGCTATGTACCTTACTCCCCTTCTTTTCCCATGTTTTATAGTGTCATCAAGTTAGCTCGGGTTGGAGATCGCTGGAGATCCTATCACACTATCAAGCTATTATGTTAGGTATGGATGAATTCAAGTATTTAGAGTTTATGGCATGTATAGCGACTCAGTCTTGTGGCCATATGTGTTGGCTTATAATAGTTCGTGATTCATTTTGTATATAGTCATGGAAGTGATTAATGTTGGTTATGAGTATATTTATATTAATGTCAATTGTGAATGTGGAAATTTGTACAAATTGATGTGGAAAGGTTGATGTTCTAAGCATGATTAATAATGGTATGAGAATTACATGTTATTGTCTTGGTTGTGATTGTTTGGTTGCTTTTACATGCTTGAATTTGTGCTATGTGATGTTGTGTAGATGTGGGCAAGTGAGGGTGGTAAAATGACTTAGTAAATAGCTTAGTTTTTGTCCACACGGGTAGACACATGGGCGTGTGTCTAGGCTGTGTGTGACACACGGTTAGCTCCACGGGCATGTGTTTAGGCCGTGTGTCCCCTACACCTTAATTTTGAGAAATAGAATGCTCAGAATTGAGCACACGGGAAGAGACACGGGCATGTGTCTCAGCCATGTGGATAGCACGGCCTCGAACACGGGTGTGTGCCCTGGCCGTTTGAAGTCCACACCTATTTTTTGTGAAATTAATTTTCCACACTACCTAGCATACGGGCATGTGCTCGACCGTGTGATCTCAATCTGGTCGTGATTTATAAGTCAGAGAGTTACACGAGGTTGGGACACGGGCGTGTGTGACCATACAGCCTGCCCACATAGGCGAGTCCTATATCCACACAAGCATGGGGCTCTTGTTTTGTGGAAAATTTTTTAAGTGTTGTAAAAATTTCTGAAGTTCTCGGTTTAGTCTCGAACCACTTCCAATGCATGTGTTGGCCTTGTAGGCTCATTTTAGGGACATTATGATTGAATACAAACAGTTTTAAATTGGACAAAAATTTATGACTCAAAATGGTATGTTTGTTCGTGTGATAAGTCTGGTAATGCCTCATACCCTATTCCGGCGTCGAATACGGGTAAGGGGTGTTACAGCCTCAGCCATTTAAAATGGGTTCATTTGCCCTTTTAGTCCTCCTTATTTAATTATTAAGCTATTTAATCACTTTAGCAAGTTTTGCACCTTTTTCAATTTAGTCCTTTTTAATTAATTGACTACTGAAACGTTAAAATTTTCTAACAAAAATTTTAATAATACCTTAATGACACTCCGTAAATATTTATAAAAATATTTACGGCTTGATTTATAAAATCAAGGTCTTGATACCTCTTTTTTTAAATCACTTGACTTAACTATTCCTTATAAAACATAAATTATTATTTCAAAAATATTTTAAAAACCACATTTGACTCGTAAATATTAAATAATAAAATTTACGAGCTTATTTTTCAAATTTAGTGGCCTCAAACCACTATTTCCGACATCACTAAAAATCAGGCTAGTACAGCCACAACAATATTATCTAAAATACTTCTTCTAGGTACGAAACTCACTTGGTTTTGAGACATAATCATTACCATCATAGGGCGTAACCTATTGACTAACACTTTAGTAATGGTCTTGTACTCCATATTACATAAACAGATAGGTTTAAATTGGTTAATTATTTCAGGGCCCACAATTTTAGGTAACAATACAATTAACGTTTTATGTAGAGTAGGATTTAAAGGTTTACCCTCTAAAACTTGATGCACAAGGCAGCAAGTTGAATGGCCAACAATATCGCAATTAGATTGATAAAATTTAGTCTAAACCAGGGGCTTTCAAAGGGGATATACTAAAAACTACCCGACGTATCTCATCATTAGACGCAGTAAGGAGCAGCCCATTTTTAACCTCAGAGGAGATTTGAGCAAACGCATCATAACAAGGTAAAGTTCCATTAACAAAATAGCTAATAGAATGTAAATCCCCAAATATTCCAAAGTATGTTGCTTCAGTTCTTCCCCATCAAAGCACTAATCATTACCAATTTTCAACCCATCAAACCTATTCATTCTTCGTTTTTCCAAAGTGCTTTTGTGAAAATAACTAGTGTTTCTATCTCCATAACTAAGCCATTTCGCTCTTGATTTCTGAAACCACAAGAGTTCCTCATGATTAAAGACTTCTTCTAACTCTTTGCGAATGTCCATCTCTCGTCTCTGAAGACTGACAAAGGTTCTTAAATCAAGTATTTTTTGCACCTGCTTAAGTTCAAACAGTAAGCTCCTTTTCTTTACAAATAAATTCCCATAAACTCTTTTATTCCAATCCCTAATTGTAACTTGGAATCTCTCCAGATTAGTTAGGATCTTTTCATCATTATTCCAATGATCTTTACCCGGTCTTTTGATGTCAACATGCAACATCCAACTATCAAGACATCTAAAAGGTTGGTATTCTCAGGTTTAAGAGAAACTAAGATTGGTCTATGGTCAGATTTCAGTCGAAAAAGGTTTCGCACCAAACAATTTGGAGCAAAAGAATCTTATTTAGAATTACACAAAGCTCTGTCAAGTTTCTGAAATGAAGAGCCCCTGCAACAAGTAAATCTGGAACCAATATAACCCAAGTCACACAAACCATTGTTAAAAACAAAACCTTGAAACCATTTACAACCAACTCGAGAAATAGATGCTCCCTTACGTCAATCAGACCCATCTAAAACAAAGTTAAAGTTACCAGCTATCAACCAAGAAACTCTAATTAAATTAGCCATGACATTAAGCGTGTTCTAAAGGCCTTTCCTTGTATTCGACTACAGACTACCATAAACTGCAGTACATAAAAATGACGAAAAACCTTGTGCGGTCATGATATACATATGAACCATTTGGGGTGCAAAATAAACAATGTCAACAAAATTTGAGTCATTCCATAAAACCCAAATTCCGTCTGCAAAACTATTAGCTTCAACTCTAAAAGATCTATTCATACTACAAGTTATGCCTTGGAATGAAAGACAATTCCGATAATAATTTTTGAAATAGTTTTATCTACTCGATTCCCATTATTTTTGGTTTTGAACAAACAAATAATATCCAGATGCACTTCTTTCATATACTCACTAACAAAATTATGAAAACGGGGATGACCCGCACCTTGACAATTCCAAAACAATATATTTGTATCCATAAACATAAAAAGATATATCCACGATAAAGAAATCAACAATTAAAAATCGGCTCTATTAGAGCCCCTACCTCCGACCTGCTCAGTTTCTATAAATGTATTGAGCACCAAGCAGGTACAAAACCTGAATCTAAACCACCCGCAATTTCTTCCATGGCTACCTCTAAATCCACTATTTTCGAATGCAAAACCGCTGATGAATTCTCAATTGGCTTCTTTTGCTGTTACATTATTTGAGTAGAAGTTATGGAAATATATTTCGGCGTAGGCACTCTAACAAAACTAGTTCCAAAATGGAACAAACCATTTTCCTTACCCACCATCATACCCATGGACTCTTTAACTGAAGATACCCCAGCAGGATCACCACCACCAAACCGAATAGCCTGATGTTTAACAGAATTTAGGTGACTCAAAATTTGAACTGGTCCAAAACCCTCCCACCTCAGTAACCTTTTTCATCTTACCATAGGCCATAGCAGAGCCATCATCAAAATATTGTTGATTGAGCCCCAATGAATCTTTAATAAAGCTATTGGGTTTTGGCACCTTTTGCCCAACTTTGGGCCTATGTCCAACAGTGACTCATTTACCCTTACCACTCTACCCCATTTTTCTTAACCCCATTAACACTCTTAGTTATCGTTTTATCTAATCGATCTGTAGCATTGAAATCCTCAAAAGTAGCATTTAATTCCTCCTGCACCAAGTTTCCATCTTGACCACGAATCTCGCCTTGATTCAATCTATTTTTTTCAGGATAGTGAATTTAGATCCTCCTTGATTGACTCTTAGGCCACCACTTTGGTTTTCACCATTGCTCCAGGCTTTACCATGATGATGCCTCTCAACCAACATCCAATGGCCGAAGGCCTGTTCTTCCACGTGCTTTTGGATACCCTTGTTAACCGCAGTTAATCCCGACGATTCCTTAACTTTTTTCGATGTCGTTTCATTCATGCCAGTGCAACCTTCAGAGCTATGACCGTATAGACCACACTAAAAACAGACATTAGGTAACGATTCATACTCCACCCTTTGTAATCGACCATTTATCCTCATCTTCACAATTAACGGCTTCTGTAAATCCACACATGCTGCCAGCCTCGCGAAATGACCCCTCCTTGCAAGATTCGTATTGATATCAAGTTTGATGACCATTCCAATTGTTTGTCCAATAGCACAGAGCAATACCTCTGAGTAAAACCCTTTAGGTAAACCTGGTAAATGTATCTGGACAACATGCACATTCATACCAACATTCATGATTGAAAAATCCAGCGACTGAGGCCTTACCATCAGATAATTACCATCAACAACCCAAAAACCTCCTATTAACGCATTGTTCTAGTAAACTATATCATCAAAATGAACCAAGTAAAATTCATTTTCCAAATCCATATGTTGGAATACGCCTTTAGGTTTCCATAAAAGTGTGATCTTATTGATGAGTGCATTAAACCCAATTTTAGATCCTAAAAGTTTAACGATTACAATTCTTGACATTTTACGCTCAATAAATTTGTGGACGTGATCTGAAAAAGTAATCGGCGGAACTCCATCCACTGTTTCTGTAACCACGTCCCCATCTTGTAGATCAAAATCCTTTTCCAGACTAGGCTATTGCCCTAATTCGTGATCATTCCCTATGAAAGTTGCCTTACACGAGATGGGTAAGGATTTGCCTCCCATCGCCATCAACATTCGAGTCATCAGCATCTTGTGATGACTCTGACCGCCTTCTTACTTTCTTAGTTGCTCTTTCTCCGCTGGTACTAGGCCTACCATCAGTAGCGTCCGCTATTATTATATCAACAGATTATTCTTTTATCAATATATGACAATTAATTTATATTTTTTTCAAAATATAATTATTCTAAATTTAAAATTCTCTTTTTCAACTTTGTATGTTTTAATTTATTTTCCTTTTAAAATATAATTATTTTTTGAAAAAAGTATTACTTTAAAAGAATTTTTTTTCACTCAAATTTTTAGTTTCACTCAAAGTGTAATTAATAAATTAATTGGAATTTTGAATTGTGAAAAATATAAAATGGTCAAAGTTTACTATTAGGCACTACACTATATTATGCGTAAATTATAAATTTATTATCTACATCTTAAGTATAAATTTTATGCTAAGTTATTTTTATTTTATTTTATATATTATCTAATTTATATAATATAAAAATTAAATATACTATAATATAATATAAATGTTAAATAATATATGTTTACATTGAATAAAAGAAACATATATAATATTAGTAAAATATATATTACTAAATATTAAATAAAAATAATTACATTTTCAAAATAAAAAATAACATGGATAAGCTAAGCAAGTTTGGACAAAATTAATATGTACAACTATACATGGTATTAAAATAATGCGTAGGCCTGAACTAAACTCAATTTATGAACATTTGCACTCTAGTTTGGTTATTTTTAGTCTCTATATTTTTTGAATTTTAAAATGTTAATCCTAATCCAAATAGTACTCATTAAATTCACCAAGTTAAATTTTTTAATTTCCAAAATCTTATGTGCAACAAACATATTATTACATGTGTAATGTCATGTTAGTTTGTTATTTTCACATAATACTAATAAAAAAATCACATTATTTTGGTTAATAGATATAATGGCTACTGTTTGAATCAATACTGAAAATTCAATATTAAAAAAAGATTAAGACTAAAAATGATCAAAATTGGAGAGTAGACAAAATTTGACTTAACGAATTTAATTGCTAACGTTTGGTTGGAATTGAAATTTCAAAATTCAACAAACACAAAGACTAAAAACAACCAAATTAGAATATAAACTAAATCTGCAACTTACCCATAATAAAAAGACTAATAACATAATTTAACCAATAAAATTAATAAAAAAATTAAAATTAAATAGGTTAAATTCACTATTAGTCCTTATACTTTATGAAAGTTGTGATTTAGTCACCATACTTTAATTTGGTCATTTTTAATCTCTATACTTTTCAAAATTTGAAATTTAAATCCTCACCTAATGATAATTGTTACATTCGTTTAGTTAAGTTCTGCTATTTTCAAAATACTGATTAAAACAAACCACGACATACCAATTGATTTAAACATACAAATACCAACCTTCAACTATGCCATGTCACATTGAAACATGCTATTTCATTTCAATTACATACAATTTCAATTCACTCATCCTAATCTTCATAACTTTGATACGGACCATATTAATTCTATACCAATATCTAACTCACACATGACAGTCAAACACCCAAATTTCAACAATGTATCAGTGTCATTTAAATACTTAACTGATGACTGCCATCATATGCAAACTCTGTTAATGGTAAAAATATTCTTTAGTTGTTTTCGAATTCAATTATATAACATTACAACTATCTCTTAGTATAATCACCCGCTCTAATTGTCTGTCAGTCTAAAGATGACATGTTGTATTGACATTTAGTTTTGTGCCTAGAGCTTCATACAATCTATCTCAAAATCTGAAGGTAATTTTCGAGTCTCGGTTAGAAATGAGAGTTAATGGCATATCATGTAATCTGATAACTCAGGGATGTACAGTTCAATTACTTCTCAAGTGAATAGTCTATTCTAATAGGAATAAAGTATGTTGACTTGGTCAATATGTCAACTATTACTCAAATTACATCTTCTTTTTCTGATATCAAAGGTAAACCCAATTTAAAATCCATTACATCTCGTTTCCATTCCCATTCTGTAATGATTACAGGCTATAGCAAACCTGATGGAACCAGACATTTGACTTTATCTTTTTGGCATATCTGACATTTAACCACATATTTTGAGATTTTCTCAACTCACAGAATCGGTTATGAAAGCAAAGATTATCATTATCATTAATACGAAACTCAAAAGTCTAATCATTGTCAAGTAGTTTATGTTTTGTTAAATGATAGTCCTTTAACAAACTGTCAGTAATATCATGCCAATCATAGAAAATTTCACAGCTTTATAACATTATTATGAGGTTTCCAGTTAACAATCGTAGAGTTTTTTTAAAATTGACTCCAGTACATTCTGTCGATAGGAATTCCACTTCTCGAAGCTAGAATTCATATTAATTGAATTTTGCGTATAGTTGTTTCTTTTGTAAAGTCTACAACACAGTTTTCAAATATTGATCATGTTCAATTTCATTCTTCTAACAATCAAAATGTCATCAATAACCACATCCACAAAACTGTCTATGCACGACTGAAAATTTTGTTTATCACCATAATTGCGGCTCAGGTGTTAGTTAATTCAAACGGTCATATCAGAACTCACATTATTCATATCAAGTTCGAAAAACAGTCTTTGATACATCTGAATCTTAATTCTAAGCTGACAACTACTTGTTCAATATTCAATCCTCGAAATATAGTAACTCTTTTCAATTAATAACAGATAATTGTTTTTCACAGTCACTTTGTTTAGTTACCTATAATCAATGCATAATATCATAGTTTCATCTTTCTTCTTTATAACTCTTGAAAAAAGTTATATTTTAGACCTCTAAACTGAAGTATGTGCTTGTAATTAAGAAAATATGTTTGCATTTTAGACTTATTATTAGAGCATTGCATACTAAAGGATTGTGTTTCAACTATAAATTTATGTTACTTTTAATTGTTGGAAAAAGGTTTGGTAGTCTTTGATCGTAGGTGCAGGTAGGATGAAAGAAAAGAGAAAGATGAAAAGAGAACGAAGGATGTGAAACATTGCAATGGCAAATGGTGGGATACATTGCCAACAGAAAGGCCATGGTAGTTCCAAGAAAATGATGCAGCACTTAATCCATGTCACTCCTAACTAGCTGTACGTGTACCAAATAAGTCGCCTTAAAAAGAGGAGTAAAAAATGTGTACTGAGAGGGATGGATCTACCATAGAAAAGGAGGAGAGAGAAGAGAAGAAAACATATATGGATTGTAAGGAGAAAAAGAAAAGAAAGAGAGTAGTTACTCTCTCTGCAACAACATCCAGTGGAGTGATTAGAAGGGAAGAAGAATGGAGCAGCTAAAGAAAGGGGTACCACAGATATGAAGAAGGGGAAGAGAAATTTGCCCTGGGTTTTGCACAGAAGTTGGATAAAAAGTTAGAGTGCAGTGATAACTTCTTGTAGTTTTGCCTTTGTTCTATTTTCTTGGTTTTGAATTCTATGATTTGTGAAACTTGAAGTATGTTGATGAATTATTTAATTTTGGATTTTATTAACTAACCAATGAGCTAATTATCTTCGGTTAGAGTTATTTGGGTGAATATTAAATTAACTGTAATGCTCATGATATGCTTGTGACTAAATTTACTATTTTATTCGATTCTGGTTTATTTGGAGTGCATGCGAACTCTAGACATAGTTGATTGCATGTTATAAACTTAGATGGATTTGAATCTGAAATGATTGAATACATCAGGTTATTGATCATTTGATACAGGTGAGTACTCGAAAGAATATTCACAGCACTCTAGACATAGACAATGCGGTCTGTACAGGTATATCACATTAGTTGAATTATCATTTGTGAGTCTTATAGACATACACAAACTCCAAATAATAATTAGAGTTTAACTCTTGAAAGGAGTAAACTGCAATAGTGAATATCTGGGCAGTAGTTTAGTCATAACTTTTCCATGGCATTATTATGTTGTCAAAATATTCCCTGAGTAATTCCAACCTTTATCATTCAACAATAGAAATACTCTCTACTTGTTCCTTGTGAATTGCCATGACATTTAAATTGTTTGATCATTTTTTTATAATTGATATTATTAGTTCATTCATCAATTCTCTTCACCAATTTATATTTTGTTCCTTTTACACAATTTCATTCTTTAAATCTTCAGTAATACTTACCAATTCAAATCAACTACCGATCTCTGTGGAGATGATACTCATTCATCATTATATTACTTGAATCAATGTGTACACTTGGACATTTGCATTTTTTTACATGCAACACTTCTTCACAACAATATTGGAGTATTCCAATATGACATACTCGATCGAATAAATTCACAGTCTAATAGTTCTTGCAATGGAGTCTTTGTTTCTTTTAATTTTTATAGTGTCATTCTATATAGTACAATGGATATCGGAGTAGTTCCAGGTGTTACTTCAATAACAACTTCACCTCTCTCACTCCGACAGTAATCCTGATAATCCTTTACGAAACACATCAATGCATTCGTTAACTATCAGAACTTGTTCTATAGTGGATTCTGGTACTGTGTTATCTAAAATGTAGGCTAAATATATTTTACAACATTTTTTGATCATTTCTCTGGCAGATATTACTGGAATAATTCTAATAGTACAGTTACACCTATTAGCCTAAACTTTAATTGATTTACTATTCTGACATTTTAAATGCATTCTTTCTATCAATAGTTGACTACAGTGTCATACAAAGTTAACCAACTATACTAAGAATAGTATTAAATTCGTTGATCGATAGCAACATAAGGGATAGTGGTTTCTTCTCTGATCTAGTTTAGCATAAGCATTAAAAAGCAGATGAGCTTTAGATTTCACCAACAATTGTATATCCTTGGTCAATCCTCTATTCGGCATGAGTAGACATTTAAGCTTCAATAGACACAATTTCTCTGATAAACTTATTGAGATGGGTGAATTCTCATTCATAGTCTATCACAAATATGTTGCCCAATTTTAGTTCCATAAATCCTCTCTTTTCTTCTCTTCTCAAAGTACAATCGAGTAACTTTTTTTAACTCGGCTTGGAAGAAGTCTCAGTTTACTTGATTTTAGGAACAACATTTATTGACGTCATCCACCACTGATATGCTTCTTTCAGTAATGATATAACACATTTCAGACTATTTTCTAGAGAACACATTCATTCATAAAACATTGTTGCATAGTATGAATGTGAATTACAATATTTGCATGTGTAAATGATTGTATGTTGTAAAATTGTCTCAAGTTGCTCTGGCAATGAATATGGCATCTTGTAGCTCAAACCCGATGATCAAGTCGGGTAAAGGGTGTTGCAACCTATGATCACTCTTAACCCTTTCTAAATGATGCACTGATGAATTCGAAAGTCTTAGTAGCCATTTTACATTACCAAGTCACCTAGCAAGCCATTTAAGAAGCCCTTATCGGAACCATGTAAACCATGAACCAACAAAATTTAGATCTTCTAACCTTATTTTAAAAATGAAATCCCCAAATAGGTTATACATAATGCCTGACCCTCCATTATTACTATTTCTCTCATCCAATGAGATCATAAGTATCCATGGAATTGCATCATTTGACTTTAACTCTTCCAACCTATCCTACAATAGTTAACATTTGGTTGCCTTCGGATACCATACACTATTTTCATCAACACCTCTTCATTCTCTGACTTTATCCAACAACATGCATAAATATATTGAAAATCAACAAAAATAACTGACAAACTAAACACATTGTTCCAAAGCACCTATATTCCACTTGACAATCCTCGTGCCTCTACCTGAAAAGAACAATCAACCCGATCATTTTGATAACCGAGTACACCTTCATACCACTAATTTTTGTTTTCATAAGCACAAGAATATGGGGTTTATAAATCTCTAAAAATTGCTTCAACCTATGCATAAACTTAGAGTTCATCGATCCTTAGCAATTCCAAAATATTAAACATAACATATTAAAATTAGATAAAAATGAAAAAAGAAATAAACAAAGTAAGTTTACGACAATCTATTCTTAACAATTGGGACCACTTGACGACAAGCTCAAGTGCACCAAACTTTCCACCAGATTTTCATTCTTCTCATTATTTTCCCTAACCGAATTTCTTTCTATGCCATGAGCTTCTAGTTCTCTTGACATGGAATCCACCCACTCTATCACGTGGTTATTAAGCTATATGAATTAATTCTAGTCGTTTTCATACCTTGAAACCTTTCTTCATTATATCTTTTATAGAGATACCCTTCTTCTTATCTTGCTCCAAGTTTTAATGAAACCATTCGCCCTAGTTGTTCCTTGACTGTTGCTCCTCATTAGAATTCTCAACTACTACAACAATATTGTTTGTTCATTGGTAAAAAATAATAGGTTTCTCTGCTATAATTTTACCCAGATTGACTCTTTTGGACACACATCTTGTATTGCAAACAAGCTCTCCCTCGTCATGGGCATCAAAACCAGCATGTTATTCCACAACTACCTTTTTCCCTTTGGCCTGAGTTGTTAGGCTAGCAGTAGCTCGATCTTACTTTGGAAGGTCCTACACTACTTCAACCCCTTCTTTCATAATGGCCATGTCATCCCCAATTTTATAATAATAATTCTCATTAGTTAAATCTTCAATTGCATTATACTTATTATTTTGGGATTTTGATGAATTTCCATAAGATTTCTCTTTTCTTTATCCTTTTTGTTTAACACGTCATTCCCCCAATGACGATCAATTACATGCATCCATGGACCAAACAACCCATTTTCCCTTGTCGTACCATCATTTGGCTTCTCATTTTATTCTAGTTTCTCAACCCTTATAGTTGATACATCACCTTTAGGACATGTTGCTTGCGAATGGCCATAGCAGCCACATCCATAGCAAATAACTGGAAGACCCTCATATTTGATAACCTAGGCTCTACCATCTATCATCACATATGGAATCAGTGGTTTATTAAGGTCAACAACCATCACAATACGAGAAAAACGACCTCTATTACCAACTCAAGTATTGTAGTCTATTTTAACTACTTTACCTATCACTTCAATTATTGCCCTAATAAAACATTTAGTATAGTACATATATGGGAGTCTAGGTAATCGAGGCCAAGCAAAAACCTTAGTTGAATTCCAGTCACTTTTAAAAAGTCCCTACTCTAGGGTTGAACAATCAAATAATGCCCATAAATCATGCATGACCCTTATGCTAGTGCTTTGTTATAATCCTCCATTGCACTAAACTTGATTATGTAGTAATTGTTATCCAAGTCCACTGTTTGAAAAATTTCCAAAGGTTTTCATAACATTGTGACCCTATTTACCAAAGATTTGTATCCTATTGCTCTTCTTATCAGTCTGATGAAAACCGAGTTCGCCATGCTCATATCGATAAAGTTATGCACCCATTTTTTAGAACGCTATTTTCGGGTAAGATCCTTCTTCACTTACTTTCACATCATCATTCCTCAGAATAAGTCATCCTCTAATTCAAACTCATCCTCCAGTTTCAGAATCGATGTGTTCTTCTCCATCAACATATCCTTAAAAGACTTCCTTAGACTCTCCGCATTCTTTATATCAACATCACTCCCATCCAGATCTCTATCTTCCTTGTTTTTAGCTTTTTTTCATTGCCCACTCCTCTTCCAACGAAATTAGATCACTGGGCCGTTCATTGCTTTGTTTCAGAGGAAATGGGGAAATGCCTCCATCTCTGTTAATACTTTTATTTAATTAAATACATTAAAAGTATTGTCTTAGAGGAAATGAGGAAATACCTCCATCTCTTTTAATACCTTTATTTAATTAAATACATTAAAAGTAAAACAACTTTATTTTAATTAAAACTTGTGACACCCCCTTTTGTCCATCTCACCATAATTCACTTTTCTTCTTATTCTTCTTGATTAAGTTTGATGTCAATTTGAAGTTAAAAAATAGCAATTCACACAATAAAACAATATCTTATCATCTCCGACAAGCTGCTCCTATGGTTTGGTGATTTTAGATTTGAAATGTAAACTATAGGCTCACTTATGTTTACCAAAAGGCTGATGGCATTATAAAATTTGTTGAAAATTTACTACTTTTTTGTGTGTAGCTTTTTTCAATTTTTTCAATTTGGATTTTTTAATTCAGAATATGTCAGTTAAAAGTTTCAATATTCAATGTTTTGACAAGCATGAAATTGGAAATAATGAATCTGCTTTTATTTTTTTAAGATTTGCATTTCAAGTATAAGAATTGGTTTCCCATTAATATTCAGATTCTACTTCTCTAAAACTTGCAGATATGTAGGTTTGAAATGCAAGACCATAACCATGATTGTTTTTTCCTATGTTTATATAAGTTCAATTTTCTTCAACTTCAAATAAGTATTTTCATCTTTCTTTGCAATCTTGTAAGAATATGTTAGTTCCTCATCCACCAAACACCCTATTTTGCAACTATGGAAGAATATGGAACTCAAAACCGTATCAAGAACATGAAAAAATGTGGAGTTAGGTTTTCGTAGAGTTTGAAGAAAGGAAAAAAAGGTCAGATAAACATAAACATTAACATAAACATAGGTTATGATACCTACTTAAATGTGATAACCGTATCAAGAACATGATAGAATTTTTTTTCCCAAATTTTATTAAGAAACTAGTAAAACAATTAGGTACATATTTTGTTTTAATTTATTGATTATTTCTTTAACATGAGTAACGTTTGTAGTAGTACCAATAAATTAAACATATTGTACAATCAATAAGATAACACATGTTGCATGTTCGAATAATGAAGACAATGTTATTAGGAGGAATAACTATAAATAGTGTTTACAGTATTAGAACATCCAACGTGTATAATGAGAACGAAATTTAATCTTTATTTCATTCTAACATAAGATTAAAACTGTTTTTTCTTTTTAAAATAAAATCAAGTTACACAAGAAAATATCATAAGAAATTAGAGGGGAAATTCTTAGAAAATGTAAACAAGTTCATAAGGTGAGGCTTAAACCATACTTGAGAAACTTTGCCTTGAGACTAAGCTGTGAAACATATCATACACGTAGCAAGGTAAGTGTGAGTCTCCTTGGGACGGTTTACTCAAACTCTAATGGTTAAACTATCTAATTGATCTCCCAACTTTAAGTGTTTTCATTTAGTCACCTAACCATTAAATCTTTAATGGCAGTTAATTTATACACGTCACATCATGTTCACATTTTTATTTACTCTTTTGCCATTTCAATATTGAAATTTTAAATTTCAAAACATTAAAATCAATTAAATAAATTATTGATAAAAATTTATCCCTTGATAGTGTCAACCAATTTGTTAATATAATATTGAAATTAATTAAATTAATTACTTTAGTCTCCTTTTAAATCTTAAAATTTTATTTTATATTTCCAAATCAAAATCAACTCAAATAAATAATCTTTAATAATTATACATGAAACTCAAATTTCTTTTAATTATATGTTCTCAAGTCTTTCATACTAAGCTAAAAGAAAATAAAAATCCTTACAATTAATTAAATTAATTAATTTTATCACATGTGAAATAAAATCCAGAATTTTTTCATCACTTCTTTACCCAAATGAAGAACAAGCAATTAATTTACTTAATTGCAATGATTTTTCTTTGCTTTTAGCTTAGTATGAAATATTTGAGATTATATAATAAAAAAAGATTTTAAGTTTCGATGACAAATATTAAATATGAGTTATCGAGTTGAGTTTATTAAAAATAATATGGAAACATAAAATAAAATTTTAAAATTTAAGAGATTAATTTAATGAATTTCAATATTACAGTAAAAATTTGATAACATTATCAAGTGATAAAAAATTTTTCAACAATCTATTTAATTGATTTTTATATTTTGAAATTTAAAATTTCAACATTGAAAAAAAAAATTTTCAGCAATGTGATAAATAAGTAAAATTTGATAATTTTTTAATATATTATTTTAGTTTCTATTGTTTTTTCACTTTAACCCTTATTTTTTTTACCTAATCAATACTTTAAAAAATGATATGTATTTGGTTGATTAAAATGAAAGTGACCTATAAGTTAGGTGATCAAAATGAAAGTAAGAACATGATGTGATGTATACAGTTAACCACTGTTAGAGATTTAACAAAAGCGCTTTAAAAATTAAGTGACGAAATTACAAAGATTTTATTTTGATCCCAAAATAAAAACGCCTTAAGAATTAGTTGACTAATTAAATAGTTTACCCAACTCTAACTAATACTTAGTGTGTGAGCTAGATGATTGTTGTCTCTACTTGGACCATCCAACTTGTTGTAAAAAGAAGGAATATCAGGAGCAATGCACATGATGCTTGAGCTGCAAGCGAGCCAATCTAGAGTTGAATAGGTAACCGACCCACATGTTGGCTCCGATAGCATGGTTGGCCTCTTTAACACCCCACAACCAGTTGTTTGAGGGCAATTCATTTCTCTTGCCACAGGAGTATGGAGCATTAAAAAACTAACAAAGAAAAGGAAACCTTACAAATCTCAAATGTCCGAGGTTGAGAGAAAATACGTACTCTATCTCTTGCATAGAGCCTACAAAAAGGGTGAAGGGAAAAACACATGCAGAAGAGGCAATCTGAAAGGGGTTTGGTTGGGCCATAGCCTCATGGGCTTGGTTAAGACCGGACATGAGGATTGTGCCCAAGTATCGACCTATATTTGAAAATGGGCTGTTTGTATATTGTTTCCAGTAAATTTTCACGCAATCACGATGTAGGTGTTACCAAAACCATCAACTGGGTGCTATTCCATGTCTTGTTTACTTGGAATTTGAGCTATTACGACAAAAGTTTCTTTTGCTCCCTTTTTTTTGACTCGTATAATAATAATGAGAACAATCAATAGAGAAATCCACAGCAAATTGTTTCTCTCTCAGCTGATTTCATGGACAGTGGAGGATAAGTATTATGGCGGCAATGGGATCTTTGCTGTTCGTTTTCAGTCCATATAACCTCCTCCTGTATAAATCAAGCAGGCGACTGTCTTATAATCCATTTGCTACATCCACACAATGGGAAAGGCTTATATAATATAATTTTCGGGACCAACTTTTTCATATTTAAATTAGTCTGGAACAAATGGAAAGAAAAGAAACCACAGTAAGAAGGCCAAGATATAATTTCTCTTTTTTTGGACGGTAGTTTGTTAATGGTCAGGACGGAGGCTGACTTAATGGGGTAAAAGTACCACAATACCTTATATTGCATTTTAATCCCTCTAGACAAACTAACGCATGTAGGTTAATATTTAGTGCATTATAAGGTGTAATAATAAATTTAGTTCTCAACTACTACATATTTTTTCATTTTGGAAGTAAATTAGAAGCTTTTGAAACAAATAAGGCTATAGGGTCATGAGGGCCTTAGAAACAATTTTAAAACAACAATTAAGTCCTTGTAAAATTTAAAAATTATTTTAAAAATTCATAAAATTATAAATAAAATTTATTAAAAAGTTATGAAAATTTAATTAAAAAAAACAATACCAACCCATTAAAATCTAATGGTTATAAGATTTTAAAAAATTTTGACCCCTACTCTTTTATTGGATCGGTATTGTTATTTTTAAAATAAAATTTTTATAACTTTTTAATATATTTTGTTCATACTTTTTTTGTTTTTTAATATTTTTAAATTTTAAAATGGCTTAATTCATTTTTTTAATTTGTTACTAAAGTTTTTTGACTCTTTAGCTTTATTAGTTTTAAAATTTTCTGAAAGAGTAGGGGTTAAATTAAATAAATGTGTAAATATTGAGGACTAAATTTATTATTACAATTTATATATAAACATTAAATTTTAAAGAAAGACTATTTTATTTACTCATCTAACTTATAAAAATTAATTTACCTTTTTTTTAAAAGAGAATAAAATGCATAGTTGAGAGGTTTGTGATACTTTAAAACTGAATAGTTTCTTAGTTAATCTATAGCTAATATAGTCTATGAGAAAATTCTCTTTTTTAAATAAAAAAAATAATATATCATAATAATTTATTGGTTTAAATGTAACATGTGGTTTGTTAATTTCTGAATTTATCCACAAATGGGGGCAAATTATTTAAAAAAGCCCTTTTTTTCAAAAATTACTGAAATTGGTCGATTTTTCAATTAATTACAGGAATAGGCCAAAAACCCAAAAAACGCATTCACATCAGCGCGTTGTCAGAGTATAAATCAGGAAAACGCTTCCTTGAGGAAGCGTTTTTGTCCATGTCAGCACAAAACGCTTCCTTGAGGACGCATTTTGTACTGACGTGGACAAAACGCTTACTCAAGGAAGCATTTTTCCCAGTTTTAAAACCCCCAACGGTCAGATTTTTTTACCGTTTAGCCCCCAACGGTAAAAAAAAACCTATAAAAACCCCCTCCCCTTTATTTTTTTCACACACAAATCCTCTCCAAATTATCTCAAAAATTTCTCTAAATTCTCTCAAATTTCTCTCAAATTTCTGTAAAATTTCTCTCAAATTTTCAATAATTTGCTCAAATTCTCTCAAATTTGTCTTTAATTTTTGCAAAAAAGCTCTCTTTACAATTTTTTTAAAAATTGTTTTCTAAAATTTTAAAATTTTTATCGTGTTAGCAATGGCTTCTGAATTAATTCGTCTCGATCCTACACACATCTCTGTCGAACAATTGAGAATGGTAAGTGTTTATTTTATTTTTCAATATTATTTAATACTTTTTTCATTTATGCAATTTTAATTAATTTTAATTTTGTAATTATTTATTACAGCCTGTAGATCGGGTGTTGCAATGCTATATCCGTAATATGTTTGCTCCTCCATCGCCGTTGATAGAGAATTACCTGCGTGAAGCGGGTTTTTGGCACGTGGCCACAATAGGCCGAGGATGCAAGTTGGACCCGAAACTTATCAGTGCGTTGATAGAGAGGTGGAGACCCAAGATGCACACATTTCATCTTCCATACGGAGAGTGTACTATCACTCTAGAAGATGTGCAGTTGCAATTGGGATTGCTGGTGGATGGGTACGCAGTGACCGGGTCCACTCAATCTACTGACTGGGGTGCCGTATGCTATGAGCTTTTGGGTGATATTCCAGATAGAATTAAGGGAGGTCGGATCGAGATGGGCTGGTTACAAGACACATTCCCGGAGCTAGATGATGATTCTACCGAACTAGAATTAATAGATATGCTTGGGCATATATCCTTCAGATTATCGGAGGTTATTTGATGCTGAACTTGTCCCGAAACCTCGTACATTTGAGGTGGCTACTAAAACTCGTTGATTTTAGGGCAGCCGGTGAACTTAGTTGGGGGTCTGCCGTGTTGACAACATTATACCGGGAGATGTGCGGGGCGACGGTACCGAATAAAGCCAAAATCGGAGGTTGCCTATCACTACTGCAATCATGGGCACGATATCGGCTTCCATTTTTACGTCCTCGAGTGAACCACCCACATACATTTCCACTCATAACGAGGTAAATTTTATAATAGATTTTACAATTATTAGGTTGATTTAAAATATAATTGTTTGATAAAAATTTATTTAATTAGATGGAACCATTCGGCTAGTTATATTGGAAGACCGACATCTCTAGAAGATATACGACTTCTATTAGACCAACGATCAGAAGCACAAGTAAGTATTATATCGAAATATGTAAACTTAATAAAATAGTTATTTCATAGATAGTATTTAGTATTATGTATATAACTAATATTTTTATCATGTTCATATAGTTTGAATGGACACCATACGAGGATTCGGCAATTTAGGCGGTAATTCCAGATGAATTCTTCCAAAATCTGAACATTTGGCATGTGAAGGTCCCAATGGTCACATATGCGATCGTGGAGATGCACCAGTCAGATAGAGTATTGCGACAATTTGGATTTTGACAACCGATTTTCGTGACACCTGAGAAGCTAGATGATGAGTACGAAATCGACTTACAACAAATCAATACGGATTGACCAAGATACTGGTCAAACTATATCGAAATGTGGGAAAATCGGTATGATTATATACCTACTCGGGAACCGATCATCGTTCCAGAGTTGGCGTGTGTGCCGGAATACATGCCATGGTTTAGGATCCATGGCAAGCCATATCTATTGTCAGAAGAGGAGAGGCGGCGACAAATACGTGTCCAAAGGGAACGACGGGGCCCTTTAAATCCAAGAAGAAGGGATGACCACGCGAGCCTATCAATAGTGGCGACATAGTTACCGAACCCATCAACAGCACCCCCACAGTCACTGGGCCCAACAACAGCACCCCCATGTCACCAGGCCCAACAGTTCAACAAACGACACTGACATCACAGCCTTTTCAAATTATGCCAGGTATGTACCGTGGCCCTTTTATGTATCCTAACCCTTATATGTTTCCTTTTTCTAGTCCCATGGCAGGTTGGAATGCATGGCCTGGTTTATCTCCGTTTCCGATTACTCCTGCTCAACCACCGATTTATAGGCTGCCGTCGCATGAGGGATCGCACGAGTTACCGTCGGGGGGCTTTTCTTTTTACCAAACCCCATCGCCTTATGGGATTCTACCACCTTCACCATGGATGATGCAAACACCTCCAGGTTCATTATTTTATCAAGGTGGGTCATCCTCCCAACACCCACAACCAGATCCCTTAATAGAGGAACCACAATCCCGGCACGAGGAACCACAACACCCGGCAGAAGCTGAACTAAGGAAGAATCCGGCGCGTAACCATCAACGACCCCCATGTGGCACTGATTCCGACCGCCACCAACATTGATTTATTGTAATATATTTTTATAAACATTTTTTATACATTTTCATTTAATACAATAAAAGTTGTTTTTAATATGTCACAACAACTATCAGCCATTCCTATTGGGACATGATCGACTTGTATGGCCTTGGTTCCTATACCATCCACACAATTTTTGTTGATTGGTTATTTCTCAGATATCCATATTGTTTACACTTAAGTAAAGTCGACCCTTTAGTTTGCGATGCAGTTCTCTATCCGGTAACAACTTAAATAGAGCAAACGATATAGACGGCCACTTACGTTCATTTGGGACTAGTGGGAATACGTGTCTCTACACATTGTACATGTATTTTATTTTATACACATCGTCTACATAGCTCATGGGATCCAAAGGGAGATTTTGACAAGCCACAATTGCTTGAGCGCATGGATAACGGAGTGTATCAAATCTCCCACAGTCACAAGTCCTATTCCACAAATGTACACGATATTGCCCGCCGGTAATTGGTTCGGTATGTCATACTCTGTCACATGAAACCATAGGTTGTCGCGATCGTGACACACTGTGTACATGGTGTTCGCCCGCGCTTTGGATTTGTTAATTGCTTGCTGATATGCTCGCGATATTAAGTAATAAAATTTATAAAAACTGATCACACCAAAACTAACTAATATCACGATTTTAAAGGCAAGCGCACCTATCGAACAGTAGTATAGTTTAGCGGCAAGACCGAGTTATCGTACCCAAGGGAACCAAAAGTACTAATACTTACTTCCTTTCTATTATCTAACCTAAAAATAAAAGAGGATATGAGCAATACTTAAGGGAGAATCCACCAAGACTTTACTTGATATTAACTTCTTGAACTAGATGATTTCTTCACTTGACTTGATCCGTAGATATCCCTAACCTATGTTAATACCTCTGTCGAGGATAAGAACAACTAATCTTTAGTGGTTAATTAAAGTTTCTTTATTAATTAACATACTTAAGTTGCATTAATTCGATCTATGTATCCCCCTATTAGGTTTGACCATAATCCGGCAGATTTATGTCGCCCTATGTCTAGGGTTGCATGCAACTTCGCTTAATTATGGTAGATCTACTATTAAAATAGGGACTTTTCCTCCTCTGCCTAAGCACATCAGTTTTTTGGAGTAATACCTAGGATTATTAAATCAAGAATGAAAAACACATAATTAAGAACAATTCAAGTATTTATCAAATAATTCAAGAATAAATAATAACAAGATCTGTCTTAGGTTTCATCCCCCTCAAGTATTTGAGGGGTTTAGTTCATAATAAAGAAAGAAAACATCTCAGAAGAATTAAGATAACAAAACATAAAGAACCCAAAAACCCCTTAAGGAATTTAGGGAGATCTTCTGTCTTGATGTAGAATTCTGGCTTCTGGGATGAATCAATCGGCTTTCCTTGGAGTAATCCCTTACTTTCACTCCTTGTGTTGGCAGAATTATGGTGCTCCTTCTTGAGAGAAAAGAGCATTCCCTTAGCGGGAAATAAGCACACCCTTGAAGTTGCCTCCTAGGGTCTTATATAGAGTTTAAAATGGCTTTCTTAGCCCCTAAGTATCCTTTTTCGAGTAGAATTGAACTTCCTTATGATAGGGACACGCCTGTGTGCCACGCCCGTGTGGTTTCGACAAGAGGCCGTGTGGGCCTATTGAGGGTGGCACGGTCATGTAGCCTGGCCGTGATTGTCGGGGCTGGGCCGTGTTGGACCTTGTGTGGCACGGCCGTGTGCCACAGCCGTGTGGTGACTCCTTGGGCCGTGTCATTTTCACACTTTGGCCCATTTTCTTCGTTTCTGGTCCATTTTTCATTCTTTTCTCTTCCCTATGCTCTCTTGAGTATATAACATGAAATAGAAGGGTTAATAGCACCAATTCTCACAAAATTAATAATAATTCATCCAGAAATTAGGCTAAACATGAGGTAAAAATATGTATAATTTATCGTTTATCAAATACCCCCACACTTAAGCCTTTGCTTGTCCTCAAGCAAAATTTCAATCCCTAATTAAGAATCATTCCTCTTAACTTACAATCGTTATCAATAATGTTTCAAACAAATCCACAGGTAATCATACAATGATAATTCAATCAGAAGAACATTAAGGATTCAATTACTCTAAGTTGAGAATTTTATTATTGAAACATAAGTTTTCTCCTTTCTCCTAAGTAATTATCTTTCAATCAAAATCAACAAGAATTGACATCCTCATTAAGGGTTTACTCTATCCACTCAAAGTGTTTAGGGTTCAAGAATTAAGCACTCCCTGGTCAATCTGAAAAGTTATTACCATAGGCTTGCAAGAAAATCAAATCTCCACCACTATAGATTGATACGACACATCGATCAAAAGGTCTTTCAATGGTTGTAATGGGGCTTTGGTTAGGCGTGTTGTCACAAGCTGAAAAAGAGGGTTAGAATCGAGATTGAATTGAAAAATCATCTAGCTAGAGAAATTTCTATCATTGGAACATATTCCTAAAGCTAAGCCTTATGATGACATCGTTCTGGATTTTGAAGTTTGTAGAAATATGTAAAAACTATTGAACTATTACAGATTACAATTGAATTAACTATATATACACATTTTTTTTTGTTTTTTTGTTTTTTTTTTAAGATCAATTCAAATACAATACTTTAAATATTGACAAACTTTGCAACTAAAAAAGAGAACAAAGCTAGATAATAATTTAACTTAAATCTCGACAAAAATAGGGATCAAAATACTTGAATGGAATTCAACAAAAATGGGTTATGGGTTAATATTAGAGGTAAGTCAAAGAATGGGTTGTTAGGCTCAATGGGGTTTACTAGGGGTTAATTTATGGAGGTAGGCTTTTTATGGAGTAAGTGGGTTAAACCTAGGTGCCTTTATCATTTCGGTGTATCAAATCAATGATGTGGTCTTAACATGTACAATCGAAGTAAGTTCTAGAATAACAAATCAGTACTGACTCACTCAAAGCAATAATAAAAGTGAGCATGAAAGAATGTATGCTCAAAAGGCTCAAAAATCTTACCAGAATAATGGCTTTTGATGTCAATCCTGCGAATTTCAAATATCAAGATAACACTTAAAATTCAGGAAAATAACTTATGAAAAAAAAATTAGGTTCTCAAAAATTTCAACTTATCATGCTTGATTCCCTAATGTTTTAAAGTTTGAATAATCAAAGCATAAACACCTATGTCTTAATTCTCAACACATCAATAAAAATCATAAATCAATTAGAATTAATTCCTAACAAGAGATTTGAAGATAATGCATAGAATTTGAAATTTGAGAGCAATTTTCAGGGATTTTAAAGATAATATAAAAAATGAAAGTGAGTTTCCCCCCACACTTAAGATGTACATCAATGTACAAAGATTAACATTAATAGCAATAGAAGCACAAGATCATAAGTTAGGGAGAGAAGTAAAACTCCCTGAATATTGGATGGAACCGTTGAATTGTGAAAGTTATCTTGGAGGAAGGAATACTTGAAGTTCATGGTTTTGGAACTGCGATAGCACTTAAGGGATTTTAAGTATTTCAGGATTAGAATAATTACTCGTTAGGAAATAACTGATATAAAATAATTGAAATAACATAAACTAGTTCTGAGAATACTAAAATTCAAATAAAGAAAAAGATAAAATAAAATAAAATAAAATGGAAAAAAATCTCAAGGATTTTGGCACGCCTGGCTCGAGACACACGCCCGTGTTGCGAAGGCGTGTTGAAGCACACGGCCGTGTCGCACGGCCGTGTCCTTCGATGTTCGCTTCTCCCACGGTCGTGTATGGGGTCACACGCCCATGTTGGAATTGACAGTATTAGCCACGGCTATATCGCAGGGCCGTGGCTATTTATCGTAGCCTGTGCCTTAGGGAAAATTTTACCCTACTTGTACACGGCCAAGTTGCACGACCGTGTCTCTGTTCAAAGTGTACACACGGCTTGAGGCACGCCCGTGGGCATGGTCGTGTGGCTCGAAAAATCCTGCATTCAAAGGGTTAGTTGATGTATTTAGAAAGCTGAAATAAAATAATTTACTAAGTCAATGCTCGGGTTGCCTCCCGAGAAGCGCTTGTTTATAGTTTAAGCTCGACTTTTCTCAAGTTTGTTCGGTCACAGGGGCTTGAAGAGTTGATACTCTTCTATCCTGTTTAAAATTTTATTATCAACGTAAAATTTGTGTCGAGTGTGGTTTACTTTGAAAGTGTCGAGTGACTCATGTTTTATCTCTACTGTACCGTATGGAAAAATTTTCATTACCGTGAAGTAGGGTATGTCACTTGTATGTTCTTTTGAATTCAGGATTCGAGGACAATCTTCCCCTAATATTACCTTATCTCCTACCTTGATTTGATTCGTTTTTACCTGAGGGTCGTCTTGGTGATGCTCTGGGTTGGTGTGGCATATTTTGGGGTTTTCATGATAGTTCAGCCACTCATCCAGTTCCTCGATCTGAAGCATTCGTTTTTCAGGTGTATCTCCCTTGGATGGACTTGTCTGTGATTGGGTTGCCTTTATGTAGAGTGTATCCTGCACAGAAGGTTGGGTGGTGAGTTTAGTGTTTTTATAAGGACTCGTGACTATATTATTATCAACAGTCTTAATCAAGTTTCGAGTTTGTAAAGTAACTTTGTCATCACCTACACGTAGTGTAAGTTCACCTGTTCCTAAATCAATTATTATTCTGGCAGTTGCTAAAAAGGATCGTTCTAGAATTAAGGGTACATTGCTATCCTCATCAATGTCTAAAACAACAAAGTCAATTGGGAATATAAATTTATCAATTTTGACAAGCACATCTTTAATTATTCCCTTAGGAGACCTAATAGTTTTATCAGCCAGTTGAATGCTCATTTTAGTTTGCTTAGGTTTTCCAAGACCTAGTTGTTTAAATAGTTTATAAGGCATGACATTTATACTAGCCCCTAAATCAGCTAAAGCATTTTTGGTGTCTAGGCTACCAAATAAACAAGGAATAGTAAAACTCCCTAGATCTTTCAGTTTGGTTAGCATTTTATTTTGGAGAATAACTGAGCATTTCTCGTTGAGTTCCACTGTGGACAGTTCTTCCAACTTCTTTTTATTTGTGAAAAGTTCCTCTAAAAATTTTGTGTACTTCGGCATCTGCAAAATTGCTTCAACAAATGGTAAGTTGATATGTAATTTATTTAAAAGTTTAAGAAACTTACCAAATTACTCATCTGTGCGGTCCTTCTTTAGCACGGTTGGGTATGGGATACGAGGTTTAAATTCTTTGGTAATTTCATCTTTGTAACTTACCTCATTCTTTCCTTTACTTACCATAGGCTCATTGCATGGCTCTGGGTTGGTTTTGGTTAATCCCTCATTATCTATCGTATCGATGGCATTAAGTTACTCTTTGAGGTTAGTCTCGGTATTACTTGATAACCCACCTTGCGGTCTTTCAGAGATTAGCTTGGCAAGCTGGCCTATTTGAGTTTCAAGTCCTTAGATAGATGCTTGCTGGTTCCTTAGTGCCGTTTCGATATTTTGGAAATGAGTTTCTGACATGGCCATAAATTTGGTGAACATCTCTTCTAAGTTCGGCTTTTTCTCCTGTTGTGGTGGTGGCTGTTGAAATCCCGGAGGAGGAGGTTGTCTTTGATTTCCTTTCCCTTCCCATGAAAAATTGGGGTGATTCCGCCAACCTACATTGTATTTGTTACTATAAGGGTTAAATTGAGATCTAGAATTATTACCCATATAGTTGGCTTGTTCAATTTCTATGTTGTGTCCATAAGATGAGTAGTCTGGATTGAACATATTTTCTGGAGTTGCGTTGTACTGCATCACTGGTTGTGCCTGCGTGGAACCAACAAAGTTATCAAACTTTTTATTTAAAAGTTCTACCTGATTAGTAATCATAGTGACAGCATCAATATTATAAACTCCTGCGGCTTTTGTCGGCTTTGTCCTCATGACTTGCCACTGATAGTTATTCAGTGACATCTCTTTTATAAACTCATAAGCTGCTTCTGGTGTTTTATTGTTGATTGTTCCTCCGGCGGCCGCATCTATCATCTGCCTTGTTGATGGATTCAAACCGCTGTGAAAGGTTTGAACTTGTAACCATAAAGGCAACCCATGGTGAGGGCACCTTCTCAAAAGATCTTTGTATCTCTCCCAGGCATCGTAAAGTGTCTCTAGATCCATCTGCACAAAAGAAGAGATATCGTTTCGCAATTTAGCTGTTTTAGATGGAAGAAAATATTTAAATAAAAATTTTTAGGTCATCTGTTCCCATGTAGTGATTGAGCCTCGTGGTAGAGAATTTAACCACTGTTTAGCCTTGTTTCTCAAAGAGAATGGGAATAGCCTAAGACGAATGGCATCATCAGAAACGCCATTTATTTTGAATGTATTGCATATTTCCAAGAAATTGGCTAGATGGGAGTTAGGTTCCTCATCCTGCAAACCATCAAACTGAAAAAATTACTGTATCATTTGAATAGTGTTAGGTTTCAGTTCAAAGTTATTTGCAACAATAGTAGGCCTAACAACGCTAGATTCAGTGCCTGCTAAATTAGGTCTAGCATAATCATACATAGTACGCAGAGTAGGATTTTGCTTAACAGGATTTGTGGCTACTACAGGAAGTAGCTGATTATCCTGATTTGCTTCCATCTCTTCAGTAGGTTTAGATTCTTCTTCTTATCCTTCTTCAGGATATTGCAAACTTTTTTTTATCTCTTGGCGAGTTCGACGAACTGTCGCTTCTAAATTGTCGTCGAAAAGTAATGGTTCTCATGGGTTTCTTCTAGTTATAAACTAGAGATACCTAGAAAGGAAAAAGCAAAGAAAATTAAAATAAATAAAAAAACTAAAAGCTGAAAATAAATAAAAATAGTAATGGCTAAAGTAATAGAAATCGAGTTTTCTTAATATTTTAGTTCCCCGGCAACGGCGCCAAAAACTTGATATGCTCGCGATATTAAGTAATAAAATTTATAAAAACTGATCACACCAAAACTAAATAATATCTCGATTTTAATGGCAAGCGCACCTATCGAACAGTAGTATAGTTTAGCGGCAAGACCGAGTTATCGTACCTAAGGGAACCAAAAATACTAATACTTACTTCCTTTCTATTTTCTAGCCTAAAAATAAAAGAGGATTGGTTGAAACTAATTCTAAAACTAACTAAAAGTGCACAAAAAGTAAATTGGGGAAAACTTTAGGGAAAAGCTGATTGATATGAGCAATACTTAACGGAGAATCCACTTAGACTTCACTTGTTATTAACTTCTTGAACTAGATGATTTCTTCACTTGACTTGATCTGTAGAGATCCCTAACCTATGTTAATACCTCTGTTGACGATAAGAACAACTAATCCTAGGTGGTTAATTAAAGTTTCTTTATTAATTAACACACCTAAGTTGCATTAATTCGATCTATGGATCCCCCTATTAGGTTTGATCCTAATCCGGCAGATTTATGTCGCCCTATGTCTAGGGTTGCATGCAACTCCGCTTAATTATGGTAGATCTACTCTTAAAACAGGGACTTTTGCTCCTCTGCCTAAGCACATCAGTTTCTTGAAGTAATACCTAAGATTATTAAATTAAGAATGAAGAACACATAATTAAGAACAATTCAAGTATTTATCAAATAATTCAAGAATGAATAATAACAAGATCTGTCTTAGGTTTCATCCCCCTCAAGTATTTGAGGGGTTTAGTTCATAATAAAGAAAGAAAACATCTCAGAAGAATTAAGATAACAAAACATAAAGAACCCAAAAACCCCTGAAGGAATTTAGAGAGATCTTCTGTCTTAATGTAGAATTCTGGCTTCTGGGATGAATCAATCAGCTTTCCTTGGAGTAATCCCTTGCTTTCACTCCTTGTGTTGGCAGAATTATGGTGCTCCTTCTTGAGAGAAAAGAGTATTCCATTAGCGGGAAATAAGCACACCCTTGAAGTTGCCTCCTAGGGTCTTTATATAGAGTTTAGAATGGCTTTCTTAGCCCCTAAGTATCCTTTTTCGAGTAGAATTGAACTTCCTCATGACAGGGACACGCCCGTGTGGTTTCGACAAGAGGTCGTGTGGGCCTGTTGATGGTGGCACGATCGTGTAGCCTGGCCGTGCTTGTCAGGGCTGGGTCGTGTTGGACCTTGTGTGGCACGGCCGTGTGGTGACTCCTTGGGCCGTGTCATTTTCATACTTTGGCCCATTTTCTTCATTTCTAGTCCGTTTTTCGTTCTTTTCTCTTCCCTATGCTCTCCTAAGTATATAACATGAAATAGAAGGGTTAAGAGCACAAATTCTCACAAAATTAATAATAATTCATCCAGAAATTAGGCTAAACATGAGGTAAAAATATGTGTAATTTATCGTTTATCACTTGCAACACCTTTTGGCACCATACATGGCCTCCCTACATTTGGCCTTTATAACTTGCTGCTCGCTTTGGAAATAATGCAGCTAAATAAAAATATGTCTCTAGTACAACTGATGTTATCGGCAAATGACGCGTTCCTTTTAGAACAGAGTTTATGCATTCGGCTAGGTTTGTGGTCATATGACCATATCGTAGGCCACTGTCATATGCTTGTGTCCACTGTTCAAAAGGTATGTTCCAGAGGTAGTTCACACCTTCTTCGTTAACTGAACGCAAAATTGCCAGCATCTCATGAAAACGGTCCTTACTTATCTTATACCCTGCCAATATAAGTTCATAGCAAAAATTACATACCACTCTTCCATTCAGAATAAATTGAATATTACAAACAAAATTAATTAACAGATAATAAGTTCAATACCCATGTTGGTCACTTGCCGTCGTTCAGTTATAGATCGATATTGCCCGTAGTAGT
The DNA here is from genome assembly GCA_020496765.1 of Gossypium stocksii. Taxonomy (NCBI): domain Eukaryota; kingdom Viridiplantae; phylum Streptophyta; class Magnoliopsida; order Malvales; family Malvaceae; genus Gossypium; species Gossypium stocksii. The sequence goes on from CM035624.1 coordinate 24,007,167, forward strand.
TGGACGCAACATGCCTTAGGCAATACCGATGGTGTGTGCGCTGCCGTAGACTTTCTTGTCGCTCAATTGCGAATAATATTCCAGTGCCCCGATTGGATATAATGCAGATATCAGGTTGGGGGCAAACATGCCTCCTTAACCTAGACAGAAAAAATCCAGTCATCAGCTGACTCCCTCGGTGTTATTGCAAACGCAATTGGAAGGATTCTCCCACTGCCATCCTGTGCCACAGCTAGCAATAGCCGATGGGTATATCTACCATACATAAAGGTACCGTCAATTTGTACCAATGGCTTGCAATATAGAAATGCGTCTCAGCATTGCTTAAAGGTCTAGAAAAGGTGCTTGAATACTTGGCATCCACGGAGCAATCGATCATTGTAGTACGCAAGTGCCGTTTTAAGGTCTGTTATACAACCTGGGATGTATCTCTCCAGCAACTGACACCACTGCCACACTTCATTATATGAAGCATCCCACCCACCATGCATCTTTTCCAATGTCTTCTACTTAGCTATCCAAGCCTTGCGATAAGATGGCGTGTACCTCAATTGGCTACGTATATGGGAAATTAAGACCGGCACTGAAGTCTTGGGATCCTCCTTTAGTATCGGTAGTATTAAGCTAGTACACATACTCGAATCCATCTTAGGATGATCTTGTGAAACACCTGTCAACGAAGTACGTTAAATATTTTAACATTACGTATTAAATAATGTAATATTACGTGTTAAATAACCCTAATTACTGTACCTCCAGCACATGTATGTAGACCTTTGTACTTTTTTATCTCCCACAACCCTATCATTTTCCTCAACGAGGCCATGATTTTCCATGCACATGTCCCGTCTTTCACCGCACATTTGGCCTCAAACTTATCAGATTTGGATTTAACCACATTGTAGTTAACCCCGTTCATGATGCTATGTTGTTTCAATGTACCAAGAAAACTATCCTTATTGGAGAACTTCTTGTCAACTTCCAATTCACCCGAATCCAATAACGAACTTGCACGGTCACGCCTTCTGTGTGGTAGATCTGGAAACTCCAACGCATTATCTTCAGATAGATCGACATTATGCATGTGGGCAGGAGGCGAGTACGCCCTAAATCGCGGATCTTCTTCTTCTTCATCTGAACCCCCTTCAGCTTCAGTTGGCAGAGGCTCCCGTTCAGAAAATAATGCAACTTCTACACCATCAGGCCCGGGCTCTCGAAGTGGATCCACATCAGACTCATCATCTGACCTACCATCAGCTGCAACGTACGAGATCCCCTCGCCGGTGGACGTCATAGGGAGTACATCATCCCTTATTCTGGACATTTCATAATGTCCCCAAACAGATGTGGCTTGCCAATCAGTATAAGTTGATGTTCCTCAGTACGTATTCCCAGCATCAGATATCGACTCACTGAGGTGCATATCCCATCTACTAACGGAGTGTCGTGCATGGGTTGTGTATTCTGTACTGTTGCCAAACACTGGTGTTTCTGTGTTTTGCCACCCACTAACGAAGTGCCAGGCTGGGGCCGTGTACTCCTCTCGAACATAAGTAGATGTTGAAGCCGTAAATGCATCATTTGGGGATGAAAATTGTACATATAACTCAAGATATGGTACTCCACTAGCGAGATGAGTCTGCACCATTGCCTCCAAGCCACGAGCACCTTTGATGTAGAATGAGTCGTATGTCACCGGATCAACAGAAGCACAAAATCGATACTTAATAGACAAAACTTTCATTGGCGTTGTTCCGAAAATTTTACTCCTAATTCTTTTGCAAAAATCTGTCAAATCAATGTTCTGTTAAAAACCAGTCGTGCTGTATTCTCCGATAAAAAAACAACACCGTTCTCGGTGTGACGAACCTCACCATCATAGTAAATAACAGTACTAATGCGTTCACTCATTTTCAATTTCTATTCTTCTTAACCTCTCTATTTTTTTCTTTGTTGTGAGTTATGCAACTTGAGAATGAAATTTGACTTATTTATAGCCTCAGGCCAAATAGAAAATACTGTAGCAAAAGCGCGTCCACGTGGGAGCTTTTTTCATCACTTCTGCTGACAGTGCATCCTACTTGAAGCATTTTTGACACTGTTTTTCAGAAACGTCTTCTCAAAATAATTTTTTCAGGAAGTACTGTAGTAAAAGCGCGTCCACGTGGGAGCTTTTTTCATCATTTCTGTTGACAGTGCATCCTGCTTGAAGCGTTTTTGACACTGTTTGTTCAAAAATGTCTTCTCAAAATAATTTTTTCAGGAAGTACTGTAGCAAAAGTGCGTCCACGTGGGAGCTTTTTTATCACTTCTGCTAACAGTGCATCCTGCTTGAAGCGTTTTTGACACTGTTTGTTCAGAAACGTCTTCTCAAAATAATTTCTTCAGATACCAAATCAATTAAAAAACAAAAAAAAATTATATTGCTAATATATATTTTTCATAACCCTAAACCATAAACTACTTAAAAAATAATCCATAATTAAATCTTTATACCGTAAAATCAGAAACACAAATTTAAATTATATACTTTTTAATTACTAATTAATTTAATTAATTAACCATAATCCCTAATTTATTTGATTTAAAAAAATAAAAAACCTAAAAACCCTAAACCCTAAACCACTAATCCCAAACACTAACCCTAAAACCACTAATCCTAAACCCTAACCCTAAAATAAAAAAAAAACAAAATAGCCCTAACCCTAACCCTAAAAAAACACAGACAAAACGCTTCATCAAGGAATCGTTTTTCTGATTTATACCCTGACAACGCGCTGACGTGGACGAGTTTTTGGGGTTTTTGGCCCATTCTCATAATTAATTGAAAAATCGGCCCATTTCTGTAATTTTTGAAAAAAAGGGCTTTTTTAAGTAATTTAGTCCACAAATGGTTAGATACTATTTTGAAATATATCTAAATTATATTATTATCATATATATTAATTATGTATAATTATAAAATAATTTTAATATATTTTAATTAGCAATGCATGGGTAAAAAAGTTTGTCTGATTGAATTGGTGTAACTCATTAATTGAATCTCAATTTAATTAAAAAGTTATCAAAATTTCATTTCTTTTACAAAATAGTAAATATTATTTTGAAGATATTTATATCTTTTTATATTTTAATAAATCTAAAAATATATATACACATGATATTTGAACTAAATGCATCATACTCTTTATAATCTCAATTTCACTATTTCAATCAAAATCACATTTGATTTTTATAAATTTATCATGGTCTTGTTTGACAATTGATTAATAGTTGATATATGATTGCAGTGGTTGGTTTGATCAACTGGTTCTATTAACTGATTTGACCAATTGTTTCTATTAATTGTTTATTTAAAAGTGTTTGGTAAAACTTAGTTGATAATTAAAAGCTGATGTGTAAAATGACAAATAATGGCATAGCACATTTTTTTGTTAAGTATTTATTTATTTTTAATATTTTAGTTTTTATTGGGTGAAATTATTAAAATAAAACACTGTTACCAAATAATTAAAATATCCATTATAGAAATTAATTAGTGAATATTTTTGAAAATTTTGAATAAACAAATTTCTTAAATTCCTATTTTGTAAGTATAACTTTATGGAAAATGATAAATATTAATAGTGTATTAATATAATCATAAACTATATTTTTAATGATAATTATGTCATGTTCTTAGTAATGTAAATTAGTGATAATTATGTCACACTTTGTCAAGTAGTATATTTCAATTAATATAATGTTGTATAGGAAATCATTTTATAGTAGGGGTGTTCAAGTCAACTCGATTTTTTTTCGATTTCGAATTCGAATTGAGTTTAATTTTCGAATTCGAATAATTCGAATAACCAAATACCAAACTATAATATTTTACATTTTTACCCAAAACTCCCAAACCTCTTTATTTTCCACTCAAAACTTTTACTCCCTCCCACTTTCCCTCCAAAACTTTTACTCTCCTCCCATCCCACCCCCTTCTACCCCAAACCCATCCCCTCCCAAATTTTACTCCCTCAACCCTCAAAACTTTTTTATTTTCCCCCTAAACTTTTACTTATCACCCTTTACCCCCAAATCAAAAATTAAAATCATCCAAAAAAAATCCCTAAACCTAAATAGTAATAATTTTATTTATATATACTATTTATATTACTAAATTAAATTTCACATTTTGTACTATTTATATTATTGAGTTGTTTAATCGTATTGAATCTTTATAAATTTTTGTTATAATTGAATTATTGATGATGCCATAAAAATATATATTAAAATTTTATGTTGGTATTAATTTACATTTTATCTTTAAGATAATTTTTATTAAAAAATCACATTTTTTACATTTAATATATTTTTTAATTTCAAAATACATAGTGACAAGAATAAGAATTGAAGCAACTAAGTAAGCAAATAAGCTAACCCGTATATAAAAGATTAATAAATAAATTATAAGGTGATGGAAGTTAATAACAAATTTGATTACGGTGGCTAACAGTGATTACAAAAACCCAAAATCATTTTTTTAAATTTAACTTGAACAAATATATTTGATTCGATTCGAATTCTATCTCACTCGACTCGACTCGACTCGATTCGAAAAAAATTCAAATAGAGTTAGGATGATAAAATAGGATTCATCAACTTGATTAACTCAAAATTTTTTCATTCAATTCGATTTGATTGAATGCTCACCGCTATTTTACACAAGTAATTTGAAAATAAACTAAGAGAACAAAATATTCAAGAAATATATAAATGTGGAAAATGAAGTAATTTTTGAGCAAGCATGATCAAATATGACATTACACATATTTCATTCCTAATCAGCTGTGAAAAAAATTGTCCATCCCAACGTTTTTTGTTTTGAAGGTTTTAGCTCAACAAACTCTTACAAATTTTCATTCACCAAACACTACAATTAAAAAATTTGACTACTCAGTCTTTCATTTATATCCAAATCAATTAAAAGAAAACCGAAAACTATATTTATGAAACACCCCTATATAAATATTTTCAGCTACATCAATTAATACACAAATGATTATCTTATGTGAATGTAATGGAAAATCAAACTTCAACGTTCAAACTCTTGGATGAATAATTTATTTATCCCTTCATTTGATTGATGACATTTCTTTTGTTTTATTGACTTAACTTTCCCTACAATGGTCCACATGGCCATGGGTCAAGCTCCTTCATAAAACACCATTTTCATATATGTTGAAATTAGACTTTAAAAAGGGGTCTCATTATTTGTATTTTTTATATTTCTAAATTACTTAATCTACTTGAAAGAAGCATTACTATAAAGTTAATTTCTAGACCACTAAAAAGATTAAAACTGCTTTAAATATATGGAAAAAGAAATGAAGAAAAAAGCACTTGGCTAAAGTGAAATATGAAAAATGACTTTCCAAAAAAAAAGTGAACGGGTTAAAGAGATGAAGTGAAGTGAGTGTGAAATTATTTGATAAACAAAAGATGGGATGACACGACAATCACTTGAATGATTGAGATGTTTCTATTGAAATTTAAGTATAATTATTTATTAAATTTTATAAATTCTGCTTTATCGAGTCTTATTCCATCTTTTTTAATTAAGTATACTTTATTTGTTTGTTTTTGTTTTGATATTAGAGATGTTAATTCAACTCATCAGCACAAGCTCAATTTATAGTTTGCTTAACTATAAATATTAATATAAACATTAAATAATTTCTACGCTTATCCCTTAATTTTTAACCCTTTAAATTTTATATAATTTTAAGTTAGTAAGTGATATAATTATATTTTTTTCTCTCTTTAAAAATGATAAAATTTTGATTTAATTTTTTAAAAATTTTAAATAATATAAATTTTTAAAATGATGAAATTTCATTTTAACTCTCATATACAATTTAATTCCACCTTCTAAAAAAATATTTTTTATTTCAGATTTAACATAAAATTTAAGAAAATTTGAGGACAGTGCGTAATTGAATTATTTTGTTTACAGTGTTAAGTTGTATAATGCCAAAAAAAGAAATGATAGACAATGGGCACGATCAATGGCCTTGGGCAGGTCAAGATCACAATTATCTTGTTTTAATTGATGGATATGGTATGGGAGACATGAGTGGAAGTGTGGGCAAAAATGTGAATGCCAAATTGGACCAACCTTACCCATTCAGTTGTGATTTCACATGTTTTAATTCATCATCTCCTTGGCTTTGCTACCAAATCTCATGCCCAATACTTTAATCAAAAATTACAAATCCATTATAATTTTGAGGTAATCTGATTTGCTATGTAATTATAAGGAATGAGTGGAAGTGGAATTATGAGGAATGAGTGTAATTATAAGGAATTAAGAATTGAATTGATTGATGTTCCATCATGTATTGATAGAAAAAAAAAAACACAAAAATCTACGACCTGATAAATTTGAAAAAGATATTAGGGAAATGTATTATGCTTTAATAAAATAATAGAGCCTTACTCAATTACTTTGTCAAAGGATCCACTTAGAACCTATAAGGGATGAGTGGAAACCTACAAATAAGGGGGAAATGTAAAAAAATATATAAAATCAACTTACAATCTGAAAACAAAATATTAAAAAGACAATTTTTTTTTTTGGAATTATGGATTCTCTTAATGAAAATATTATGTTTGGAAAATGCTCTACGAAAGGTTTAATTCTTAAGAAAGTCCGTTTTTGTGATAAAGATGAGAGTGTGAACGTGGAGTTAGAGGTAGATCAGATTGAGAAACCAACAACTTCTTGGAAAGACAAGTTAGTTGGTTCTTCTCCCAATTCTGGTGGGATTGATTTAAAGGCAAATGAGGATTTTGAATTGTTGGAAGGAGATGCACAAAAGTCCTTCATCAATGGTATTCCTTCAATCGAATTCTCAAATAGAATTCAACATGTTCTTATTCGGAGTATGAATAATACTATGATATTGAAGCTTCTGGGTCGTAATATTGGTTTCTCGATTTTACAGAGCAAAATTTACAACCTATGAAAGCCTTCGTTGTCGTTCCATCTGATGGATATTGAGAATGGCTACTTCTTGCCCAAATTCGATAATAAGCTTGACTGTAAAAAGGTTCTCTTGGAAGGTCCGTGGATTATTTTCGATCAATACCTGATTGTGCAACCGTGGTCTGTGTCATTTGATCTGGCACAAACATTCCCGAGAGTGGTAATGTCGTGGATCAAATTTTCGAGGCCACCTAGATATATGTATAAACACAAGATTTTGGTGGAAATAGGAGGCTTGGTGGGTAAAGTTGGTAAACTAGATTTGAACATAGATAATAGAACAAGAGGAAGATTCACTCGCATGACAGTTTATGTTAATCTAAACAAACCATTGGTGTCTCAAATTATAATCAATGGTAAAAATATAGAAAGTTGAGTATGAGTTTCTACCAATGGTTTGTTTTCACTGTGGAAGATATGGACACATGAAAGATGTTTACCTTTTTAGGGCCTCTGAACCTAGATTTGAAAAGCACCCAACGTCGTCTGAAATGTTACCGAAAGAGGGAAATATGATCGTTAACTAATCGAAGGAGATTGGAAGAATTTACAGGCCATGGATGCTTGTTGAGAAGAAATCTATGAGAAAACCAATGGATTCACCGTTGATGGGTGTTGGAATCATGACCAAAAAAATGAAGATTCTCGTTTTAGAGCTTTAACCAAAATGGAAAATAATCCTGGAAATCATTATAATGACAAAGATGATAGTTTGGCTTATTGGCACAAAGGGAAATGAAATCTTGTCTGGAGGCATTCAAGATACTGAAACCCCCAATTTGAATAAAGGTCAATTGGAAATTAGGGCTCAGCTTAAAGGCTCACTCATAAGCTAGGCTTCAAATATTTAACAGGCCCTTCAAAGCCAAAACAGACTATTAAAGGATTAAGTGTTTGGCCTATTTAGTCCAGAAAACAGACAGACAGTCTAAGAGTCTTGAACCATGGTTCTTCTTTAGACCTTAGGGTGAATAGGTCGATGATAAGTAATAAACTGGGTTAGGGGAGTGGGTCGTCTACTAGGCTAGTGACAAGTAAGGATTCAACTCTTCAGAATCGGATCGGTAAAATCAATCGGAGGCATCAATTACTGAAAGTGAAATCAAGGATCAGGAAAGAGGTGATGGGTTTATAGATTCAGAATTAGCCACTCCCTACAGTGACAATGGTAGTGCCATAGAGTCCTTATCTCGACCTAGTTTAGTGTTGCAAGGACTTGTCGATGTTTCAGTTGTGGATCCCATCAGAGGCCTCAACCTCTGCAGACACACAACAATATCCTTCAAGGATCTTAAAAACCAAAACGATGATGTCTCGACGGAAGGGGGCTTCACTTCAATTTCGGGGGTTGAAAAATTAAAGACACCGAGAAGGAATTGGGGGGAGAAAGTTGGGGAAGCACATGTTTCTAAAAAACTTAATAAATTATCCATTGGCAATGGAGCAAGTTTAAGGTAAATAGTATCTCTAAACCTTTATTGCATGATTCATTGACTCTATTGGTTGAGTCTATTTCAACGGAGCTTATAGAGGAGTTGGGCCCAAGTGACCTAAATTTAGTTAAAGGATCTCAGGCGTGATGTGTATTAGCTGGACAGTAAGGTTTTAGTTTACTTCTCTTTAGTTTATGTTATATGGATTTAAATCTAACTATATTTTCTTTGAATTGTCAAGGCTGGGCTAGCAATAAGTTTCTTTACATTTTCTGGAATTTTAATATTGAGCATAACTCAGATATTGTGTGTTTGTTGGAATCGAGAGTAAGCGTTAAAAAATAAATTAATTTATTGATAAATTGGGTTTTAATTATTCTCAGCGTATCGAAGCTATTGGTTTTTTAAGAGGAATTTGGGTAGGCTAAAAGAAATCTGTTTGGATTAGTATTATCTATAATCATCATCAATTCATTCTTCTTTGTGTTTCTGGAAATGTTCCTCTAACTTTGTTTTTATCTTTTTTGTTTATGGTAGCCTAAACAGAGGGAAAAGAAAGCTTTTATAGGATGACTTGGTAGCTGTGTTACCTCAAGATCCCTTTCTGTGGCTAATTATGGGAGACTTTAATGTTATTTTATCACATGATGATAAGAAAAGTGATTATGGCATAGGAAATAAATGTATGTTTTTTGGTAATTTTGTTGATTCTTGTAATTTGCAAGACCTGGGGTACATTAGGCCTTCCTTTACTTGGCAAAGAGGTAAAACATATGAGAGGCTTGATCAAGCACTAGCCAATGACACTTGGGTTTCATCTTCTTCGCACTGCCTCGTGTATCACCTTCATGGGTGTCGAAACCACAAAAAATGATTCCTACTAAATACTCTAAATAGTAGTAAGAGTGGTAGTAGGGTCGAGTCCACAGGGATTGGAAATTGTAATCAACTTCCGTGTTTTCTTATGAGCAGATTGTTTGTTGACTCAAAGGTCGTCGCAAGAGTCGTGCCCACGACTTCAAACGTACCAGTTGAAAATAAACAAATAAATTAGGAAGTTTTCAAAATGATTAGAAACTAAATAATTGAAACAACAAAAATAAATAATTAACTAAATTAGAAATTAAATTCGAATTTTTATAATCAAATGAAATAACCCTTAGCCCTAGACACGGCAGATTCCGGTTAAAAATCGATCCTCGAGAATTGATCTTCTCTTCCAAATGATAAGCTGGTTATAGCAATTAAGAACGTCCTAACCACCAATTCTTCCTCTCGTAGTTGGTCCCAGTACGACCTGCAAACCAACTCTTACCGATTATCTAACTGAGATACACGTGTTCCTAATTCAAGATTCTGGTAGCCTTGCGTTCTGAAGAACCCAACTCAAATTAACAACATCAATCGCGTGGGTCATTTAAACTCGATCACTTTTTCCTTGATTTGTTCTCGGAGATCCGAATACAGCACGACTGACTTGTTTCTTCAATTGTCAGCAAACACGACTCCAACCCAACGTGCACTTTGACTTGAAATCGAATTTAACTTTAAGGGATGATTGGTCTATCCCGATACTTAAAAAAAATGAATACCAATTGGAAGGATTTTTAGTACGAATTCATATCTCACGATTCCCGACCGAAAAGAACATTGGCCTAAGGCTAAGATGAAATTTAGTAAAGTATGAAATTTTTCATGCTTTGTAAACTCTGGAAGGTGATTGAATTTGAATGATAATGGAAGAACTTGGGGAATAAAATAAAAATAAATAAAAATAAAATAAAACAAAATAAGATTTTCCTCTTTTTGGCTTTTACAAAGTCAAAATATTTTGTGTCCTTGGCTTCTTCCACCTTTTTGATTTGACCCCATTTCAATGATTGTCTTTCAATTTGGCCCTTTTTAGCTTGTTTTTTTGACTAATTGTATCTCTGGTAAGATTAAATCATAAAAACACTAATTTAGATGGGATTAATTCAGAAATAAATCAAATTAAACACAAGAAATTATGCAAATTAACATGTTATCAAATCCACCTACTTAACTCATGCTTGCCCTCAAGCATGTTATTCTTTCAAAGATTAGAATTCATTCTATAATTTATTAAAAATCGAGCCTCTTTTCTGCATCCACAATCAATGCAAACAACATAGAAAAAACTAAATAAATGCTCAGAATATATAGTTTGATCAACAAGTGTCATAAAACTGAAATATGTGAACTAAACAATTTCATTAAATTGAATTTGTATCCAATAATTTGCAAGGCATTCTAAATTAACTTCGCTTAAGTAAATTTTTTAGACATGGTCAAACCTTTTTATGCAAACTAGGATGACAACCCAAGTACCCTATCCCAGTTACTCAGTTCAAACAGTCTTTATTATTTTTTTGAATTTTTAAATGCTCGGTTAGTGGAATGTTTGTAAGTTATTGATTTGTCACTCGAACCTTTTTATGCGAGATAAGATGACAACCTAAGCACCTTACCCCGGTTACTAAATTCGGTTACATTTTCGAAACTTCATTCATAACTTGAGCCTTGATTTATTTTATTTTATTAATTTATTTATACACCAGAAAATATTTTTCCAAACAATCAATTTATACAAAAAATTTAGCTACATATATCAACCCTAAACACAAATGTCGACTAATCTATATACGTGAACATTTTCAAAAATTTTCCAATTGTCCAAATTAACTAAGTATGAGATTTAAAGGCTCAATGTCAACTAAACTATCGAATGAATTCAACGTAAAATTGAGCACATGCAAAAAAGAGACATGCAGTAAAAAATCATGCATATTTACTTGTCAATTCAACCCCCTACTTAATCTATGTTTATCCTCAAGCATGTGTTATATGGAATAAAAGTCAGCAGCCCAAATAACAAATAAAAAGAAAAGTTAAGAACACTCCCCATGTGTTTTTTCACGATGTTGTTGGTTTTGGGAGTAACGACTTTGTAGTATGTCGAAGATTATAGAGACTTAAGTTTCCATTGTTCCAAGTCGAGCTTTGATCTAGCTTAAACGTGCCTCCAAAGTTAGAGGTTGTTCCTCTTGTTCCCTAACAGTGAAGTGTGGGTGTTGACGAAAAACCATATTCCAACAAGTAGTGCGTGTACCTAGAGGAATAAAATAACACGCAGTAGGGGTGCTGGCAAGCAAACCCATAGAATCAAAAGAATATTTGTAATATATGACCAAGTATTAGTGGACGATTACATCACAAAACAACATGAAATTTTTGTGCAAACCAATTTCCTAAACTAACTTTAAATCTAGAATGCATACACCATAAGAAAAACAATTCGGTTCTAGTTAGGACAGAGGACGAATCATTCCATCCTGAAAAACTAAAAGCCAAAAATTGGTGAATGTATCTTAAAGCAGGTTCATGCACCAATAAGTCTTTTGTGGTTTTTGGATTATAAATTTGATTAGAATTAGTTAAAACATAATAAACATCTTGAGCATCAAAATTACTTTGGATATCTAACAGCGTAGTGTGATAGGATTCGGATTGAATATTGTCATAGTCGACGAAACCCATGGCAATGTTAAATTCAGGGATTGACATCCGAAAGTCCTTACCAAGCAAACGAAAACAGATAATGCTTTGGGTTTCAACAGTTCGTAATGCATTGATATTGAAACTAAATGTGGTGTAGAATTCATAAATCAACTCATAATATGTATCACAGGAAATATTTGAAAATGAATTCCAACCAATAGCATCAAAATAGTCAATCACAACATCATGAATATTTAACATATCAAAAGTAGATAGATATATTTGCTTACAGATCAGGAGCGGAGCTGTCGGATGTCGTCATATCATGCGCGAAGCTTCGGGGTCGAAAAGTCTAAAATTCATCGTAATCGTCATTCGGTAAGAATATTGTTTGCACGACCTCATCTTTTACATTGATCGTTTCGTGTTGGTCGAACATGTTCGTTGGGCGAGTCGGGTGGACCTGAATTTTTAGTAGTGTTAGTACTGCTGTGCGGTGGTGTTGTTGGCTCACGTGTCAGTTGTCGACAGCTTTGAGTAGTGGATGATCATGTTTGGCGTTGATAGATGCGCTCGTTTGTAGTTGAGAGACCTTCGACATTATTGTTAGAAGTCCCAACCTCTTTTGGATTACCTGCATTATATGTCAGTAAAGGCAAAATAGGTTGAGGATTAGGGATTGACCTTTTGGAACTAGCGGGGCTGCTATTTGAATGTTCTATTTCAATCGGAGTCAGACTTCGTCGACGACGGGCTCTCGTTCGTGAGACTGCTCGTCTTGGAGGAGGTTCTGAATCGTCGTCGACTATATTGACGATGGGAGGCACTGGAAAACAGTGTCGATTTTGGTTGAGGGAAACCGAAGTGTAGTCGACTGTTTGGTTCTGGGTTTGGACCATGGTTTTTGTGCTAATGTCACGAATAATCAGTTTTGTTTGTCACGATGGTGGTGGTGACGACAACGGCCAATGACAGCGGTGACGGTTGGTGACTGCGACGGCATAGTTTGGGCCAATTTTTAAAGGGTGACGGTGGGGGTTTTAATTTTGGCTATAATAGCTCACTTTTAGCTAAATCGAAATAGTGGTTTCAGAACCATAAATTTGAGGTTGTAAAATTATTTTAATATTATTTTTGGTGTTTACGAGAAGTGATTATATATGTGTGAAAATTTCGTGAGCTAATTTTATCGATTAGTTGGTTAATTTGACAGTAGGACTAAATCGTGTGAAATGCGAAAGTTGCATTCTATTTGTTTAAGTGCTTATTTGATATGATTTATTAAATGTGAGGTCCTTAAAATTAAATTAGATCACTATTAAGGTTAGTGGACAATAATGGACTTGATTTAAGTGATTTTATATGTTTATAAACAAGGATAAATAAGTAAATTTGTAAATAAGTTATATTAATTAAACAAAAACAAATTATGTGTTCATTTCATCTTTATTTGGCCGAAAATAAGAAAACAAATTAGGGCTTGGGAGCTTTGAACATTTTGGCATGTGCTTACTTTGATTAATGTATGAATTTGATTCGGTTTTTAGTGATTTTTATGTTTTTTTTATCGTTGCACCTACTAGTAGCTAGCCCGTGCCTTGATTTTTGAATTTTTTAATGATTTTATGAAGTGCCATTGATAAATATTCAAGCTTTTTTTTGTTTGATGATGGATTATAAAAGTTAGATGATAGATTTTCATGTTTTATTAAGTGATTTTTGAAGAAAATGCTATTTAGGGATTAAATTGTAAATTTCACAAATTGAGTGGTTGAAATGTGAAATAAATGTGAAATATGGGCTGCTAGGGGTACTATGGTAATTCGGCTAAGTGTGGGTTTATTGAAATTGTGTATAATTTGTGTTTTTATGAAATATGGACTAAATTGAGAAAATGTTAAATTTTAGGTGTTAATGTGTAAAATGCCTCATTTGTGTGATTTGGGTGAAATTGAATGAATGAGTGATTAAATTAGTTAAATTTGAATTTATATAGATTAAGAAAGACAGAAATCGAATTTAGATCGAGAGAAATCGAAGGTTATCGAGTAGTCGATCCGGTCCGTCCATTCCTATTACGAGGTAAGTTCATATACAAATAAATGCATTTAAATTATGTTATTTACGTTTAATTATCATTGAATTGTATCAAATGTCGAAAAAGATAAAAACGGGCAAGAATCGATAGAGTTACAACGTCCAAAAGCCCCATACGAACCTTAGGAATAGTATAGGATACAAATGTCATGACATTAGGATTACCGAGATATGTTTACGTATAAGACCATGTCTGGGACATTGGCATCGTTATCTGATTTCGTGTAAGACCATAGCTGGGCTATTGGTATCGATATTTGATAACATGTAAGACCATATCTGGGATATGGCATTGTACAAGCTATAAATGATTTCCAAGTATCCTTCACGATTCTAAATGGTTCAACAGGCAAAGTCAAGACGAGAAAGAATGTGTAAAAGAGTTAAACGATACAGGTACATATGAAGTTATATGAGTATTGAAATGAAAGGTAAGTGATGAAATTAAATGTGGCTATGTGAATTACATGAGAAAGGTTGGCAATTATGTATATGTTAGCTATGCTTTTCATATTTGAATTGATATGTAAATGCTTCATATAGTAAATTTATTTGTATATGGCTTACTAAGCTTTTAAAGCTTACTTTGTGTGTTCTTTCCTTGTTTTATAGAGTATCGAAGCTAGCTCGGACTCAAGGATCGTCAGGAATCGTCACCACACTATTGATCATCTTGTTGGTACTTTTGGATGCTTGTAAATATGGTATATGGCATGTATAGGCTAGTGTCATCTTGATATACTTTGAGTTGTGTATTTAGCCATGTGAGTTGGCTTGAAAATAATGTTGTTGATGAGGTTGAATTTAACTTATGTTATGAGTTGAATTTTGGTATGTGATGTATATATGTTTTGTCTTGTGAATTTGGCAAATTTGGTGCGGTACAAGTTAGTATACCCTACATGTTTGGCACGACCGAGCACACGGTTTGGACACGGGCTTGTGAGGCCATTTCAAATAGGCACATGGGCTAAACAAACAGGCGGGTGACTAGCCGTGTGACCTAAGTCAGTATACCCTCCAGTTTTTACACGGCCAGGCACACTGGCATGCGATCAGCTGTGTGGTGCAAGTCAGTATGTATGCCATGTTTGTACACGGCTAGAGACACGGGCATGTCTAAAGCCGTGTGAGTCGCATAGCCTATTCACACGAGCGTGTGACCTCTGTATGTTAGAAAATTTTCTAAGTTTTTGAAATTTTTATATGTGATCGATTTAGTCCCGAACCTTCTCTAAAGTATGTTTAAGGTCTCGTAGACTGTCATAAGGGACATTATGGCTATGAATGAATTTTATCTGATTATGAATGATTAATGTATATGAAATGTTTGTATAATGATGTGAATGGTTTGGTAATGCCTTTTAACCCTAGTCCGGCGACGGAACGGGTTAGGGGTGGTACATTGGCATTGGTTAAGGTGGTGGGAGGGTGGTATGGGTGTTTGGTGATTGAGAAGGAAAAGAAAAAATAGGTGAGATGGTGTTTAGGGAGGGGGAGGAGTGGCGGCACAAGGGGTGAGGGTTGCGACGGCAACAGTCTATGGAGACAAAAGGTGAAGGGAGTGGTAACGGTGACGACTTGGGCTTGCTGTGGGGTTAGGTCTTTTGTTTTTGTTTGAAGAAGATGGAGATGAAGGAAAAATGGGGTTTGGGATTTAGGGATTTGGGTGTTTAATTTTTTTTCTTTCTTTTTGTGTGTGGCCAATTGGGCCTTGTCCAATTCTCTCCCCCCCTTTTTTTCTGTTGGGCCGGTAGGCTGTTCGACCCACTTTCTTCATCCTCTTTTTCTTCTTTTTCCTAGTAGGCCGCTTCGGCCCGATTCTTTTCGCCATTTCTTTCTCTTCGATTTTTTTGGGGGCTTGAAGGTTTTGGGCATGGGATTTATTAGTGGATTTTTTTTGTATTTGGTTAAGTGGATTTGGGTTAGGTATTTGGTGGGTAAGTGTTAGATTTTGGGTTGTGGGGTTTTATGAATGTTGGGTTTTTTTTTGAAGTATCTCGTGCTCACGCCCCTATCATTATCCATCTTTCGAAAATTCATAACCTCTATTGTGTTCCTGAAAACATCAAATTATCTGGATTAAATAGGGACTTATTTATTTATAGCCTAAATTTACTTAATCTAAAAATTAAATAAATAAAAATAAATTTGGATTGCCTCCCAAAAAACGCTTTTGTTTAACGTCGTTAGCTCGACAACCTGGGAATTTATTCAGCCAGCTCTTCGAGGATTAATTCCTCAACCATGTGGACTTGAAAATTTTCATAGAAAGCTTTAATCTCTGTCCGTTGACTTTGAAAATTTTTCCAGATTCTTCACTTTTAACCTCGACTGCACCATGTGGAAACACATGAGTAACAATAAAAGGCCTTAACCACTTAGTCTAAAGCTTACCTGCAAAAACCCTTAATATAGGGTCATAAAGGAATACTTTCTGCCCTACCATAAATTGTTTACGGGTTATCTTTTGGTCATGGTATGCTTTGACCTTATCCTTATAAATTTGGGCACTCCCATACACTTCTCGTCGAATTTCCTCAAGTTCCTGAATATGTAACTTAAGATGCTTACCTATAGCTTCCAACTCCATGTTGCATTGCTTGACTGCCCAAAACGCTTTATGTTTTAGCTCCACAAGAAGATGGCACGGTTTTTCGAAAATTAGTCGATAAGGAGACATACATATGGATCCTTTATAAGCTGTACAGTACACCCACAGTGCATCGTTAAGTCGCAAACTCCAGTCTTTTCTATCTAGCTTAACGTCTTTTCCAAAATCAACTTGATTTCCCGATTCGACACTTTCGCTTGACCGTTTGATTAAGGGTGATAAGCCGTAGTGACTCGTTGCACTACCCCATATCTTTTTAGAAGTGTATCAATTACCTTATTACAAAAATGCGTACCTCGATCACTGATTAATGCTCACGGTGTGCCAAACCTGGAAAAGATATGACTCTTTAGAAAATCAACTATCGTTTCAACATCAGCATGACGAATGGCTTTTGCTTCCACCCATTTTGACACGTAATCAACAGCAAGTAAAATGTAAATGTTCCCGTACGACAAGACAAAAGGTCCCATAAAATCAATGCCACATATATCGAATATTTTACAGGCATGTACAGAGGTTAGAGGCATTTCATTTTTTCGGCTCAAGTTCCTTATCCTTTGACATTTTTTGCATGTTTTACAGAACAAATATGCGTCTCGAAAAATATGTGGCCAATATAGTCCACATTCAAGTACTTTATACGCAGTTTGTTTAGGGCCAAAATGTCCACCACATGCATAAGGGTGACAAAAAGATAGAATCAATTGTACCTCAGTTTCTGCAACGCATCGTCAAATTACCTGGTCAGAACAGTATTTCCAAAGGCAGGGATCATCCCAAATATAATATCGCGATTCACATTTGATCTTGCCTTTTTCGGATCGCGATAAGCTAGAAGAGACTATACCTGTAGCAAGATAATTCACCATGTCTGCATACCAAGGAAAAATCGTCTCAGCAGCAAGCAAGCTTTCATCCAAAAAATCATCTTTAAGTGGTGTTACATCCTTCGATGGAAGAATTCGGTTCAGATGATCAACTATCAAATTTGCGCATCCTTTTTTATCCTTTATTTTCAGATCGAACTCTTGTAAAAGAAATATCCAACTTATAAGCCTCAGTTTTGCTTCCTTTTTCCCGATCAGATATTTAAGAGCTGCATGATCAGAGAAAACCACAATCTTAAATCCTAATAAATGCAAACAAAATTTTTCTAAAGCAAAAACTATAGCCAAAAACTCTTTTTCAGAAGTCGAGTAATTGCTTTGGGCAACATCCAAAGTTCTAGAAGCATAGGAGATAACGTGTGGTTCTTTCTCGATTCTTTGTTCAAGGACTGCTCCAAAATTATGGTCACTGGTGTCGCACATTATTTCGAAAGGATAATTCCAATTGGGTGGTTGAACGATAGGTGCTGAAACGAGATTATGTTTGAGCGTGTCAAACACATCTCTGCATGATTGGTCAAATTTGAACTCCTTGTCCTTCTGTAAAAGACTGCAAAACGATTGCGTAATTTTCATAAAGTCTTTAATGAACCGCCTATAGACACCTGCATGACCAAGGAAAGAACAAATCTCCCTCACAATTGTGGGGTATGGAAGTGAGTTAATGGAACGACGAAAATATGCAAGTGTACACAATCACAACAAAAAATAAAGTGACACGTAAATGTCGAGTTATTGTACCCACAGGGACTGTGAAAAGAATTATTTATAAAATTAATTTAAAACACTTTGGTGAAGGAAAATAATTTGATTTAAGAAGATGATTAAAAACTAGGATTTTAAAACTAAGTAAACAAATAAAATAGGAAATAAAAATTCTAAAGCACGATTTCAAAATACGATTTAATCACGATAACATAATTGTGTTAGATTAATTACATTTCTTTAACCTAGAATTATTAAACTCTGTTTATGTTGTTATGAATAAATTCATGGCAACTCAGTAATTTGCTAACTTATGAACATACTTGCCTACAGAAATCCATTCATCTCTTGTACATATCCCTATGTCAATTCAATCGATTAAACATATTTTAATAAGAAAACATGTTATTGCACATACATACTAATTAAATTGAAATAATCTCTTGCATATTCCTATGTCAATTTAAACAATTAATTAAATCTAATAAGCACATAAAAGACTATGTGAGGTAACAAGGTATCCTTACCTTGAAACAGTTTAAACACAATAATCTTGCAAGTTATGCAAGGCAAATGTATCGCTAGATACAATGCTAATTTAACCTTCAGCTACCTTAGATGATTAAACATGCACTGATTAAGTACTATGTCCATTAACTATAATTTCAATCTGTTTAAATAATTAATTCATTAGTTACCTTACAATTGTAATGCAAGAATAATTTAGTCATGATTTTATTTAATTAAGCATCTTACCGAGGCCTATAACAACATAAACACAATTTTAATAATTTAAGCAGACGAAATGCAATCAACCTAACACGAATGAAATTCAAGCTAAGCTAATTAAATTAACTATTCCAACAACATAAATATTCATATACATGTTCATCATAACAACAACAAAAATTAAACAGATAAGGAATAAGAATCAAATCTGGTGGTTTCCCGTGGCTTGACTAGTGTGCTCCGTTCTTCCTTCATTGTTGTCTTCGTCGACTAAAGTTGCTATGAACACATCAATGTTGCTCCAAAATGGCTGATGAACACCCCTTTTCCAAGAGGAGAAATCGGCAAGAAAGTAAGGGAAATTGGATGGGAAAATGAGAGGAGAAAGTGAGAGAAGAGAGAATAGATGTGAATGAATGAGATGTGTTTCAAATGAGCAGCCAAGGGGGATTTTATAGCTGAAGAGGGCTGCTAAAAATAGAAAAAATTAGCAGCCAAAGAGCCCTCCCTTGTCTAGCCACACATGTGGCAAGGTTGATGGTTTCAACTTTGCTAATTTAGGCTTGGGGCAAATTTATAAAGCCACCAATTGTCGAAGGATTTGTTTGCAACTTCAACAAGTCTTCAAGGGCCTCTTTGTAAGATAAATAATTAGAAAATAAGCTGATTCGGGTCAGCTCATGGGACAGTTTTGGGCTGTCCATCTCTTGGTCGGTTCGGTTCACTCGGTTCGGCTCAACTGGACCACTTTTTTCATAATTAATTAATAATAATTTATTAATCCAAATTAAATTGGATATAAATTAAAATTAATTATATTATGAATTAATACACATAATTTTGGACCATCTTAGGCCGAAAATTAACTTGTTTTGATACTTCAAATTGCTTCTTGATTTTGTGCTTCTAGTAGTGTCTGCCGAGTCATTTTTCGCCTTTTATGCAAATTTGTCAAAAATGATCAAAATTAACCAAAATTAATTATAAAATTAATTAAAATTCAACATGTTCATAATTTAAGTACAATTTAATTATTTTATAATAATTAATTATTTTTCGACAAGAGTTTTATCGAAACTGCATGATTTTAAGTTAAAAAGAGCATGAAAAAGAGTGTAAATTTTCGTGTTTCCAGTTAATAATATCAATTTTCGCTTTATCGATAGAAATTCCCTCAGTAGAAATGATTTGACCTAGAACTAATCATTTGTCTACCATAAAATGGCATTTTTTTGCAAGATTTGACAAACATACCTCGAATGACTCATCGTATAAAGTAAAGTTGTCCATGAACACCTCAATTATTTTCTCGACAATATACTTACCATACACCTCTAAAACGTGGTTGGTGGGTTACAAAGTCCGAACAGCATCCGTCTGTAAGTGAACATGCCGAATAGGCACGTAAACGTCGTTTTCTCTTGATCCTCTAGTGCCACTGGAACCTAGAAAAACCCTGAGTAACCATCAAGACAACAATAACGAGACTTTCCAGCTAAACGTTCTAACATCTGGTCAATAAAAGGAAGTTGAAAGTGATCTTTTCGAGTTAAGGAATTCAACTTCCTATAATTGATGAGACTCTCCACCCGTTTTGGACCCTAGTGGGAACCATCTCACCTACCGAATTCTCAACCACGGTTACGCCAATCTTTTTCGGTACTACATGGATTGGGCTAACCCAATTACTGTTAAAAAAGGGATAGATCATCCCGGTATCAAGTAGCTTCTAGACTTCTTTTCTTACCACTTCCATCATGGGCGGATTGAGACTCTTTTGAGCCTCTATTTTAGGAACAACATTATCCACAACTTGAATTTTGTGCATGCAAGTCGAGGGGCTCAACCCATTAGTGTCGGCTATCATCTATACAATTACCTCTTTATAGTCCCTAAGAACTCGTACCAAGTTTTCCACTTCTACCCTCGAGAGTTTACTCGAGATTATCACTGGCAAGGTATTTCTTTTGTCGAGAAAAACATACTTCAAGTGGCCCAGAAGGGGTTTGAGTTCTAACTCTGGGGCTTGTAGAACAGATGGTAAAAGCTTAGTCTGTTAAGGAGATAATTCAAGAAATTTACCAAGATTCCTCCATAGTTGTGGCACCTCCATATGAGCCACTATTTCGTGGATAGAATCTTCAAAGGTTATCCACTCCTCTAGTTCTTTTATGGCATCAAAGTCTAGACTTCTGCAAAGGACAGTTCGTAATTCATTCTTGTCATGATATTCTAAATGTAAGTCAGTTAAAGGATTGATTATATCAACATTAGAAACATTAGAAATCATGCCAGGGCAGTTCATAGCCTCATAGACATTGAATTTCACCACTTCCCCGTCGAATTCTATAGTGAGTATCCCACTTCGTACGTCAATCTTTGTTTGTGTGGTACTCAAGAATGGCCTCCCGAGAAGTATGTCAAATGAATTAGCCGAATTTTCATCCCCCATGTCGATAATGTAGAAAACTATATAAAATATTAGCTTGTTTACCTTGACAAGGACGTCCTCCAATACTCTATCCGGATACACCATAGACCTATCTACAAGCTGAATAGTTACACCTATATCCTTCAAAGGACCCGCGTTAAGTAGTTTATAAATTGACAAAGGCATTATATTAATTGATGCGCCTAAGTCACACATTACTTTTTTAATAATAATACTACTTATGTTACAAGATATGAAAAATATACCTCGGTCCTTATACTTGGGTGGTATTTTTCTTTGTAGAACGGTGGTGACGTTTTCTCCGAAACTTACCTTTTTATTGCCTAGGAGTTTCCTTTCACTCGTGCATAATTCTTTTAAGAATTTTGTGTATCATGGGATTTGCTTGATCGCGTCGAAAAGAGGTATGTTGATTTCTACCTTTCGAAAGGTGTTGAGAATCTCCTTCTCTTCTCGCTCCTATTTGTACTAGACAAGTCTTCCAGGAAATGGATGTGGTACTGCAAATAACTTTTGTGATGTTGATTCTACTGGAGCCTCCGTGTCAAGTTTCTCTTTATCTTGACTAGTGTCGTGGGCACGACTTGTGTCAGGTACGGGCTCCAAAACCTTCCCACTCCTCAATGTCATAGCACTTACATTGTACCGAGGGTTTGGCTCAGTTTGGGATGGCAGCTTACCTTGGGACTCCAAATGACTAACTATGAGCGCGAGCTTCCTCACTTGTTTTTCCAACTCCTATAAATGCATGTTAGTTTTTTGTTGGAATTTCTTAATATTGTTGGCTAGCCTTTCCACTATGGCTTTTAAGGATCACTTTGGGGTTGGTAACTGTTGATTCGGAGGCAGCCTTGGTTGGTACGGTTGATTAAACCAAGTATTCAACCCATAGCTTAGATTCGAGTGATCTTTCCACCCCACATTATTCGAGTTTAAGTAAGGGTCATATTGTATTTGGGGTGGTCCTGGAAAGTTTCCGACAACATTCGCTTATTCTGTCAAATCTTCATGTAGAATCAGATATAAGTCCGTCAGACAGTCTGGCTTAGCACAAATTTTGCACAACCGTGCTGGGCCCGTTTTATCTGTAAGCAAAGTTTGAAAAACATTAGTTAACTTATCGATTTTATCTTCTAAAGATAAAGAACTTAACCCATGAACCCGTCTCGTGGGTTCTGTGGCTGGTCAGAATTGTTGAAGTTGGCAACAATGGTTGAAATCAACTCTCGTGCTCTCTGAAGAGTCATATTGACTAGTGCTCCCCACTCGCAACATCTATCATTTTCATTTCCATCGGGAGCAATCCTTCATAGAAATACTGCAAGAGGGATTGTTCAGTCAGTCCATGTTGTGGGTAACTTGCACACAACTTTTTGTATCGCTCCCAGTATTCGTAAAGCGATTCAATCTCCTTCTGACGGATTCCTATGATGTCCCTTCTTAGTTCGACTGCTCGAGCTATAGGGAAGAACCTGTCAAGAAACAAAGGAGAAATTTCAGACCATGTGTTAACAGATCTCGGAGGTAAATAAAATAGCCACTCTCTAACAGAGTTGGCTAGTGAGAAAGGAAAAATACAAAGTATAATTTGGTCTTCGGTTACTCCCTGAGGCTTCATGCTTGTGCACACCATATGGAACTCTTTAAGGTGAGTGTGCGGATTTTTGTTCTGTAGTCCACAGAAGGTGGGTAGTAAATGAATCAAACCCGACTTTAACTCAGATGGCATTCCTCCGATCGGATAGGTTATATATAAGGGTTGTTGTTCATTCGGTGCCACAACGAGTTGGCGTATCGTCTATTCGGCCATCTCATTTGGTTCATCGAACGAGAAAATTTCCTCGGTGTATGATATGTTTTTGAATCTAAGATTTGGTTGTTTACCACGTCGTATGGCTTCTCTTCATAGTTGTTGGGCCAATTTCTCAATTTCTGGTACAAACTCTAGAGTTCCCGATTATGATCTCGTCATAATGTACACAAACAAAAATTAGAAAAATATCTTCAATCCCCGACAACAGTGCCAAAATTTGATGGGCGTTGAAACCACCAAAAATAATTCCTACTAAATACTCTAAATAGTAGTGAGAATGGTAGTAGGGTCGAGTCCACAAGGATTAGATGTTGTAATCAACTTCCGTGTTTTCTTATGAGTAGATTGTTGGTTGAGTGAAAGGTCGTGGTAAGAGACGTGCCCACAACTTCTAACGCACCAACTAAAAAATAAACAAATAAATTAGGGGGTTTTGAAAATGATTAGTAACTAAATAATTAAATAAATTAAAAATTGAATTCGAATTTTTGTAATCAAAGGAAATAAGCTTTAGCCCTAGACTCGGCAGATTCCGGTTAAGAATCGATCCTCGAGAGTTGATCTTATCCTCCAAATGATAAGCTAGTTATAGCGATTAAGAGCGTCCTAACCACCAATTCTTCCTCTCGTAGCTGGTCTCTGGACGACTTGCAAACTAACCCTTACCGATTATCTAACCGAGATACACGTGTTCCCAATTCAAGATTTCAGTGGTCTTGCGTTCTGAAGAACCCAACTCGAATTAACGGCCTCAACCGTGTGGGTTGTTTAAACTGATAAACGATAAATTATACACATTTTTACCCCATGCTTAGGCTTATTTCTGGATGAATTAACCCTTGATTTGTGTAAATTGATGCTCTTAAACCTTTAATTTCATGTTTTATACTCAGGTGAGCTTAGGGAAGAGAAAAGAGTAATGAATGGGCTAAAAATGGGCAAAATAAGCCCAATTCAATAATCAACACGGCCTGGGAGTTCACTACACAGGCGTGTCGCATGGCCATGCCATCTTGAGCTCGAACATGGCCTAACCCCAACTCACACGACTAGGCTACACGATCGTGCCACATCAACATACCCGAACGCAGCCCATTATCGAAGTCACACAGGCGTGGCACACAGGCGTGTCCCTATTGTGAGGAAGTTCAATTTCACTCGAAAAAGGCTACTTAGGGGCTAAGAAAGGTATTCCAAAACTTTATATAGGAGGCAACTTCAAGGGTGTACTTTCTCCCGCCAAGTGGGTGCTTTTATTCCCCGCTAAGGGTATGCTTTTTCTCCCTCTAAAGGGTGCTTTTGTTCCCACCAACACACAAAGTAGAAGCAAGGAATTACTCCAAAGGAAGCAGATTGATCCGTCTCAGAAGCTGAATTATCCTTCAAGACTGAAGATCTCCCTTCAATTTTCTACAGGGGTTTTAGGGTTTTTTATGTTTTGTTATCATTATTCTACTGAGATGTTTTCTTTTATAATTATAAACTAAATCCCCCAAATACTTGAGGGAGATGAAACCTAAGACAGATCTTGTTATTATTATCTCTTGAATTATATGATAAATACTTGAATTGTTCTTAATTATATGTTATTAATTCTTACTTTAATATTCCAGGATATTAATGCAAGTATTGATGTGCTTATTTAGAAGAGCAAAAGTCCCTGTCTAAGAGTAAATCTAGCATAATTAAGCAGAGTTACTCTGTAACACCCCTTAACCCTAAACCATTGCCAGAATAGGGTTACAAGGCATTACCAGACGTATTAGACAATTTACGAATAATTTACAAATAAAATAACATTCATAGTATAATTCAATAATTATGTCCTTATATTGGACTCTCGAAGTCCAAACATGTATTAAAATTGGAACGAGACTTGTTCAAATATTTTTTTTTAAATTCATAGCATTTCTGCTTGTTTTTACATAAACCCCCTGCAATTAAAACCATATTCATTTCAAATATAACCAATTCAATCAATTTATTTCACGTACTTATTATCCATACTAAATAACTTCTAGTTAAATTCAATCAATACCATATCAATTTAAGTTTATCAAAATGCTAATTAAATTGAAATAAATAAACTTCTTTCATTATACTTTATATACATGTAATACTAACATTTTTTTTTCAACCATTTTTAATCAAAACATAATAACTTTCATACATATCCTATGTACATGCCACATTACCAAAAGAAAATATACATCACCAAAAGTTTGCTGAAGTCGGGTTTGGCTTTGGATGCTGAATAAGTACTTGATTTCTACAACCTGCGCACGGAAACAACCGTACGCTGAGTATGGATATACTCAGTGGTATCACTATAATTCAATTCATAATTAAATACATTAAATCACATACATACTTTTACATTACAATTATCATTTGAATAGATATATATACAATCTTATTTCCTTATTTCGAATCTCACTTTTTATATATATCATATCATTCAAACTTAATTTTATTAATAAATTTTATTTCATTTATCCCTATTAAGCTGACTTGGACTCGATGGATACACGGATTCTAACCAACACACCAGTATAGCACGTAGTGCTCATCGGCCGAAGCCGGAACAGTAACAGTAACGGTAACAGTAACAGTACGGTACACAGAGTACCTCATCGGAACAAATCCGGAACGGTAACAGTAACAGTAACAGTATTCAACACACAAAGTGCTGAATCGGTAACGGTAACAGTATTCGGCACATAAGTGCCTAATCAGTAAGCCGGCAAAACCCGTATTTTTCCATATCCTATGGCATGCCAACTATATCCGACTAGCCCAACTAGTTAATAGGGTATTCAAATCATTTTACAGTACAATTTCCATTTCGATTCAATATTAATTATAATTTCTTATTTCGATCAATTTTCACAGTAATACGATAATTCGTTTCATAAGAAATTTTACAGTTTCATACAGTATGCATAACAATATTCAAAAATTTTATAATTCAATTCGGTATTTAAACAATATTCAGTATCCCATAATTCAGTCCAGTATCAATCTCAATTTTAATACCCAATCACAAATTCCATTAGTTAACTAAATACTTACCTTAAAATACTTACTACACATGCATATTAAATTAAACACATATTAACTATAAAGCTTGAGTTATAGTGATACAAACCAGAATTTTCTTCGAATTTAATCCTCAATGATCTTTTCTTTTCCTTTTTGGGCCGATGCTTCAGGCTTGATATTAGCTACAAACAATTAAAATAATTTCACAATTATCAGCACAACACAATTTAAATGCTAAAATTTTTATTTAACTTTTGCTTTAATTCCAATTTAATCCTAACTAAGCCTATATATTTTTCTTTCTCAATTCATACCCTTTTGCTACTCAATTTCTTGCCAAACTCGCATTGAACTATCAAATTTTATCATATTTTCATAATTTCGAATTTATTTCAATTAATACTTCATTTCTATTCAACTTCCTATCAAATTTAGCCTAACAATCTAATGCTCATTATAAAACCCTAATTTAAAATTTCTTTTAATTTAATTCCTAAAACACAAAGCTTATAGCTTCTTTTACAATTTAATCCCCTTTTCAATTCTAGCTTAAAATCCATTCAATTTAACTCCTACTTCAACAATTTATCCAACATGAGCTAAGTTTAGAAACCTAAAAACTTCCATGGCTTTTACTTAATTTTAACAAAACTTTGTTTAAAAGCTTCTAAATCATAAAAACTAAGAGACTTACCAATTAAACTTGAAGCTTTGAAATCCCAATTATCCCTTTTCTTTTCTTTCCCTTTTTCTTCCCCTGTTTTCGTCTTGTTCTCTGTTCTTATTCTGTTTCTTTGCTTTTGTTTCTCTTTACTTATTCTTTTAGTTACTTTATATTACTTTAATTTATTTACTTATTTCTTTTATATTAACTTAATAATAATTTTGTAAATATCTTATTTAATAACAAATGAATATTTTACAATTGTCATATTATATATACTTACACATGTAATATTTTTTTTATTTATTTATCATATAAAATCCAATTCTAATTATATATTACTTTAATATTAAGTAAACAAATTATTTTATAACAAATGTACCAATATTTTTATTACAATTGTCATTATTCAATTTGTTTACCATACAAAAATTATATTATTTAATTATTTAATTTAATAAATATCTTTAACTTAAATAATAAGTAAATTAATTGTATGTCTTACAATTGTACTAATAAAATTTTTACACATGTATTAATTATATACCATACATTTATCTTTATCTTATTTATTTTATAATTTAATAATAGTAATAATAATAATTTTAATTATTAAATAGAAATCTAAGAAAAATCTTAGATTTTTCTATCCATTTTGCCGGCTCAATGATTACAAATGGCTTAATTGCCATTTTAATCCCTTTTTTCTTTCTATTATTCTATAATTCAACTTTTATCCTTATTTCAATTGAATCCTTTTTCCTATTTTCTCCTAATTAGGCTAATTTCATCTAATTTAAAACTTAATTAGACATATAACTAGACTCATAATTATTCCTAATAATTATTTAAGGATCTAATTTACTAAGACGGAGGCCCGATAATATACCTTTCCGGTGCCCACAGATTTTGGGTCGTTACATTTCTTCCCCCTTTAAAAAAATTTCATCCTCGAAATTTACCTGAGAAAGATGAGGGTATTAAACTTTTATTGTCTCTTCTGGTTCCCAAGTTACTTCTTCCACTCCATGATTTCTCCATAACACTTTCACTAATGGAATTTGTTTATTTCTTAACTCTTTTCTTCCCCGAGCTAATATTTGAATCGGCTCCTCTTCGTAGGACAAATCTGATCGAATCTCAATGTCTTCTGTAGGAATAATATGGGAAGGATCTGATCTATATCTCCGAAGCATAGAAACATGAAAAACATCATAAATCTTCTGTAGCTCTGGAGGCAAAGCTAGTTAATAAGCAACCGATCCGATGCTTTCAATTACTTCATACGGCCCAATGTAACGAGGACTTAATTTTCCTTTACGACCATACCTCAAAATTTTCTTCCAAGGTGATACCTTTAAAAACACTTTATCACCCACAGAATACTCTATATCCCGTCGCTTCAGATCCGCATAAGATTTTCTCTATCAAAAGCTACTTTTAATCTATCTCTGATCTTTTTAACTGTTTCTTCTGTCTCTTGAATTAATTCTGGTCCAATTATCTTTTTCTCATTCAATTCTGTCCAACATATCGGTGATCGACACCTTCGACCATACAAAGCTTCATACGGGGCCATCTGAATACTGGATTAGAAACTATTATTATAAACAAATTCTGCTAGTGGTAGATATCGTTCCCAACCTGATTCAAAGTCAATAATGCAAGCCTGAAGCATGTCTTCGAAAATCTGAATTACCCGTTCTGATTGTCCGTCAGTTTGTGGATGAAATGCAGTACTAAAATTAAGTCTGGTACCCAGAGAATCATGCAACTGCCTCCAAAATCTCGATGTAAATCGTGGATCTCGATTAGAAATTATAGACACTGGAATACCATGCAGTCTCACAATTTCTCGGATATAAATCTCTGCAAGCTTCTGTAGGGACCAATTAGTCCTGACTGCTATAAAATGAGCAGACTTAGTAAGCCGATCAACTATCACCCAAATTGTATTCTTTTTGCTTGCCGATAATGGCAATCCTGTAATAAAATCCATAGTGATACACTCCTACTTCCATTCAGGAATACTAATAGGCTAAAATAAACCTGTCGGTACCTGATGTTCTGCTTTTATCCGCTAACAAGTCAAGCATTTACCAACATATTCAACTATATCTTTCTTCATTCCTGGCCACCAATAAAGTTCCCGTAAATCACGATACATTTTTGTTCCACCCGGATGCAATTCAAAAGTGCCATCGTGTGCTTCTTGAAGAATCAACTCTTTTAGTTTAGAAATAGCTGGAACACAAATCCGGTTTTGAAACCTCAAAAAATCATGCTCATCAATACTAAAACTCTCGGTTGTACCATTCTCAACCATTTCTCTTTTCTTTAATAATTTGTCATCTTCCATCTGAGCTACTCTAATCTGATCTAACATCATTGGTTTAACTTTTAACTCAGCTAACAAGCTTCCATCTTCATTAATACTGAGCCGAGCAAACATTACTCGTAATTCAATCGCAGCTTTCCTGCTCAATGCATCTGCTACCACATTGGCTTTTCCCGGATGATAATCTATAACACAATCATAATCTTTTAGAAGCTCGATCCACCGTCTTTGTCTTAAATTCAACTCCGTTTGTGACAAAATATATTTAAGACTTTTATGATCTGTGTAAATGTAGCATTTTTCACCATATAAGTAATGTCTCCAGATCTTTAAAGCAAAGATCACAGCTGCTAACTCTAAATCGTGAGTCGGATAATTACGCTCATGTGGCTTCAACTGTCGAGATGCATAGGCAATAACCTTTCCATCTTGTATCAATACACAACCTAAACCGCTTAAAGAAGCATCACTATACACAACAAAATCTTTCCTCGACTCTGGTAATGTTAATACCGGTGCCTCTGTCAACATTTGCTTCAATGTCTCAAAACTCTTTTGGCACTAATCATCCCAAATAAAAGGAATATTTTTCTGCATTAGTTTAGTCATCGGTAATGCTATCTTTGAGAATCCATTTACAAATCTTCTGTAATACCCAGTTAACCCGAGAAAATTGCGCACCTCTGATATATTCTTTGGCGCCTTCCACTGGACAATTGCTTCGATCTTCTTCGAATCAACTCTAATCCCGTCAGCAGATACCACATGTCTTAGAAATATAACTTCTGACAACTAGAATTCACATTTGCTCAATTTTCCATACAACTGTTTTTCTCGCAGAATCTGTAGAACTTTTCTAATATGTTGATCATGTTTTGCCTCTGTTTTCGAATATACCAATATATCATCAATAAAGACTACCACAAACTGATCTAAGTATAGCTGAAAAATACGATTCATCAAATCCATAAAAGCAGCTAGGGCGTTGGTCAACCCAAACGGCATCACCAAAAATTGTAATGGCCATAACGAGTACAAAAGGCAGTCTTAGGCACATCACTTTCCTTCACCTTCAACTGATAATACCCGGATCTCAAATCAATCTTAGAAAATACTGAAGCTCCCTTTAGCTGATCAAACAAGTCATCTATACGAGGTAAAGGGTACCGATTCTTGATCGTCACTTTATTCAGCTGTCAATAATCAATGCATAACCGCATAGAACCATCTTTCATTTTAACAAACAACATTGGAGCTCCTCAAGGTGAAATACTCGGTCGGATGAAACCACAATCTAATAAATCCTGTAGCTGCATTTTTAATTCCTTTAATTCAGTAGGTGACATTCGATACGGAGGTATAGAAATTAGAGTTGTACCCGGATACACTTCAATTGTAAATTCTACCTCTCTATCAGGTGGTAAACCTGGTAGTTCTTCAGGGAATACATTTGGAAACTCACATACGGTCCTGATCTGACTACACTGGCTCCCAACTGAATCAGAATTAATAACATATGCTAAATATGCTGAACCTTGCTGCAATAGTTTATTCGCCTTTATCGCTGAAATGATACGTGTCGAACCACTGATACTGATGCCATTTACCTCAATTCTGTCCTTATTTTCTGTCTGAATACTAAACCTCTTTTTATAGCAATCCAAAACTACCCCATGTTCATATAACCAGTCCATACCCAAAATGATATCAAAATCACCAAAAGGCATAATCAACAAATCCACAGGAAACATTTTATCATGTATTATTAACGAGCATCTCCAGATATTTGATCTACAGATACAGTTTGTCCTAATGGACTCGACACTTCTATTGAAGCTTTAGACATTTCTATTTTTAATTTTCCCGACTCTACTAGTTTTGAATTAATATACGAGTGTGAAGATCCAGGATCAATTAAAGTATAAACAGGCTCAGAATACAGTAAAAATATACCTGTCACCACATCATGAGCATTGCCTTCTTCCCGGGTTCTAACTACATAAGCTCTAGCTGGAGCTCTGGCTTCAGATTGCTGTGTAGCTATATCACTACCTCTACCAGCTCCTCCCCTCCTCAAAACAGAACCTCCTCTGGACATTCCTCTACCTCTGGCAATCGATACTGATCTCTGAGATGTGGCAGGTGTATTGCTCTGAATTTTCGGACAATCTTTAACAAAATGTTCAGTAGAGCCACAGCGGAAACATCCTCCAATTGTCTTCCAACATTCACCCAAATGTCTTTTCCCACAATAATCACATTCAGGATTTTCACTTTCCCGGGGCGGAGCTTTTACACTACCGGTGGAGACAGTAATCTGCTTCTCTTTGTTCTTGTCACTCCTATCAGACCGAAAGCTTGATCTCCAACCACTTCTTGATTCTCTAAATCTCTTCGGTAATGGATTAGAACTTGTAGCTCCCATACGTTTCCCAACTGATTTAACATAAGTTAGGGATTTCTACGGATCAAGTCAAGTGAATAAATCATCTAGTTCAAG
The DNA here is from genome assembly GCA_020496765.1 of Gossypium stocksii. Classification (NCBI taxonomy): domain Eukaryota; kingdom Viridiplantae; phylum Streptophyta; class Magnoliopsida; order Malvales; family Malvaceae; genus Gossypium; species Gossypium stocksii. The sequence continues at coordinate 24,038,990 of CM035624.1, forward strand.
AGTTGATAACAAGTGAAGTCTAGGTGGATTCTCCCTTGAGTATTGTCCAAATCAATCAGTTTTCCTAAAGAGTTTTCCCCAATTCACTTTTTGTGCATTCTTAGCTTAGTTGAATAATTAGTTTAGTTTAATAAAAATCCCCTTTTATTCCTAGGTTAAATAATAGAAAGAAAGTTAGTTCTAGTACTTTTGGTTCATTTGGGTTCGATATCTCGGTCTTGCCACTAAGCATACTACTATTTGATAGGTGTGCTTGCCTTAAATCGTGATAATAGTTAGTTTTGGATACGATCATATTTTATAAATTTTATTGCTTCATATCACGTATATTATAAACCCTCTCACTTTTTCCTTGATTTGTTCTCGGAGATCCGAATACAGCACAGTCGACTCGTTTCTCCAACTGTCAGCAAACACGACTCCAACCCAATGTGCACTTTGAATTGAAATCGAATTTAACTTTAAGGGATGATTGGTCTATCCCGATACTTAGGAAAAAATGAATACCAATTGGAAGGATTTTTAGCACGAATTCGTATCTCACGATTCCCAACCGGAAAGAACACCAACCTAAGACTAAGATGAAATTTAGTAAAGCATGAAATTATTCATGCTTTCTAAACTTTGGAAGGTGATTGAATTTGTATGATAATGGAAGAACTTGGGGAACAAAAGGGCTTGGAAAGAAATTAGACAAATTTAGAAAGAACAAAGAAATTAAAATGAAATGAACAAAATTCCCACATCAAATTGAAAGAGAAAAGAGAATAATTCAATTTCAAATTGAAGTAGGAAAAGACAAGAGAGAGTAATCCAATTCCAAATTGAAGTAGGAATGTAGAATTAATTGATGATTTTGTAAGAACAAAAAGCTCCTATTTATATCCATGGGATTTACTAAATTTAGCCTAAACTAATTTAATATAAAATATAAAATAAAATAAAATAAGATTTTCCTATTTTTGACTTTTACAAAGTCAAAATATTTTATGTGTCCTTAGCTTCCTCCACCTTTTTGATTTGGCCCCATTTCAATGATTGTCTTTCAATTTGACCATTTTTAGCTTGTTTTTTAACCAATTGCATCCCTGGTAAGATTAAATCATAAAAATACTAATTTAGCAAGGATCAATTTAGAAATAAACCGAATTAAACATAAGAAATTATGCAAATTAACATGTTATCACACCTGTCCTATATTAAATCTTATCACAGGCTCATTCTTCTGATAACTAATTTTGATTTTAGTACGCCTAAAGGAAGACCCTTTCAGTTTCTCGAAAGATGGATAAAACACAATAATTTTCCCACTTTGTTCAAAGATAAGTGGAATTACTCAGGTAATATGGCTGACTCTTTTACTGATTTTACCTCACATGTTAAAGAATAGAACAAGTCCGTTTATGGTTTTATAGGTACTCGTAAAAAAGACCTTATGAGATCACTTGCGAACATTCAAAAGGCGGTAGATCATTCAGCCTCTAATTGTTTAGTCAATCTAGAAATGGATGTACAAGATGAGTTGAAAATCCTGCTCAATCATGAGGAATTACTTTGGAGACATAAGGCTAAGTGCGTCTGGATCCAGCTTGGGGATCGTAACACACAGTTTTTCCACAGTCGTACAATCCAAAGAAGGAAATTCAATCATATCATGGCTTTACACATTGGCAATGGTGAATGGTGTTCTGATCAGAATATCCTTAAAAACAAGGCAGTTGGTTTTTTTGAAAAACTTTATAGCGAAATCCCTACTCCAATGAAATGTCTCCCTTCCAACATCTTTCCACGTCTCAAGGACCAAGATATTGTGTTTTTGGCAAAGCCAGTTTCAAACAAAGAGATTAAAAAGACCTTATTTGACATGGCTTCACTAAAAGCTCTAGGGAGTGATGGTTTTTATGCTCACTTTTTCTCGAATCAGTAGGGTATTATTCGATGTGCTGTTTGTGAATAGGTTCAAGGAGTTCATTGGAACGTCTCTGCTAGCTATCGGGATTCTCGAGTTTTTTAGGAATATGATCATGGCAACCATATATTCTTCTTCTATACAATTATTTTGGAATGAAGTTCCTACTTAGAAGTTTAAGCTAGTCAGAGGAATTAGATAAGGTTGTCTACTATTGCCTTATATTTTTGTCCTTTGTATGGAATGATTAGGATATATCATTCATGCAGAAATAGATGATGGTAAGTGGAATCCAATTCATCTCTCAAGATTGCGTCCCACTTTATCTCATCTACTTTTTGCGGATGGCCCGATCATTTTTTGCAAAGCGAAATTGGAGTAAGCATATCTGTTAAAGAGGATTTTGAAGCACTTCTGTGAATTTTCTAGACATGCGATTAGTGCAAGGAAAAGTAAAATGTATTTTTCCAAAGGAGTTGAAACTGATTTATGTATTCAGATTAGTCAGCTATTTAGGTTTCAGAAAGTTCATAATCTTGGGATTTACTTAGATGTGCTTCTCCTTCATGATTAGGTTATTAAAAGTACCTTAAATTTTGTTATGGACAAAGTGAGTCGTAAATTGTAAATTTGAAACAATGAAGTTGTCCATTACAGGAAGAGTCACTTTGGCTCAATCAGTTCTTCTAGCTATCCCAAACTACTTCATGTAATTAATGCTAATTCCAAAAAGTGTTTGCGTAGAGATCAAGTGAATAGTAAGACAATTTATATGGGGTTGTTCTGGTGGACATCTAAAACTTGCTTTGGTAGGTGGAATTCCATTTGTCAGCTATAGTCTCAAGGCAATCTTGAGTTTCGACATCTTTAGGATCAAAATAATTCATTTCTTATGAAGGTTGGGTTTAATTTAGTCACTATGAAGGTTGTACCTGTACAAGTCCTTCGTACAAAATATGGATGGAAGTATTAGATCTCGGATTCCATTACCAGGAGTCAATGTTCACACCTATGGTGCTCCCTTTCTATGGTTTGGCCCATTTTTCGTGAGAATTTAATTTGGTTAATTGGTAAGGGCTTTGGTATTCGTTGTTGGAAAGACTCTTAAATCCCGAGAGTCAATCATTTACTTTCGCATGTTCGCGCTCAAGCAATATTATATTTGGAGTGCACCTTGAGAGAGACTGTGTCATGCTTGATGGATCCTAGAATTTGGATTTGTTTCATATTTGGCTGCCCAAAGAGGTGATTAGACAGATAGTGAGCATCCCATTCCACATCCTACTAGTGGGACAGATAGGATTATTTAGGCTTATTTAGGATTAGGATCTTTTACTATTTGCAATGCCTATTGGACTTTAAAAGAAGACTCATAGAACACCAAAGATGACTGTTGGAAGATTACTTGGAAATATCAAAGCCTCCAAAGAGTCCGATTTTTCTTATGGCTAGTTTCTAAACAGAGACTTCTTATTAATTCGGAGCGTACTCGGAGAGGAATTGGTTCACATCAACTCTTGCCATTTATGTGGGCATGACATAGAGGACACCCTACATGTTCTTCGAGACTACACGATAGCAAAAGAAGTTTGGATGCATGTGGTTCCAACTGAGAAACAACACACGTTCTTTTCTGATCCTTTCTAGATTTGGTTTTCTTCTAACCTTTGTTGTCATTTTAAGATGCAGGATCGGGAAGTTACTTGGTCGTGTCTGTTCAGCCTAATTGCTTGGTGAATTTGGAAGAACATGAATCTATTCATCTTCTAGAACACTACTTGGTCAGCCTACGAAATTGTGAAAGCTTCACTAAGTTGGACACAACAATTTGAACCTTTTCTTAACGGATACAAGGTCATTCCACTTAATTCGGTGGTTCACCTTTTAAGGTAAAATTTTGAGGTATTCTGGACAGACTTCTCATTTTATTAGGATACAAAGGAGCCAATATCCTGACAGATAACCTAGAGGTGGTTAAAGCCTTGTCTATGAAGGGGTCGGTTGACTCAGGTATTACCTTGCTTAGAAGGATTCAAAAACTTATGAGGTTTGGAGGACAATAGGTGATCAGATATGTACCCAGGGAATGCAATTCAATAGCAGATCGTCTGGCAAAACTTGACTTAGTAGTCAAGCTTATTGATTTTTGAAGTGCCTCTTGATGCTGTGTCTTTGGTTCTTCAACAAGACAAAGTGCATAGCACTTTTTAGCATTTGATTTGTTGTAATTTTGCTTTATCTTTCACACACACACACACAAAAAAAAAAAGACAAACATTTTTATAATAAATTTTGCTATTTTTAAAAAAATTTATAATAAAGTTTGTAGATTATTTTTAAAAAGTAAAACTAATTTTAAGGAGTTGGTGGAAGAAATCATCATGTTAGGTGACAAATTTATTATCATATTGACACATGTTATTCTTTCAAGGAAAAGAAACATTGAAGATGGCACTTGTCATTCTCTTATGAAACTGTTAACTGACGTGACAATTTTTTGTTTTCATAAGAGAATGACACGTGATATCTTTAATTTTTTATATATATTAGCACCATATTAAATATTACGATTTTTGTCTTCAAACTTTTAAAACTTATCTTACTTTTCTAAATAATCTAAAAACTACCTAACTTTCTAAATAAATTTTCATTTTAGTGTTTTTCTTATTAATAAACCCCACTCTAATTGTCAATAAAGTATTAATAGGTTGAATACCTTTTATTTTTATTCAAAATGTCAAAGCGACTGATTGTATGATTGTCCCTCAATTATTTACCTGTCCCTGTTCGCAATAGATAAAGCTATTGCCATCTTCGGTTCCCTATAGAAGAGACTGACCAGTTGATTTTAAGTCATCCATTCCCTTATATGTGTTTGGATATTATTTGCCTATTTGAGAACTAAATTTTTTTTTTTGGACATAGAAATTTTGAAATTTTGCAAACCATAAAGTATGGGATCATCCCAACTGTTAAATCCGGTAAACGAAAACAGTCTCCCTCCTCTTCACTCACGATCTTAGTCACCGTTGTACTTTTGTTACCGGACATCCCTCCACTGTCGCCTTTTCATTTGTCAAAACTCATGTAACAAATGAAATCTTTTGAACATTAATCTAAACTCTATTCTCCATCAAGACATTACAGTGATAGGTTAATCAAGCTTGTTTAACTTTTTGTTAACATCATCACCCTTCACTAAATGGCAATTTTAATACAATTTTATATTATTTGGAGATAATTATTGTGAGAATTTTTTAAATAAATATAAATTTAAATGAACGATTAGGTACGGTACGATATATTTAATTTATTTTTTATCTCACGTTACTATATTTAATCTTATCATCACCGTTGTTTTTTTGTTAATTACAAACCTACCCTACGAATAAGTGGCAACCCAAATAGAATGTCAGAAAAACTAATTTTAATCGTCACTAATTGTAAGAGTTACCACTGATATACTGTTGTGTCTGCAAAAACTGGTTTGCATCTCTCCTACTTCAAATGAAGCAGACCGTCTAAAAACCAAAATGGAAAGAGACAAAAATTATAATAAAATACACGTGGAAGGAGAATTGGGAATTTGGGTGCTAGTGGAAAATGGCACCAACGTGCTTTGACTGTGTGTCCCCAGTCTAAAGGTCCCGTGATGAATGTTGAACAGTGGTTTGTCTTCCTCTTCATTTTTGGAATTTCTACATCTCATGCCCCACTCTAATAATTCTGCCCTAAATTTCACACGAGTGCTTTTGGGATTAGAAATTCTAAAAACCAACTATTTATTTTTGTTCTAAACCTAATATTTTTATTGAAATATATACATTAGAAGTTTAACTATTATTGGATACATCCAGCAACTTTTTTTTTTAAATTATATCAATAGAGTTAAAATTTATTTATTTTAATATTATTTAAACACACGTGATATTTTTTAAATATTACTTGTGCTGTTTTCTCTTAAGTTTATTTTGAATTTAACTATCATTATAATATTATTAAGTTTTACTCTAATTTAAGACGGGATATATTCTAATTTTCAATTTAGTTCTACTTTGTATTGAATTGATTTTATTTATAATTGTTTAAAATATATATTTTTTGTAGAGTTAATATTTGGTATATTGATAATGTATTTTTTTTTATTCTACAAGTAGCTTTAAAAAATTTTCATGTATCTTTTTCAAAATTTTATTATACTCCTATAGAACAGTTGTAAAATCCTTGGCCTTACTTATGAAGTCTAAAAACTCCACTGGTAATGTACCAAATAATTTCCCTTGTTTAAAACATATATTATTTATGGGGGTTAGTATTTGGTACACTGGTAGTGTATTTTTTATCCTACAAGCAGCGCCTTAAAAAATTCTTATTTGTCTCTTTTTTAAAAAATATTTTTAATATTTTATTATATTCTTATAAGACACTTATCAACCCCTAACCCCACTTGTGGAGTATAAAACTCTATTGGCAGTGTACTAAATATTTTTCTTTGTTTAACGCATATTATTTGTGAGTTAGTATTTGGTACACTAGTAGTGTATTTTTTTATTCTACAAGCAGCCTTAAAAAATTGTTATTTTTCTCTTTTTTTTCAAAATATTTTTTTAACATTTTAATATACTCTTATAGGACACTTGTCAACATCTAACTTTACTTGTAAAGTCTAAAATCTCTATTAATAATGTACCAAATATTTTTCCATCCTATTATATTTTTACTTGTGATTGTTGTTAAAACTGTAAGTATAAATTTCTTAATAGTATAACTTTTTGAATTTAGAAGAATTATTTGACTATTAGTGAAATAAAAATAAATATATAAAAAATAACATGCGGCAACTTTTTAATGCAGCCTATAGATAAAACGTTGTATTATTTATTTTTAATTAATTTATATAAAATTAAAAAAACAATGGATAAATATTTTTTCTCCCTCCACCAAGTCATAATTAATTACATAAAAGTTTGTATGTTAAAAAAAGCCTTTTTAAGAGAATGTAAAAAAAATAATTAAATTTTTATATTAAAGTCGCATTTAATTAAGTTTATGCAGTTAATAAAAAAATTCATTAAGCTCTTTTGTTAACAGCTTTCCTTCATTGACCACATTAATCGTTAAAAAATAGACAAACTAATCAGATAATGACATGTGATAACTTTTAATTTAATCTAATATTTTCTCATAAAATTATTAAAAATAATTAAAAATATATAAAAATATAAAATTTATTAAACATTAAAAATAATAAAATTCATATAAACTTATAAAAATTAAAAAAAACCTATAAATATTATAAAAAATATATAATAAATCTAATAAATTTTAATAAATTTATAAAAATTTTATAAAATTAATAAAACGCATTTAAAATATTCAAAATTATATAAAAATGTATAAAAATTCTTAAAAACAAAAAATCTTAAAAATTATATAAACTTATTAAAAATCATAAAAACATGAACTAGACCAAATCAATCAGTTAGACCGAAATCGACAAAGGCACCTATCCGAAGAAGGCCATTAGATTGGTTTAGCTAGGAGCCAAGCGGTTGAATCAATTTCTTTTTAAAATTTTTTTATTTTCAATGTCTTATTTAATTAAAATGGAAGGACTTGTCGAACTGGCAAACCAGTGGCCTGATCGGTTCGACCACAGGTCCATTTTGAAAGCCTTGGTCAGAATATTTCATATTAACATATGCTAATAGTTGAATAATGAAATTTTATAAAATTAATAAAATATATTCAAAATTAAGTATTTTTGGCATAGTTAAACCAGTGGTTGAATCGGTCAGGCCACTGGTTTCCCAATTCGACCGGTTAATCCAATTTAATTAAATAAAATATTAAAAATTAGAAAATTAAAAAATTGGTTCAACTGTCCAGCTCCTAGGTCAAACAATCTAATGGCTTTCTCTGGATTGGTACCATTTCCGATTTTGATCTAACTGGTCAGATCGACTGATCCGATCTAATTCAAGGTTTTATGATTTTTTTTATAAGTATATATCAATTTTAATATATTTAATAATTTTTATAATTTTTTATGATTTTTCATAAGTTTTTAAGAATTTTATATATTTTTCCTAAAATTTTAAAATTTTAAATATTTTTATTAATTTTATAAAATTTGAATAAACTATTAGAATTTATTAGATTTTTATGATATTTATAAGTTTTTATTAAATTTTATAAATTTTGTAAGTTTATATTAATTTAATAAAAATAATAATTTCTTTCGTATTTTTAAAATTTTTTCTATTTTTATTAATTTTTATCATTTTTATGGAAAAATATTATACTAAACTAGAAGGTGCCACGTGTCACCATCTGATTGGTCCGTTAATTTTTTTAATAGTCAAGATGATCAATAAAAACTATTAATAGAAGAGCTTAATTTATTCTTTTTATTAATGATAGGGGCTTAATTGAGTGCGAACTAAGTATGGGTACTTAATTGATTTATTTGTATTTTCTTAAAAGCTTTTTTTGACATATAAGCCTTACATAAATAAGTAGTTAACTTAAGCTCACTTTTGACACTTCCATGTTTATCTAAGTCCAAACTATTGGTTATTTGATATTATTATTAGGATTAAAATGTAAATTTATCATTATACTATTGGTGAATATTGAAACTAGTCATTAGAATTTATTTTGATTAATACTTGTCATTAGATTTTGAGAATATGGTCAAACTTGCCACCCACTTTTATTTGATTGAATTTTACTGCTATATTTTGAATTTTGCTACTATATTGGTTTTTAATTAAATTTTACAACTTAATATTGATTTTGATGATTTGAAAATAAAATTTAATAAAAAATTTTATTTTAGATATTTTATTTTAATTTATAAAATATTAAAAATCAATATATTGACATATAATTTTTATTTAATAAAATGAAGACTTGAAAAAAAAATTAACTTTACTTTTTATAAATAACGTATTTTATAAAGATTAACTAAATGGTTAACTTATATGTGATGATGCATTAGTAAAAATGTTGAAAAAGGTACTGAAATTCATGAATTAATGCTAGGGATATTGGCCGAATGTGAAATGCTTATGTTTGGTAGTTAATTTGAAAAGTTGTAGATTGATATTCATTTAAAAATTGCAGAAATAACATGTTCATCACGACAAGATTTGGATTCTAGGCCACGGTGCGATGTCAAACTTGCTCACCGTGATGAGACTGAAACAGTATGTCACATCGCAACGAGAAACTTCCGACATTGCAACATCAGTTGGAAGTTTTCTCAACATTACAATTTAGTCCTAATTTGACATCGTGTTAGCATTAGAGCTTTCGTAAGCTCATATAAAATCCGGAAATGATTATATGTCAAATCATATGCTTATGTTAATTGCATTTACATGTTAATTGGTATTAATTGAATATATTTTTATCGTAGTTGCTTCGACAATGAATGTGACACATTGTAGCTCAGACCCAGCAATCGAATTGGGTTTAGGGTGTTACAGTCTTGAGCGTTGAAGCGGATGACTCCCAGAAGATAGAGACATAGATGTGACTAACTGGACTGACAATACATTGGATAAAATCCAAGTAGAATGGATCCTAGATTCGTTTATGGATTTATTCACTTGTGATGTTCATATTGTGGCTGTAACACCCCTGACCCGGCCCAGACGCTATGGCTGAATCCGGCGATGTCACATCAAAAAGATTGTTTCAAAAATGATTTTATAAAATTGAGAATATGTTTAATAGGGAGTTTACTTGGTCAAAACTTAAGTTTGGGATTTAGAAATTCAAGTTTATGTTAAGCCTAAAAGGAAAGCCCATGTTTAAATAAAAATGCCCAAATAATAAAGCTATTTAAAATCACGTTTAATTTGTGAAATTTGTCTACGTAAAAATAAAACTAAGCAGTCAAAACATTAAAAACCCTAAATACAGTCACATTGGAGACACAAGGCCTTATTATATCAATGAAAATAAAATAACAAAACTAAAGTATTTGAAGGAAATAATTTATTTAAAATCCCTAAGTAACTTGCAGTGTGGCCATCTCCGAGTCTTCTCCCACGTCGAGCCACCTACTGTCGGTTACCTGAAACATTTAATTTAAGGGTGTGAGTTTCGAAACTTAGTGTGTAGAACCCTTAGCAATCAAATCAATTCAATATATATGTATCACATTGGGTCTAAGCCCTAACAATATCGGTGGTCTGGGCCTTAGCCCACATTGACCTCATTTCATATTAGGATTACATGTATGCAAATGTTTCCATCCCAAATCCAGCCGCTACACACCATTTCCTTTCCAACCCTACACGCCTGTGGGGATATCTATATCAACCCACCCATTATCTACACACCAATGATAGCACACACAGCGGTACTACCCACATTGCAGCAAGGTTGCTATATATATACACGGTGTAGCAAAGCTACTCGGTGGCTCAAATAGCCTACGGTGGATCCACGATCGTAAAACGACTATGCGATCCTCAAAACACTTCCTCCGTATCATCAAAACCCACCCAAGTGCAACATACAATTCATGAATGCATCATACACATTTTCACACATTTTCACACATTAAGCACTTAGGGGTATTTTGGTCATTTCACTACCCAGAGGTATTCTCGTAACTCTACCCTATAAGGGTATTTCGGTACTTCTACCCTACGAAGGTGTCTTAGTAGTTCTACCTTATGGGGAATTTTCGTAAATCTACCTTATGAGGGTATTTCCGTAATTCTACATTAGGAGGGTATTTTCGTAATTTTCTAATGATACGGATTTTAATTATGGATTTTGGCCCATCAATAAGTCCTCGCGGCTAAAGTGAATAGACACTATGCATCAGATAGGATTCAAAAGAAGATGAGGTGGGTCACTCGGACTACTTAAGTACCAGGCTCTTCCATGATCCAATTCTAAACATGCATATGTCAATTGCTACGCCTTAGTCTATCGACTTGTCCACAGACATGTTTATTACTTAGTTAAGTTTTATGAAAACTTGAGAGTCCATTTAACTAGGCCTAAAGTCCATTAAATTCTAGCATGCATTTCTACTACCCCATAAAACCCAAACATGCTTATAAAGCCCATTAAGCCCAAACATACCTATGTAACCTATTAGGCCAATTCATAATTCAATCATACAATCATACATGTCAATTCAACATAATATCTCATATCACAATTTTTCCAATTTGGGCCCACAAATTCGGCAGGCCCATTCGGGATTTCGGGATTTTCAGCTTTTGCCGTTTTGCCGTGTATGTAGTGTATGTACACACCTGATTGACGACCCGCACTACACTATCCTCAGCCTTGTCCTACAATCAAAACCACTTTCGAATCAATTCCAAACCTTACTATAACTTTATTAATCCTGAAGCATTACCGTAGCCTTACCGCGTACCTTCGGCTTTTCTAGCCTTTCCTTAGCTACTGTTCTGAGATCTGCGTTAACCAAATCGTTAAAGACAACAACTAAGTGACTTGTATCCATTTATGTCACCTAACAGAGGCTATTCGGCTATATAACCAAAAATTAAGATCACTTACCCCAAAAGCCAAAATGGATGAATAGCCACTAACGAGGATCGGCGTTTAAAGCTTGAGAAGAAAAATGATGCTAGAAGCCAATTGTAATGGAGGAAGTTATTAGTGCATTCAGCAATAGTGTAGGCTTCAGAGGGATATTCGGCTTTTAGCAGGAGAAGGGAGTCACTAGGGGCTTCGGCAAACAATTGATGGCTATTTGGCAAAGAAAAAATTCGTCAAAGATGGAACAAAGGGGAGAAGAAGGATTTAGCAAGAGGAGGGAGAAAATAAACTATAGCAAAGTAAGGAAAACCCTACTATGAAATTTGCCATTCCTTAAATAGCCAATAGCCAAACCTAGCCCTCCCTAAAGTTCAATTCGGCACCATCACTTCCCCTCTCCCAATCTCCTACTTTTCCTCCTTTATCGATACCTTAAAATTCTCTCCTGATCACTCCCTATCAGAGTCCATACCAAAGCCACTACCTTGCCTTCCTAATGCAAAAATAAAACCTTTTAAAAAATAACCTCTCCAAGCCTTGAACTTTGGACCTCTTCTACTGCTTGTGACGCCACCCTTGCTCCCCAAGTGGCGCCTCCTTGCCACTGAGCCACAGGCCCAACTGTGATCCATTTTCCCCCTTTTTGTCTTAAAAGGCCTACCTCCCACCTCTAGGGTTTTCTTTAAGCAAAAATTAAAATTTTTCCCAAAGTCCTCCTTAAACCTAGGGCTTCACACAACTTTTATTACTCCCTAAAATTAATGTTCTAACACTACTAACTACACAAATCGACATCAAAGCACAAAAGATGGGGTTTCGGGATTTGAGGCGTTACAGTGGCATACATTAATCTTGAGTGGATAATGGACTATGTGTGCGTGACTCGTATACTTTGATGTAAGTAAAAACCGGAGTTCAAATAGACAAGGAACCAAAAACTGGTGCATTAGGTATACAACTTCTACAGTAAATGGTATTCTAATTAGATTACATGATAGATGAAAAGTAAATATAGCCACAAGTAATTTGTCTTTGTGATAAATGACTTGATTACTATTTGATAGTAATTGACTTTTCATGAAAGAATATGTAATGGTTACCATGAGATAAAATAAGATCATATTGAGAGAACAAATTTATCCTAAAGAGATTAAGGATATCATATGAGGATAACACACTGATGAAAAGGTCATTAGGCGAGCATTGACTAAGTAGCTTCGGTAATTGTATGTAACAAGGGCGCGCTTAGTCACGATCCTATAGTGGAATGACCTTGTGACTAAATAAATTTATAATTAATAGGCGGAAAGGTGGAACTTAATTATAAATTATTTGAGCCCTAATTACATAAGTTCAATCGACCCCTACGCTAGCTCGGAAACTAGAAATGAATTGCATGTAAAATCAAACGAACAGAAATGGATAGAAATGATAAAGTTAGAGAAATGGATCACATTCGTAAATTAATGTGTTTTTCTCATTAATTATAGAAATGACTGGACCTTAATTTAAGTTTTTCAAATTATTATTTAATTAAATAGTTGAAGTTTGAAAATGGAATTAAATTAATTAGTCACTGTGAACCCGTTGAATATGAAAATTAAATATATTTCCTCATAAATTCTTTTACGGTAAAGTTGTCACAACTTTAACAGAATTAGGATTTGGTTTAAAAAATAATTTATCTAATTAAATTAATTAATTAATAAATAATATTTATTTTGGGAAAAAAAAACATGTATTGGGTTGGATTAAATTATAAAGTATTGGGTTGAAAGTCTAAGAAGCACATATAATTGGACCAAATAGAAAAGACGCCCAAATTCCCCTCATATTACATATGAGGGGCGGCAGCCCTAGTATATTTAACTAATGTGCGTTGCTCCCTCTTCTAGTTAGGCTAGAAGATTGATTTTTCTATTAAATAAATATTATTTTTGTTTTACTAATTGAACCATCTCTCCCTATAAATAAATGGCATTGGTAGAGCTTAAAAATACAAGTTTTACAAAAGTTTCACATAACTTTGAGATATTATTATTATGCCAAAAAGTAGAGAAAATTTATTTTCTAAGTAGAAATTTTATTTTCTGGAAATAATAATTATGTTAGTTTCTATTGAGAGAGAATTACATTCCTAGTGAAAGTAATAAATTATTTTTGGTTCTGTGTTTGATTCATGATGCTTCAAGCCCATATTCGAACCGATTTTTGGTATGAGAATAGCGAAAAATGTTGTTCAATTGAAAAACGGGAACATCTAGGATTTGTCTCACACAAAGCACAAGTATTTTTCAGGAAAAGTTTATTTTTATAAATATCATAAACAACCTCAGTTTTAAAATTTTTAATCTTTCGCTGTGATAGAAAACCATTTTATTAAACTAGTTTTTTCCAACACCAACTACATCTATCAGTTTCATTCCAACACTCCCCCACGTATAGCATTGGATTTGAAATGGTCACTTTGTAGTCCACTAACACTTTTAATCTGTAGTCCTTTATGGTAGAAACACAAGACTCCTTATCTAGATATTGCAATCCAACACAACACTCTTTCGTTTCCCTATCCTCTGACAATATTTTAAATACTTTGGGAACTTAAGAGCATCTGTCGCATCAGGGTCGACGGTTGTTAAATAATTAATGGGTTGAAATTGGATTACCATGTCATCCAAATAAATAGTCAAGTACCACGATGGGAAAATGAGTATAGTTTAAGTACCAATTTGTGGGTTAAGCCAAAATTATATAAAAATTTTTAAACAATGACATGGAATAACTTTTAAAAAAATAAAGGACAAGAAGTAAAAGAATAATTTACCCAAATTATAAATAAATACTTCAAATAAAAAATATCATACATTAAAAACCTATAATATGAACATAACTATTTTTTTAACCTCATATTATTATAATATATATAATATTTAAAAATCCAATTTCTATAATTTCTTTCCTTTTAAAATTACCATCTTCCTTAATTAATCACATCTCTCTCCACAAGTAGAAAATTTTTAATAAAATTCTCTTTTTAACTCTCACCCCTAACTTCCTCTTTGTTGATGATTTTTTTTAAAATTCTTCTGTTACATAAACTTTTTGAAGCTCAATATATCCAAAACTAATTATATTTCATTAAAGATTAAGCTTAATGGTCTTAACAATAACAATTACAATCTAAAACCTCAAATCTAAAATATTTTTTTAACAATCAATCACACTTGCAAATAACACAGTTTAACGCCCCGAAAGTGTAAATATTTGATTTGTTAAATTTTATTATAAATAAGTATTTTCTTTAGTGATTAGGGGCTTTAATTGAGTGTTTGAGGTTATGGGTTCAAGTCTCATTCTTGAGATTTTTTAATCTTTGTTCTTCTAACTTAAGCACTATTTTCACTCAATTTGTCTTAGAATGAGCTTGCTAGTTTAGGACTAAGGTATTAGCTTACTCGTTGATCTTTTGCTCAAATCCTTGCTTGAGTGAATTGGTAATATTTTTGTTATTTTCATTTGAGCCGACCATGTAGTGGTTATGGTTTAATCGAATTTTGGCTTTGGAGAATTTGATAAGATATCATAATGTTGGGGCAATTTAGATATTATTTTTATTTTTATTTTTATTTTATTTTGAAATTAGAGAAAAAATGGATTTTCTAAATAAAACTATCCCCAGTTTGCACGTTCCCTCTTTTCCCTGTTTTGTTCACATTTTTCTTCTCCCTTTTCACATAGATTATAGCAAGGAAGGTCCTCAAATTTCTTTTTCTTTTCTTGATTTTGTGTCCCCAATTTCCTTGTGTTCTTGATTGGTGGTTTTTCTGCTACTCAATTTCGGTGGTGGGTGTCGATTAAATTGTTGATAACTCAGTTTTTGCGTAAGTACGATTAAAATTTGTTTCTTCTGTAATTGAAGTTTTTCCTTCCATTATTTGTTATTTTGTTAAGTTGGGGTTTGTGTTTCCGTTATTAATCTTCTAGGTTATTTAGGTGAAGGTCATGGAATAATTAATCCACCGGAGGATTAAGCCTTAAGAAGGTGTTGTTTTCGTCCAAATGTAAGGATTTTTTTGTCAATTTGGAACTGTGGTGGCTATTAGGTTAATTGTTTTGTGGGTTGGATTGGTAATTTAGGAAAATCGAGGAATATATCCTCTTAAATCGACTCGCTATTGTTGGCTAATTTGTTATGTGTTTGATGCTTTAAGGTACTGGAATACTCAATTTTTGGGTTTGCATCAAAAATTATCCAGGTGTGTAATGAAAAGCCAAGAAAACAACAAACGACGAAAGCCTAAATTTGGGAATGTTGACATCACACAACCATGTACCAGGCTATGTGGTACACTGTGTGACAGGTTGTGTGAGCTACATGGGTGTGTGTGAGGTCATGTGGGCCCAAATTTTAGAAAATTTCCCTAGGGTTTTATTCGTCATACAAGAAGAATGTAGGCCTTTTGTAGGGTCTGTACAGTATAATTTTGGCTTCAAAGCATGAGTTCTAATGTTCTGTCAGTGGTAAACTCGATTTATGTATGCATGATTAATAAGTTATATGTATATAATCTGTTATCTGTGAAGAATTATATGTATTTGTTCTAATAAGCATTATGTCATATACATTTTCGATATCAGTTATTTTTGCATGTGCATTGGGGTGGGACATATGTTTGCGGAGGAACTGTGGGCAATTTAATCTATCTATCGTATCTAGTGGCTCAGCTATATATATTTATGTTACTGGTAAATTATTGCCTTATGATCTGGCAGCTAGAATGCAAATGTTTTGAAAAGTGACATAAAGTAACTAAGTGGTGTATAGAATTGGATGGGTAAATAATACCCTATAATATGTGTAGGGATGGTTAAAGATGGTGTGTAGCGGATAGGGGTAGGATTGTGTTTCTCCATCTGATATGTTCTATTTTTGCTTTGTTATGAAATATGTCTAAATGATAATTGAAAGCATGTCTGAAATTAAATCTATGCTTCTGTTTTTTATAAGTTACACACCGAGGTAGAAAGTTCACCTCTGTTTCCGTTTACTTTCAGGGAACCCCCAAACTTAGGACAGGTCAGTACAACGGGAGCTCGGTTAAACATTTTTTGTTAATTATGCTATTTTAAATTCCATTTTACTCTGTTTTTGTTTTCTTGAACATTTTGGGAGGACTGTTTGGTTTTGGACTTTTATTTGTTGTTTTAAACTGTTTATCGTATTTAAATTAAAAGTTCACTATCAGCAAAACGTTAAAATTTTCAAAATACGAGTTGTGTTCTCCAAATTGATTTTAACTAAGAGTTTCTTTGCAAACAATAATGTTTTGTAGATATAAATTTAGTCGACAAAATTAACAAATGAAATAAGAAGGATATTTTCACTTAAAATAAACTGGGATAGTTTTTGTTAAAATCTGGCATTTTGGAAAAAGCTTAAATAATTTCTAGGTTTTCAAAGAGTATCATGGTAGTTTCTCCAGGTATAACCGTAACATTTAGGCCGGGTTTAGGGTGTTACATTCATTGGTATCAAAGCTAGGTTCAAAACTCGGGCTGTGATTTTGGGTTCAAATTTTTGTGAAATATATTTCTCAAACAAAATTTTTTTCTTTAAATTTGAAAAAAAAGAGTTCATAGAATACTGAGTCTCCGATGCTGGTCCTATAAGTACTTCTTCCATAACTAAACTTTTAGTTTAGAAAAATACCGTGATATTAAAATTACTCTTCAGTAGTTGAACACTGTGACAACTCTGTAAACTCTTTTGATAAAGTTCTGGACATAAAATATTCAATAATAAACTTCAAAACTTATACATAAAATTCTAGTAATGTAGATAACATACAATGAGTGTGCGTGGAACTCATGGATGAGGTACCCGAGGGCGTGGTGGGGGCCAAAAAGGGGCTCGAGCTGAGCCATCCTCGATGGGCAGTATGTATAATCTAGACACGAGCGAAACTTTAGGTATGCCTACTACTGAGACAGGGTCTTAGAATTAGAAGCTAAGGACGACGCATTATCCTAAGCTATGTTAAAAATTCTTGAGAGGGTCGCTGGAACCTATTCTAGATTTAGGAGCCAAGGGTCAGTAACTGGACGACTTTAGTCCTATGAAGCAAAGATATTTAGGGGCGTCTCTCGGGTCGCCCCAACTATGGTCGAGTATTGGTTGGTGGCCACAAAAAGGATTATGAATGAAATAAACTGCACTCTTGAGTAGAAATTAAAGGGTGCAGTGTCCTTGCTTCTCGATGAAGCTTATCAGTGGTGGTTGACCATCAAGGAGGGTACTAACTTGAGAGGACTACTTAGGATTATTTCAAGAATGATTTCTAGAACAAGTATGTGGCAGTGAGTTATGTTGAGGCCCGTAGACGTGACTTTATAGGGCTAACTTAGGGAGATAGGACTGCGACCGAGTATAAGACCGAATTTTTGAGGTTGAGTAGATATGATCATAGGTTAGTGGAGACTGACTACGATAAGATTATTCGATTTAAGGAAGGGTTACATTATGACATTAAGGTATTGGTGGCTCCTTAAAGGGAGCGAGTCTTTGAAAATCTAATGGAGAAGGCTAAGATTACTAAGGACATAAAGTGCACAAAATGTGAGAAGAGAAAAAAAAAAGATGGGGCAAAGTAAGAATAAGAGGAATTCAAGTCCTTCTAGCTCTGTTCAGTGGCCTAAGAAACAGGTCATATTTTATGAGCCTCCACAGGTTGAGGCATTGGTTGTATCTACTAAGATTCAGTTATATGAGAACTGTGGTAGGTGTCATACGGGCGAATGTTGGAGGAGGTTGGAAGCTTATCTACGATACAGGTTTATGGAACATCACATTAGGGATTGTCCGTTTTGTTCTGATCAGGTGCCAGCTCTAGGTCTAGCATTGGTTCAACCTTAGAGGGCAGTTTAACTGCCACCTACAGGTCGTGGACAGACTAGAGGTGGTAATGGTTTGGGTAGGGGTCAGAGAGCATTGGACAGAGGTGCAAATTAGATTGAGATTAGGCAACCTTCTTTGGTATATGCGGCAAAGTGCCACGAGGATAGAGACGCTGCTGATGTGATAGCCGATACGTTCTTTATTAATTATATTCCATACTTTGCACTGATAGATATTGACTCTACTCACTTGTATATAGCTAGTTCTATTTCTGTGAATCTGGGAATTCCTGTTGAGAGTACTTCTGGTGAGATTTCTATGATTAGTCTATTGGTTCAGTCGGCACAGGTTAATAATATTTTTAGGAGGTGTCCGCTGGAGATACAAGGTGTTGTGTTTTCGACTAATCTGATGTAGTTACCATTTGGAGAGTTTGATTTGATACTAGGAATGGACTAGCTTCTAGAACATCAAGTCAGCTTAGACTGTGCTACTAAGAGGGTGACTCTGATATCTGAGGATGATATAGAGATTGTCATGATCGATGAGCATCGAGATTACCTCTCCAATGTGATCTCCGCTCTAGTAAGGTGTGAGGTATTTCCAGCCTTTGTGCATGATTTGAGTTCTGTGGGATCTCCTGTTAGGAATATTCAAATAATTAGAGAATTTTCAAATGTCTTTCTTGAGGGATTGTTAGGGTTGACTACATATAGAAACGTTGAATTCGATATTAATATTTTACTGGGTACAGCTTTAGTGTCTATTTCTCCCTATCGCATGGCACCGAAGGAGCTTATGAAATTGAAAGCTCAACTTCAGGAACTTCTCAATTGAGGGTTCTTTAGGCCTAATGTGCCCTTGTATGGAGCTCTTATTCTTTTCGTAAATAAGAAAGATGGTACTATGAGAATGTGTGTGGACTAATGTCAACTGAATAAATTGACGGAAAAGAATAAGTACCCATTTACAAGGATTGATGATTTCTTTTATCAGTTTCGTAGGGCATCCATATTCTCGAAAATTGGTCTTCATTCTGGGTACCATCAGCTAAAGGTTAAAGAGGCTGATGTAAATAAGATTGCATTTAGGATTCGTTATAGGCACTACAAGTTCCTAGTCATGCCATTCTGTTTGACGAATACTCCGGCTACATTCATGGATTTTATGAATCGGATGTTCCAGTTGTATTTGGATCAATTCGTCATGGTTTTCATTGATGAAATTTGGGTGTACTCTAAGATAGAGGATGATTATGATGAACATCTAAGAGGAGTTTTGTGGATATTCCATGAGAAAATGCTCTACGTTAAGTTGAGCAAGTGTGAGTTCTGATTAAGTGAGGTCATTTTTCTAAGACATGTGGTGTCTGCTGAGGGCATCCGAATCGACCCTAAAAAGATTGAGGTTGTGCTTGAGTGGAAATAACCTAGGAATGTGTCTGAGATTCGTAACTTCCTCAGTTTAGCGGGTTATTATTGGAGATTTTTTAAGGGATTTTTGCTTATCGCAGCTCCTCTAACCAAGTTGTTGCATAAAAATGCACCATTTGTATGGACAAATGAACAACAAAGGAGCTTTGAAAAGCTCAAGTCTGTTCTAACTCAAGCAGTCGTTCTGATACAACCTAAATTCGGTAAAGAGTTTGTGGTTTATAGTGATGCTTCTCACATCAGTTTCGGTTGTGTTTGATGCAAGATGGCAAAGTAATGGCTTACGCATCTTGATAGCTTAAATCACACGAAAGTAATTGATGGGCGTCGAAACCACCAAAAATAACTGAGATACACATGTTCTCGATTCAAGATTCCGACAGCCTTACACTCTGAAGAACCCAACTCGAACCAACGGCCTCAACCACCTGGGTCTTTTAAACCTGATAACTTCTTCTTTGATTTGTTCTTGAAGATCCAAATACAACACGGCCAACTCGTTTCTCCAACTGTCAGCAAATACGAGTCCAACCCAACGTGATCTTTGACTTGAAATCTAGTTTAATTTTAAGGGATGAGTTGTCTATCTCGGTACTTAGGAAAGAAATGACTACCATTTGGAAGGATTTTTAGCATGAATACATATCTCACGATTCTCGACTAGAAAAAATACCGGCCTAAAGCCAAGATGGAATTTAGTGAAGCATGAAATTATTCATGCCTTGTAGAATTGAAAATGTGATTTGATGGTGATGATGAAGAATGGGAAAGAAAAGTATTTGGAAAGCAATTAGACCAATTTGAAAGAATAAAGAAATGGAAACATAATGCACACGCCAATTTGAATGAAAAATAATAATGGCTATTCAATTTCAAATTGAAATCAAACGTAAAATTAGGTGTGTCCTTCCTAAGAACATTAAGGCCCTATTTATATACATAGAACTTACTAATTTTAGCCTTAACTAATTTAACATAAAATTAAATAAAACAAATAAAATAAGTTTTTTTTTTCTATTTTTGGCTTTTTACAAAGTCAAAAAATCTGATGAGTCCTTAGCTTTCTCCACATTTTTTATTTGCCTTATTTCATTAATTGTGTTTCAATTTGGTCCTTTTCTACTCCTTTTTTTTTTGTTTTTTGCTGTCCCAATTGCACCCCTGACAAGATTAAAACATAAAAGCACTAATTTAGTAGGGTCAATTTAGAAATTAACCGAATTAAACACAAAATGTCATGCAAATTAACATGTTATCAAATCCCCCTACTTAGCTCATGCTTGTCCTCAAGCATATTGTTCCTTCAAACATTAGAAATTATTCTACAATTTATTAAAAATTGAGCCTCTTTTCTACATCCATAATCAATGCAAACAACATAGGAAAAAATAAATAAATGCTCATAATATATAGTTTAATCAACAAGTGTCATAAAACTGAAATATGTGAACTATCATTTCACTAAATTGAGTTTGAATCCAAAATTTGCAAGGTATTATTAATTAATCGCACATTAATAAAAAATTTTAGACACGGTCAAACCTTTTTATGCAAACTAGGATGACAACCCAAGCACCCTATCTCGGTTATTCAGTTCAAACAATCTTTTTTTTGAAGGCTCGGTTAGCGGAATATTTGTAAATTATCGGTTTGTCACTCGAATCTTTTTACACAAGATAAGATGACAACCCAAGCACCTTATCCCAGTTATTAAATTCGGTCACATTTTCGAAACTTTCACTCATAACTTGAGCCTTTATTTATTTGTTTATTTTTAATTTTATTTATTTATTTATGTAAAAGAAAATATTTTTTTCCAAACAGTCAATTTATATGAAAAATCCAATTACATATATCAACTTTAAAACACAAATGTTGATTAATCTAGATACTTGAACATTTTAATTCAAAAATTACCCAATTGTCCAAATTGACTAAGTAATGAGATTAGAGGCTCAATATCAAATAAACTATCGAATAAATCTAGCATAAGATTGAACATATGCAAAAGAGAAACATGCAGCAAAAATCAATCAATCATTCGTGCATACTTACAATTTTCAATCCCCCCTACTTACTCTATGCTTGTCCTCGAGCATGTTTTATATGCAATAAAGTTCAGTAACTCAAACAACAAGCAAAGAGAAAGGTTAAGAATTCTCCCCATCTATTTCTAACGATGTGGTCGGCGTTGAGAAATAATTGTCAACATTTAGCACGAAGTGCCCATGCCACCATCAGTATCTGATATTAGGAAAATTGACAACCTCTATTATGTACCTGAAAATAACACATTAACTTGATTAAATAATAATCTGGTTATCATTCATTTTATTTTTAATCCAAATTAAACTGAAATTTAAAAATAAATTTGGGTTGCCTCCTAAAAAGCGTTTTTGTTTAACGTCATTAGCTCGATGACCTTAAATGTTATCCGTTTAGCTTATTGAGAATTAATTTTTCCATATTGTGCACTTGGATGTTCTTGCAAAAAGGTTTTGACCCTTTCCCACTATCCTTGAAACTCTTCTCGGATTCTCCTATCATTAGTGGGTTGAAGTGTCTTTGAGTTTCTCTGTTCATCTTTACATTTTTCTCTGTTGGAATCCTTGTACATTCTAGAAATGATTTGAGTTCTAATTTTGAGGCTTTCATGATAGCTTCACGTATTGGTTTTTTGATCATCGATAATTCCTCTTACTTAATATCGAGATCTACATTCCTACAAGGCATGATTTGTAACTTATCATTGGGATGTCCCATATCCACATAAACATTAAAAGTAACCACTTCTCTGTCAAGTTCCATAGTGAGTGTTCCACTCCAAACATCAATTTTCGTTCGCGCGGTACTTAAGAATGGTCTCCCAAGAAGTATCTCAGACGAGTTGGCCGAGTTGTCATCCTCCATGTTGATGATGTAGAAGTTTACAGGAAATATCAGTTCATTTACCTTAACAAGAACGTCCTTCAACACTCCTTTCGGATGCACTAAAGATCTATCTGCAAGCTGAATAATTACACTTGTTTTCTTCAAAGGACCCGCATTAAGTAGTTTATAAATTGACAAAGGCATAACATTAATTGATGCACCTAAGTCACACATGACTTTTTTAATACTGACACTACCTATTTTGCAAGATATGGAAAACATACCTTGGTCTTTACAAGCAGGTGGTATTTTCCTTTGTAAAATGGCGGAGACATTTTCTCCGACACTCATCTTTTCATTGCTAGGAGCTTCCTCTTACTTGTGCATAATTCTTTTAAGAATTTTGCATATCGTGGAATTTGTTTAATCGCATCAAGAAGAGGAAACGATGTCGAGGATCTTTTTCTCTTCTCACTGCTTCTTGTATTGGACTAGTCTTTCAGGAAACGAAGGTGGTACTGCAAATAATTTTTATGGTGTTGACTCTACTAGAGCCTCTATGTCAAGTTTCTTCTTATCTCGACCAACATCATGGGCATGACTCGTGCCAAGTATCGGCTCCAAAACCTTCCTACTATCAACGTCATAGCACTTACATTGGGTCGAGGATTAGGCTCAGTTTGGGACGACAGCTTACCTTGGGACTCCAAATGACTAATTATGAGCATAAGCTTGTCACTTTTTTATCTAACTCCTACAAATGTATTTCAGTTTTTTTTTAAACTTCTCAGTACTATTGACTAACCTTTCCACTATGGCTTCCAAAGATGACTTTGGGGGTGGTAATTGTTGATTCGGAGGCAGTCTTTGTTGGTAAGATTGATTTAACTGAGGATTCAACCCATAACTTAGATTTGGGTGATCCTTCCACCCCACATTATATGAGTTCGAGTAGGGGCCATATCAATTTTGAGGTGGTCCTAGAAAGTTCATGACAACATTTACTTATTCTTTCGAATCCTCATGTAAAATCGAACACGAGTCTGTCAGATGGTCTGGTTTAGTGCAAATTCTGCACAACCATGCTGGGCCCGTTTTATCTGTAAGCAAAGTTTGAATAACGTTAGTTGGCTTATCAATTTTATCTTCTAGAGATAGAGAACTTAACCCATGAACCCGTCTCATGGATTTTATGGCCGGTCAAAATTGTTGAGAGTTAGCAACTATTGTCGATATCAACTCTCGTGTTCTCTGAGGAGTCATATTAACTAGTGCCCCTTCACTTGCAGCATCTATCATTTTCATTTCCATCGGGAGTAATCCCTCATAGAAATACTATAAGAGTAATTGTTCAATTAGTCCATGTTGTGGGCAACTTGCACACAACTTTTTGTATCGGTCCAAGTAATCGTAGAGCGACTCAGTCTCCCTCTAACAGATTCCTACGATGTCCCTCCTTAGTTTGGCCACTCAAGCTACAGGGAAGAACCTGTCAAGAAACAAACGAGACATGTCAGACCATGTGTTGACAGATCCCAGAGGTAAATAAAATAGTCAATCTCTAACAGAGTCGGCTAGGGAGAAAGAAAAAGCATAAAGTTTGATTTGGTCTTCGGTTACTCTCTGAGGCTTCATGCTTGTGCATACCATATGAAACTCTTTAAGGTAGTAAATAAATCAAACTAGACTTTAACTCGAACGACATTCCTTCCCTCTGATAGGTTATACATAAGTGTTGTTGTTCATCCGGTACCGCTGCAAGTTGGCGTATCGTTTGTTCAGCCATCTCATTTGGTTCGTCAAACGAGAAAAATTTCTCAGTGTATGATATGGTTTCGAATATGGGATTTGGTTGTTTACCACGTCGTATGGCTCCTCTTCACAATTGTCGGGCTAATTTCTTAATTTTTGGTTCAAACTCTAGAGTTCTCGGTTCTAATCTGGTCATAAGGTAAACAAACAAAAATTAGAAAAACATCTCCAATCCCCAGCAACGGTGCCAAAATTTGATGGGCATCGAAACCACAAAAAATAATTCCTACAAAAATAACTCTAAATAGTAGTAAGGAGTGGTAATAGGGTCGAGTCCACAGGGATTAAATGTTATAATCAACTTCTACGTTTATCTTGTGAACAGAATGTTTGTTGTGTCAAAAGTCGTGGCAAAGGTCATGCCCACGACTCCAAGCGAACTTGCAAAAAAAATAAACAAATAACTCTAGGGGTTTTGAAAATGTTTAGAAAGTAAATAATCAAATCGGCGTAAATAAACAATTAATTAATATTAGAAAAAAATTAAATCGAGAAATAAATTTAGATTTTTGTAAATAGAGATAATAACCCTTAGCCCTTGACTCGGTAGATTCCGGTTTAAGAATTGATCCTCGAAAATTAATCTTCTCCTCCAAACAATAAGCTGGTTATAACAGTTAAGAACATCCTAACCACCAATCCTTCCTCCCGTAGCTGGTCCCAGTACGACCTACAAATAAACCCTTATTGATTATCTAATTGAGATACACGTGTTCTCGGTTCAAGTTTTGGCAGCCTTGCACTCAAGAGAACCCAACTCGAATTAACAGCCTCAACCGCGTGGGTCATTTAAACCTGATCACTTCTTCCTTGATTTGTTCTCGGAGATCCGAATACAGCACGACAGACTTGTTTCTCCAACTATCAGCAAACATGACTTCAACCCAACATGCACTTTGGCTTGAAATCTAGTTTAACTTTAAGGGATGAGTTGTCTACCCCGATACTTAGGAAAAAAATAAATACCGTTTGGAAGGATTTTTAGACGATTCCCGACTAGAAAGAACCCCAGCCTAAAGCGAAGATGGAATTTAGTGAAGCATGAAATTATTCATGCTTTGTAGAATTGAAAAGGTGATTTGATGATGGTGGTGAAGAATGGGAAAGAAAAGTACTTGGAAAGCAATTAAACCAATTTGAAAGAATAAAGAAATGGAAACAGAATGCTGACGCCAATTTGAATGAAAAAGAATAATGGTTATTCAATTTCAAATTGAAATCAAATGTAAAATTAGGTG
Organism: Gossypium stocksii; assembly: GCA_020496765.1. NCBI lineage: Eukaryota > Viridiplantae > Streptophyta > Magnoliopsida > Malvales > Malvaceae > Gossypium > Gossypium stocksii. The sequence continues at coordinate 24,064,688 of CM035624.1, forward strand.
TGTCTTTCCTAAGAACATTAAGACCCTATATATATACATAGAACTTACTAATTTTAGCCTTAACTAACTTAACATATTATAAAATAAAATAAATGAATTTTTTTTCTATTTTTGGCTTTTACAAAGTCAAAAAATCTGATGAGTCCTTAGCTTTCTTCACATTTTTTATTCGGCCTCATTTCATTGATTGTGTTTCAATTTGATCCTTTTCTGCTCGTTTTTGTCTCTTAGCGTCCCAATTGCATCCCTGATAAGATTAAAACATAAAAGCACTAATTTAGCAGGGATCAATTTAGAAATTAACCGAATTAAACACAAAATGTCATGCAAATTGATATGTTATCAGTAATTATCCCATGCACAATCTTGAGTTGGCTGATGTTGTCTTCTCCTTGAAAATCTAGAGGCACTATCTGTATGCTGAGAGGTGAATGTTTTTATTTTTATTTTTATCCTGACATCCATGATAGGATTTAGATTTTTAAATTTAATTTATTATTTATTCATTCAATAAAATTGATAGAAATTATTATTTTTGGATTAAATGAAAAGGAATATATATATCAAAATCTTTTTGTTGGTCAATAATCTTCATCTTGTAATGTATGATGCATATATATATATTTTTACACAATATCTATATATAACACCTGAAAGTCAGTCTATAGGTTACGACCAAATCTGAAGAAGATACCATGATACTATTTGAAAATCCATAAATTATTTAAGCTTGAAGAAAAGCGCCAGATTTTAACGAAAACTATTCCGATTTATTTTAAGTGAAAATATCCTTCTTATGTAATTTATTAATTCTGTCGATTAAATTTATATATACAAAATGCTCTTGTTTGCTACGAAACTCTTAGTTAAAATCATTTTGGAGAACACAAGTCGTATTTTGAAAAATCTAATGTTTTGTTGATAGTGAAATTTTGATTTTAAATACGATAAACAGTTTAAACAGCAAATAAAAGTCCAAAACCAAACAGTCCCACAATGTTCAACAAAACCAAAACAGAGTAAACCAAAATTTAATACAGCATAATTAACAAAAAAATGTTTAATTGAGCTCCCATCGCACCGACCCGTCCTAAGTTTGGGGTTTACCTGTTGCCTTTGCATCCGAAATGAGTACACCCCTATAAGGTGTATAATGTAAGCTTGAACGGCGTGCATCACCTCCCATTCACTGGCAGTACTTGGCAAATGCTCGTAATTGGCCTTTAGCCATGCAAACTTCAAACTCGTAAATTTTCCCTCACTGGGCGAGCGTCCAAGTAAGTCATAGTAAAGGGCAGATGGCCTAGAGATCGAATTTACGCTCGTGACCGCATTCCTGTCGATGGGGAGCCCGAGTTATAGTGCAACATCCTGTAAAGTGATGGTGCACTCCCCGCGCGGCAAATGAAATATGTGGGTCTCTGAACGCCATCACTCAACTAAAGCGGAAATTAAGTCGTATCACAGATCAAAGGTCTAGATCAGTGTTGCTTATTCGAATCAACCTAACTCCAAGTATGGCATTAGGCGTTCATCTAGTAGAAACCTTACATTATTAACACGGCCCCTCAATGTGCGATACAGGTCCTAACATTATGAAATTAGAAAAATAGTTAATACAATCTAATTTAATTCTGCAAATCATGTGAGTATCAAATAACAATGTCATTACCATCTCATTAATAGTACTTGATATGTGATTATCATTATTAATCAAAGAACCCATTTGTTGCAAATCTGCAATTAAAAAAACGAATTCATTTAATTTGTTACAAAAAACACAATAAATATTTTAGAATTTTAGAAATAGAAAAACACAGTAAATATCTCATAATTTCCCACAATTTACCTACAATTAAAAAAATATATGTTAGTTTACAATAATAATATAATTAAAATAAATATAAACTATCTAAACATAAAAAATATAAGAATAAAAAAAATAGAAACATACCTGTTTAGTTTCTTTCAAACAACTTACAAAATTATATAATAACAAATTTAATCAACATTTCAATAAATCAATAAAAATTATCAAATAAATAAAAATCAAATAAAATTACATTATAAAAAATTTACATTAATAAAAATCACAAAATAATAAACTAAACACTAACAATTTATATAACCTAATCATAAATTACTAACAAAATAACTATAAAATTATTTTTGAAAAAAATTACATTACTAAAAAATCACAAAACCTTAAACTAAACAGTAACAATTTATGAACTAATCATAAATTACTAACAAAATAACTATAATATTTTTTTAAAAAAATTAACATTGCTAATAAACCACAGAATACAAAACACTAACAATTTATAACCTAATCATAAATTACTAATAAAATAACTATAATTTTTTTTTTAAAATTTACATTACTAAAAAATTTAAGAAATCAAATGTTTACATTTTTGGGACGTTACAACTCTCACCCCTAAAATAAATTTCGGCCTCGAAATTTAGCTGATTCAAACAGATGTGGTTATTACCGACAATTCTAGTCCTCAAGTTCTTAGGTGACTTCTTCAGCACCATGATTTCGCCATAGAATTTTAACTAAAGGAATGATCTTCCTTCTCAAGAATTTAACATCTCGATCCAGAATCTGGATCGGCTCCTCCTCGAAGGTCAAATCCGGTCTTATCTCAATCTCCTCAACGGATACAATGTGGGATGGGTCAGACCGATATCGTCTCAACATAGAGACTTGGAATACATTGTGGATACAGCTTAAGGAATCCGATAAGGCCCAATGAACTTAGGGCTCAACTTGCCCTTAATAAAAAATCGAGTGACCTTCTTCCGCGGAGACACCTTAAGGAAAACCTGATCTTCGACAACAAACTCAATATCCCTCATTTTTTATATCCGAATAAGACTTCTGTCTATCAAAAGCTACTTTAAGATGATCTCGAATCAATCGAACCTTGTCATCATTCTCAGAAACCAACTCAGGACCTAAAATCCGCCTATCACCAAACTCAATCCAAAAGAAAGGGGTACAACATTTACGACCATACAAAGCCTCGTATGGTGCCAACTGAATATTAGACTAAAAGCTGTCATTATAATCGAACTCAGCCAATGGAAAAAACTCCTCTTAACTACCTCGAAAGTCAATTACACAACTCCGTAACATATCCTCCAGAATCTGAATCACTCTCTCAGATTGCCCATCTATCTGAGGATGGAATGCAGTACTGAAGTCCAACCGAGTACCTAAAACCTCATGTAGTTTCTTCCAGAACAGTGAAGTGAAACGCGGGTCCCATCAGAGATAACTGAGATCAAAACCTCATACTGTTTTACGATATTAGAAATTGTAGCACTCTAAACCTGACCTAGAAGTTTAAGCCGAATTTGGATGAGTTACACCACATATTGAAGAATGATTTCTTTTCAGAGTTTTAACTTTGAAAACCTAAAATTCATTTGTCGATTTAGGTGGTTTTGTAGTTTCGTGTCAGAAATAGACAGATACTGACAAGATTATCAAAAGAAAAGCAAGGTAAGTCCAAAACGATTTACAAACCTAAAAGATCAAATCCTAATTATGTCCATGCAAAACAATTCGAGCTCTCGTACGTCGACTGGCCCTAAGTTAGATGTCCACCTGAACAAATTAAGGTAAGACAAAGGGTGAGCTACCGAGAATCGTGTATAACCAAACTCCGATACAATAAACAGATCTTATTATATAAATCAAATGCAAAGAACTTAATAATAGTTTTATAACAGTAAAGAACAGATCTAGAGAATCACGAAGATTTCCACAACGGTAGTACAACAGAACCGAACAAAATAGAATGAAATAGAACATAACAAATCAAGCAGAAAACAATAGAATAGAGCTGAACAAAACTGAATAAAGTAGAACAGAACAGAACAGAAAAAAGTAGAACAGAACAGAGTAGAGGATGTGCATTATGCAGATGTTGTATTTTTCAAATAGATTAGAATACAGATTTATCAGAAAACATCCTACCCAGACTCCACTACACACCAAAATAAAGTTTCCCTAGAACTCGTCCAACCAAATCACATCAACAGATAACTGTAGACCGTGCCACCAGAATTTTGCAGTTAAAACTGCCAGCTCGAATAAATATAGTCAATCTACTATAGTACAACCAAGCTGCCAGAACAGAATTATAGATTAACCATCAGATAATGTAGATTTTTAAATTGCTAGAAACTTCCTCCTTTCATATCAACCCAAGTCCCATGCAGTGTGTCATGGCATGCATATGCAGAATCAGAGTAATGAGCATGTAAGTCATGCTATCTTTCAACAACAAAATTAGTAAACATGGGAGTCCATATTTTGTAAAACAGACTTATCAAACTTTAACAGATCATATCAGATTTTTCATGAAGTAACATTCATGGTTATAAATTAGAATCAGTAATAATCAATCTAACATATTTATGTATCGCATATTCTCCATCAACAGAGTAATACAAAGGCATACCAATAAACTTAACAAAATACAAATCGTTCCTGGATAATTCGCACAAATTAGATAGTAGCATATTACGTTTCGACAAATCCTACTCACTTAGATTCAAACATAATAGACATATGTACAAATCACAAGTTGTTCATCATCATATCATTGGATATCAAGTTATATAGCTTAATTCAAATCATGTGAGCTCTACAGTAAGCCCATGTTTGTTTCGAACGACACTTGTGGCCCAAGGAAAAAGTTTCAACTATTGCTTCACACATCCATGTGGTTTCACACAGCCTAGAAAACTGGCTCGTGTGGCTTCACACGGTCTGGCACATGCCTGTGTGCTTGCCTGTATGTCCCACATGGCTTGACACCGCCCGTATCACTTACCCATGTGGTCCTAATTCACGAACAGTAAGTTACATTGCTTGGACACATGCCTATGTCTCTGGCCCGTGTGAACTTTGCACAATTCATAACCACATACGGTTTGGGCATACATTCATATGCCTCTAATTTTGTTAAACAGTAAGTTACACTGCCTGCCTCACAGTCGTGTGGCATCGATAGTCCTATTTTTTGACGACTAAAATTAAAAGAATAAGGGGTTTTCGATACCCACCTGATACAAATTCGATGCAAGAGCAACAAGGATGAATTCTCATCCTTAAATGATAAACAATTGCCCAAAAAATGATTAATTCATAGTCAAATCACTAAAAACTAACATTCTAAAATCAAAGTTACGTCGAAGAACTTTCAACACCAAAATTTTAAATCGAACTTACCGGCTAATGAATTCAACTAGAAGGAGAAGTCAAGCCCCATATAGATTTAGTGTAATATAATATAATAAAAAGGAAGGTCACTTGAAAATAAGAAACCAAAATGAAGAAACTAAAGAACGAAAAGGAATGACAGAAGATGTAATAGCCTGATTTAGGGCCAAGTGGGAATAGTGGTTTCGAGACCACAAATCTGAAGTAGAAAAAATTTATTATGATAAAGTTTTAAGGTTTAAAGTGTGATTGAATGCATGTGTGGAAATATCGTTAAGGAATTTTATCGATAGAGAGTCTAATAAAGCTAGTAGGACTAAATTGCAAAAAAAGTACAAAGTATGTGTTCTAGAAGCTTTGGGGGTTTAATTGAAATGAATTGGTAAATTAGAGGTCCTTAATTAGTAATTAGACCAATATATATCATGATGGACAAAAATGGACATGAAAGGAAAAAAATTCAAAGAAATGCCTTAAGGGCATTTTGGTCATTTGGTTAATTAAAGATTAAAAAGGGAAAAATCAAGCAAAATTTGCTCATCTTCTTCTAGCTAAGGCCAAAATTTCCATGCTCACCATAGCTAGGGTTTCTTCAACTTTCAAGCTCAATAGTAAGTGCATCCTAGCCCCGTTTTTAATGTTCTTTGTATTTTTAAAGTTGTTATCAACCGATATAGCTATTTCTACCATTTATTTGAGCTAGGGTTCGTGTTAAAAAATTCACCCATGTGCGACATGTATGTATTTTGATGTCTAATGGTAGAAAATGAATGTTTGGTGTTAGATAAATGACTTTTGCTAGGTGATTTTCGGTAAAAATGTAAAAAAGAACCTAATTGTAAAAGTTACAAAAATGTGTATAGAAAGTGTGGATAAATGGAAAATATGGGCTAGTATGAGCATGAAAATTGTTCGGCTAGGCTTGGGTCTTGAGGAAAATGAATACATTTCATTTTACAAGCTTGAGGACTAAAGTGTAAATATGTGAAAGTTTAGGGGCAAAACTATAATTTTTCCAAAGTATGATTTATGGTCTGTTTTGAATAATGTGATGATTAAACAAGTGAAATTTGCTATTATAGATTAAGAAAAATGGAGTCCAGACCTAGACCGAGGAAAGAATGAGCTTTTGGACTAAATCTAATTAATTGTCTATATTTTGTACCGAGGTAAGTTTGTAGGTAAATAATGCAACATTACATTGTTATGTATTTAATGCTTTAATATTGCATGAATTGTATAATTGTTTTGTGAATTTGATTAATGATGACTCGATGACGATTCGACGAAAATTTGATACCTCAAAAATCCCGGTTGAACCTTAGGAATAGGTAGGATACAAATGTCATGACATTAGGGTTATTGAGATCCCGTATAAAACCATATCTGGGATATGGCATTGGCATGTGGTTTCGTGTAAGACCACGTCTGAGACATGGCTTCAAAATGAGACTTCGTATAAGACTATATCTGGGATAGGGTATCAATATGAGACATCGTGTAAGACTATAGCTGGGCTATTGGCATCCATATGTGATCCCATGTAAGACCATATGTGGGATATGGCATTGGCATCTTGCTATGTGTATGAGATTTCCTGGGTATCCTTTAGTATTCTAAGTGGTTCAACAGGTAATTCAAAGATAATGTCAAAGAAATGACAATGTATGATCATGTTAAAAAGGTACAGGTATGTACACGAAGCTTATAAATAACGAGATTATGAATCAATGACACCTCAGTAAGAAGTGAATGAATGAATGAAATATGATCATGAGTTTTATCGTACATTATGTAAATGTCATTATTTTAAACTATGATACTGATGACATTGTGATAAATTATATTACGTTATGAGTATAATAATGCATGGTTAATGTTGTTAATTATTTACATGCAAACTTACTAAGCTTTATGCTTACTCCCTTTCTTTTCCATTTTCTTATAGTATCACCAAGCTAGCTCAGGGATCGAAGGACATCGAAGCTCGATTCACACTATCAAACTAATCTTTTGGGTATAGTGAATTTTAGTAATTTGATAATGGCATGTATAGGGACTTGGTCATTTTGTTATATGTGTCATTGTTGGTTTGGCCAAATGTATTGGCTTATATTGGTACAAAATTCATTTTGTATAAGGTCATTTGAAATTGGCTTATATTGGTATAAGTATAAGTATGTGATGACACCTCTCATGGATGTGTGAAAATGCATATTTTGAATGGTTGAATAGGTAATGTTTATGCATGGTAGTTGTGACATGAGAACGATGAATTGATGTCTTAGTTGTGGATATTTGGTTGCTCAAGTATGTTATGTTATATATTTATAAATTTGTATAAGTGTATATATGATTCAGGGTAGCAAATGGCTTGGCAAATGGCCTATATATTGTCTACAGGAGTAGACACATGGGCATGTGTCTAGACCGTATGTGACACACGGTCAACCCCATGAGGGTGTGGTTAGGCCGTGTGTCCCCTGCACCTTAGTTTTGAGAAACAGAATACCCAGTAGTAAACACACAGGCAGAGACATGGCCGTGTGTCTCAGCCGTGTGAAAGATACGACCTTAGGACATGGGCGTGTGCCCAGGCCATGTAAAGTCTACACCTTCAATGCAAAAATTAAATTCGCCACACGGCCTAGCACACGGGCGTGTGACTTGGCCGTGTGACCCTAAAATGTTGATAACATCATAAATAGAGAGTTACACGGGTTGAGGACACAGGCGTGTCCAGAGCCACACGGGCGTGTGTGACCACACGACCTACCCGCCCAGGCGTGTAACTCTCCAAAGTATGAAAATTTCCTAAGTGTTGTAAAAATTTTGAAAGTTCTCAGTTTAGTCCCTAACCTCTTCCAATGTATGTTTTGGGCCTCGAAGGCCCGTAATAGGGGCATTATGCATATGAATGGAAAGTTTTAAATTAGATGTAAATCTTATGACTCGGTTTTGTATATTTGCATATGTTAAAGTCTGGTAATACCTCGTACCCTAATCCGACGATGGATACGGGTAAGGGGTGTTACAGAAGAACATCACAGAAAAAAAAGAACAAAATGTAAATAAAACCCACTGGAGGTTTCTAGAAGGTTTTAAATAACCAACCAAAACTAACTACCATACAACGAAATTCAAAAATAAAATGTTCCCTATTGCTTTTGCTGGGATTCGAACATAAGACCAAGGATTATACAAAAGCATAACTATTGAACCAGCAAGCTTATTCTTTATATCAATTGACTGAATTAAACTAATAAACCAAATGTTCAAAGGTAAGGGTTTAAACAAAATAAAAAAATTTCAGAAACAGGATTCGAACCCAAAACCTTACACACGTACCCAGAACATTTGACTATTGAACCAAACCAATTTACTTGTCAACAATTTCTAAGATCTAAACTCATAAACCAGGGATGACCACTCTTTATTTCAAAACCCAATTTCTTCTAACCTGATTTTTAGAATGTTATAGAAATGTATAGTTTAGCTAGTTTATACAAAGAGTAATCTGTCCTGACCGGAAAAAACTGAGCAGACTTGGTCAAACTATCCACGATAACCCAAACAGAATCCTTCTTAGCGATTGTTAAGGGCAACCCACTAACGAAGCCCATAGTCACACGCTCCTATTTTCAAATGGGAATCTTAATGGGTTGAAGCAAACCTAAATGTAGTTGGTGCTCAGCCTTAACTTGCTAGCATGTTAGACAATGAGAGACAAAGTTAGTTACCTCTCGTTTCAAACTGGGCCACCAGTATAACTCTCAAAGATCTCGATACATTTTATTTCCTCGGGGTGCATAGCATAGGGGCTACAATGCGCTTCCCATAAAATAGATTGCCTCAAATCAGAATCGTTAGGCACATAAAATCGTCCTCAAAAACACAAAACTCCATTACTGTTTAGCCCAAAATCAGAAGTACTACCTTCCTCAACTTGAGGAAACTGCGAAATCAGAGAATCACCATTAACTGTTTAACCACAATCTGATCAATCCAAGTTTGCTTAACTTGCAACTCGACTAACATACTGCCATCATAAAAAAAACTTAGTTGAGAAAACATCACCCCCAAATCAGACATCGACCTTCGACTAAGAGCATCGACCACAACATTGGCCTTATTTGAATGATACTTGTTACAGCCTGTTTTTGAGTCAAATCAGAATAGTGGTTTTGGGACCACAGAACCGAGTCAAAATATTTATTTTATTATTTTATTACTATTTACAGCATGATAGAATGATAGTATAAAAATTTCATTAAGAAATTTTATTGATTAAATGCTCAATTCAGTAAAAATGACTAAATCACGTAAAGCGTAAAAAGTTGGCTTCTAATAGAAAAAGGGTTTATTAGCTATAGAACTTTAAATTAAAGGTCCTTAAATGGTAATTAGACCATAAACATTGATAGTGGATGATAGTGGCTTGGTATAATTGTAATTACTAAAGTTCATTAAGGTTAAATTAGTAAATTGGTTATTAAAGGTTAATTAAAATAAAACAAACAAATTCATTAATTCATTCATCTTTCTCCACTAATTTTAACAAGAAGAAGAATCCATTTTTAGGGCTTGAAATTCGGCAAGCTTCTCAATCTCAATTAGGTACGGTTTTGACTCAATTTTTAATGATTTCTATGTTTTTGAGCTCGTTGTAACTTAATCTAGCTAGCCTGTATCTTTGTTTTCAAAAATATTATAGATTTTGAGTGATGCCATTGTTTAACACTTGAGTATTTTGAGAGTTCTTGATAGATTATGAATGTTGATTGATAGATATACAAGTTTTATAAAGTGATTTTTGACAAAAATGTCAATTGGGGATTAAATTGAGTAATGTTAAAATGTTGTGGTTAAAATGTGAAATAAAATGAAAATATGGGCTGTTATGAGACTATATAAAATTCGGCTACTATGGGTTAGGGCTCAATTGTGCAAATTTGTATTTTTATGTGATAAGGACTAAATTGCAAAGTAGTCAAAAGTTTAAGGGCAAATGTGTAATTTTCCAAAATTATGAAATGTGGACTTAATTGAACTGAATGAAAGCTTGAATAATTTAATTTGATATTATATAGGTCTAGATAAGCAAATACCAAAACTAGACTAGAGAAAATGAAAAGTTGACGAAGAGGCGATATTTTCTAGCTGAGTAAAACGAGGTAAGTTCGTATAATTAGAATTGAACTTTTATATAATTGTAATTGTTGAGTTGAATGTGTATATATATAATTGTGTAAATGAGATATTTGGATTGGAATGCCTAATTGGTTATATGTTGGATAAATACCAATTCCCGTTTGAACCGTAGAAAAATCGTAGGATACGAGTGACATGTCACTAGGGTTACCATTTGGTCGAGCTCCTACATTTGTTGCAGACTCACCACAGCTCGTATGAGCTTACTGTTTCAACTCTTAGAAGCTTACCATTTCAGCTCTTATGAGCTTACTGTTCAGCTTGATAGAGCTTACTGTTTACCAGTTCAGGAGGAGCTTACCGATCATGGCTTGAAAAAGCGAAAATGATAATGAATTGACGGATTACTGATTAATACACTTAGTGTGTATCACATGAGTATCCTTTGATGTTTTTAATAGGTTCAATGGGTATAAATTATGTTACTGTTTATATGAATAAATTATATGTTAAATCGATGAATTACTATTTATTCAGATGAACTACTGTTGTGTGAATGAATTACTGATATATTGATAAAGTACTATTTATATGGATGAAATACTGTTATTAACTGAAGTACTATTTCGGATGAATTATTGTTGATATGGTGAAGTTGATATGGGAATAATGTTATATATGTTAAATGAATTTGATATGAAATAAAGCCTTGAGTATGAAATTGATGAAATGGTTGATTTCATCCTTGTGAATAGATAATTATATGCACTTATATGACTAGCTTGTGGATGAATGTTGTGGATAGGCATTTGGCAATTGAATTGGACATATTTTGTTTATTTGCTTTATGTCATATCTGGTAAGTTTAATTCTATATTATACAGGCTTACTAAGCTATAAAGCTTATTCTTTTCTTTCTTATGTTTTATAGATTTCAAAAGCTTACTCGATTTGGACGGCATCGGAGAAAGGCATCACACTATCCAGTCAACTCTTCGATACTTTTGAACTCAAAGAAAATGTGTAAATATGACATGTATAGGCTAGTTAATAGGTTGAAATGTATAGCCACTTATGTTATTGATTTTGGTACAAACTTTGGTATATGACTAGCTATGTGATATGGCTTTTGTTGGCTAATGATTGATTTTATATATGTGCATCACATGATATATATTGGAAAGTATGATGAATAATGTTTGGTATTTGATAATGTTAGTTTGGATGAGGTTGTATGGATTTGTGGATAAATTATAGAATTGGTTATTGGATGCATTAAGTTATATGAAACATGTTATAATGGCATGTGTTGGTTGCATAATGGTGTTGAATTGAGAAAGGAAAGGTTGGTTATGAAATGGCATAAAATAAATGGATGTTTGGTTGCCTATTTGAATATGCCTTTGGTACCATTTGAATGCTTTTAGGTACATGGAAATTAGGTAAGAAAAGTGGCTTAAATTAAGCCTATTTTCGTGCCACATGGTTGAGCACATGGGCGTGTGACTCGACCGTGTGACCCCTACACCTTAGTTAAAACAAGTCAGTGAGTTACACGGCTTAGACTGGACCGCCTCGAATTTTGGGCCTAGATGAATTGGCCTTTGGGCTTTGGGTCTCATAAATTTTTAGTAAGCAAGAAAATGACAAATGACATGGTGGCTTTAAAGGTTTAATAAATTTGGAGTGTCTAGGGGTGTTGGAGAAGTTCTGGGTTCAAACTTTGAGGTGGAGGAATTTTAATTTAATAATTAAAGGAACCTTGATGGCAAGTAGCTTGGCTTTTAAATAAATAGAGATAAAATAAGATACAAGCAGGGCTGTGGTGTAGTGGATAAGTGACACCACTTAGGGTGCAAGGAGGTGGCGTTAGTGGCAAGCAAGGGGATCCTAGGTTTGAGTGCTGGCTTGGTATTTTTAGGAATTTTATTTTTGCCTTCTAGATGGTTGGTAGTGGCGTGGAGCTGAACTCTAAGGGGAGTGTTCAGAAGAGAAAAGTTAGGAAGGGATTAAGAGGCTTATCATGGAGAAAAGTTAAGAGATGGGGATAGAAGAAGTGGTGGAGCCGAATTGGCAATTAAGGGAAGGCAATTTTGGCTAGTGTATATATAGATGCCGATTTTGGGGTTCTAGGCTAATGCCAAACTCTTTCTTCTTATTTTACTAAATCTCATCTCTTCTCTTGGCAAAATTCTTCTTGTGTGTATTGCCGAAACCCTTATCTCTTTAACTACTCAGAAGCCAAATTCATTGTTCCTTACTTGCCATTTTTTTTCTATTACTTTCTCTTCTCGAATTCTTTTTTGATTCACCTTTGGTTTTAGCCAATTCTTTCTTCTTCTCTTCTTCTTCTTCTTCTTATTTCGAATAACCTCTTTCACCATACTAATCTCAAAAGCTGAATACCTCTTAGGCCGATTGCTTCTTGGGTAAGTATTCTCTATTTTGGTTTAGGTGTTGGCCGAATGGTCATAGATAGGGAAAGGGGGACTTGTGTTGGATACAAGTCACCTGTTATTCTGTTTTTAATAATTAAGAATGATGTAGATTTAGGAGATATGCGTGATTAGTGATCAAAGAAGGGCTATTAAGGCTTGTTGTTCATGGTAAGACATAGGTGAGATTTCGGCTTTTGGTGATAGTATTTGATAAGTGTGTGTTTAATCGTTGAGTGACATCGTTTGTAGGTTTGTGGCTAAGGAGATCGCAGCATGTTTCACTACTAGGTGTGTACATACACTACACACATATAGATCGGCAAATCCCAAAATGCCGAAAAGCTAAAAGTTTGGCTACGGTAGTCGTGCGAGTGCGCGAACACTCATACAAGGGTAACCGATACTATAACAGAGACCCCATGAACGATATCATGGACTTGGGTCACGTTTTGGCCAACTGGGCTAGAATGGGCCAAATGGGCCCGACGGATTCGTGGGCCCAAATAAGCAAAGGTTGATAAATTGGTAATATGGGATAAGTTGATTAAGTATGTTGAATGATTTGGCATGGATTTGGGCCTGATGGCCCACATGAATGTGATTGGGCCTAATGGGCCATATGAATGTGATTTGGGCCTAATGGCCCATAAGAATGAGATTGGGCCTAGTGGGCGACATGCATGTATGTGGACTTGTTTGAGCTTTGTAAGGGGTTTTGGGCTTAGTATCTGATAACTGCTCTAATAGACATAAAACTTTAATAATTAATTAATTGCAACCGTGGATAAGTCATAAGGTTAAGGTGTGGCAATAGGTATATGCATGTCTAGGATTGGATCGAGGGAGAGCTTGGTACTTAAGTAGTCTCAATGACTCACCTCCTCTTCTCTGGAAACCTACTTGGTGCGTAGTGCCTGTTGACTTTAGCCAAACGAAGACTTGTTGACGTCCCAAGGTACATAATTAGACCCACAGTGTTAAGAAGTTACTGAAATACCCCTGTAAGGTAGAATTACAGAAATACTCCTGTAGGGTATAATTACTAGAATGCCCCTGTAGTGTAAAATTACCAAAATACCCTCGATTAACAAAATTACCAAATTACCCCTGATTTGTGAAATTACCAAAATACCTCTACGTGTTAAATGTAAGATTTATGTATGCTACATGTATGTTTTCTGCATTCATATGATATTCTGTTTAGGTTGCATATGGGTTGAGAATTTATGGAACGGAGGGAGAAATCAAGGATCGCATGGTTGCTTGATAACCGTGGATCCACCGATGGCTTTTTAAGCCCAATACATGGTTAGCAGCTTTGCTGCAACGTTAGGTAGTACCACAACTGGGCTACCATTGCTGTGTAGCAGATGGGTGGGTCGATTTAGATATCTCCACAGATGTGTTTTGGTTGAACTGAGATGTTGTGTAACGGATGAACTATTTGGGAGGGTTTTCACAGCATTGCATGTGTGATATTACTATGTTATTATGATGTGGGCTTAGGTCAAGTGAATGTTGTATGTTTTTTTTTTTTTACAAGGGCTGTACACACTGAGTTTCGAAACTTACTTCCCTCTTTTATTTTTTCTCAGGTGAACCTCAGTAGGTGGTTCGACGGAGGATGGGACTCAGAGGTGGTCAACTAGCAAGGCGATTTAGACTTGTTTTATATAATTTCTAGTATTTTGATTACTTTAGTTCAGATTGTAATAAGGTCTTTTTCTCTTATTATTATTTCATTATCATTGCTATGCTTCATATTCTAGGAACGAAACATGGATTTAATTCTTCCAAACACTTTTAAACATTTTTCTAAAATCAAATGTTGTTTGAAAACTTACGCTTCCGCGAATAAAGAAAACTTTTCCAAAATAACTATTAATTTAAATCAAAGAAATAACTTTTGGGAAACACTTCGTTTAAAAAGCAAAACTTGGTTTTTACTTGAAATTTTTTTTAGAAGGATTTTCAATGAAAACAAGGTTTTTGATAAAATACTTCAATGTGGCACACTGGATTCGGCCATAACTTCTGGGCTGGGTTTGGGGTGTTACATAGACACACGGGCGTGTCTATTGGCCGTGTATGGCACACGGGTTGGCACACGGCCGTGTGGCCAAGTTAGTATACTCCCTAATTTTCACACAGCCAAACACACGGGCGTGTCTGGTGGCCGTGTGGATAAGTTAGTATGTATATCCTGTTTTCACACGGCCTAGACACATGCGCGTGTCTGGCTCATTTTAAGCATGTTATGAATTTGAATGATTGATAATTACTGTAATGAGGTAATATTTGATAAATATTTGATGATTGAATGTTCTGAACTGAGTTAAAAGTTTGATAATGCCTCTTAACCTATTCCGGCGATGGTTACGGGTTAGGGGTATTACAATACTCAATAGTGTAGTCATAGTCCTTAAGTAACTCAATCCATTTACGTTGCCTAAGATTCAACTCCTTCTGATTAAGGAGATACTTGAGGCTTTTGTGATTAGTGTAAATGATATAATTTAAAAAGTAATTGAATTTTTTATTTCTTTTTACAATGCTCATCTTAATTAACTTTCTTTTCGTAATCTACTAATTTGAAAATTTTAAATAAATTCTTCTTTTAACTCTTATCAAAACTAATTATAAAAATAAAAATCAGTTCGTAAGAAAAAATGAAATAAGCACTTAGCATAGCTTGAAAGATGAGTTTTGGAGTTTTCTTCATTATTGCTAAACAACTTTCTTTGCCTGTAAATTAAAGTTAAGGCTAGTTTGGCAATGCTTTTGAAAAGTGTTTTTGAAAAGTGTTGTGGAAAAGTGCTTTTGAGAAATAAAATGTCTATTTTAGATATGTTATTATTAAGTAACAAATATGCATTTAAATAATATTTAAATTAGTTAATATTATTATATTTTAGTAAGAATATAAAAAATTATTATAACTTGTTAATATTTTAATATATGAAATATAAATTTTGAATATTTTTAAGCAATAAATATTAATTATTTATAAAATTTAATCAGAATATATAAACTATATTTTAAATATTTAAATACAACCATTAAATATTTCTAATTAGTATTTTAAAAAAAAGTATTTTTATTTTTAATTAATAATTTTAACACATTTGTAATTAAGCACCAAGAAAAAAAAAGGAAAAGTATTATGTTATTGGAGGGGTGAAAAAGTAATTAAGCACTAGAAATGCTTTTGGGAGAGGAAAAGCTAAAAAATTTAGTTTTTCCTTTTCAAAAATGCTTTTCAAAAACACTTCTAAAAAGCTAAAAAATTCAGCAAAAAGCAGTTTATTTAGCAAAACTTTTCTTCTAGAAGTACTTTTAAAGCGAGAAGTACTTTTTTTTAAAAAGCTATATAAGGAAATATATATAAATAGAATATATCTTTTTAATTAAAAAAGTTTTAATTGTAGGTATTAATTTAATTTTGATTAAGGGTTAGAAAATAGTGTAAAACTCTTTACTTTTAGGCTTAATTAATCAGTTGACTCTCAAATTATGTCTTTTTGTAGTTAAATATTTAACTTTTTTTATCGAAAAATTTCGTAACTAATGTCCGCCCTCTATCCGTAATCTATATAATATAATTTTGAATAAGGTTATGTAACTAATAAATTTTAGTAGAAAATGTTAAAATAATATTAACTTTTATTATTTATTCTAATTAGGTTTATTCAACATTATGTATTAGAAAACTACTAAATTTATTTAAAATTACATAATATAGTTTGTAATATGTATTACTTAAATTTTAATTTAATTTACATGTGGTATTGAAAATAAATATTATTTTAATAAGAAAATATTTGGTACATTGTTTGTGGAGTTTTTATACTTCACAAGAAAAGTCAAGGAGTTAGTGGAGTTTTTACCCTTCATAAGAAATGTCAAGAGTTTTATAGGTGTCCTATTGAGATATAATAAAATAATAAAAATAAATAAATATTTTTAAAGAGAATACACTGCCAATATATCAAATACTAACCCATTTTTAATATACATTAGTTAAATTGTTAATTTTTAGGGCAAATTACAAAATATAAAATTTTAATATTTATTAGTTAAACATTAAAATATAATAATAAAACTTGTCAATTAATTAATTGAAGTTACATGTTAAGTACTAAAATTGCAGAGATTAAACTGTTTATGTTAATTTCATAGAATTATTATTTGATACACTAGTGGTGTAGTTTAGTTAACTCCACAAATGGATTAAGAAATTACCAAGTATCTCATTTAATTTATTTTTAATTTCTAAATATTAATTAATGACACTTGAAAATTTCTTAACCCGGCTCGTAGAGTTAAAAAATTTCACCTTTAATACCTTAAATAATTACCCAATTTCATAAAAGTAAGATTTTGTAAATAAAAAAAAAGGTGAAAATAAGACAATTTTTTCTTAAATAATTGAAAATATACGGGGACTAGTGTAGATAATATTCTTAAGATGTTTTTGAATTGAGAATAACTATAATATTATAGGGACTGGATTACTAAATAGAAAAGGCAGACGGCCTTATAAAAAACATGGAGAAGTTTATGTTGCAAATAACCCCTCTAATTATCTTTTAGATATAAAATTATACCACTTGTAGCCTTTTAACCATGCCAACAAAGCTTTGTTTCTATTTTTGTAAGAATCGTTACGTTAGTGTGCATAGATGAAAGTACCTATAAAAAACCTTATGTTATAGTACCAGGATTAAATTAATCAATTTAATCTATGCAGATTCAAATAAAACTAAATTGTAATCGAGTTAATATTTATTGTTTAGAAAATAATATTTTTTTATTTACATTTAACTCTTAACAACGTATTTCATTTGTAAAATCATAAAAAGCTTTCAAAGCATAATTTTCTTGAACAATAAATTTTGTTTATACGATAAATATCAACTCTATTGAAATTCGATCTTATTTAAATTTTTTTTTAGTATAACGGTTAAATTAATTTATTTAATAGTAGATAAATTAATTTTATCTAATTCATATAATAAACACCCCTACTAAGTACATTCTCCAATATATATGGTATTGAGTCACCTTTTCATTTTAAGATAGTTAATATAAATAATGCAATTTATTAATAATAAAAATGCTCTGGTGTAATTTATATTTAAATTCATTAAAGTATTAGTAAGTTTATGTTTTGGTTACTTAATTTTAAAAAGTTATAAAATAGTAACTAAACTATTTGAAAGTTTTTATTTAAGTAACTAGGCTATTAAGTTTTTTTTTAAATTTGGCAAGCGAGCTCTAAGAGATAATTCGATAATTGGTACAATAGATTTGTATCCATCAACAAGTAGAAGAACATATCTTAGATCTAAGTTGATTTGACGATCAGTGTCGAAGATCAAATAAGAAAGTTGTTTGGTTTCTAGTTTGTAGATTCATGATGTTCAAATGTATTTCATGAAAAAATTGAACTATAGAAGAGAAAGGAAAAAAAAAGCTTTCAATTAGTGCAGGTGATGTGAACAAAGAAAGCCATACATCAACGATTTTACCACCCCAATGACTTAAATGAAAACTTTTGAATAGTTTAATGATCAGTTTATAACTTTTTGAAGTTGATTGACCAAAATATAAATTTAGTAATAGTTTAGTGACCCTAGTTGTAGTTTACCCTAAATATAAACACAAGTTACCCTCACTATCACATTAAGAAAGGATTAAGGCTCCATTTGTGTAATTGAAAGCCGTAGTAGCATTGAGATTAATTAATACGACGGTGAGATTAAAATTAGTAGTGGAATGCATTTTGATTCAAATGTAACAATGGAGGTGAGATGAAAAAGAAAATGATCATTAAAGAAATTAATAAAAAAAATATCATTACATTACTGTTATATATTTTAAATAATTTTAAATTATAAATAACTTATACTTTTAAAAAAAATTAAGCACAATTAATTTAAAATATATTTAAAAAAGATATTACCAAAAATTATATTTAAAAAAAATTAAATAAAATTAAAATGATTGAAAGTTAAAAAGTAAAACAAATAAAAAGAAGATTAAAACAATAATTTCAAGTCTCACTAGATCTTTCCCAGTAGCTGAAAATCAAGGGGTAAATGGAAAATAATCCCACTGGAGTGTGCTTCTAGAAGGAAATATCAATTCGTTTGAAATAAAAATAAAGTTTGACTGAAGGAGTGAAGGTGTAGTAATAGGGCGAACTACAAATTTGCTTTAAGGAGAGTTAAAATTTGTAATAACGTAAATTCTAAAAGGAGTATAAAAAAATTTACCCTTTTTCGGGGATAACTCCACTACCTACTTCGTCTACGGTCAAATCTAAAAGACACCCAATATCTTTAGCTATTCAAAAATTGTAGGTTTGTGTTTGAAAGAGACTATTCGGCATTAAAAAGTTAAACCTATGCTCCTTAATATCATCATTCACATAGTGGGCTCTAAGATAAGATCAACCCAAAAAAATATATAAATATTTTTAGCATCCTCCAATTAAAAAAAATATTTTAATTTTTTAATTTACGTTATTTATCAAATTACTTCAAAATAAATAAAAAATGCATGAATTATCATATCAACAATTAATTAATTTTTTAAATTTAAAAAACTCTAAAAGAATAATGCGTTAATATTATATATATTAATTTAGCAGATGCTTGTAGATGCTAATTACCATTTCCCATATAGATAGTTATTTTAATAAAATTAAAAGATACAAATTAGTTTACTCTTCCATTACTGAAGTGATTTCCACTATCATTTTACAGCCACCACCAAGTCATATTTGTTTACATTACACTAATAAATGATAAATCCAAACCCCACTGTTGACACTTCAATTATTTCGGAAGTCAATTTGACTGATAATTATTGCATCGCCCACCAACTGCTAAGTTCACAGATTGTGACTTCACTTTGTTATAATTGAATCCAAATCCCATGTAATAACTCCCTCCAATATAAAGAAAGCGCCCCTTGTATTAACTCGCTCGCCACCTTTCTTCCAATATCTCACTTGTCTTCTTCTTCGAACCCTTTGAAACCAAAAAGTCTTCCCTCTCGATTACCACTTTCAAATCTCCCGTATGTCTTCTTACAGACAAATCCTTCTCTGTTTTGGTCTCATGTTCTGTTTCTACTTACCCTGTTGTGTAAATTCTGATGAACTCCAAATCCTGTTGAACCTGAAATCCGCTCTTAATGAATCAAACACCAATGTTCTTGATTCATGGGAGGCTACCAGTTCTGTTTGTAGCTTCAATGGAATCACTTGCAACGCCCAAGGGTTCGTTAGGGAAATCGAGCTTTCACATCAGAACCTGCTGGGTGTTCTTCCTTTCGATTCAATATGTCAGCTTCAATACTTGGATAAGCTTTCCTTGGGGTTCAATTTATTGTACGGTGAAATCACTGAAGAGTTGGATAGTTGTTTAAAGCTTCAGTATTTGGATCTTGGCAACAATTTTTTCACTGGTTCGTTCCCGGATATATCGTCTCTTAGCAATTTGCAGTATCTTTATTTGAATGGAAGTGGATTTTCCGGCACTTTTCCATGGAAATCGCTTGAAAACACGACCAATCTTGCTGTTTTGAGCATTGGGGACAATCCTTTTGATCGAATGGAGTTTCCTGATCAGATTTTGAAGCTAAAAAAACTGTTCTGGCTTTATATGGCGAATTGCAGCATCGAGGGGAAGATTCCGCCCGCCATTGGAGACCTTACTGAGCTCATAGAATTGGAGCTTCAATACAATTATTTGTCCGGTGAAATTCCGGCGGAGATTGGTAAGCTTCATAAGCTATGGCAGCTGGAGCTTTACAACAATGAATTGACTGGGAAACTTCCCGTTGGATTAAGAAACTTGACGAAACTGGAATTTTTCGATGCCTCGGCAAACAATCTTGAAGGAGATATTTCAGAAGTGAGGTATTTGACAAACTTGGTAAGCCTGCAACTGTTTGAGAACAAGTTCTCCGGCGAAGTTCCGCCGGAGTTGGGTGAGTTCAAGAAACTGGTGAACCTGTCTCTTTACACTAACTTGTTGACGGGTCATTTGCCTCAAAAGCTTGGTTCTTGGGCTGAATTCAACTACATCGATGTATCGGAGAATTTCTTGACTGGTCCAATCCCGCCGGACATGTGCAAGAAAGGGACAATGAGAGCAGTTCTTATGCTTCAAAACAAGTTCTCCGGCGAAATTCCGGCGACTTACGCAAGTTGCACCACTCTGAAACGGTTCAGAGTCAGTAACAACTCGCTTACCGGAATCGTTCCGGCGGGAATATGGGGATTGCCGGAAGTTGACATAATTGACGTTGCTTACAATGAACTTGAAGGTCCAATTACAGCTGATATCAAGAACGCGAAACAAATGGGGATACTGTCAGCTGAATACAATCGGTTTTCAGGTGAACTGCCAGAAGAGATTTCAGAAGCTAAATCATTGGTTAGAATTGACCTAAACGACAATCAATTTTCCGGAAAAATCCCTCATGGAATCGGGGAGCTTAAAAGATTGAGCAACCTTAACTTGCAGAACAACAGGTTGTCTGGTTCAATACCAGATTCATTAGGTTCTTGTGCTTCCATCAGCAACATAAACATGGCTGATAATGTGCTTTCTGGCAAAATCCCATCATCTTTAGGATCTTTGCCGACATTGAACTCTCTGAACTTGTCTGGAAATCAACTTTCCGGGAAAATCCCAGAGAGCTTGTCGTTGCTCAAGCTGAACCTTGTTGATCTGTCTTATAATCGGTTAACTGGTCCTATACCAAATTCTTTCTCTATTGAAGCATATAATGGTAGCTTTACTGGAAACCCTGGCCTTTGTAGTTCAACGATCCGACATTTCAAGCAATGTCAACCAGATTCCGGCATGTCTAAAGATACTCATACGCTTATAGTTTGGTTCACGCTCGGCGCAACCGTCTTGCTTGTTTCTCTAGGATGCTTCTTATATGTAAGAAGAAAAGAAAAAGATAATAGCCTTTCTTTGAAGGAAGAATCCTGGAACATAAAGTCTTTCCATGTTTTAACTTTCACTGAATATGAAATCCTTGATTCCGTTAAGCAAGAGAATCTGATTGGAAAAGGAGGATCTGGGAACGTATACAAGGTAACACTTCCGAATGGCGTCGAACTTGCTGTGAAACACACAAGGAAAAGCCACGGAAGGAGCCTGAGTACGTCCGCGGTTTTCAGCAAAAGTGCTGGAAAGGAAAAGGAATTCGACATGGAAGTGCAGACATTGAGCTCAATAAGACATGTCAATGTGGTGAAGCTCTATTGCAGCATCACTAGTGAAGACTCATGCTTGTTGGTGTACGAGTACTTGCGCAATGGAAGCTTGTGGGATCGATTGCATACGAGTAATAAAATGGAGCTTGATTGGGATACAAGGTACGAGATTGCAGTTGGGGCAGCTAAGGGGCTCGAGTACCTTCATCATGGATGTGAAAGACCGGTGATCCATCGAGATGTCAAATCTAGCAACATATTGTTGGATGAGTTTATGAAGCCTAGGATTGCTGATTTTGGACTCGCCAAGATAGTTCAGAGCAATGGAGCTAAAGACTCGACCCATGTCATTGCAGGCACCCATGGTTACATAGCTCCTGGTATACATCTATATGTCACTTTTCATTTCTTACATGCATATGTTTGTTAATAGTAAACTATGAATTCTGCAGAATACGGTTACACCTACAAAGTGAACGAAAAGAGCGATGTGTATAGCTTCGGAGTGGTATTAATGGAGTTAGTGAGCGGGAAGAGGCCAATCGAGCCGGAGTTTGGAGATAATAAGGATATTGTGAGTTGGGTTTGCAGCAAAATAAACAACAAAGAGAGTGTATTAAGCATAGTGGACCCAAGAATTCCTGAAGTATTGAAAGAAGATGCAATCAAGGTGTTGAGGGTAGCCATTTTGTGCACTACGAGATTACCGGCAATTAGACCCACCATGAGAACCGTGGTGCATATGCTGGAAGAGGCAGAACCCTGCAAATTGGTCGGAATTGTTATCGGTAAAGAAGGTGAGCACAAGATAAAGGAAGCAGACAAGTTTAATCTACTGTTATAAAAAGAATCTTGCAAACATTGTAACATATATTAAACACTTTATCAGCTTATCAGTTGTAAAATATTAGCTACAGTCTGATATATATGTATGTCTATTTATATCCATACTACATCGATCCTAATATATATACACTACCATGTATTCCTTTTTCTTCTAAAAACACTTACCCCTCTCTCTTATGTAGTTGAAATACACGAGAATGAATTGTATGAAATTGTAATTCTATGTCATCTTTATCCTTTTCCAATGGAAGAATAATAAATCAGATTTTTCTTTTTGATTTTCAGCAATTTTAGTTAGATTTGAATTTTATCAGAAGAAAAAAAGTTGAAAATTAGGAGAACAAAAATCTGATTGGTCATTCTCTCATTGGAAAATGATAAAGATGATGTGAAATCACAGTTTAATACAATCCTTTCTCCGTCTAATAATGCTTACTTATCACTTACATTTGATTTGAAGATCTTCTTAAGATTTATTTATTGTTTTTATTTTAAATAAAAATGCAATTATATGTATACTAAAAAATAAAAATATTGTGCCATTTTTATTATTTATATGTGCATTTTCTATTTAATTTATTCATTTCTCAATTTTTATTTATAAAATAATGAAATTTTAATTAAATACTGAAGTGTTATAAAATTAAATTATTTATTTTTGTTGCATAAAAAATTATTTAACGTCAATTAAAATTAAATATTTTAAATATATTTAATTCAATATTATATTAACCTCAAGATTGAATTCATTAGATTATTTTTATGAAAAATTAATTAAGTAGTATTATTTAGAAGGTTTTGATGGAAAGGAAATGAATTGAAATCTATAATAAAAAATAAAAAATTGAATTCATTTAAAATTAATATTATAATTAAATTAAATTTTATATATTACATGTAGTTACATAAAAAATTGTTTAAAAAATAAAAAGAAAAAAATATAATTATTGTATGGTTTTTTTTAAAAAAGAAATTAGGTCTTAGTTTAATGGCAAGGTTAAGACCACATGTGAGTGCTCAATCAAATCGAGTGAAAAATCTTTGAGTTAGTTAAGTTGATAAGTTTTAGTTTATTGTCTTAACTTAGTTTTGAGTTAGTCAAGTTGACAAGTCTTATTTTATCATCCTAACTCGATGTGAATTTTTAGAATAAAGTTGAGTGAAACGAAATTCAAGTCAGATAAATTTGTTTAAGTTAAATTAAAAAATTAAACAAACCAAATTGAAATCTTGTTAACAATATGACTAAATTCCAAGTTAACAACAGATATCTCTATTATAGCTATTTTTGTGATTGTACGTATAGTATGCCTTATACATTTAAACAATCACACAGAAAGCATGACTTCAGTTATTGAATTAATTTTTCACAAGCATATTAATTGCTACTGAATCGAACTATTATGAGCATATTGTTTGCTAGTCCATTGTTTCGTTAAAGGCATATTAAATGCTATTGTATTGACCTATTTTGAGCATTACATATGGCATTGCATGGGGTGAGACGATATGTAAGGAGGACGATCTGGCAGTTTATCTGCAAAATAAAAATGGTTGTGCAAGTCACAGCCATGCGGCAATTCTCATTTGCAAACCACTGTGAATCCACAACCAGAGGCAAATTCCATCTGCGAGGTATTGCTGTGAATCCACAGCCAATAGTAGATTCCATTTGCGAGTACTTGTTGTGTATCCACAGCTGAAAGTAAATTCCATTTGCAGGATTCGTTGTGTATCCACAGCCATGCGACAACTCTCATATGCAAATATTGTTGTGTGACTGCAACCTATGACAGTTTTGATTTGCGAACCAGTAGTGGTTTAACCACAAACCTGGTGTGTTGGTGGATGGAGTTCTAGGGAATTCCCAACGTGGCGTGTAGTGATGAGGTAGGACTTTTTCTGTTAAAGCTGAACTGTATGACATTCATGAAACATGAGCATACAAAACCGATAATTTCTAAGATGATACATATATAGACACATATGCACATTGTTGAATGATCTAAAATGTTGATAGGTTGAAATTGGTATTGCGAATTGTTCTATGAATAATGTTTCTGTATAATGAATTGTTGCACTGATTATTCCTGTGCTAAGTTGATATGAAATAATGATATTCCAAATTGTCATTTGATAGTTATTACTCTGAATTCTGAGATAGTGAAGTGAAGTGTTTTTTTGTGAAAGCTGTTAATTTGAAGTGCTTTGTGAATATGTATATTCTTGAAATTGTTAAATTCATGTGTCTTATCTACAGTTTGTACAGTTTTTTATTGTGATGGACCCACACTGAGCTTAAATAACTCACGCCCTATTCTCCTTCTTTATAGATAACCCACAAGGTTAGAATGCAGACTCGACATTCAGAGGGCTTGACTCAGATTATTAATTTTATATAAAAGTATTTTAGACTTTTTAATTTACAAATGTTGTTATTTGAAACTTTACCATTTTATTTAAATTGTGGCATACGACTTAGTTTTCGAAATTTACTTAGGCATACATGACATTTAATTCATTTAGACTATTAAAATATAAATTTTTTAATTTGCTATGCATGGAAACATGGTTTTCATTAAAATTACGTTAGTATCACTTTTCCGTTACTAATTTGTAAATGTGTTTTGTTAAGGAATTAAATTAAAAAATTACCTAAGTTTTCAAAAGTAGACACCATTACAAGGATAAAAATTAAATTTAATCGGTTTTTGGTTAAACTATAAGTTTTTTCAAAAAATAGACTAAGTTTTCTTCTAAAAATTATCAAATATTTAAATATATTCGATTTTTAAACTCTGATAGTTTTGCTAGGCCATTTTGGTGGCTGATGTAATCTCCTGAATTTAGGACTAACGTCTAGGCCGAGTTGGGGAGGTTACACAATTTTGACTAAATTACTTATCCAAAACCTAATTCACTTAAATAATAACTCAGTAAATATTAAAAAAATACTTACAAGCTTGGTTTATGAAAGCAGGGCCCCGAAATTGCCTTTTTCGATACCACTAAAAACTGGGTCGTTACAAAACTTTTTTTCCCAAGATAAGCCCTGAACTTGTCAATTGTTCCCACATTAGGTCTTGAACCTTTTTTTGGTCCAAGTTAGACCTTGATGACAATTCTTCACACATTATGACTTGAACTTTTTTTCTGTCCAAGTTAGTCAATGAAAACCCGAAAGTTTAAACCCCAATATGAGAATAATTGCCAAGTTCAAGTTTAAATGTGAGAATACATGGACTAATTTAGACAAAAAAATTTCAAGCCTTAATGTGATAAGAGGCTAATTTACATAAATAATATAAAAAAAAAAATTAATTTCTCAAATGGGTTGTTAGTGGGATTAATTACTAATATGCGTAATATGAAGTAATAAAATTTATAATAATGCACCAAAAACTATCTATTATCACGACTTTAAGGCAAGCGCACCTATCGAACAGTAGTATAGCTTAGTGGCAAGACCGAGATATCGTACCCAAGGGAACCAAAAGTACTAGTACTAACTTTCTTTCTATTATCTAAAATAGAAATAAAAAGGGATTTTTATGAAACTAAACTAATTCTAAAACTAAACTATGAATGCAAAAAAAGTAAATTGGGGAAAAACCCTTTAGGAAAAACTGATTGATTTGGGCAATACTCAAGGGAGAATCCACCTAGACTTCACTTGTTATCAATTCTTGAGCTAGATGATTTATTCACTTGACTTGATCTGTAGAGATCCCTAACTTATGTTAATACCTCCGTCGAGGATAAGAACAACTAATCCTAGGTTGATTAACTGAAATCGCTTTCTAGTTAAAACCTCTAGTCTTGCATTAACTCGATCTATGGATCCCCTTATTAGGTTTGACCCTAATCCGATAGATTTATGTCGCCCTATGTAGAGGGTTGTATGCAACTCCGCTTAATTATGCTAGATCTACTCTTAAACAGGGACTTTTGCTCTTCTGAATAAGCACATCAATACTTGAATTAATACCTAGGATTATTAAAATAAGAAGTAAGAACACATAATTAAGAACAATTCAAGTATTTATCATATAACTCGAGATAAAATAATAACAAGATCTGTCTTAGGTTTCATCCCCCTCAAGTATTTGGGGGATTTAATTCATATTTAATAAAGAAAACATCTCAGAAGAATAAAGATAACAAAACATAAAGAACCCAAAAAACCTTAAAGATTGAAGGGAGATCCTTTGTCTTGATGTAGAATTCGGCTTCTGGGATGAATCAATCGACTTCCCTTGGAGTAATCCCTTGCTTTCACTCTCTGTGTTGGCAGAAATACGACACTCTCTTGTGGGAGAAAAGGCACACCCTTGGAGTTGCCTCCTATGGTCTTTTTATAGAGCTTTGGAATGCCTTTCTTAGCCTCTAAGTATCCAAATCCGAGTGAAATTTAACTTCCTCACGACAGGGACACGCTTGTGTGCCATACCCGTGTGCCACGACAAGAGGCCGTATGCGAGACTGTTGATGGTGGCACGGCCGTGTGATCCGACCGTGCTTGTCGGGGCTAGGCCGTGTTAGACCTTATGTGGCAAGGCCATGGGACATGGCCGTGTGAGGAGTCCTTGGGCCGTGTTGTTTTTACACTTTGACCTATTTTCTCCGTTTTTGGCCCGTTTTTCGTTCCTTTCTCTTCCCTATGCTCTCCTGAGTATAAAACATGAAATAAAAGGATTAACAGTACCAATTTCCACAAATTCAATGATAATTCATCCAGAAATTAAGCTAAGCATGGGGTAAAAATATGTATAATTTATCGTTTATCAATTACCAAAATTGTATGTTTTTGAGTGGAGCTTTTCTTATAGGCGCCACCACCTTTTTTTAAAATAAATTCTTTTTTTGTTTTTTTATAAAAAATATTATTATTTTTCAAAATATATATACTGGGT
Organism: Gossypium stocksii; assembly: GCA_020496765.1. Lineage (NCBI taxonomy): Eukaryota > Viridiplantae > Streptophyta > Magnoliopsida > Malvales > Malvaceae > Gossypium > Gossypium stocksii. The sequence goes on from CM035624.1 coordinate 24,092,522, forward strand.
CAAAATACGGTCAACATGTCAAAATACGGGTTAAAAATACCCGTAACGCTTGTAACACCACCCAAACTGGCAGCACCAGTCGCGCCTGTCAGATAGGCAGCACTGGCGCTGACCAGTCCCATTAGCCCCTTGCACCCCTACACTAAACGCCCACGCCCCAGCCTTCCTTCCCCCTGCTTGCTATGCACACTGCTAAGCAGTGTTGTGTCCCTTCAAAAGGGAAAAATATTTTGAAATGGGGGACCTCATAAGCATGGTCTCCCATAAGATGAAGGCATTAGGGAAGAAAAGAGGGAAAGAAATGAGAGAAAGGGTAAGAATGAGGAGGAGGAAGAGTAGGAGGAGGTATGTATTATTTTAATAAATAATTTGTTTTTTAATTTAAAGAGTTTGATTAATATGTTGTGAAATTTTTTTGTTATTAATTATTATATATAAATTGTTTATGTTTAGTGTTTAAGGTTTTGGTTTAATAATTTTTATGAATGTAATTTTTTTATAATTATTTTAAAATTATTTTGTTAGTAATTTAGGATTATATTATAAATTGTTGTGCTTAGTTTAGTATTTTATGATTTTTTATTAATGTAAAATTATTTTGTTAGTAATTTATGATTAGGTTATAAATTGTTAGCGTTTAGTGTTTTGTGATTTTTTAGTAATGTAAATTTTAAAAAAATAATTTTATAGTTATTTTGTTAGTAATTTATGATTAGGTTATAAATTGTTAGTGTTTTATATTTTGTGATTTATTAGTAATGTAATTTTTTTTTTTTAAAATGTTAGTCATTTTGGTAGTAATTTATGATGAGTTTATAAATTGTTACTGTGTAGTTTAGGGTTTTGTAATCTTTCAGTAATATAATTTAAAAAAAATAATTTTATAGTTATTTTGTTAGTAATCTATCATTAAGTTATATAAATTGTTATTGTTTAGTTGAGTGTTTTGTGATTTTTTATTAATGTAAATTTTTTATAATGCAATTTTATTTGATTTTTATTTATTTGACAACTTTTACTGATTTATTGAAATGTTGATTAAATTTAAATTTTGTAGATTGTTTGAAAGAAACTAAACATGTATGTTTCTATTATTATTATTATTTTATTCGTATGTTTTTTATGTTTAGATAGTTTATATTTATTTTAATTATATTATTATTGTAAACTAACATAATTTTTTTATTGTAGGTAAATTATGGGAAATTATGAGATATTTACTGTATTTTTCTATTTCTAAAATTTCAAATTATTTACTGTGTTTTTTGCAACAATTTAAATGAATTAATTTTTTTAATTGCAGATTTGCAACAAATGGGTTTTTTGATTAATAATGATAATCACATATCAAGTACTATTAATGATATGGTAATGAAATTGTTATTTGATACTCACATCATTTGCGGAATTAAATTAGATTGTATTAACTATTTTGCTAATTTAATAATGCTAGGTAATATATCGCACGTTAAGGGGCCGTGTTAATAGTGTAGGGCTTTTGCTAGATGAACGCCTAATGCCATACTTGGAGTTAGGCGCAATTCGGATCAGTGGCATTGGTCCGGACCTTTGATCTGCAATCCGACTTAATTTTCGCTTTAGTCGAGAGATAGCGTCTAGAGACCCACATATTTCATTTGCCGTGCGGGGAGTGCACCATCACTCTACAAGATGTTGCATTGTAACTTGGGCTCCCCATCGACGAGAATGCTTCATGGACGTAAGTTCGATATTTAGGCTGGGCACCCTTTGCAATGACTTACTTGGACGCTGACCTAGTGAGGGAAAATTTACGGGTTTGAAGTTTTCATGGCTAAAGGTCAATTTCGAGCATTTTTCGAGTACTACCAGTGAATGGAAGGTGATGTGTAACGCCCCGAATTTTGGGCCCTGAAGTTTTTGGGTTTTGTGGTTAGGACAGTGAGGAGGTTGTACACATGAGTTAAGTTGTACATTTTAATGTCAAAATGAACCTGCTGGTCTAGTGGTTGAGTGAGTGTTAGTGTACCTTGAGGTTCTAGGATCGAATCCTTATGTGTTCATTCTGGAGGAATACTTTTAAGCTGTTTTCTTTTAATTATTATTTAGTATTTTGATTTTAGTTTTTATTTTGATTATTTTAATTTTAATTTTTGGTTTTTCTTTTGGCATGTACACTTTTTTTTTCTTCTTTGTTTTTTTTCTTTTTCCTTCTTCGTTCTCTATTTTTGGAAATAATTCTATCTGCGGATTCTGGAGAGTCGCCCCTCTGTCGTCATTTTCGATCGCAAAACATGTGTGGGATTTGAACCATGACTACGCTATTTTTGTTTATTGGTTTACTTTTGCAAACATTCAATTCGGTATTTCTTAGTTGCATGTTAACGTGAAGGTTTTGGGTTTTAGACATTGGAAGTAGGGGAGAACTTCACTTTCTGTTATACTTTTGATAATACTAAAGTTAGGGATGGTTTTGGTGGCTAGAACGGCGAATTCAGAACTATTTTAGGGTGGTTTCACGACCTCTTCGGTGGCCACACGGGCGTGTGTCGAGTCACACGATCGTGTGACATTAGGAATTAGGGTTCCGGGTCAATTGGCCATGTGACCAATTTGGAGATTTTGTCGTTTTTCACACGGCCGTATCCTCTGGCGTGTGTCATTTTTCACATGACCGTATAACTGATTTGAGGATTAGGGTTTCCATACGGACGTATGTCTTGGGATACACGGTCGTGTCTGGTAGGCACACAAGTGTGTAAGACCCTCACACGGCCGTGTCTTTCTGGACTTCATTTTAGTGAAATTAGACAGTGAGTTACACGGCCTGTTCACAGGCCATGTCCCTATATCACATGGGCGTGTGCCTCTACCACACGGCCATGTGCCACCCTCTATACTGGCGTTTGGACCCCCACACGGTCTAGGCTATTCTGCATGGCCAGAGTACATGGGTGTGTAGTCCTATCTCGTTAGATTTTGTTCTAGGTTAAATTACAGCCTAATCGTGACTCGATGTGTTCCAACCCTTAGCCAAGCTTAGTGAGGGTAGTCAGACTCTGAATTATGTTTTGGTTTATTTATTATCTGTGATTGAGTGCGTGACATGTCTGATTCTGAACCCGATTATCAGGGTGTGAGTGTGCAACTGGTTCTGTTTGACTGACTGACAATATGGCACTGTTTTGGATGATTAATTTGCGAATGTTACTGAACCTGAGTAATGAGTGTACACAACTTTGACTCTTATTGACTGGATGTGAGCATTGTCTCTGGGTGACTGATTGAATATTGTATTCTGATACTGTTTATTTGATTGCACACATACATATGCATAAAAAAATTTTTGGACGGGATTTTGAAGAGAACGAAGATTGTGACTGAACTGATTTGGCAGTTTTACTATAACTAGACTGTACAGCGGATTACCGCACTGCACCGTACAACATATATGTCACCTTCGCTACGTATGATTACCTTATCTGGCAGCTTAGCTGTAATTTACCAGTATAACAGTTTACCACATCACACTATACCACATGTACGTTAACTATGCTATGTACAATTATCTGTTTTGGTAGTTCAACTACACGTCTGTACTGCGATTTACTGCATGGCACTGTACAGCTTATACGTTGGCTCTGTTGCGTAATATATGATTCGGCAGTTTATCTGCTCACTGATAGCCACAATATCCAAAGGGTAAGGGCAGTCTCAATACCCTAAGGGTCGTGGACAATTCTGATAGTCATATTTGCCGGGCAACCCCGGATGACCTCTTTCGGAGTGCAGGGTTGGATGGGCTTTTCAAGGTCCTATATAGAGTGATTGGTTGGATGAGCTTAATAGCTATTATATGGAGTGTTTGGGGAACTGAGAGGTGTGTTGGCTGGATGGGTGGGTTTTGTAATTCAACTGCATTCATGCGCATCTGTTGATTGTTCTGTGTGTTAGACTGTCTTTTGTTCTGTCTGATTGGAAAAGCGCTTATGATTAAGTAAATTCTGTGGACCCTAATTGTAACTGTTTGATTGATTAGTTATCATGACTGTGTGACTGATTGAGAATTTTTGTTACTGTGACTGAATGGTACTTATTGAGTGTGTTTCTAATATGTTCTAAATAATGCTATTGATCGGTACGTTCTTTTCGAATGTACCAACTGTTTCTGTATAGCTCTGTAAGTATGTTTCGCTTCTGAACTGCTTTCGGGCTCCCTGTTTTTGATTTTATAGATAGTCGGTTTGATCTCATATTGAGCTCGTATAGCTCATTCCCTTTCAGTTTTCCCTTTCAGGTACAATTTGATTTCTGAAGCTAGACTCAGTACGCAGAGGTTTTAGATAGTTTCAACAAATTGGACTATCAGTTTGTGTTTTTCAATTTATGCTTATATGTCTGGATATTGAACTATAAGGTCTTATAATATTATGGTACAATTTTTGTTTTAAACTTTTATTCATTCGTTTAATTTCGGTTTTATTATAAACTTATCTAAAATTTTTACTAACTGGTTTGTAAATAATTATATGGTTTCGGAAAAGAAATTAAAGTTGAGTTGTTTTTGTAAAATTTTCTCACGATCACTTCGGTGGTCAATGTAGTATTTTGAATTTGGTCTAAACTTCTAGACCAGGTTTAGGGTATTATATTTAATGGTATCAGAGCCAGGTTTGTAAAAACTCGGCCTATGTATCCATGTGAACATATGCGTAAGTAATTGTTTTGGAAAAATATTTGAAGAACTGTATACAGAAAATTGAAATGGGTTGTGTTTTGAAAAGGGTTTACAAAAATGAATGTCCAAGACTCTAATGCTGGTCCAGGTAAAATTTACAACTGTAAAATTTGAAATGTAAATTCTGGTATTACAATTGTGTTTATGTTCTGGAACTGAAGGCACTACAAGTTAGCCAAACGATAGATATGAATTCTGAAGGTAAGCAGAATTGCGAGGAATCGTCTGCTTCACCAAGACGTGCGTTAGTTCAGGAGTTGGAGGTAAATGTGCGTCTACCAACTTCGGGTAGTGATAACTCGGAGCTTGGTATCGAGGCACTGACTTGGGTAGTGAGGGAAGTGCTAGAGGAAGTGTTTGAGGCTAGTATAAGAGAAACTAGTGAGACGCTTCAGGCGAGGTGTGTGGACTGTGGGAAGAAGAGAGATTGTAGTTCTCTGAGGTTAGAACCTCGTTTTGTGAAGCATGTTAGAACGCATCTGAGTAACGGTAAAGGTTATGCCGGTAGTAGTATAAGCGTACCATATTACGAGCATTTTAAGAGGCACCATCCAGGCAAATACTGGAGGAAGTTGGGAGCATGTATTAGATGCGGGTCCACAGAGCATCGAATTTGAGAGTGCCTTCGATGATTTTAAGTCAGGTATGCTGGTAAATGTTTTAGATGTTGATTGGAGTGTGGTAATTGTGTGTGACAACTGTGTATCTACTTTAGTGGTTATTGTTGTAGGTGTGTGTGTGTGAGGTCTTAAGTTCAAATTAAGTGTGGTAATGTTCTGGGATTAGAGTGTGCAGCGGAAGCGTAGTGGAATGATTTATGAATACCTAGTTAGTTAGAAATTTCAAAGACGAAATTTCTTTAAGGAGGGGTGAATTATAATGCCTCGAATTTTGGGCTTGGAGGTTTTTAGGTTTTATAGTTAGGGACAGTGAGGAGGTTGTACACATGAGTTAAGGTGTGCATTTTAATGTCAGAATAGGCCTGCAGGTCTAGTGATTAAATGAGTGTTAGTGTACTTTGAGGTTCTGGGTTCGAATCCTCGTGTGTTCATTCTGGAGGAATACTGTAAAACTGTTTTGTTTTATTATTATTCAGTATTTTGATTTTAGTTTTTATTTTGATTATTTTGATTTTACTTTTGGTTTTTCTTTTGGCACGTACACTTTTTTTCTTCTCCTCCGTTTTTTTTCCTTGCTTCGTTCACTACTATTGAAAACAATTCTATCTGCGGATTCTGAAGAGTCGCCCATCTGTCGTCATCTTCGATCATAAAATAGGTGTTGGATTCGAACCATTACTACGCTATATTTGTTTATTGGTTTACTTTTGCAAACATTTGATTCGGTTTTTCTTCATTGTGTGTTAACTCAAAGGTTTTAGGTTTTAGACGTTGGAAGTGAGGGGAGAACTTCACTTTTTGTTATACCTTTGATAATATCAAAGTTGGGGATGGTTTTGATGGCTAAAATGACGAATTTGGAGTTGTTTCAGGGTGGTTTCACGACCTCCCCGCCAGTCACAGGGGCGTGTGTCGAGTCACACAACCGTGTGACATTGAGAATTAGGATTTTGGGTCAATTTGGGAGCCACACGATTGTGTGGCCGATTTGGGGATTTTTCATTTTTCACACGGCCGTGTCCATTGGGTACACGAGCGTGTGAGCTTGGGAATTAGGGATTTGGTGATTTAGTGTCACACGACTTAGCCACACGGTCGTATAACTGATTTGGGGATTAAGATTTCTACACGGGTGTGTGTTTCGAGACACACGGCTATGTCTAGTGGGCACACGGGCGTGTAAGACCCTCACACGGCTGTGTCTTTCCTGACTTCATTTTAGCAAAATTGGACAGTGAGTTACACGGCCAATTCACACGGCCATGTCCCTGCATCACACGAACGTGTGCCTCTACCACACGGCCATGTGCCACCCTCCATACGGGTGTTTGGACCTCCACACGACCTAGGTTATTCCACACAGCCAGAGTACACGAGTGTGTAGTCCTATCTCGCTAGATTTCATTCTAGGTCGAATTAGAGCCTAATCGTGACTCGGTGTGTTCCAACCTTTAGCCAAGCTTAGTAAGGGTAGTCAAAACTCTGAATTGTGTTTTGGTTTATTTGTTATCTGTGATTGAGCGCGTGACATGTCTGATTCTGAACCCGATTATCAGGGTGTGAGTGTGCAACTAGTTTTGTTTGGCTGACTAACAATATGGTACTGTTTTGGGTGATAATTTGCGAATGTTACTGAACCTGAGTAATGAGTGTACACAACTCTGACTCTGATTGACTAGATGTGAGCGTTGTCTCTGGGTGACTGATTGAATATTGTATTCTGATACTGTTTGTTTGACTGTACGCATACATATGCATAATGAAATTTTTGGGCGGGATTTTGAAGAGAAGGAAAACTGTAACTGAACTGATTTGGCAGTTTTACTGTAACTGGATTATATAGCGGATTACCGCACTGCACCGTATAGCATATACCTCAGCTTCACTGTATAGGTTTTTTGATCTGGCAGCTTAGCTGTAATGTACAGGTATAGCGATTTACTGCATCACACTGTACCGCATGTACGTTAGTTATGCTATGTACCATTATCTGTTCTGCCAGTTCAACTACACTTCTATACTGCGGTTTACCACATGTCACTGTACAGTTTATACGCTAGCTCTGCTACGTAATATATGATTTGGTAGTTTATCTGCTTACTGATAGCCCCAATACCAAGAGGGTTGAGGGTATTCCAAATACCCTGAGGGTCGTGGACAATTCTGATAGTCATTGTTGCGGGCAACCTAGGATGACCTCTTTTAGAATGTAGGGTTAGATGGGATTTTCGAGGTCCTATATAGAGTGATTGGTTAGATGAGCTTAATAGTTCTTATGTGGAATGTTTGGAGGATGGAGAGGTGTGTTGGCTGGATGGGTGGGTTTTGTAATTCAACTGCATTCATGCGCATCTGTTGACTATTCTGTGTGTTAGAATGTTTGCTTGTTCTGTTCGATTGGAAAAGCTCTTGTGACTAAGTGAATTCTGTGGACTCTAATTGTAACCATCTGATTGATCAGTTATCGTGGCTGTCTGATTGATTGAGAATTTTTGTTACTGTGACTGAATGGTACTTACTGAGTGTGTTTCTAATATGCTCTAAATAATGCTATTGGCGTGTACATCCATTTCAACTGTACCACCTGGTTCTGTATAGCTCTGTAAGTATGTTTCGCTTCTGAACTATTTTCGGGCTCCCTGTTTTTGATTCTGTAGATAGTCGGTTTGATCTCACATTGAGCTCGTATAGCTCACCCCCTCTTCAGTTTCCCCTTTCATGTATAAATTGATTTCTAAAGCTGGACTCAGTATGCGGAGGTCTTAGATAGTTTCGACAAATTGGACTATCAGTTTGTGTTTTTCAGTTTATGGTTATATGTTTGGATATTTAACTGTAAGGTTTTATAATATTGTGGTACAATTTTTGTTTTAAACTTTTATTCATTCATTTCATTTCAGTTTTATAATAAACTTATCTGAAATTTGTACTACTGGTTTGTAAATGATTATATGTTTTCGAAAAAGAAATTAAGGTTGACTTATTTTTGTAAAATTTTCTCAAGATCACTTCAGTGATCAATGTAGTATTCTGAATTCAGTCTAAACTTCTAAACCGGGTTTAGGGGGTTACATGATACACGCTGTTTGAACTTTCATTATGCACCTTATAGTAGGTGTACTCATGCTAGATGCAAACAGAAACATGGTTCACTCTATGTACTTACCCCTATTATCTAATTTGCATAACACCTGTTCGTATAGTTGGGGGTCCATAGTGTTAGCTATGTTGTATCGTGAACTTTGTCGGATGATAGATCCTTCTACGATAGACATAGGCAGATGCCTTATATTGTTGCAGTCGTGGCGCTTTACCGGATGTCATTCTTAGCATTCATTAGTCACTAATCATATGTATTTCCACTTGTTAATAAGTGATGAATTTTTACTCATTATAACAATTAGTTGAATTTTTTTAGATTATATTATTCTAACAATTTATTTTCATAGATGAAGCACTAATCTAGGTATTGGGAGGTCATACATAGTTCTGATATACCGTCTGATGATAAAGAATCATGTTGGAGAGGGGGTAATTTTTTCTAATATCAACATAATTTTATTATTTTATCTTACTCGACCCGCATTAATATAACCATGTTATTAACTATGCAGTTCATTTGTATGGCGTATTTTGTTCTAAAAATTATGGCAGTTATTTTCTCGTCTTCCCATTTCCATTCAAACCTATGGTGCATTAGCACACCCATTATCAATTTTCAAACAGTGGAGTGGTATTATGATGATCGAGTACTCCGACAGTTCGGTTACATATAGTATATCCTGACACTACAAGTACGATTAGGGGAGATCCATGGGATTAACAAAAGGGGAAAACATAGAAATGATTGGATGGAAGTACATAAAGAATATATTGCAATGTGGAACAACCGATTGGGAAAGGTACCTCAGATGGATTGTGGTTTGGATCTGCAGCCCTCGTTAGAGTATATATAGTGGTTCTATGAGATAGGGAAACCATTTTTGTTTGGTAGGCGGTCGATGGTAGCCCCCTATGTATTACACGACTTGGGCAACCCCTTCCAAATCCGTATCATGCACCTGAGCCAGAGGTAAAGCCAGAGCTATACTCTAAAAATAGTTCTTATCATCTAGTTTAGGGGGCAATGACTATTTCCTGGGCTCGTCAGGCCACGGATGTAATTCAGAGTTTGATATCTTTAGCCCACTACCACCGTAATACTCTAGATATCCCGACTCGTATCCACCTTAGTACTCCACTCCTCCTGGCCCGTATCCATCGCCGTACTCTACTTCTCCTGGCTTGTAGCCATCGTTGTACTCCACTCCTCACGGCTCATATCCGTTGTCGTACTCCACTCCTCTTGGCTCAAGTTCATCGATGACATTTGAGACATATGATTTTTCATCTATGTTTTACACACCCCCTATGCGGGTGAAGAGAACGTTGATTGCTGCAATCACCCGCAACGTAAATGTCGAGCTCCACAAAAATATACCCCTAGAACCATGCCATCAAACCATCAATTTTAAGGGGTTTTGTAATTTAAATAACTTTATATTTATGTAATGACTTTTTTTCCATTTTAGTTATTAATTATAGGGGTTTTTTGCAATTTAAATAGTCAACTTTGTATTTATGTAATGATTTTTTTGCGATTTCAGTTATTAATTTTAGGGGGTTTTTTACAATTTAAATAAAAACTTTGTATTATTTACGTAAAAAACGTTATTTAATTCAACAAAAATATAAACGCAACAAGCTTTAGACTAACTTTGTAATTCAAATTTGATTAATTGCAACAAATTTTAGATAAATTTTAGATTCAATCATCTCTACATGTAGTTAATGTAATAGGGCTCGAACAACATCTCAATTCCTACTCGATCATGACGATTGTCCAATATGGTAGTTTCAGAGTGGGCATTTACTCCGATTATAACTGGCTAATCTGCATACGCCACATAACTTCCTGTCAGATTTCTATCTAATGCTTATTTTATTATGGATTCTGGATGATTGTGGACGACCTTTTGGATTCCTACGCAACCCGTTGTCTAGGAAAATCTCGAAAGTCCTCAGAGGCACCTCCCATGTAGATAGGTCAGGCAGCACGGGAAACTCATTCTCCCATACACGCAACGTCCGCTCGAGGGTGTACACTTCATCGATAAATTGTTCAACATTGAGCAAGACTTTAGCACAAGCTACCACGACATGTGCACAGAGATAATAAAGTGTTTAGAACCTCTTGTAATTACACCGTCTATTTCAGAGATCAACTCCCTAGGACCTAGGTGGTATGCCAGGTCGACGATCAATGATCTTTGTAACTCGAAATGTTTTTTTTATGTCGTGAATATACTTCTACATTTATCGACCTTGCCATCTGTTAGTTTTCAACCATTGCATTCTTGACATCTTCAACAAATACGTGTCCCGCCTCCATCTGGTTGACTTGGTACTGCCCTATTCCTAGTATCAAAGTAGCCAACTTATAGAATGTAGCCGAGAAGATAGATGAAATCGAAAGATGTTGTGTTTTCATCAACACGGCGTTAACCCCTTCCGCCAAATTAGTGGTCATATGACCATAGTGAAAGCCCTCGTCGAAACTTTGAGCTCATTGCCACGGCTTCATGATACCCAACCATTGACGAAAAGATGTATTCGTGTAACCCTTCATGTCACTTTCAAGTCAAGTCAACCTTTATCAAAAATTTGTGGCTCTAGCTCGTGCGTTGTGTATGTATTAAGAAAATATAAGTTATAGTCTCACGTTAAAACATTAGGTTATTTATTGAAAAGATAATGTTATTTTTTACCCATTCTCATAACTTGTCTCCTCTAGTCTGTATTTTTATAATCTCGGTGAAAGTTAGCCGTGATCTACTAGATGTAGTAAACAGATTTTCATGGCACATTGGAACGCTGAATAGCGACAATTAGTCCTTACCCTCTATTGGAGATGATGCAAATATTATCGTTACTAATAACATACCTCTGCAGGTTCTTAAGGAAGAATTCCCACGACTCTATGTTCTTCTTATCTACCATGACAAATGCTATCAGGAGTACGTTCTTGTTCCCATCTTGAGTAATCACAAGAAGTAAGATCTGTGTATATTTATCATATAACCATGTCCTATCTACTTGCACAAATGGCTTGCAGTGGGGAAATGAATGCACGCATGGATCAAACGTCCAGAACATCTATTAGAATTTTTTTCTGGTTATAGTTAGTCATCCGGGCCGTAATATGGTCGTGTTTGCAAATTAATGATAGTCCTCAACACGTACTCCCGTATAGCAGCTATCCATCCTTGTAACTCATTGTACGATGCATCGAAATCGCTGTACAATTGCTCTATTGCTATCTGTTTAGCTATTCATGCCTTCCGGTATGATACTCGATACTGGAATCATACTTGCATTTCGGTAATTAGTACCGAAACTTTAATGGGCGGCATTTCTTTCACCATTTGTATGATATGCGTATAGATAGTTTTGGAATCAAGTTTTTGATGATCTTCTATCTTACGTGTTGAAGTGTATGTGTGAGACCCCAACAAATTTTCATATCTCCCACATCTGCAACTTTTGGATAAATGCAGCTTGTACCCGCCAATTGCAGCCTTCCGCTGACTTCCAACACTCCCCAATATATAATGTCGGTTTAGACACGGTGACTTTGTAGTCCACTGATATATTCATGCTATATTGCTTAATGGCAAATACCCATTCTTCATTACTTTCGAATTTCTGGCCCACGAATAACTCCTCAGGATCAGAATCTACGGCCAGCTAGTGAACAAGTAGTATTTTAGGGTATTCCAGAAATTTGGCAGCGTGCACCGTATCGGGGTCTATCAGCGACGTGTATGCCCCAGGATTATTGTGTATCACAAGATGACAAATTTGGTTCCCGACTGAAGACACATTAACGTTTCCATCATCATTCACGCCTTCATCGTCAATATCATCTGGGACCTCGTCCAAGTCGAGATCACTATCACTATCGACCTCATAATTAGAAAGATCACTACTATGGTATACATCGTCACCAACCACATCAATCTCGGGTACAGTATTAAGATCGATGTTGATCCCGCGTATAGTTGATTGACTATCAATGTACGATATCGGAACCACCATACACAGCTCTTAAGCTCTATGTTTTTCACCTAATGGGATCTTTAGTTGGCTCCACATCAACTAACTCAGCAAATAACAAAATCGGTACATTTTGGTTGCTCGAGTCCCATAATAAAGAACGACCATTGTCTCAATGTCTTTATTGTCTACAAGTTCCATTTAGGTGAATTTTATGGGATCCGTCGAAATTGGAACCTTGTAGAAAAGTTTCAAGATCCTTTTCCCACAACGTCTATCAATTTTTGCACTAATCATTTCCTTCATATCATTAAACGAGATATTTCTATTAAATCTCATTGCTATTTGTCAGCGACATTCAAATATACATCCCATGATTGTTGTCAAAATTTCTCCATCGAAATAAACGAATATGAAAAATTGATTCTCCATCTCCAATACTAGATCTGTTAAAAAAATTCAAAATTCTCAAAACAATTTCGAATAGCAAAAAAATTACTTACATAAAATTTTTAATGAATAAAAAGAAACCAAAATTATAACAATATGCAAAATTTTTCATTCAGAAGCTAACAAAATTAATAACCTAACAAAATAACTTTCAAATAAAAAATTACTAACAAACTCTCCATTTTATTTAAAAAGAAATAAACAAAAATACCTTATCCTTTTTTTTTTGTTCTCATTTGTTTCTTTCTTCTCCCTATCTTCTTATTTCTGTTATGCTAATTTTTTTGGAATTCTCGTACTCATTTTATATCCAGATAAGTTTAAATGGGCAAAAAATTAAGCACTGATGTCGCCTATGAAATAGGAGTCACCAGTGGCGCCTAGCAAATAGGAGTCACCAATGACGCCTACCAGATAGACACCACCTCTTTCATACCACAATTCGAGAAAATAATACATAGTGGTGCCGCCTAGGAGAAAGGTACCACTAATAAAGTAGTATTTAACAAAAATTATTATAAAAAAAAGGTGGTGGTGCCTATGAGAAAGGCTCCACTTGAAAAACATACAATTTTGGTTATTAATCTCGTTGACAGCCTATTTTAGAAATTAAATTTTTTATATTATTTGTGTAAATTAGCTATGAGAAAAATTGTCAAGTTTTTGACTTAACTTGAAAAGAATTCAACAGATTAATTGATGGAAAACTCAAAGTAGATTTTAGTTTATGGATTTATCATTTGTTTTTAAAAAATTGAGGCTTTTTAAAAAAATATATATTTTGAATTATTTATTGTTGAATTAAAATATAATTATTTTACATAAATACATATCTAAATTTTATTAAACATCTAAATAAAATTATATATATAAAAATTGAAACCTTGGGACATCAGCAGTTCAAATTTATTTGAAACATTAATATCAATTGTAGACATAATTTTAACAAAGGAAAAAAAAATAAAGGTTTGATTTGAAAGTTAAAAAATTTGACACAATGCTAGATGAGTTGATGGAGGCATGCATGATTTCAACAAATTGAAGATAAATTATGTACAAATTTTATTATTCAAAGTTAAATTTGTTTAAATATTTGAAATTTAGGTAAAATAATTATGTATGAAGTATTATTGTTTTTCAGATATATTTTAAATTTAATAATATAAGAAAGAAGAAACAAGTAATAAAAATAATAGAACAGGAATAGGTTGGACTTTGGCACTAGAAAAGGGGAAACCCAATATTTGATGCTTCAGTTGGGCTACAATTAATTATCCTAAATATTTTTGTGGGCATTGATGCTATGAGACCTTTTTATATCAAACTAGATCCACTAACAATAATAAGAAATATAATGGTGAATTTTAAATATGGATTACGAATATTTTAAAATTTTTTTACTCAATATATTTAAATTTAATTCAAATCATTTATATATTAAAAATATTTTTAATAAAATGATTTATATTTCTTTTGCTTTAAACCTGTTACTATATTTTAAATTTGAGACATGAGTTCTATGTACTTTTTTATTTGAAAATTTTGGTCTCTCCTTCAGTTTTGCTATTATAATTGATGACGTGGCTATTATAAAAAAAGTAAAACAAATCTTTTAACCCCATATTTATATTTTTTTTTATCAATTTTGTCCAAATTCTATAAAAGTACATAAACAATTATAAAAAAATATTTTAAAAATTAAACGTTTTTCATATGTTCAATAAAACATAAAATTTTGAAAAAAAAAAGTGTTATTTACTACATGAATGATAATAAACTCTCTTCAAACTTTGAACTATTCGTCCGATCCATATTAATTAGATTTGAACATGTTTTTTTTTTTTTATATTTTAAGTTGGGATTAATTATATGTAAAAAAAAAATATTTATACGTAATTATGAAGTATACAAAAGTATTAGTATAAAATAATTTTTAAACAATAATAAAAACTATGAATTGGTTCAAATTAAATTTAATATAAATAATAATTTACTATAATAGAAAGAACAACAAAACTGCAAAAAAGAAAAAAGAAAAAAATTAAATTACGCAATGTGTAATGTGGAGGGTTAAGTTTTTTAGAATTAAGATTAAGTTGACATAATTTATAAATGTTAAGGGTTAAAGTTGCTATTATGCCAATTAAAACCTGACACTATTAGCCAACTAGTGACTAAAAAAGACAAAATCGAATAGTTGGGTGACCATTTTGTAACTTTTCATAGTTGGGTGACAAAAAAGAAATATACTAATAGTTGGATGACTACTACCCAAATAAATATAAGAAAAGAGGTTAAAATATGCCATAAATCTCTATACTCTTCATAAGTTTGGAATTTAGTTCATGTAAATTTCTTTCTAGGAAATTTGTCCTTCTACTTAAATTCTAGTTCATTAAAAGGTCATTGTTTTAGTTACATTGCTACAAATGAGTATTTCTTTATTTTAAAATGCCATACCAACCAATTTCACACACATACAAAAAAAATTGTGTTAACAATTGGGCTTGAAATTAGAAATCTAAAAAGTAGACGGACTAAATTTCTGAGAATAAAATCATATGGACTAAATTTCAAATTTATTAAGAGTACAAGGACCTATGGTATATTTTAACTTAGAGTTAATTGCACCATACATCCCTAAACCATAACATACATTTTAAATTGGTCCCCAAACTTCAAAATATTATAATTACCTCCCCAGACTATTGATGTTATATTAATAAGGTCCTTCCATTACTAAAATATTTAATTTAACTATTAAATGAGATGTCAAATGGTATAGTTTAAGATGAAAAGTTTAAAGAAAATGAATATTGTAAAAATGGATGTTGTAGAAATACTGATTTTGAGGTTTTCAAAACTTTTACAAAAGCTTTATCGTGCACTCTCTTTTATGTGGGTTTTACTTTATTTTTAGTTTTTTTTTTGAAAGTTATTCGGTAACATTTACTTTTCTTTAAAATTTTTGCTAAACGGTTAAATTA
The DNA here is from genome assembly GCA_020496765.1 of Gossypium stocksii. NCBI lineage: Eukaryota > Viridiplantae > Streptophyta > Magnoliopsida > Malvales > Malvaceae > Gossypium > Gossypium stocksii. Next base: position 24,108,391 of record CM035624.1, read on the forward strand.
ATGGTTTTAATAATTGAAGGACTTAATTGATATAACATTAATAGTTTGGAGATGTAATTAAAATGTTGTAAAGTTTAAGAGATAATTTAAAATGAGAATCATAGTTTGAGGATGTCTGATGCAATTAACTCTTTAACCTAAATAAGATAATAAAATATTAAAGAAAGTATATAATTCAATGATTATAATTTAGTGAATCAAATAACAATATATCATTAAAAAAATTAAATTTACTTAATTTCACTTCTAATGATGTGTTATAATTTGATTTACTCGCAGTACATAAAATTACAGAAGTTAATGTTAACTCATAAATAATATATTAAATGTTAAAATTTTTTATTAAGAATTATACTATGGGTAGGGTAAGCAAAATTTAATTTGATTTGAAAATATATATTTTTCGATTTTTGAGTTAATTGAATCAAGTTATTCGATTTTTCTGAATCAATTCAAATAGGTAATTCAATTTTTCGAGTTTCAAGTCGATTAGGAATTTACAACTCAAATAATATAAATAGCTTGAATAACAAATTGATGTAAATATCCCTTGGATTCTTAACAGTTTTCAAAATATGCGAATGTGTCTCACTAAAAAAGTTACAAAAAATTTAAAGTATTTATAAAATATTTTTTTAAAAAATTTGTAAATATATATTAAAAATACTAAAAATTAAGAAAAAATATTTAAAAATATATAAAATGCTAAATTATAATTTTAAAAAATCCCAAATGATAAATTTGAAGCCTTAAATAAGTAAATTATCAAATCAACTCTATCATACTAATTATCTTTTTTTTTTTCTCTTATTTTATTTTAAAAGAGTTTTCAAATATATTTGGTCTTTACGCTCTTTACCTTAGAATTTAGTCATATTGTCAGCAAGATTTAAATATGGTTAGTTTAATTTTTTTTAATTTAACTCGAACAAATTTATTCGACTCGATTCGAAAAAAATTCAAATTGAGTTAGGATGATCAAATAAGACTTATCAACTCGAAATTTTTTCACTTGATTTAACTCAATTCAATCATATGCTCACCCCTAACTATGTCTAAGTTGTAGATTCAGTCATTGTACTTAATTTATTCAATTTTAATCCTTATACATTTTGAAATTTGAAATTCTTGCTCAAATTGCAGCCATTAAATTTGTTCATTTAAATTCTTCTATTTCCTAAATTTATATGTAGTAAACATATTATCACATGTGTAATACCATATCAATTTGTTATTTTTTAAATGATACTCACAAAAGTTATACCATTTTAATTAATGGATTTAATGACTACCATTTGAAACAAGATTGAAATTTCAAAATTTGAAAATTGTATGAATTAAAAATGATCAAATTAAAAAATAGAGACTCAATTCACAACTAATGCATAGTACAAGATTAATAGGAGAATTCAACTTAATAGACTAAAATTTCAAATTTTAAAAAATACAAGTTGTAATAGGCCCATTTCGCCCAGGCTCATATAAAAAAAACCAAAAAACAAATAAACCAAAATAAAAAACAATAAATATAGCCCAAATTTATAAGTCTAATGTTCTTTTACAAATGTCGGGCAAATTAAAACGGGCCTAAATTGAAACCCAATTACCCAAATTTACAAGCCCATAACACAGCCCAATAAAATCATACCCAATAACTAACCCAAAATTTCAGCCCACTATCTAAAACATTTCGGTAGAAACCCTAGGGCAGGGACCCTAATTGTGCCGCTGCTTCTCCCCACGTGCACCACCATCAACGACCTCCAACTGACTCTTCCACTGCCAGCTGGTGTGGTACTTGCAAGCAAGCAATAACAGCGCAACAACAGCAAGAAATAATAGCCTAACAGAAATGCACAATAGAAAAAAAAGAAAAATAAGAAAAATGTATATTTTTTATTTCATTTTCAGCTATAAATAAAGGCCGAAATCAAATGTATGGGGGATCTTTTTTGTATACACATATACAAAGCAATAGAGAGAATTTAGTGCAAAAGATTTTCTTTAAGAAGGTGATTTTCTTTTTTTTTTCCTTTTACGATTAGATTCAACGTTTCGGGGTTTTTATTGTTGTTCTCCTCTTGTTTTTTATTTGATTTTAAAATCTTTTGCAAAGAAAAGAATAAAAAGGAAAAGGGATAAGAGAGTACCTGTTTTGGGTAGCGTCGTCGGAGCTTCGCCTCCTTCGTCTGAGTCGCACCTAAAGGGAAATCAAAGCCCTCCCTTATGACCCTCGTAAGGTTTATATGTCAAATCTTTGGCCTGGTTTTTAAATGAAGTTTAAAAAGAGGTGATTTAGTCACCGTTGGTCACTATTTGTGGTGGCGATACGGTGGCTGAGGGATAGTTTACTGGGTCGGCCGAATGGGGGCTTGAAATGGGGTAGGGATTTGTTTAGATTTTTGTAGAAAAATGGCAGACTGCCATTAGAGGTGATCATGGGTTGGGCGGCCCGGCCCGGCCTAAAGGCCCGCCCGAAAAATGGGAAGGTTTGGGTAAAAATATAGGCCCGAAATATGGGTTTGGGCAAAAATACGAGGCCCGTTTAGAAAACGGGCCGAGCCTCATGCCAACCTTTTTTGGCCCGGGCCCGGCTCGAATTATATAAATATATATATATTTTATTTTTTTAAGCATATGTAAATTTTAACTTTGTTTTTTTTAGTTTGTGTATTGTTTTAAGAATTGTTTATCTCAATTTTATTTTGTTTCTTGTTTTAATATTTGTTTTTATGCTTTTAAATTTATTTAATTTATTATATTTTTAAATTTTTTAATGAAAGAAGAAAAAAAAAATTAATATGGGCCGGCCCGGGCTCGGGCCTAGCATTTTTATTCCGGGTCGGGCTTGAACAAAATTTTAGGCCCATATTTTGGGCCGGGCAGGCCCGGGCCTAGAAAACGGGCCAAAATTTTTTTCTGGGCCTGGCCCATGATCACCTCTAACTGCCATTCAAATGATTTTGTTTGTTTTAATAACAAACCAAACGATGTCGTTTGGATAGGGAGAAAGGCTCCGCGCAACGACCCGATCCACAGCTGGATCCGCCCGCTTTTACCTTAAATGGGTAAATGTGGTCCCCCATCTTTGCACCACCATTTAATTATCCCCTATTTCATTTTTTTTTTCTAAAATTCAATTTTGGCCCTGAATTTTGTGCACTGTTTCTTTTTAATCCGTGTTAAAGTGCAGCGTTTAGGATTATGGGATAATTTCGTTTTTGGTCCTTATTCGTTTGTGCGCTTTGTAAATTCATCCTTTTAATTTTTATTTTATTTTATTTTATTTCAATTAAGTTTCATTATTATTTCAGATCATGTTTTTACATATTCTTTTCAATTCTTTTATTTTTTTAGATTGTATTTATTATTCATCTTTGTAAATTATTTCAATATCAAACTATTTTATTAATCTTACATTGTTTTTTTTTTTTTTTGTCATTTTTACACTTTCATTTGTATATATATATTTTTAAAAAAATAGTTTTATTTTGGACCTTGGTTATTTTAAAATTTTCTTTTATATATTTCTATGTTTTAAAGATTTGTATGACATTTAATTTAAATACACTTATATATTATTAATTTATACATACATACATAATTTATATTAAAATTTTTTATTCCATGTATATATTATTGATTTTATATTATTTTGTATATATATATATATTCAAATCTATTTATGTGTACATATATATATATATATATCTTCTTTTAAATCTATTATATATAAAATATTTCTTTTAAAGACCCTATTTCATTATATATTTTGTTTACTTCAAACACTTTTATATATTATTACTTGTATATACATTATTTATATTAAGTTTTTCATTTCATGTACATTATCAATTTTAAATCAATATAATCTGTTTTGAATTATTTTGTATAATATTCACTTCAAATTTTTTCTTACATAATATTTATTTTAAAAATCATTTACACATTATTATGTTTATTTTATTATATGATCTATTTCAAATTTTCTTATGTATTGCTTATTTTAAATTTTTATACATTTTTAATCGTTTTTACATTGTGTTGATTTTAAATTTTCCTTCTTTCCCAATATTATTTTAATTTTATTCATCCACGTTTGAAAGCTTGCTACATTTTGTTTATTTTAACTTGTTTTTTAAATTAATATTATTCTTTAAAGATTTCATTATTTGATTATTAATGTTAGGTTTTCAAATAGAATTGCAAGGTTATTGCTATTGCATATTACGAATTGTATGTTCGCATTGTTATTTTTGTTATTTATTTGTACGAGGTTGTATTCACATGTTATTATTCTATGCTCGATACTAAACTTTTGTTTCTCATTATCGAATAGTAGTTCAATAAAAGTATTTTGCGTCAATTTTAAAAACCGCTTTTTAAAAGTTTTATTGAAATAAGGCAATATTTGATGTTTGGTAATTCGAGGAATTGTGCCCTAATGTGCTGGGTTTCAGTTCTTTGTTTGACCAAATAATTAAATATCCTTTTAATCTCATGATTTGGAAATTGTGTGATGATCTCGGTTTCGAGGTTTAAGATGTCATGTCCTAACGCATTGGATATGATGTTTTATTCCTTCGGCACGAGAAAATCTTAAATTTCAATTCAAATTAATCAAACATTATTTAAAAGGATCCTTTTCAAATTTTCAACTTTAGGACATTAGTTAATCAATCTGGTACCAGCTTTGGGCATACAAGGGTGCTAATCCTTCCTCGTACGTAACCGACTCCCGAACCTATTTTTCTTATTTCGTAGACTAAGATTGATTTTTTGTACAAGGTGATCCAACCACACCTAAACAAAAAAGGTTGATGGCGACTCCACATTTTTAAAGTCGATCCCCATTTTTTCAAAATTAAAAAAATGGTTTCGACACAAATATTACAATTAACTAAATTAAACTTAAATTCATAATTTACTCATAACATAGAAGTTAATAATAAAATTTAACCTATATTAAATATAAAAAATTTAACAAATAATATATGAATAAAATTTTAAATAAATAATTTATTCATATCTATGTGCGAATTAAGTGATATTGTCTGCTATTCCTCTTCGGCTCTTGGACCTTGGCCGTAAATTTTCGGTATGTTCATTCATGAAGAAAAGTGGCAGTCAATTTCGCACAAAAGCAAAGAGATCATTTAAGCTTTATTTATTATCCACTCCACGTGCTTCAATTTTGCACTTACCAATTACCACCATCATCATCATCGTCCAATCTACAATTTGAACGTTAATTTCTTAATTTTATATTAAGTTATTGAGGCAAATATTTAAAGTGACTATGTATTAATGAAAGTGTTCACTTACATCATTACTGCGACATAATGTTTTTTGTTATATTTGATGTTAACAATTTATTAGAACAAAATCTTAGATTTTTTTTATTCTAATACTGTGAAATGATTGTAGCCTATCAATGAAAATTAATCTATTTGGAGGAACATATCTTAAAGATTGGATTGGATCAATCATACCAAATCCCTTGGATCAAGGATGTTGAATTGGGATAAAACTTAAAGACTTATCTTCCAACCGTCCACCTTACTTTGGTTGTTATTATTGTATTGTGTTTAGCTATTTTAGTTGTTATTTAGAATGAATTTTTATTGATCTTTAGTACGTTAGCGAGTCTCAAAAACTTATATATATTTGGAAGACATGTATAGTTTTATGTACTGAGTATTTGAGAGCACTTATCAGTTTATTAAGAAACGTTATTGTGAGAGTGCATTTGAGAAAATAAAACCTTTTGTTGGTGATTTTACAAACTAAATTCTCCCTTTGAGAACTAGGATCACTTGTTTCATTAAGTTCGAAGATAGTGGATTCATTTAACTGAACTAGGCTTCGCAAGTGTAGGGAAACTGAACTGCGTAAATGGTTCATCGTCTCAAGTTTTTCTATTGTTTATCGCAATGTCATCAGAAGTGCCCACTTCTGTTCATACTTTGTTTCTTAGTATATAACAATTGGTTCAAGTTAACAATTGGCATCAAGCTCTCACTTAACATAATTAGTGGTGCTTCATGATGTTGTTAATTGCTAGATATAGAAAGATCTTTAACCACTCATCCCTCTAAGCTAGAATGTGGCAGCTATGCCTATTTGAAGGCCAAAATAAATGTTTACATCAAGTCTATTGACAAAAGGTCTTGGTGATCCATACTTACAGGATGACAATCTCCCATGGTTGAAACTAAAGCTAGAATAGTTCTAAAATTAAGTTAGAATGGAGCATTGATGAGGAACGTCTTTTTAATGCCAACTCTAAAGCTTTGCATGCAATTTTTTTGTGGAGTTGTCTAACAAGAGTTTAAGAGAGTCTCAAAGTGAACTATTGCAAAGAAGGCTTGTGACATTCTACAGATATCACATAAAGGACCTTACACTGTCAAACAGTCCAAGATGCAAATGATAACCACTAGATTCGAGACTTTGAGAATGCAAGATTTAGAGACTATAGGTGAATTTTATGCAAAACTTTGAGATCTATTGAATCAAATTTGCTCTTGGGAAGGAATATTCAAAGACCAAATTGATTAGGAAAGTACTATGATCTCTACTTGAGAGATTTTCCATCAAAGTCACTACCATTGAGCAAGCCAAAAATCTTGAAAGTTTGAAAATTATGAACTCATATGGTTTATGCAAATGTTTGAAATGAACATGGATGAAGTCAAACGAAGTAGAACCAAAGGTGAAAAAAATTACTTTACAAGTAATTGATGAAGTGTTAACTTCCAACTCTGCTGCAATTGAGTGACTTTAGGAACAAGTCGTGTTTCTTACTCAAAACTTCAACAAAACTTTTAAAAAGAAAAAGACTCAAGAAATTTGAGGCCACCAAGAGTATTCGTAAGAACAAATCTAAAGGTGTCGTTATCAAAGAAAAATTTGAAAAAGAAAAAATGATAGATATTTAGTTCTATGAGTATGATGGATATGGTCACTTCCAAGCTGGATGTGCTGATACATTAAATAAAAAGAAGTCATTATGTGTGATCTAGAGTGAAATGATTCCACCAACAACTTTGAGTTAGATGAAGATCATCTAAATAATTATGTGACATTCATAAAAAATGTCATTATGGGATCAAACAATGACATTGATGTTGAATCGGAGGAAGACTTTAGAGAGAAGTTCTTGCAAGCATACAAGACCATGCTTGGAAAATGAGAGCAAGTGTGTGATGTAAATGCTTAACTGATGAAAGAAAACACTCAACTAAAAGAGGAAAATGAAAAGATGACTAAACAGGTTGAAGCCAAGGAGTCCTTACTTGCAGAAGAATTATTGACCTTGGAGAAAGCTCAAAAGGAACTATATGAAACCAAGATGATGCTTGAGAAGTTTAATTACAGGAGTAAAAATTTGGATGAAATACTTGAAGTTGATAGCAAAGATCCAGGAAAATAAGGTATTGACTATGTGAACAAACGAAGAACCCTATAGTGTTTGTTAAGGCAACAAACTATGTTGATAAAGTAGAATGCTCCAACAAACCTATTTTCCTTAAGGTTGACAAGAAGGTAACTACAAATCATAAAGTATTTTACCATTATTGTGATGTTCCTAGACACATCAAACTATAATGTTTTAAAATATTATATGATTTAATATGAAGACACGTAGTTTCTATAGAAGTGCCCACTTCTTGTGGCACATTTTTATGAAGAAGCAAAAACTGGTCTAGAAGAAGAAAGAGTCAAAGTGTATACTTGTAGCAGATCGATCCTTGAATACAACTACATATAATGTGTGGTACTTTGACAGTAGCTGCTCATGACACATGACAAGTCATCCTACATACTTGTTTAGCTTTGAGGATTATTATGTGGGTAAACTTATATTTACAAATGGAAAAAAAAGGTCGCATCCTTGGAAAAAGTATTCTAAATGTCATTGAGATGATGATAATAAGTTGGATTATATGTTAGTGTAAAAAAAATCACTTTTGGGACCAAATTGAAAAAGATCAAAAGTATAAAGACTAAATTATAAATTTTCTATTTTAATGAGAGAAAAGAAAAAGTCAAATTTTTACCACAAAAGGGATCATATTAAATATTATAAGTGAATTATGAGAATTTGGATTGATAATTACCTACTTTTGAGAAGAAATTGTGCAAAGAGTTAAAAAAAAGTAAAATGGTAATTTTTCATAAAGGGTAATTTGGTTATTTCTCAAGTATTTTATGATAGAAATATTATTTGGATAATATATTTGATATATGGAAGTTATTGGGATCATTGGAATATGATATATAGAAATTCAACTTCAATTAGTGATTTTGGACTTGAAATTTTTGTATTTGGGCTTGGGGGCCTCCTTGTGTGATCTTTTAGGGGAAAGAAAAGTAGAAAAATCAAACCCCATCAGCCTATCTTTCTGCTTCCTATTAACTAGGGGTGAGTATTCGATTGATTTGTGTAAAAAAATTCGAGTTAGTCCAGTTGACGAATCTTATTTTAGCAATTGAATTCAATTTGAAAATTTTTCGAATCGAGTCGAATTGAGTCAAAAAATTTTTAGTCAAGTCAAGTTAACGAATCCTATTATCTATACTCAATGTTGCATTTACATGGACCAAATATTTAATTAGTAGACAAAGTACAATATTATTTAACTACATAAACAATATAATTTACTTAATAATTACATGTAAAGAACTATTTTAGGCATGCAAAATAACTATACTTAACGTTGCAAGATGATCATTGTGGCCATAATTCGAGTCAACTACATAAGCTATTACACCACACGCATAATTATATTTACATAGTACATAATTATGCACCAAGAACTATCTTGTATACAAGATAGCAAAATGATATATCAAAAGTATGATATAATGCCACTACTACACAAAAAAATGATATAACAAAATGATACACCAAAAGTATGATATAGATGGTGTGACGCTCTAAGACTCAAATTCAACAAAATAGATTAAGCTTCCTACATAACAAAATCAAGAGTTTAACCAATTGTTTTGACCAAATCAAAGTTGTAACGCCCCGAATTTTAGGTCTAGATGAATTGGGCATTGGACTTTGGGTTTCATAAATTTTTAGTAAGCAAGAAAATGATAAATAACATGTTGGCTTTAAGGGTTTAATAAATTTGGAGTTGGAGAAGTTCTGGGTTTGAACTTTGAGGTGAAGTAATTTTTAATTAATTATTAAAGGAACCAGGGCGGTGAGTAGTTGGGCTTTTAAATAAAAATAGGAAAGAATGGCATCAAAGAGCCTTGTGGTGGAGTGGCTAAGTGACGCCACTTAGGGTATAGGAAGGTGGCGTTATGGGCTAGCAAGGAGATCCTAGGTTCGAATCCTAGCTTAGTATTTTTTTAGGAGTTTAATTTTGGCCTTCTAGAAGGTTGGAAGTGGTGTGATGATGGACTCTACGGAGAGTGATCAGAAGAGAAAATTTAGGAAAAGGATTGGGGAGCTATTAGAGAGAAAAACGAGGAGATGAGATGCAGAGGAGTTAGAGTCGATTGGGATTTTAGGGGTAGGCAAAGTTTGGGTTTTGTGTATAAATAGGGGGTGCCAAATTCCCTCTGTGCTATTTCGGCAATTGGAATTCCCTTTGTGCTATTTCAGCAACTATAGTGCTCTGTCGAATTCTCTTTCACTTTTTCTGTTCTAAACCTCGCCTCTTCCTTTTGTGTTTTCTTTTCTTCTCTCGTAAAGTCTTAAATCGAATATCATTCTCTTCTTTCTCCATTGCTTGTGCCGTCCCACCTTCATCTCAATTGTTGGGGACCGAATATTCATGACTTCAAAAGCCGAAAACCTTTGCTCTTGGAGCCGATTTCTTCATCATCCCAAAACCTTGTGCCGAATACTCTAGTGACCGAATCTCTGTCGAGCTGTCATCATTCCTTTGGTTTTGATAGATCAGATCTTGGAGAGTTAGAATCAAGCTTGGATCTCCAGATCTCTGCCGAAAAGCTATCCATACGTTTCGAATTTTGGGTAAGTGTTCCTTATTTTGGGTTAAGTTGGCCGAATGGTCTATGGTGAGGAAAAGGGTGACTTGAGTTGGATACAAGTCACCTATTATTTTGTTTTTAACGATCAAGATTGATGCAGATAGAGGGAATATTCGTGATTAGTAGCTAAGGAAAGGCTATTAGGACCTGGGGCACATGGTAAGGTTATGGTAAGGCTTCGGTTTTTGGTAAATATTGTGGATAAGTGTGTGATTAATTGAAGGTTGGTATTGGTTGTAGGTTCAAGGCTGAGGATAGTGTAACACGTCTTATTTACCACGTGTGTACATACACTACACACACAGTAGATTGACAAAAGTCGAAATGCCGAAAAGCTGAAATGTCAAAAAGCCAAAAGTTTGGCTATGGCAGTCTCGCGAGTGCACGAACACTCGAACGAGGGTAACTGATACGTTAGCAGAGGCCCCATGAGCGACCTCAAGGACTAGGCCTTGTATTGGCCAACCGGGCCAGAATGGGCTAAATGGGCCCAATGGGCCATAGGGCCCATAATAGGCAAAATTGACAATTTGATACTAAGTGATGGAATAAGCATATGATTGCATGAATATGAATGTGATTGGGCCTGATGGGCCATATAAGTGTGATTGAGCCTAACGAGCAGTATAAATGTGATAGGGCCTGATAGGCCATATGAATGTATGAAAGCCTATAGACTTGCTAGGATTTTGTAATGGACTTGTAGGCCTAGTTTCTAATGAATTCTCAAGCGCATAAAACTTAATTAATTTATCAAGCATGTCTGTGGACAAGTCGTAAGGTTAAAGTGTGGCAATGGACATATGCATGTCTAGGATTGGATCTAGAGAGAGCTTGGTACTTAAGCGGTCTTAATGACTCACCTCCTCTTCTCTGGAATCCTACCTGGTGCATAGTGTCTGTTCACTCTAGCTAAGGAGGACTTGTTGACGGGCCAAAGTTCGTAATTAAGACCCATACATTAGTAAATTACTGAAATACCCTTGTAAGGTAGAATTACTGAAATACCCCTGTAGGATAGAATTACCGAAATACCCCTGTAGGGTAGAATTACTGAATTACCCTTGTGTGTTATAAGTATGACTATATGCTATATGTTGCACTCATGTGTTATAATGTTGCATGTGGGTGGGAATTATGTTAGAGGAAGTGTTATATAAGGTTTGCATAGTTGCTTGACGACCGTTGATCCAACGAAGGCTTTTAAACCCAATATATGATCAGCAGCTTTGCTGCTACGTTAGGCAGTACCGCAACCGGCGCTACCCTTGATGTGTATTGGATGGGTGGGTCGATGTAGTCATCCCCATAGGATGTGATTCGGTTGGACGAAGATGTTGTGTATCGGTTGGATAGGGTGGGAATTGCATAATTGCATTCTTGCATAGATGATTGCTCTAAATGTTGTTATTGTATTGGGCTCAGGCCCAAGATGATTTGTGTTGCATGATATATATATATTGTTGCTGAGGGTTGTACACACTGAGTTTCAAAACTCACTCCCTCTTTTATTTTTCTCAGGAAATCCTCAGTAGGCGGTTCGACGGATGGTGGGACTCAGAGGTGGCCAGCTAGCAAGACGACCAAACTTGGGTTTCTTTATGATTTCTAGTATTTCTAATTATATTAGTCTGAATTGTAACAAGGCATTTTCTCTAGTTATTACTGTACATTATAATGCTTTAAGACTGGAACATGGATTTATTCGTTTTAAACACATTTTAAGTTTTTTTTTCCGAAACCACTTGTTTTTTTAAAAAAAATAAGCTTCCGCAGTTAAAGTAAATTTTTCCACAGTAACTTTTAACATGAAGTAAAAAGTTAAAAATGACTTTTGAATGTACCTTGTTATAAAAGAACTTACAAACTGGATTTTTACTTAAAATTTCTTTAGAAGGGTTTTTTAATGAAAACAAGGTTTTCGATAAACGCTTCAATGTGACACGCTGGATTCGACCATAACGTCTGGGCTGGGTTTGGGGTGTTACAAAAGCAAAGATAAGGTTGAAGTTTTCGTAAGCATGAACAAAATATCTATTCCAAAAAGTTAAAATTAAATTATCTTCAAGCTTAATCTTCTTTAAACATTGTAGATAGTACCGACAATTCTGTAACAAAAATAAAAATGTATTATTAAGTTATGAAAATCTTTACTAGAAAAATTAAAACAAACATTCAGTTTTGTGAGTCGTAGTTAAGTATGTTACCATCTTCATATTCTGATAACTTTGACAATTCTAATAACCAAACGAGAAAAATGTTAGTTAAATTGTGAGAATGTTTATAGAAATAAATAAAATAAGCAATTAACTTTTTGGATTAAAGTTAGATCCCTTACCATCATCTATATTTTGAAGTTCCTCTGCATACTCCTTAAGGTTGATAGGATCTTTTGATCTTCGAAGCCAATCTTGTGTGCAAACCAAAGCTTCAACCATAGAAGGAGTCAAAGAACTTCTAAAATTATCTAGAACATGTCCACTCATGCTGAAAGCACTTTTGGATGCAATGGTTGAGGTAGGAACTAATAGCACATGCGCAACAATTGAGAATCTTGGATTATTAACTTTCCACCACAATAACAACTCAACTGAATCTGAATTATTTTCACAATCTTCTCCCAAATATCTATCCAACTCAGATTTACTTTCCAAGCCAACACATTACTTTTTCTTCATTTATTGTTGCATGACTAAGCCTATCTTCGGTTTTACTTTATCTATTTTATTTTCTCTTAAACCTGGAGCTCTAGTAGGAAAATTATATTCAACTTCAACGTTTATGTGATGGTTTCCCTCAACATTTGTAGAGTATTCATCAAGGAAACAATGCAATTCTCTATTGATCATCCTTATAATGTCATTTGCAATAGTAGGAAAAAGCAAGTTGAATCCAAATGTAGGAAAATCCATTTTGTGTTGTGGGTCAAAGATAATTGCTAGATAAATAAGCAAGTTTATCACTTTTGAATCACCCCAGTACTTTTTGTACTTGTCATTCATTTTCGAAGCCATAGACATTATGTCTAAATCCCCACAATGTTTCCACCTATCAAGAAGACAATGCACTTCTATGACTGCTTCAAAAAAAGAATTAGAGGTGACATGTAATGATCCAAACACCTTCATTGTAAGTTCATGAAAAGGCTCAAGCATTTTCATAACTTTTCAAACATTTTCCCAATCATCACATGTGAAGACGCCATAACTAACATTAAGGTCTAGAAAAAAGTTATGATCATCATGAACATAAGCTTCAAACACACATTCATATTTTTTAGCCACATTTAACATTATATAAGTTCAACTCCATCTAGTAGGCAAATTTAGACATAAATGATCCTTAGTACCTAGCATTTCTTCTTCTGCCCGATGATTGAATTTAGACAACCTTGATGGTGATACTCTAATATGTCTCACAACTCCTTTAACTCGATCCATAGATATAGAAATGTCTTTAACCCCTTCTTGAACAATGAGATTAATAATGTGTGCCACACATCTCATATGTATATATTTACCATTCGTAACACAAGCTTTTAGATAAACCAACTTCTTTCTCAACTAATCAACAGCAACATTCTTAGAAGATATGTTATCAATAGTAATAGCAAAGACCTTCTCAATCCCCTAATCTCGAAGATATTTCTCAAGGGTTTGACTAATGCTCTGACCTTTATGAGCAGAAATTGGGAAAAATTTTATAATTCTCTTTTGTAACCTCCATTCATTATTTATCCAATGAATTGTTAGAGCCATGTAAGATATCCTTTACAATGAATACCAGGTTTCTGTCTTCAGCTTTTCTCTTTTTGAAAAATTTTCTTTAATGTATTTTTATGGAATTAAACAGATTAAGATAATCTTTTCTAATTGTCCAATGAGATAGAAGATGAAACCTTGGGCATGCTATAGAAAAAAGAACTTAAAACCCTCCCATTCCACAAATTTAAAAGGCAATTCATCCACAATAATAATATGAATTAATGCATTTTTTAATACCATCTTGATTAAACACCCAAGTTGATCTTGGCTAGATTTTGCAAATGCAAGTTTTGCTTGATTAAGATAAGATGTATTACCTCAGGGTTTTCTTGAGCAAGCCTTCACATGGTTATTTAGATTGGTGGTAGAAGCCTCGGTTTCCATTGTGTAAGTGGCATTGGAATAATTACACCTTGCCCTATTCTCCCTATCTTTTTTTGAGTATTTATTGAAATATTGCCAAAAAGGTGCCCTTAGTTTGGTCTTTCTTCGAGTATTTCCCTTCTTTGTTGTGCAGACAACTTTAGTAGAAGAAGCAACTATAGCTTCTTATAGTAGTTTTTTGCTTTGAGACTTCTGCGATGGCATTGAGTCATTCATATAAAATAATAAATATAACCAATTAAAATTATAAAATGGTCAAGCACCATAATTCTATCAAAGTTTTATACTCATAGATATGTTCTACACAAATACCCATTAATAATACTAATTTAATGCAAAGTCCCTTTTGTTCCCTAGATACTACTATGGAAGGATAATTAATTAGCCATAACACAATCCTAATTATAAGATAAACATTTAAGTTCTCCTCAATATAAAAAGGATACCAAAGAGTATTATAAAGAAAAATCCAAAAACCAACATCACAAATCAAAGGCAGGACATAATAAGATTCTAATACCCTTTATCATTACATTTGCTACTCATGTTCATTTAATTCTATTTCGCTTTCTTGATATTTCTAGGTTGTATAAAAACTTAAAATTCAAAACATCAAAAAGAAAAAGAGAAAATGGATTTAAAACAACAAGTACACCCATACATATTTAAATATATATCAGCATTCAATGAAATCAAAGAAAAACTGAAATTAAATTACAACTTGGAATTAGAAATCTGAAATCCAAATAAGAATAAAAAAAATTAGTCCAAAATAGAAAATAAAATAAAATAACAAGAGGTGAACAAAATTTACCCAATATAAAGGGATAGAAAAGGGAAAATGCAAAGAAGTTGGGAAGAAAATTCTTCCATACAAATATACCAGAAGTTGTGACCAATTTTCACTACAATGTTGTTAAGCTCCAAGTCTATTAACTTTTGTTTTATTTTAATAGCACAAACACAACAATGCACTGCTTGCAAGTGGGGATGCAATAGTAGATGGAATGAATGGTGTTATCAGTCATAAGTCAAGCAACCTACTAGTTAATGCATGGAATGTTGGAGATATCCACTGAATCTATTGGAATTGCATACTTATATAGCTATGGAAGTGCTACTAGGTAGGTATTTAAATTTTAAAAAGATTTTTCGTAGAATGTCTATAATGTGAATAGAGTGAAAAAGAAAATTTTGGATCTTTAGTTTTTTTTTCATGTTTTTATAGTTTCCCTTCCTTGAAAAAAATTATTCATAGAATATATCTAGAAAAATACAAATCAAAATGTTTTAATTCATAGAATATTTTTTTTTCTCATTTCCAGTGCTTTCTCATTTCGCTCAATAATAGAACCTCTCATGTTCTTAGCAAAATGCCATTATAGAACCAAACGTGAAAACACTCACACATACGCACAAAGCCAAAAAAAATTACAGTATTATGTTAAACAATTGATGGTGGTTGTGGCCTGTGGGACCGTAGTCGTGAGACCAAACAAGAAGCCAAAAATGGATAAACAATTAAAAGTGGGGGGCGTTAACCATGGGGAAGTAGTCAAAGCTTTTGAGTAAAGGAGAAAAGGAAAGTGGGGGGATTTAGAATGACAAGAAGGAAAGTAAGGATGATGAATTAAAGTTTTTAATTTAAGATTTATCGAAATGACGTAGTTTTGGCTTTTCTTATTTAGATTTTCGAATAACTCGAATTGTGTAATTCATATTTGAGTTAAACAAAAAAAAATAAATTTTTATTTGAGTTGGTCCAAATAACTCGAATAACTCGAACTATTTGATTCAAAAATTAAATTTTTTATCGAGTTTTTCGAACAAATCATAGCTTGCTCACCCTTACTACCAACCCTTTTTTTCTATGGGGTTCTCTCTTTTTTCTTCGTTTTGCATACTTTTTCCTTGAGACTTTTTAAGAATCTCAACAACCAACCTTGAGTTTTTTTTTTAAATCACTTAGAAATTAGCCTTCTTGCATAGATTCCACCATCATTTCCATCATTTTTAGCCTAGGGTTTGAAGGGTTTTAGTGTGAGAAAATAAAGTTAGAGAGAGAAAGTTTTAACAAGGTGTAATAGTGTTTTCTACTTCTATTATCTTGGTATTTGAGATTGATTGTATGAGAAGCCTTGGAAGGTAATATATTAATATTTTGATGTATATGAAAAATGAGGAACAATCATAATTGGGGTTTTCAAGCTAAATGAGGATGAAAACAAGTGTTGGAAAACTTGATTTAGTGTAAAACGACACCCAATATGAAATTCATTATGGTACAAATATGTATAGTTTTAATGGGAAATTATGTAGTAAATATGAAATTCATGATATAAATATGCTTAGTTTTCGTGGTCTAATTATGTTAAAACAAGTAGTTGGTAAGTTGTAGTGAAAGTGATTAGTTATGAGATGTCATATTTGTTAATAGTGAATTATCAAAATTTGGTGGCCATGAAATGATTATTTGTCAGCAATATGGATATTTGAGAAGAGTTATGAAATATGATATAAAAAGGTTAATATGTTATTACATAACAAATTATTAAAATAAGTTATGAAAAGTGATAAACATGATCCTTGACAAAAACAAGGTTATGAAGTTGCTTAATAAAGCAAAAAACATAGTGACTTGGTCACCTAATAAACATTTGGTTATGTGAATGAGAAAACATGCAAGATTTATGTGAATATGTGAATAATTGATAATTATGTGTCATTAGCACTAAGAAATTGATATCCGTTATATGATTAGAAATATAAAATCATTATGAAATATGCAAAAAATTTTAAATACCTTATGATTATAAATCTTTTTATTGATGTATGCTATTTGTGATCTTAAGTGCCCCAGAAACTTAGTGAAATAGTTAAGATACAATTGATATGTCAATAGGGATAAATGTCTACTTGAATTTTTCCACCAAGAGTTTTGTATATGGAATTTTGTGCCTACGGGCTTTGTAACGCCCCAATAATTCTTAGTTTTTATTTTCGTATGTTTGAGACACAAATAATTGACTGCTCCAGTGGTTAAGTGTTCTAGGAAGTGTCTGAGAAGTCTTGGGTTCAAGCATTAGCCTGGGCAAATTTTTGTTTTTAATTGAATAAACTCCTATCTCTAGCCCGTAGGTTTATAAATAAATGTTGATAAAATATGTTAAAATGGACTTACTGGTTTGGTGGTTAAGGCGTGAGTTGGCATGTGAGAGGTCTGGAGTTTAAGTCCCTACGCTAGCAAAGGGGATATATTTTTGCTTGATGCCGTGTACATGTTTGTGTGTTAGTAAAAGTTTGATGCTAGTGGACAGTTTTGGGAGTGAGGGATGATTTTAGGAGAAAAATGTGGGATTGAGGGAATATCCAATTTTAATTAATTCTTTTCCCAAATTTGGTTTCATCTCTTTCCCAAAATTCCTCCAACAATTCTGACGTTACTCTCTTCCTCCTCTACCATCTTTCCTTTTTGTTTTTTTTTCTTTTCTTCTTCTCTGCCTTCATAGCCAAATTCTATCTTTTCTCCCCACCTCTTTTTTGGTTCTCTTGTCTTCAATCTCCCTGTGTTGCTGTCAAAATCCCTTTTCTACTCTGTTGGCGATTGCTTCTCTTTATTTTTACCAAGACTCCCCCTCATTCTCTTTTCTGTCGATTTCTTCCCTAATCAGTCTTTTGTTTATTCAACGTTGGCTGCGTCGGTGGGTAAGTTTTTTTGTAAGAGGGCTATGCCTCGCTTGATTTGGAGAATTTTTCATTTTCTTTTTATTACTATTTATTTTTGAAAGGTTCCTAACTCTTCATAGTGTCAAATTTTGATTTGGCAGCAACAAATCGCAATGAACGGGGTTTTTTTACGGGATAATAGTTTTCATCATTCGGAACGGTTGGGGTAAGCAATATGTTTAGAGATCATTTGTTGTGGCTCAATTGTAATAGTTAAGTCGTGACTAATTTTGGCATGGGATTGTCGTTTTCAGGTGCTGTTTACATTAGGAGTTTTTGCGTACAAAAAATCGTGTCAAGTGTGTAAACACAACCTCAATTATGGAAACCGGCAAAAAGTCAGAATAAGTGAACGTCGACACCACACGAGCGTGCGCTCGCTCGTGTGGTAGTCCGTGTGACCAAACTTGGGCGGTAGATCAATGAGGCCAGCCATGTGCGATTTCGTGGGCTGGGCTAAATTGTGTTGAATCGGGCTGTATGGGTCCCACGGGCATGTGGGTCCTAGGGTATGTGGGCCTCACACGAGCAAACCACACATAAGAGTGGAAATTATTGGGCCAGGCCTTGTGATCTACACGGCCAAGGTCATTTTAGGCCATATGGGCCACATGGGCGTGTAGGCCCACATGGGCCCGCAACATGGGTCGTGGACCCATTTTTACTGTTTGACTACTAAGGTTGCATGGGTCGCCCGAGACGACTGTGGACCTACTGTTGGGTCGGTAAGCTTACCTAGACCCCTAATTGACTGAATGATTGTTATGCCCTTATGTGATATATATATGCGTATGTACATGTATGATTATATTTTAGCATGCTATTTGACTATACTAAATACATATATGATATTCCGATATGACTTGACATGATTGTATGATACATTGCTTGTAGGTGGCTTTTATATTATCAGAGGAAGTGTACTGAAAGGCTTCGAGCCTAAATTACTGGCAGCCCAGCTGCATATTACTATATAGTGCCGCAACCGGTACAACTTGGAATGTAGGGACAAGTGGGTTGATTATATCCCCACATGGAGTGTATGGTTGGACGCAGATGGAGTGTAGAGGCTAGATGGGTAGGATCTGTATACTGCTGAATCTGTTACTACACTGGTTAATGATACTGTAATGGGCCAAGGCCCAAGCACATGACTGTTCTGTACTGAGATGGGCTAAAGCCCAAATTGTTATTGTCACTAATACTGAAAAGGGCTTAGGCCCAGATTGTGTTTGTTCTGTCTGTTGCTTATATGGGATTACACATTGAGTTTTTGAAAACTCACCCTTCTGTTTTAACTGTACATGTAATCCCCAGACTTAGGCGGATCGGTGCACCGGAGGACTCAACGATGGCCACACTACCTACTTAATTTGACTTAGTATTTTATAATTATGACATTATTTTTGGGGTTTTGTTGTAATAATGGCCTTTTTAAATTTTAGTTTTTGATTTGGGATTTTATTAGTTGACTTATAACTGCTAGTAGTAGAGGCAATCGAGGTTTTCAAAACAAAACGAACGTTTTATCAAAATACGCACAAGTATGCAACCATTTTAATAAGCTTCCATAATAAACTGATATCTTAAAATTGCATAACGTTTTAAAAGTAAATAACTTTCTGTAATAAGGCACATGTCGAAACTATTTTTGAAATTTTGAAAAAACGGGGTCGACTTTTAAAAACTGAAAATGGAGTCGCCACCAATCCTTTTTGCTTAGATGTGGCCGAATCACTTTATAAAATGTTTTGTTTTAGAATATTGATTTTGGCTTACGAAATTCAAGAAAACAGGTTCGGGAGTCGATTACGTATGAGGAAGGATTAGCACCCTCGTAACGCCCTAAATTGGTACCTATTGATTAATTAATGTCCTAGCGTTGAAATTTCTAAAAGATTTTAAAACATGATTTCTTTTAACAAACTTGAACAATTGAGTTGGAACATAAGATTCTTTTATTCCGAAAGAATAAAAATATCACATCCAGCACGTTAGGACATGACGTTTCAAACCCTCGTAACTAAAATCATCTTATGATTCACAAAACTCATTAGAAGGATATTTAGTTATTTAGTCAAACGAAAAATCGAAACCCAGCACGTTAGGGCACTATTTCCCGAATTTCCATACAGAAAATATTGCCTTATTTAGGGAAAACTTTGGGATAAAATGTGGCAATTAAATGAAATTTATTTTTTTAAAACTACGGTTTGAGTAAAATGTTACATTAATGCATTTACAAAATACCAAAAAACAGTTCACTAAAATTGCAAGGCATATTAACAATTAGCACTAAGGAAATCAGAGCTCAAAGGTTCATAATCTTCTAAAGCCCTGCTAGCCAGGAATTCTGCTATTGCGCTCCCTTTTATAGCCTTTTGGTTTACATAGACTATATCAAATTCAGAAAGCAAAATCTGCCACCTTGCCATTCTTTCATTCAGAGTAGTTGACTCCATCATATACTTTAATGGGTCAAGTTTCGAAATTAGCCAGGTCGTATGATAAAGCATATATTGCCTCAATCTTTGAGTTGTCCAAATCAGGGCACAACACAACTTCTCGATTGGTGAATATCTCATCTCACACTCAGTGAATTTCTTACTGAGGAAATATATCGCCCTTTCTCTTCTTCCCGACTCATCATGTTGATGAAGCACACATTCTATAGAATTATGGAACACTGTCAAATACAATATTAATGGCCTCCCTGGATTCAGCGGAGACAGTACTGGAGTGTTTGACAAATATTTTTTGACTTTGTCAAAAGCACTCTGGAATTCATCATCCCATGTGCCTTGGTTGTGCTTCTTAAGAAGGAAAAATATGGGATCACATTTCTTAATTAATTGCGAAATAAATCGAGCAATGTAATTTAACCTTCTAAGAAAACCTTGAACTTTTTTTTGAGTGCGCGGTGGAGGCAATTCTTGTATAGCTCTGACATTGTCTGAGTCAACCTCAAATCTTCTTTTACTGACTACGAAGCCTAATAATTTCCCTGACCTAGCTCTAAAGGTACACTTCAATGGGTTGAGCTTTAATTGAAATTTCCTCAATCTCAAGAACAACTTCTTCAAGACTTCGATGTATTCTTTTTCTGTTCGAGATTTAACGATCATGTCATCAACATATACTTCAATTTCTTTGTGCATCATGTCATGGAAAAGGTCACCATAGCCTTTTGATATCTTGCCCCTGCATTCTTTAGCCCTAACGGCATCACTTTATAGCAAAAGGTACCCCACAATGTTATGAAAGTAGTTTTCTCCATATCCTCAGGATGCATCTTTATCTGATTGTATCCAGAGAAACCGTCTATGAAAGAAAACAATGAGTATCCCACCGTATTATCCACTAAAGTGTAAATATAAGGCAAGGGGAAATTGTCCTTTGGGCTGGCCTTATTTAAGTCTCTGTAGTCTACACACATCCGAACCTTTCCATCTTTCTTAGGAACAGGTACAATGTTGGCTACCCATTCTGAGTATTTTACCACCTGTAACCAGCACTGAACTGTTTCTTGACTTCCTCCTTGATTTTTAACACCACATCAGGCCTCATCCTTCGTAGCTTTTGCTGAACTAGCTTGCATTCTTTTCTTATGGGAAGGCGATGCACTACAATATCAGTATTTAACCCAGGCATATCTTGGTATAACCATGCAAAGACATCTTTGAATTCTCGCAATAACCCAACGAGGTCTTGTTTCATCTCTTCGGCTATGTGCGTTCGAATTTTCACTACCTTTCCTTCCTCTAAGGTTATGTTCTCTACCACCTCTTCATGGGGTAAAATTTGTTTCTCTTCTTACTTTACCATTCTTAACAAATCTGGAGATAAGTTACAATCTCTGTCACCTTCAAAATCCTAAGATTCCTCTAAACACATGTTTCGCTCAAAAGGGAACTCTAAATCTGTAGTATCATTGCTCATGTCATTGATATCTAGGGATCTGTGGTAGGCACAAAGGAATGTACAAAGAACAAATGAATTCAAGAACAACTATTTACATGGTATGAATGAGAATAACAAAAGAAAAATTTTGGAAGAAAATTAGAAAATCGAAAGAATATTTAAAAATGAAGGAATATTCGCTCAAATTGATCAGCAAAGATATATTTTATTAAAACAAAGATGTCTAAACATGAGCCTATTTCACAAATGAAATCTTATTGCTTCTAGGCTTTAAAACAACAAGTGTGTTCTGAACATTACTCTGTGTAATCTTTAAAAACTACAGGAAGTTTCTCTGCAGTCCAATTGTTCAAAACACTTCCAGGTTCATAGGGATGAATACCCAATAGGTTTCTTCGTTTAGTTCCCTCCTCGTGTATGGCATTGATGTAAAGGTTTTCATTTCTCAGCAACCCTTTCTCAGGGTGAATTATCCCTCCTGATACAAAAGTCCGGGATATGTGAGGGAATGCCATCAATTCCCACTTGACTTCTTCCCCACTCAACCGTGCCCTTCTTCTCTCTTGCTTCTTCTCTATTTCCTTCTTCTTTTGTCTAGCATTCGGACTAAAACCCAAGCCAAAATGGTCTCTTTTCTCTTTCAGCATCGGAACTTGAATCCCTCCTTGGAGATATCTACCCAATCTTTTTCCCGGTAAGGCTTCTTTCCCCACCATCATTTGTAAGCCCATTCTCATGGTTCTGGATATCTTAGGCACCAGAACCTTATTCCCTTCCAAAATGAATGTTGCATTTACGAATTCTAAAGATCGAAAGGAGCATTCAATAGCCTCCTCATTTGCCTCTAAATATGGCGCGTCATTGGTAACAGTTGCTATGATGTCCTCTTCTGCTTTTATAGTAACCAGCTGACCTTCCGTTACTAATTTCAATTTTTGATGCAGTGATGAAGGTACTGCTCCCGCTGAATGTATCCAGGGCCTCCCCAACAAGCAATTGTAAGAGGGCTTGATATCCATTATTAAAAAATCCACTTCATACGTTTTTGGTCCAATCAATAAAGGTATGTCGATTCTTCCTATTACTTTTCTCTCAGTGTCATCAAATGCTCTTACTATATTCTAGCATGTTTTCATGTGAGAACTATCTATAGGCAATCTATTCAATGTGGATAATTGTAAGACATTCCAGGCCGATCCATTATCTATTAACACACTCGGAAAAGTGTATCCCTTGCAACAAGTAGTGACGTGCAAAGCTTTGGTCGATCCCATACCCCCAGGTGGAATTTCATCATCACTGAAATAAATAAAATTCTCGGCACTTATATTACTAACCAGACGGTCAAGTTTGTTGACTGATATATCTTTAGTAACATAAGTTTCATTCAGCACTTTCATCAATGCCTCACGATGCACTTCTGAACTTAGAAGCAATGCTAGCACTGATATCCGAGCCAGTTGCTGGTGCAGCTGCTCTACCATACTGTATTCATTGTGCTTCAAGAATTTCAGAAATTCTTTTGCCTCTTCCTCCTTTACAGGTTCATTGATAAGTGCCTCAGTCCCTTTCTCTCTCTCAACTATCAAGATCTTTGCTTTCACAGGCTCAGTTCTGACATTTAATGAGTCGTAATGTCTTCCACTACGTATATAAGATCCTTCACTTTGGACCTCCTTGGAAATGCTAGCTAAGTTTTCCCCTCCCGGTATTGTCACATTACAGTCGTAATTCCAAGGTACCATTTTGTTATCCTTGTAAGGAAAGGAAACAGGTTTCTAGATTACGACCTTTAGCACCATTTGTGTTCCGCCCTCCGTGTTCTTGGTCAGGAGATAATGATCCTCGGGTAATTGACTTTTTGTTTTGTCGACTCTCCCATCGCTTATATGTTTCCTTCTCCTAGCCGTCTTCATAAAACTCCAATTCCTTATTATCCATAAAGCCTTGCACCAAGACCCTAAACTCAACGCATTCTTGGATCTCATGCCCTTTTGCGTGGTGGAACTCATAATTGCCCCTTATTCCTTCACATCCTTCCACAAAATTTGATACTATCAATCCTCTTCTTACCATTTCTCTCCAGACCATTCCCAACGGGGTTTTTATTTTCGCAATATCCTTCTTGATCCTTCTCATGATATTTTCACCAATCGCATTTACCCCCTTATCTCCATGGTTAGGTAATGGGTTCTCCGCACTAGGTGTATCATCAAACTTCACAATCCCTATCTTAATAAGTCACTCGACTACCTTTTTGAAGGCAGTGTAGTTTTCTATTGAATGTCCCAGTATTCCAGCATCGTAGTCACATTGAGCATTTGAATCATACCATTTGGGATATGGGGGCTGTAATGATTTTAGATAAAATGGGGGCACCATGTATGCGTCAAATAAACTTTGATATAGCTCCTTATACGTCATTGAGATTGGCGTAAATTGGAGCCTTTTAGAGTTTTGCTTTGTGCCCGATTTTCCTTACCGAACCTTGTTGCCCAACGGTAATTACTTGTGGCTGGCTAACAATAATTGCCTTCGAGTACCCTTTGTTGTATGTACTCGTATTACTCACTTCATTTTCCTTTTTCCTTAGAGCTGACCTTCTAGTGGTTTCCCCTGCTTCAATCCTGCCACCCCTTATGGCATTTTCAATCATTTCTCCCTCCATTACTATATCTGCAAAGCTCTTGGTGGTACTTCCTATCATGTGAGTAATGAATGGGGCCTTCAAGGTATTGATAAAAAGTATTGTAGTTTCCTTTTCTAGGAGCAGTGGCTGAACTTGCATGGCAACTTCCCTCCATCTTTGCGCATACTACCTAATGCTTTCATTTGATTTCTTCTCCATATTCTGTAAGGTGATTCTGTCAGGCGTCATGTTTGCCACATGATTGTATTGCTTCATAAATGCTTGCGCAAGGTCTCTTCAGGAATTAATCCTTGCATGGCTCAATTGATTGTACCACCTGGACGCTGCCCCTACCAAATTATCTTGGAAATAATGGATCAACAGTTGATCATTATTAACATAGCCAGTCATCCGTCTATAGAACATGGTAATATGGGCTTCGGGACAGCTTGTCCCATTGTATTTCTCAAATTCTAGCACTTTGCACTTGTTAGGAAGCATCAAATCTAGAACCAGGCTCAAGTCTTTAGCATCAATTCCATGGTGATTATCAGCATTTTCCAAGGCCTTGAACTTTTCTTCCAACCATCTACAAGGGTCCTCTAATTGCCTTGAGGATTCAATTCTCGTCCCTTCCCTCTCCGCTATATCTAAATCAGGCATAACATGATTAGCAGGGTTATCTTCTAGGTTAGATCCTGTGCCAACTTGGAAGTTCATGGGCACTCCTATATTAGCTTGTCCTTGTTAAGGCCTAATCGTGACAGATAGCCTTCGGGGATACACCTCGGGTTGTGCTTGTGCATATGGTGGGGTAAAACCTGCAGGATAATCCTTGTTATCCTCTTCGGTGTTAGTCATGGGGCCTTTTCCCTTATCTATTGCCCTACTCAGTAGCTGAGTCATTTGAGCCACCAAATTTCTTTGGGCTTCCATCATTTGTGCCCTCATGTCTTGCTGGATCTTTGCCAACTGCTCTTGCAGCTAGTCTTGCATGTCTCTTTGGAATTGTTCAAGTCTTTGATCCATATTTTTTGTCTTGGCGTGTATACCATAATGGTGTTTAATTTCCAGATTAACTTTCTATCTTTCTCTCTCTCTATGTAATAACTTTAACTAATTAGGGTCCTTCTATGGATTTAAATGCATATGATGGATGTATTGCAAATGCATGAATACAAAAAGATATCGATTCGGATCCAGTTTCATTCAGAAAACTTTATTTAGAAAATAAAATTCTTTACATAAAACAGATTACAAATATGCTTTCGCCCTAGTATCCAAAGTTTTAACCCTTCCAAACAACGAAGCTAACTCTCGACCCCTATCTGATTCTAGCTCATACTTTATGCTTAGCATATCAGCCTGTACTGCCAAAGCTTGTAAATGATCAGCTACTTCCCGAATTTGGACTATGGCTTCACCCATGAGGTAATCCCTATTTCTAACTTGATCCTAAGAATGGTGAAGCTCTTCCTTCCAATGCCCTTCTCTTACTTCAAGAAACTCGATCCGGAGTTCACAGTTTTGTAATGCCGATTCTAATTTTTCGATCTTCTTCATTTCTTTAATTTTGTTTAGGCTTTCCTTTAGTTCAATCACCAAATTATGACTTCGATATTGATGAAGAGATCTTCCAAGCTCAGCCATTCTAGCCTTTAATTCACTCTTTTCATTCCGACTTTTTGCCAAACTCTTCTCTAAGGCCTCGTTTCGCACTTGAATTTCTTAAAAATTCTTCTCTCATCGGTCAGCTTTAGCCTTTTCCTCTCGAATCTCTTGTTGCCACTATTCCGAAGTCTTCCCCAATTCGGCATTTTTCATCGACAGATGTATCTTTCTATATTCTGTCTTCAAACTATCTCGATCTTCCTCAACCTTCCTCTTCTCTTTTCTTAATTTTTTGGCCTCCAGTTTTTGAACATCCACGTTTAATCTCGGGTGCATTTTTTCTTCTTCCAACTTCTCTATCCTCTTTTCGAGCTCTTAAGTCTTCCTTTTGAAATCTTGCTTTATAATCTCTAACTCTGATGGGACCACTCGTAAGTACTTCTCCATTGATTGAGCACCCTCCAAACTTGGCCCAGGGATGTTATCATTGATCATTTTGCTCAACCACCCCTTGTATTCAAGGGTTGTCATCGGACCTGCAGTCAAAATTAATACAGCAAGTTCGCTTCGAAGCCTTAGAAATCTCTCGAATCTTCTTCTTATAATTATCCCCCTTATATGGGAATTCACATTGAGCTAACCCATGTGTCGCCGGTATGAACTGCCCTTTGACATGTACTTAAGGACCTGAACGTCTCAGCTAGATTGCAGGTACAGGTGTGACCTGTTTTCCAAGTCGATCAAATAAATCAGTGACTGCTTCGTCTATATGCCTTAAAGCTTTGGGGAAAATTACTAAACCATAAATACTTAGGGCCAAGACATCAACTTTCCTCTTTACATCTGGGTGTGCTAATATCAGATCCCTCAAACTCGCCCAAGGAATGCATTTACCATCACCCTTTCGTTAGATTCAAGCTGCGACCCACTGTTCACTCATCCCAGTAATATTCATTAATTTCTTCACAAAAGTTGGGATACTAGCAGCCCTAAAATAAGCTTTGTTGCGTCGAATCCTTGGACAACAAAGCAAGGTCGTATACTCCTCAATAGTAGGTACCAAATCCACCTTCCCAAAAGTGAAACAATTATAGGCAGGGTTCCAAAACTGAGCCATAGCCCGAAACAAATGCTTGTCCACCTTGACTTCAAGCAAGTAGGGTAGATCACCATAATTATAGTAGAATAGCTGCTTAGTCTCGTCATCCCAATGGGCCCATATATCTTTCAACTCCTGAAGCTCATTCTGCGTCGCACTGATGTGAGTGAAGTCCCAAAACTCCAATGTATATCCCCTAATGACACTATCTCATTTTTCTAATTGGGTTTCTCTGACCATATACGAATGGTAGCGTTGTCCTCCACTTTATCAAGAAAGTTATTCTCCATAACAAAATACTTTAATTTAGAAATCAAATGCGAATCGACACCTTTTTAAATATTGAATAACATGCAATGATAACAAAATAAAACTAGTCAGTGTCATGTACAAAAGATATAATTCAAGGAAAGTAGAAAATAAACAAGCACCTATATGGGTAACTACTATGGGTCAACATAGTTCTACCTAAGGCGAGCTCTTAGGGTTCACTATATGTGTTTTTGGTTCTAAAGAAAGGGTACTTAAACCAGCAAATTCCTCGATCCTCACCCATTATAGGCTCATATGGACCGAGTTCAGTTCAGGGGGATACATTTCCCTATGGCCATGCGGAGATGAAAATCTCACGAAGACATAGGTACGGATGTATCCCGGAAGCGATCCACTAGCCCATGCGGAGCTGAAAACCTCATGAAGGCGTAGTTTCTCACTCCCACTTAGAGGTGTAACCACAACGGTCATGCAATACAATGCAAAAGCAAAGACCAACCACAACAATCATAACATAAACAAATGCAAAATAATCATGAGTTTTCAAATCGGATTTTCAACTTTCGACAAAATGACAGAAAATAATCAATTTTACGGCTTGACTCTCTTATTGGTCCCCAGTGGAGTTGCCAAGCTGTCGAAACCATTTTTGAAAATTTGAAAAAAGGGGTCGACTTTTAAAAAACAAAAACGGAGTCGCCACCAATCCTGTTTGCTTAGGTGTGATCGGATCACCTTATAAAACGTTTTGTTTTAGAATATTGATTTTGGCTTACGAAAATCAAGAAAACAGCTTCGAGAGTTAGTTACGTACGAGGAAGGATTAGCACCCTCGTAACGCCCAAAATTGGTACCTATTGATTAATTAATGTCCTAGCGTCGAAAATTCTAAAAGATTTTAAAACATGATTTCTTTTAACAAACTTGAACAATTTGAGTTGGAACATAAGATTCTTTTATTCCTAAAGAATAAAAATATGACATCCAGCACGTTAGGACATGACGTTTCAAACCCTCGTAACTAAAATCATCTTATGATTTACAAAACTCATTAGAAGGATATTTAGTTATTTAGTCAAACGGAAAATCGAAACCCAGCACGTTAGGGCACTATTTCTCAAATTTTCAAACACAAAATATTGCCTTATTTAGGAAAAACTTTGGGATAAAATGTGGCAATTAAATGAAATATATTTTTTTTAAAACTACGATTTGAGTAAAATGTTACATTAATGCATTTACAAAATACCAAAGAATAGTTCACTAAAATTACAAGGCATATTAACAATTAGCACTAATAAAAACAATTAAGTAAAAGAATGACATAACATAGCAAATAATACAGACAATACAATAATAATGTTAAGGTAAATAAAGATAACGGATTTTAGTTCTAAGAATAGGAATAATCAAATAAAAGATATAAAGTAGATAATAACAATTTAAAAATCTATGAAAAATTAAGAAATAAATATAAAAATTTTCACACAAGATTAAATATAGAAAAATATAACAATATAAAGTAAAAACAAATGAACACTATAACAATTTTTAGAAAATCAAAAAATATAAAAAAAAAATGAGACGACCAAAAATTAAGATGAATAATTTGTACATGATAAAATAAGTAGTATATATATATATATATATGTTTTAAAAAAAAGATTTATAAAAACTTTAACTATAAAAGAAATACATATAAGGGAAAACATATATAATAATATATATATATATATATATAGATTTTTTTTAAATAAATACATTTAATATATAAAATTTAGCTATAAAGAAATATATTTGAGGGAAGACATGTATAATATGATAATCTAATATGTAAAAAAAGATAATATACATTTTTAAAATAGATAATATATGGAAGAAAATTTGTTTTAATAAAACAATTTAAATGTTATATAATATACTAATTTTAAAATAATATATAATACATAATGATATACATATATAAACAATAATATGTGATAAAAAAAGTTTTAAAATAAATAATATATATAAAGTATTAAGATAAATAAATAATAATTTTAAAGAACTAAGTCAGAATAAAAAAAAAAAAGAGAAAAGAATTAAATCTGAATTTTAGTAAAATTTTGGGGGTAAAATAAAAAAAAAGGAATAGAACCGAATTTAGGACCTAATTGAAATGCGTACCACAGAGGAGGGACTCACTGGGCAAATATGCCCTATTCCTAAAAACGGCACTGTTCCAATGTTTGTATTTAAATGGCCAGGGACCAAATCGAGACAAAAGAAAATTTTCAGGGTTGGATTAAAAATAAAAGAAAATATAAATTGAACGAAATTACAAATAATAAAATTGCGGAATGACCAATATGGTAAATTTCCCTTTTTATAAAAACACGCGGATCCTCCCCGGGTCGGGTCAACGCGCAGATCCTTGACCTTAAAACGACATCGTTTTGGCTCTAAAAGCAGTCTTCAAAACTTCGCCGTATAGATAGCATATATAAGTAAAAAAATCGGCCCAAAAAAATTAGTTCTAACACCTTTAAAAAAAAAACAAAACAGAAGCCCTGAAAGGCTCTCTCCCCCTCGGCCTGAGACCAGAATCCAGCCTCGGCTCTGGTGACGGACCACTGTACACGCCACCACACGCGCCTCCACACACAGCAGTCAAAAAACTAGATTCTTCCGTTTTCAAGCCGAGTCAAAGGTAATATTTTTGCTTATTTTTTAAAATAATATTTTGTATAAAAAAAATGGACTGTTTCCCTTCGATTTTTGAAATCTATTCGTGATTGTATATTATATTTTGTATGTGTAAAAAATGCAAATAACAAAAGTAAAAGCAAATATTAAACAAAATAAAAACGAAAAAAATCACCTCTGTTCTCTGATTTTAAAATATTGTTTGTATATCGTAGTTCCCTTCTTATAGATTACAATAGGGTTTCTATAGCCCAAAATAATCAAATAAAATAAATGCATAGATTATATTTTGCCATATTTGCTGTTTTTGCTGTGATCTTCTTTCCTTTTGCAGGTGAAAGGCGAAAATCACGGTGGTCACAACAGTGTAATGCTCGGCAGTGAGAGTGGCTACAACGAGCAGCGACGCAAGGCCTTTGCTAGGGTTTCCAGAGGATGAAAACATTTTGGGCTAATTGGGCTCATTTAAGTCTTGGGCCACTGGGCCTAGGTGTAACTAGGTTATGGTATTGGTTAGGTTAAGATTGGGCCAATTAGGTTAGGTTAATATTGGGCCACTGGTGTAATTGGGTCATGGTTTATTAGTTAATGGCTATGAGTAGTAATTTGCAAATTGGTTTTGGGTTGTAAATGGGCTAAAAGGGATTTATCATTTTAGTTTAAAATTTTGTTTATTTTATTTTTGTTTTTGGTTGTGAATGGGCCCGGGCAAATTTGTGATTGAAAGTGAATGTCACATCTTAGTATCTTTTTAAAGAAATACAAAGAGGCTAGATAGAAGAAAGAGTTTTTGTTTACGACAGCTTACTTTTCGAAAAACACTTCAATGTGACATCGTCAGATTCGGCCATAGCGTCTAGGCCGGGTTAGGGGTGTTACAGGCTTTGCACATATTACGTACACTTTTTGTTGGCCTTTAGGCCCTTCATTCCCATGCAGATTCTGATGCCTTCTGGCTTAGCACTTTAGTGCTTTTTGGTTGTGTGGGATGGATACACTTATGTGCAGTTTGGTTGTGAGGGATGAATGCTCTTATGTGCAATTTGGTGTATTTAGAAGGGATGTGATTTGGTACATAGCACTACATGCCCTTTGGTGTGTTCTAGAGGGAGTCCTGTGTATTTGAGTCTTTTCCTAGTGTTTACTATGGGCTAATTAAACTAAAACCTTGATTATAAGATGTGTTCATGGATATAAATTGAAAAAAATGTATTATAAAGTTCTTCCTGAACTTTTAACCCAATATTTTATAATTCAATCCAACCCGATATTTGTTTTTCTATTTCCCAAAATAAACATCTCAATTAAATAATCTTCTCAACTCAATTATAATTCTGTTAAAATCATGACGACTTTACCGTAAAATAATCTATGAGAAAATATATTTAATATTTCTACATTCCATAGGTTTACTATGACTAAATGATTTATTTTCATTTTCGAACTTCTTTTAATTCGAAAATAATAAATTCATTTCCAAGTCATTTTCATTTTTCATTTTGGAGAAAACTACATTCATTTCCAAATATTTTCCTTTCTCTATTTTCATTTTCATTTTGGAGAAAACCTCATTCATTTCCAAATGTTCCCCATTTCTCCATTTTCACCATTTCTATCCATTTCTATTTATTTGATTCAACATGCAATTCATTTATGGTTTTAACGAGCTAGCAGAGGCACTAGTTGTACATATGTGATTAGGACTCAAATGATTTATAATTAAGTTCCAATTTTTCGCCTATTAATTATAAACTCATTTAGTTATGAAGTCATTCCACTATAGTATCATGACTGAGCTCTCCCCAATGACATGCCATTATGCAAGCAACTCGATCATTACTAGTCCAATGATCTTTTCATAAGTGTGTTACCCTTATATGATATCGTTAATCTATTTAAGATAAATCCACTCTCCTAATATGATCCTATTTTTTCTCATGGTAACCATTACATCTTCCTTCATGAAAGTCAATTACTATCAAATAATAATCAAGTCATTCATTACAAAGAGAATGACCCATGGCCGCGTTTACTTTTCATCAACCATGTAATGCCAATAAGGGGATATCATTTACCCATGTCTCGAGCTATGAATTCCACTGTTGTGAATGACTTTAGATACTGCAGAAGTCGTATACCAATGCACTAGCATTCATTTCCTTATCTATTGGGACTCAGACTTTTACTTACATCAAAGTATATAAGTCATGCATACATAGTCCGTCATCCACTTAAGATTTAGATATTTCACACTATGAACATCATCAGTGAATAAATCCATAAATAGTTCAAGATTTATTCTTCTTGAGTCTAGTCTAATGTACTATCAGTCTAGTCAATCACATATATGTCTTTATCTTTTGAGAGTCATCCGCTTTGATGCCCAATATAAGGAATCTCCCTAATTGAGCTTGATAGATGACAAATTAGTCTTTCAATCAGTTTGATCATTTTCAAGTAGACTAAGGGCATGTTTAGGTTCGTCTACTAATACAAGTTACTTTTCTGTATTACGATCTGACCACGTAATACCGTTCAGTATTAGTTTAAACATTAGACAACCAGTGAGCTAGTATTTGCTTCTATTTTGCTTTGCACGCAAAAACCACGTGAGGACATTATACAAAATATATTAATGTAACCCATGAACTATTTTATTAAAAAATCTATTAGAAAAAATAACAAGTGTACATAGACAAAAATAAAAATTAGTAATCATTGTTGTGTGATCGGTTGCTTTGATCAAAGAACCCATTTCGATATTTGCACAAACAATAAAAATTTTAATCACCAACTAAAAATAAAAATTAAAATAAGTTACCATATTTTCAACTAAAATTTAAGTATTTTTATTAAAAAATATATAAAGATAAACACAAATCAATTGTAGCAAACAACCCATCTTGTAATTAATTTTTTCCCCATCCCAATTTTGTAATTATTTAATTATTTATATTATTTTTATAATCTTAAATATTAAATCTAAAAATTATATCTAAAATATTATAATATACAAATTATTATTACAAATTAAGAAAAACATATATTAAAATTACCTTAATCTATCCCTACAGCTTAAACAAAAATATAATCTTTACAAACAAAAATATAATCTTAAATATTAAATCTAAAAATTAACAATACTTCAAAATATAAAAAATTTTATATTATACATATTATTATAATAAATAATAAAAATATACCTTAAAACTAATAAACTTTCTCTCTAAAATATCAACACAAACCAATTTTCCCCCACACAAATTTCCACCAACCAAAAAAAAAAATTTTTTTTTTCAACCTCAATTTCGAACTAAGTTTAAGGGGGCCATAACTTATTGGAAAGAAAAGAAAAAAATCCAGTGGTGCCACTTGACACATCGACAACACAAATTAAAAGAAATATTTTTTTTGGTCTCAATTTATTTCCTTGAAAATTATTTTTTAAGAAAAATATTATCGGTGTCGCTTGACACGCCGACGACACCATTAAAAAATTAAATTGTTTTATTTTTTTCCATCGTGTATACTCATATTTTCACGAGTATTTTAAAAAATAAATATGAGTATCGCCTGATATAGTAGTAACACTATTGAAAAAAATCCTCTTTTTAAAAGGTGATGATTGACCGAAATGGATGGATAGTGCCACTGATGTGTCAGGGGACAATGATGTGAATTGTAGCAAACAACTCATTCTCGTAATAAAATTTTCCCATCCTATTTTCATAATTAATTAATTTTTTATATTATTTTTATAAAAAAACCTTCAACTTCTTTAATATTATTTTCTCATAAAAGCAATTTAGGAGGAGGAATAGGCAACTAAGCCGGCAGGAAATTCCAAGATGCCAAATCAACACCATATAACTTTTTTGAAGAGTGGGTATATTTGCTTTGCTTTGCTTTGCTTTTCATCATTCAACACATTTCTATTCCTTACCCTATTATTCATCATGGAGATTCTCAAATTATTCATGTGCATTGAGTAAACCAAACCCACGTAAGGAGCAAAACGGAATAAACCGAACCAAATTTTCAATTCGATTTTTAGTTGGAAAATTTTTTCTAATTAAAATACTTATAATTTTATTTCCTTTAAATTTTTTCACATAATTATCTTCTTTGTTCAATTTATTATATCATATTACTTTTAATTTTTTCTATTTCTATTTCATTATAAAAATATTTAAAATTAAATCAAACAAATTTAATGAACTCAAAAAATATTTATTTTCTTACATGATCAACATACAATTTCCATGTCTTCTACTATTCTTAATAGATATATATCAATTAAAAATTTAAAAAAATATCATAAAAATTTAAAATTATCAATTTTTTTTAAAATATTAATGAGTTTAAGTTTTTAAGAGTATTAAATTTTTATAAATATTTATATTTAAGGTTTAAATTTGGGTTTACATATATAAATGGGCTATCGGCTTTAAGCCATATTGTTTATTCAGTTTAAAATGTCAAAATTAAAAATTAATTAAATAAACCAATTAAACCAAACATAAAAATTGATTAAACTGAAAAATTTAATTTTTTCGATTCGATTCACTTTTTTTTTTATTTAGAAATTTTTTGCAAGCCCCTACTCATGACATATGAGTATTTATTTTATTTAATCACATGTGTTATTTTCCGTTTTATAATCTAATACCAATCTTATTCGAACCACTTTAATTTTCCCAATAAAAATATTTTAAAATTCAAATTTTTTATTCAAATACTTAGAGAAAAACTCCACTTCTTTCAACCGCTGATTAATAGCATAAGTCATGGAATAAATATTTTTGGGTTAGAACTTACTCCTTTAATTGCAATTTTACAGGAAATGTTGACAAATAAATTAAAAACTCTTTGCTACTTTTAACATTATCCGATTCCCAGACATGTTTGTTTCAGTAATGGGACAAGCATATAACTACAATACGATACACTTTCTGTACCTTAATTAATTATATTATATAATGCAAATTCCCCCCACTTTATCCCCCAACATATCCAACCTTTACTCTGGAAATTAGTAATGGAGTCGTCAGTAGGTTTTACCAGAAGAGTAAAATAGAAAAGAATCTGATGCAATGGTGGTAAGGTTTAAGTCAAAACTTAGCTTAGATGCTAACATTATTCTCCCATGGGGTCAACCCAACAATCTTGTCATTACAGACTACAAGTGATTCTTGGTCTGGTTCTTTTATGTTAAAAAATCCAGCATAATAATTTCTGGGTCGGTGAAAATTAGCAGTCAAACATGGTGGTACAATTTAAGATTCGCCAATTATACTAATTTTGTTTGAAAACTTTTATGCAACAAGTATATGTATATTTATATGATATAGGTATTGTAGACTTCATGCATGTAGATACGTATTTTACTCTAGACTCAACATGTGTTTATAAGATTTTATGCATGTGTAACCTTGCAGGAGAGTGAGCTCGACCTGCGAGTTTATTACAATTCGGCCCAAATCATTCAGGCTTTGGGAGCGAGCTCGACCTGGGAGCATGGCCTACAAGTTGGCCATGTGAGCTCATTACAATCTAGCCCAAATCCATTCGGGCTTTAGATTGATGATGGTAATTTTCCTAAAAATTTGTCCCTCATCTAGTTGATAGGAGAGTCATAAAGTGACTCTGGTTGGAACCTAATTCGGTTAAAATAGGGGTGACATAAATGAAGCTTACTGAATACGTTTTATATTTCATCATACGCCAAATAGCTCATCACGTGTAGAGAAAAAAACAATACAACTGTTTGTAACTAATTATCTTCTTCCGTTCGGGCATTTGAATCGTTGAAGTGTGCGGAGAAACCCTTTAAAAAAGGGGGCTAAGTGACCTTTAGAAATCATATTGTCCTTGTAACGCCCTGATTTTCGGGATTTTTCGGGTTTTGTGAATTTTAGTGAAATTTTTAAAATTTTGGTGTTCTAAAGGTTGATAATGTATGTACATGTGTTAGTGGGCCTATAGAAGGCCCAAGTTTAAGTTAAAACCCGGTAAAATATTAAGTTGGATTTTCAAGTGAAAGGGGACTTGGTTAAGTGGGCTTTTAAGAAAAACCGTGTAAAATATGTCACAAGTGAGCTCTTGGTAAAGTGGCAAGGTGGAGCCACTAAGCTCCTAGAAAAGTGGCGCCTAAGTGGATATTCAAGGACAAGGGTTCGAGTTACAAGGTAAGCGTAGAGTTCTTTTTAATTTTTAGGCATGTGCCGGGCATGTGCCTAACTTAAGTGAATTTCGGCAAGGGGGCTTTAGGGACTTGGGCCGATTGCTTTAGAGGGACTACTAGGGTTATATCATTTTATTTTTTCTGTCATGACAATTAGGGTTAGCCACCTTAGGAATTTTTCTCTGTTCTACTGTCAGAAAAGCCAAAAGTTGCCTCCATGGAAAGCTGATAGCCGAATTCTTCCTCTCCACCTCTACCATTGTGTTTTTTTCATTTTTCTTCTTCCCCTTTGATCTCTTCCCTAGCCGAATACCCACCTTGCACAGATCCACTCTTTCTTTTGCTTTCATTCCTCTTAAAATCAACCATAACCGATTGCTCAAAGTGCTAGAAATCCCGAAAACTGCTTCCTTTCTTGCCGATTTCTTGTAAGCCAAATCACCCCTATTCCTTTCACCTGTTGTGGCCGATTATTACACTCCCTTGAATCACACCATTGTCGACACCATCACCCAAAATCTACACCCAAAACGCTATCCTCTTCTCTTGTTGAAAAGCCGAAATCACCATAGTTGTAGGGAGATAGCTGAAACTGCAAATCTCAAAGATAAGGTTTCTACTGACGTTTAAGGGTCAGATTTACATCAGATCTGCATAGGAACTGAAGGGAAATCGTTGGTAAGTGTTTAATACTTCAGATCTGTTCAATATTTCATATTTGGAAAAAAGCCGAAAGTCCCTAAAGTTAAGGATTTTGTCGTTTTGGACTTTTGGTAAATCAAGTGGTGTTTTCATTGTTCTTTTTGTGTGTTAGTTAAAGAAGAAAGTGATCAAACAAGGAGTTGAAGACATTGGAACATCAGATCTAGATCTAAAGGGATCTAAATCGGCAAGGTAAGAACATTAAGGCCATTGGAGGTGTTGGCCGAATGTGTAAGTAAGGCTTTGGGTAAGTTTTCAATTCAGATTAAGTGTTAATATGGTCTAATCAATTAAGTATTGGATTGTAGGGATTAACGCATAGGAGATCTTGTAGGAGAAACTGCAAAACAGGTGTGTGTTTCGAACGCCCTTCAATGCGCAAATCGGCAAAAGCCGAAAAGCTGAAATGCCGAAGTTTCAATATTTCGAGAGCTTGTGAGCGTGCGAACGTTCTCAAGTTAGTAGGAGAAGGTTAGTTTTGGAATCGGCACTGTTAGGCGTTTTGACCGCTAAATTTTGGACATTATGGTAAGTTGGGCCTCGGTGGGCCAAATATGGGCCCAATGGGCGATTTGGGTCCATGTGAGTAAAAATGGGTTTAAAGGTAATATTATGAACTGTAGGCGTGAAAACAGTTAAAACAAGATAACTGATTATGAAATTGGGACTAAATGGGCCTAATGGGCCAATCGACGTAATAGGGCTCATTAGGGGTTTTAGGGCTTGAATGCTAAGACTGAAAAACTGAGTTAACCGGACTTCTGTGACAACTATGTGATTAATAAATACTGTAATAAGCATAAAATCTGTAACATGAGAGCAAAATTATTGAAATACCCTTAGGGTAAGAAATTACTGTTTTGCCCCTAGGTAGAAAATTACCGTTATACCCCTAGGGCTAAAATTGACTGTACTGTTTGACATGACTGTTACTGTTATTGCATGCCATGATATGTATCTATTGCATGGGTTGGGTTTTGATAATGGAGGAAGTGTTACTGAAAAGGGGCTATGCCTCGTACTGTTTCTGAAAGGGGCTTTGCCTCGTATACTGTTTAACTGAGCAGCCATGCTGCGACTGTGGTGTGTGGGCTGGGTGGGTTGAGTTATTCCCCACATGGTGTGTTGGCTGGTACGGGTGGTGTGTAGCGGTTGGTGGGTTGAGTAGTCTCCCCAATTGGGTTTGCATTTATACTGTATTACTGTACTGTACTGTTCTGGGCCTATGGGCGAATCTGTTATCTGAATAGGGCTTCAGCCCAGTATCTGTTATAGGGCCTTGGCCCAGATTACTGTTTCCTGAATAGGGCTTCGGCCCAGTATCTGACTGAGACTGGTTAGGGTTTAGGCCCAGTGGGCTTGAGCCAATTTGGGCTTTGGATGGGTTCTGCACACACTGAGTTTTCCCAAACTCACCCTTTCTTTCCATCCTTGCAGGTGAGCCCTAGATCGTGACTTGGACGCTGGGAGGGATTCAGAGTGGCCACGAGGACTGAACTTTCATCATAGTTGGTTTTTTTTATTATTTAATTACCTTTTATTGGTTTTATTTTGATATGGGTTGTAATAAGGCCGCTATAACTGTTATTCGGGATTTCTCTACCGTTTTATTTCAAACACAAACGTACACCGTTTTCAAAATTAAACAAACATTTTATTAACCAACCTGACTTTACTGAAGACTAAGGAGGAAAATAAGACTAAAATGAAACGATTAACAAATGAGATAGAAATTAGGTTGAATAATAATTAAATCGGGAATTTCAAGAAAAACAAGTATTACTTTTCAAAAATCTCAAACATCAGACTTAGTATATAGGATGGCGTAGCATAGTCTAGGTGATGTAGCACACTGGACATGGCCATAACGTCTGGGCCGGGTCTGGGGTGTTACATTTAGTGGTATCAGAGCCAAGTTACAACAACTCGGCTGTGGATCGGGTCCAAAAACAAAGGGGTTTCAAAAATCTAAAAGTCCAGAAGGGTATCTTTGGAAAATCGAATTTTTTGAAAATTTTCTTTTGGTTTTAAACAAACTTGTAGTTTTTAAACATTGTTTTTTTGAGGCCTCAAAGTATTTGAACTACTAAACCGGAAAGTGGCACACTGAATCCCCGGCTCCAAGTTGTAAGTATGTTCTACCTTAAATTCTGTACTGTACTGATAATAAAACTGTAGATAGCACTGAGTCTTAGATAGAATACTATGGATGAGGTAGTATTAAGGCTGTAGCACTGAGACGGTAGGGTAAACTAAACCCTAGGAAACTGAGACAGTAATTAGACTACGTTGCGCGAGAACAACTCTGAAATTCTACCTGTTCATAAGATATTCCGTAATAAAAACTGAAACATTGAGCTAATGTCATAAAACTTTGTAAATCAGATAATCGATATGAGTACAAGGGCTACTCGTGGACGAGGCCGTGGACGAGGCCGAGTTAGTGCTCAAGCTGGATCGTCGTCTTCTGAGCATAGGCCAGCAGGAGAGGCACGACCACTGGTTGAGGAAAATGGGCCGTACGATCGGGCCGCAGGGGACGACGCTCTGTCCCAGGCCATGCTGAGAGTTCTGGAAAGGGTGGCCGGAGCTAATGTTGGGCCGGTGAATAGGGGGTCCATTTCTGAGCGACTTCGGGCCAATGGAGCGGAAGTTTTTAGGGGCATATCTGGAGTGGCCCCGAACGTGGCTGAGTATTGGTTAGAAGCCACAGAGCGAATTATGGATGACTTGGATTGCTCAGTGGAGCAGAAACTGAAAGGAGCGGTATCGTTGCTGAGGGACGAGGCGTATCAATGGTGGATCACCGTGAGAGAGGGTACCCCAGCTGAGAGGGTAACCTGGGAATTGTTTAAACAGTCTTTCAAGGCGAAATATGTTGGGGCTAGTTATGTGGACGCACGAAGGAAGGAATTTCTGAACCTGACCCAGGGTAGTAAGACTGTGGCTGAATATGAGGCGGAATTTCTGCGATTAAGTCGGTATGCTAGCGGTATTGTTTCCACGGAATATGAACTCAGTGTTCGTTTTGAGGATGGCCTCAGAGATGAGCTGAGAGTGTTGATAGCGCCACAGAGAGAGCGTGACTTTGCTGCACTAGTGGAGAAGGCTAAGATAGCTGAGGAAGTGAAGCGAGATGAGCGTCAGAACCGCGATAGAGATCGTAATCGCTTCAAGAGAGATTCTGGATCGACTAGTGCTGCGAGCAGAAACTTTAAGAAAGCAAGAGTGGAGGAACCAGTGCGAGCTGTGCCAGTGAATGTTGTTAGACCGCAAGCTTGTAGAGACTGTGGCAGAGTTCATCGAGGAGAATGCTGGAAACGCATTGGAGCTTGTTTTCGTTGTGGGTCAAAGGATCATCAAGTCAAAGACTGTCCACAGAAGCCAGCTCAGGCTCAAGCTGTTGATCAGAGGGTTGCTCAGCCTGTGCGAGGAGGACCGCCACCGCCAAGGGGCCGTGGTCAAGGTAGAGGAGGCAATGGTAATGGACGTGGTCGTGGAGCACCTGGAAGGGGTGTTGGTAATGTTGAGGCTCGTCAGCCAGCCTTGGTGTATACTGCTCGTCGCCGCGAGGAAGGTGATGCCCCTGATGTTATAACTGGTACGTTCTTGATATCTAGTATACCATACACTGCTTTGATTGACGTGGGTTTAACACATTCATATGTTGCTTGTAAGATTTCTGGGTTATTGGGTGTGCATTCTGAGGAGACTGTGAGGGGTGTCACAGTAGTTAGTCCTTTAGGTCACTCTGTTACAGTAGACAAACTATTTAGGGAAGTGCCTTTAGAGACTTAAGGTAGGATCTTTACTGGAGATTTAATGGAGCTACCTTTTGGTGATTTCGATTTGATTTTGGGTATGGACTGGTTAACCAAGCACAAGGCAACGCTGGATTGCGCGGCCAAAAGGATGGTACTGAGAACAATTGAAGGTGAGGAGGTGATGATTATTGGTGAACGTAGGGACTATTTGTCTAATGTGGTCTCTGCCTTAAGGGCTGAAAGATTGATGCGTAAAGGTTGTGAAGCATACTTGGCGTTCATAAGTCAAACTGAACCCGAAGGGGTGACAGTAGAGACAGTGAGGACTGTTAATGAGTTTCAAGACGTTTTTCCTGAGGAGCTTCCTGGTTTACCTCCTAACCTCGAAGTTGAATTTGGGATCGATCTGTTGCCTGGAACGGCTCCAGTGTCTATTGCGCCCTACAGAATGGCACCAAAGGAGCTAGTGGAATTGAAAGCCCAGATTCAAGAGTTGCTCGATAGGGGTTTCATTAGACCGAGTGTGTCTCCGTAGGGAGCACCGGTGCTGTTTGTAAAAAAGAAGGATGGGACGATGCGTATGTGCATTGATTATCGCCAGTTGAACAAACTAACGATCAAGAATAAGTATCCTTTACCGAGAATTGACGATATGTTTGACCAGCTTAAAGGAGCTTCAGTGTTTTCCAAAATTGACCTTCGATCTGGATACCATCAGTTAAGGGTAAAGGAGGTGGACGTGCATAAGACCGCATTCAGAACTCGTTATGGTCACTACGAGTTTTTGGTTATGCCCTTTGGATTGACGAATGCACCGGCAGCTTTTATGGATTTAATGAACCGAGTATTTCAGCCGTACTTGGATCGTTTCATGGTCGTCTTTATTGATGATATATTGGTGTATTCGGAAACAGAGGAGAAGCATGACAAGCATCTTCGAATCGTTCTGCAAGTATTGAGGGAAAGGCAACTGTATGCGAAATTTAGCAAGTGCGAATTTTGGCTTCGCGAAGTGACTTTTCTAGGTCATGTTGTTTCTGCTGAGGGGATTAGGGTAGATCCTCAAAAAATTGAGGCAGTTCTGGATTGGAAGTCTCCAGGATCAGTTCCAGAAATTCGCAGTTTTTTGGGCCTAGCAGGTTATTATAGAAGATTTGTTGAGGGATTTTCGTTAATCGCGGCACCACTGACGAAATTGTTAAGGAAGGGAGTAGCATTTGTATGGACTGAGAAACAGCAAGAAGCTTTTGAAAAGCTGAAAAGGTGTTGACTGAGGTGCCAGTACTGATTCAACCAGAATCTGGGAAAGACTTTACGGTTTATAGTGATGCTTCGCATGTGGGATTGGGTTGTGTACTGATGCAAGAGGGTAAGGTGGTTGCTTATGCTTCGCGGCAGCTTAAGCCTCACGAGGCGAACTACCCTACGCATGATTTGGAATTGGCGGCAGTGATATTTGCATTGAAAATCTGGAGACACTACCTTTATGGAGAAAAGTGTATTATATACACTGACCATAAAAGTCTCAAGTATCTGTTAACTCAGAAAGAGTTGAACCTTAGGCAACGGAGATGGATAGAGTTGCTTAAGGACTATGATTGTTCGATTGAGTATCACCCTAGCAAAGCTAATGTAGTGGCAGATACTGAAAGTAAGGTTAAGCTGATTCGAGATCGGTTAAAGGAGGCATCTGATCGGCAGAAGTCATATGCTGACCTTAAGCGTAAGAAGATTGAGTTCGCTGTTGGGGATATGGTCTTCCTAAAGGTGTCGCCGTGGAAGAAGATCTTGAGATTCGGTAAAAAGGGCAAGCTAAGTCCGCGGTTTATTGGGCCTTATCGGATTCTCAAGCGGATTGGGCCAGTAGCCTATCAGCTGGAGTTGCCACCAGAGTTGGATCGTATTCATGACGTTTTTCATGTGTCTATGCTGAGACGGTATCGGTCGGACCCATCGCATATTGTACCAGTGAAGGAGATTGCAGTGAATACCGATTTGACCTTCGAGGAGGAACCTGTGGAGATCTTAGATCGTGAAGTCAAAGTCTTAAGGAGGAAGTCCGTTCCATTAGTTAAGGTGCTATGGTGTAATCATGGTAAATAAGAAGCTACTTGGGAGCCAGAGGAAGCGATGCGTCAACAATACCCTCAGTTATTTGGATCAGGTAAATTTCGAGGCCGAAATTTCTTTAAGGGGGTAGAGTTGTAACGCCCTGATTTTCAGGATTTTTTGGGTTTTGTGAATTTTAGTGAAATTTTTAAAATTTTGGTGTTCTAAAGGTTGATAATGTATGTACATGTGTTAGTGGGCCTATAGAAGGCCCACGTTTAAGTTAAAACCCGGTAAAATATTAAGTTGGATTTTCAAGTGAAAAGGGACTTGGTTAAGTGGGCTTTTAAGAAAAACCGTGTAAAATATGTCACAAGTGAGCTCTTGGTAAAGTGGCAAGGTGGAGCCACTAAGCTCCTAGAAAAGTGGCGCCTAAGTGGATATTCAAGGACAAGGGTTCGAGTTACAAGGTAAGCGTAGAGTTCTTTTTAATTTTTAGGCATGTGCCGGGCATGTGCCTAACTTAAGTGAATTTCGGCAAGGGGGCTTTAGGGACTTGGGCCGATTGCTTTAGAGGGACTACTAGGGTTATATCATTTTCTTTTTTCTGTCATGACAATTAGGGTTAGCCACCTTAGGAATTTTTCTCTGTTCTACTGTCAGAAAAGCCAAAAGTTGCCTCCATGGAAAGCTGATAGCCGAATTCTTCCTCTCCACCTCTACCATTGTTTTTTTTCATTTTTCTTCTTCCCCTTTGATCTCTTCCCTAGCCGAATACCCACCTTGCACAGATCCATTCTTTCTTTTGCTTTCATTCCTCTTAAAATCAACCATAACCGATTGCTCAAAGTGCCAGAAATCCCGAAAACTGCTTCCTTTCTTGCCGATTTCTTGTAAGCCGAATCACCCCTATTCCTTTCACCTGTTGTGGCCGATTACTACACTCCCTTGAATCACACCATTGTCGACACCATCACCCAAAATCTACACCCAAAACGCCATCCTCTTCTCTTGTTGAAAAGCCGAAATCACCATAGTTGTAGGGAGATAGCCGAAATTGCAAATCTCAGAGATAAGGTTTCTACTGACGTTTAAG
The DNA here is from genome assembly GCA_020496765.1 of Gossypium stocksii. NCBI lineage: Eukaryota > Viridiplantae > Streptophyta > Magnoliopsida > Malvales > Malvaceae > Gossypium > Gossypium stocksii. Next base: position 24,152,295 of record CM035624.1, read on the forward strand.
GGTCAGATTTATATCAGATCTGCATAGGAACTGAAGGGAAATCATTGGTAAGTGTTTAATACTTCAGATCTGTTCAATATTTCATATTTGGAAAAAAGCCGAAAGTCCCTAAAGTTAAGGATTTTGTCGTTTTGGACTTTTGGTAAATCAAGTGGTGTTTTCTTTGTTCTTTTTGTGTGTTAGTTAAAGAAGAAAGTGATCAAACAAGGAGTTGAAGACATTGGAACATCAGATCTAGATCTAAAGGGATCTAAATTGGCAAGGTAAGAACATTAAGGCCATTGGAGGTGTTGGCCGAATGTGTAAGTAAGGCTTTGGGTAAGTTTTCAATTCAGATTAAGTGTTAATATGGTCTAATCAATTAAGTATTGGATTGTAAGGATTAACGCATAGGAGATCTCGTAGGAGAAACTGCAAAACAGGTGTGTGTTTCGAATGCCCTTCAATGCGCAAATCGGCAAAAGTCGAAAAGCCGAAATGCCGAAGTTTCGGTATTTCGAGAGCTTGTGAGCGTGCGAACGTTCTCAAGTTAGTAGGAGAAGGTTAGTTTTGGAATCGGCACTGTTAGGCGTATTGACCGCTAAATTTTGGACATTATGGTAAGTTGGGCCTCGGTGGGCCAAATATGGGCCCAATGGGCGATTTGGGTCCATGTGAGTAAAAATGGGTTTAAAGGTAATATTATGAACTGTAGGCGTAAAAACAGTTAAAACAAGATAACTGATTATGAAATTGGGACTAAATGGGCCTAATGGGCCAATCGACGTAATAGGGCTCATTAGGGGTTTTAGGGCTTGAATGCTAAGACTGAAAAACTGAGTTAACCGGACTTCTGTGACAACTATGTGATTAATAAATACTGTAATAAGCATAAAATCTGTAACATGAGAGCAAAATTATTGAAATACCCTTAGGGTAAGAAATTACTGTTTTGCCCCTAGGTAGAAAATTACCGTTATACCCCTAGGGCTAAAATTGACTGTACTGTTTGACATGACTGTTACTGTTATTGCATGCCATGATATGTATCTATTGCATGGGTTGGGTTTTGATAATGGAGGAAGTGTTACTGAAAAGGGGCTATGCCTCGTACTGTTTCTGAAAGGGGCTTTGCCTCGTATACTGTTTAACTGAGCAGCCATGCTGCGACTGTGGTGTGTGGGCTGGGTGGGTTGAGTTATTCCCCACATGGTGTGTTGGCTGGTACGGGTGGTGTGTAGCGGTTGGTGGGTTGAGTAGTCTCCCCAATTGGGTTTGCATTTATACTGTATTACTGTACTGTACTGTTCTGGGCCTATGGGCGAATCTGTTATCTGAATAGGGCTTCAGCCCAGTATCTGTTATAGGGCCTTGGCCCAGATTACTGTTTCCTGAATAGGGCTTCGGCCCAGTATCTGACTGAGACTGGTTAGGGTTTAGGCCCAGTGGGCTTGAGCCAATTTGGGCTTTGGATGGGTTCTGCACACACTGAGTTTTCCCAAACTCACCCTTTCTTTCCATCCTTGCAGGTGAGCCCTAGATCGTGACTTGGACGCTGGGAGGGATTCAGAGTGGCCACGAGGACTGAACTTTCATCATAGTTGGTTTTTTTTTATTATTTAATTACCTTTTATTGGTTTTATTTTGATATGGGTTGTAATAAGGCCGCTATAATTGTTATTCGGGATTTCTCTACCGTTTTATTTCAAACACAAACCTACACCGTTTTCAAAATTAAACAAACATTTTAGTAACCAACCTGACTTTACTGAAGACTAAGGAGGAAAATAAGACTAAAATGAAACGATTAACAAATGAGATAGAAATTAGGTTGAATAATAATTAAATCGGGAATTTCAAGAAAAACAAGTATTACTTTTCAAAAATCTCAAACATCAGACTTAGTATATAGGACGGCGTAGCATAGTCTAGGTGATGTAGCACACCGGACATGGCCATAACGTCTGGGCCGGGTCTGGGGTGTTACAGTCCTAATTCATAATTTTGAAGAAGAGCTATAGCTGAGAAGGATAATTTTAGAGGTAATCTTTGTAAAATTTTCTTCACATTCCCAACTTTCTTTCTATTTTTGCTGATAAACCATGGCTAGAACCAGAGGTACTAGTCGTCAAATCACGGGCAACCCTTCATAACATTAGAATATAAGAGATGTTGTGGAAGCCAAAGAGTATGTTTGCATGAAAAAACTAGAAGGGATGAATTGTATCCCAGCCATATGAGGTATTCAAATTCCCAATTTTGTGTATGATTTTTCAATTCTCGAAGGATCACACCGGTTGAGTGACACCATTGACAACAGTTTCTTACTTCCGCTACATGTGTTAGAAGTGGGTTTTCATTTACCGCTCTATCCCTTCTTTTGTCATCTTCTTGATAATTACAAAATAGCTCTCACCCAATTATCTGGCTTTTCTTTGTGGTTGGCTCTAGCATATTTCATTGAATGTAGTTGACGTAATGAAATGCCGCTGATCGTTGTATTTCAATGTTTATACAAACTAAAGGCTCACAACCGAAGGGGCTTGATAGGCCTGATCTATTTCACTCCTTGCGAAGGTGTGAAATCCATCGTCACCAACAAGTGTACTAATCTTCATCTTAACTGGTATAAATATATACAAGTCAAATATGAGCTTAATAGTAGTTTTGATTTCCCAACTAAGTGGTCACTGCTTGACAAAAACATATGCATGAGGAGGCGAAATATAAAATCGATCGAAGGAAGGTTGGGGCTAATATTATCGACTTCACTAGGATGGCATGCTTGATTTAGAGGAAATATTGACTGCTAGAAATGTTTTTCAATTTTGCCTGTTAAACTTGAGCTTTAATAATGGAGGCAAGCTGATGCAGATGATGGGGGCAGACACCATTAATCTTGTTCTTGCACAGTTCGCATGGCCTAACGAGGCAACTAACGAATTAGCTCTTATACCGTAAGGGAATAGGAACGAGCCTAGAAATTATTTTTACTGTTTTTGTAAACAAAAGCCTTATTCATGGTCTTCACAATCTTTAACAAATATCGAGTGTGATGCGAATCCTTAATGCTAACTTCTGGTGTTGATATACGAACTATTGGTGATGTAGACACAACTCAAGGTATTGAAGATAGTTCTGAGGAATCCACCAGCTTATCAAAAGAAATTGATGAATACATGGACATATTGTAACGCCCCAAAATTTATCTATTGATGTTTCTGTTATTAATTGACATAAATATCAATCTGCTTTAGTGGTTATGTATTTCAGGAGTGTCTAAGAAGTCTTGGGTTCAACCATTGACTTAAGCAAAATTTTTGTTTAAGTGTGAATAAATCCCTATCTCTGGCCAATAGGCTTATGGGGAAAAGTGTGTAAAAATATATTAGATGGGCCTGCTGGTTTGGTGGATAAGTGGAGTGTTGGTGTTACTGGAGGTTGGGAGTTTGGATCTCTGCGCGAGCAAGGGAATTATTTTGCTGCTAGTACCTTGTAGGAGTTTGAGATTTAGAAAAATTCTAAGTAGTGGGGTAGTGGAGTGAACCAAGGGTGGTTACTGTCAGACTTTCAATTTTTAGGGAAAATCCTCTCTTTTCTTTCTCACGTTTTTCTCTACTCTACACTATCAAATTTTCAGTTTTCCTTCTTCCTAAAAGAAAGTCCTTGTTGCCGATTTCTCCTTGGGTTTCCCTTTCTATTTTCATTCATTTCTTAAGCCATTCTGTTATTTTCATTGGGGATTGCAATATTGTAAACTTTGGTGCGGTCCGGTAAGTGTTTCATTATGATTTTTGTTGTTGATTAAATGAATGAGTGAGATTGTGATTCAGTTTGGTTGCAATTTTTTTGTATAGTTGACTCTTGAGGGGCTGTAGGATTTCAACTGGTGCTGTAGGAGAGCGAATTCATCGATATTCGTTTAAGGTAAGGATTTTAACAATTTTAGTTTGAAATGCCTTGTCAATTTTGCGATCGAAAGTTGATTTATGTGTTAATTGGATGGTTGTTTTGGATAGATTTAGGTTCTGGAGTGCTTGAGGTTGCGGGAATATCAAAAACAAACCAGGTGTGTACTTGATTGCACAAAAAAGGGGATTAGGCGTGTGGTCACCAGTGCGGTAGGCCGTATGGCTGAACATGGCCATGTAATCTACGAGCTAGGCCGTGCGGGAATGACATGGGCCTATGACATGACGGTGTTATGGCCTGGCGAGGCCGTGTATGACACACAAGCTTGACCAATTGGGCCGTGTGGGCCACACGGGTGTGTGGGCCCACAAGGGCAAATTACATAGGCTTGTGAGCCTAATTTACTGAATTGTTTGTTAAGGTTGCACGGGTCACCCAAGATGACTGTGAACCTATTGTGGGGTTGATAAGCAATGCTTTGATCCCTAATTGACTGAATGATTTATGAATAACTGTATACTGAGCATGAATACAATATACTGTACTGATTACATGCATGATACTATGTGATAGCATGCCATGACTGTATGTTGCATTGCATGGGGATGGGATGATATATGTGGAGGAAGTGTACTGAAAGACTTTAAGCCTAATATACTGAAAGCACTGGCTTCGAGCCTAATACTGGTAGCTCAACTGCAAATACTGTTTAGTGCCGTAACCGGTGCTATTTGCAAGTGTAGGGATGAGTGGGTGATTTTATCCCCCAGGAGTGCAGGGTTGGACAGAAGATGGTGTATAGCGGTTGGATGGGTAGGACTTGCATACTGTATACCGCATTACTGTTTACTGATACCATAATGGGCTAAGACCCTACTGAGCTACTGTTACTATACTGAGATGGGCTAAGGCACAAGCTAAAACTATCATTGATACTGAAAAGGGCTTAGGCCTAGATTGTGTTTTTGTATACTGATTGTTTGATTTTTGTCTATTGGGATTACACACTGAGTTTACGTAAACTCACTCCTTCTATTTATTTTGTACAGGTAACCCATAGACATAGGCAGATCGGTACGGCAGAGGACTCAGTGGTGGCCACACTACCTCGTTTACATTGTTTCATACTTAATTATGATTTTAAGTCTTATCTGGGCATTTTACTGTAATTATAGCCTCTACGGTATTTTCTTAAATTTGGGGGACTTTTATTACTTTGAGATTTACAACTGCTAGTGGTAGGTAAAACTCGGGTTTTCAGAGAAATAATGGTTTATCAAAAAATCACGTATATGCAAACTATTTTAAACGCTTCCACAATAAATAATGTTTTAAAAATGATTGACACGGTTTTAGAATTAACAAAAGATAACAAAAAGCTATAAAATGAAAAAGTGGTTTTAGTGACGATACAATTTTTCAAACGCACTTTCATGTGACATCGTCAGATTTGGCCATAACGTCTTGGCCGGGTGTGGGGTGTTACACATATGCTCATATACGTAAAGTGTGCGAAGAGAACCTTCTGGTGTCACTATTGGAGATGATAATGTACGCAATCGAAAGAAACCGAAAACTATTGTTAGAGCTGCTAACATTGTTCTAAGTAGCGAATACGAAGACAATCCACAAGGAGAGCTCCATTAAAAGAGAAGAGGGAATCATATTGAAGTTCTTGATGATGTTACTTCTATCTCTATAGCTACTTTTTTAAGTTTTCCTCTTGCCACTTCTCCTATTAACTATCCATTACCACTAAGGACAACTATCGACCGTACTTTTGGAATTACAATTGACCATGGCCCTCTGGTGGTTCTGTGAAATTTAATATTCCTAGTGGTGGTATGAGGAAATTGTTCCCTTGGTGCAAGCAGCTTAGTGTAAATAAGTTTCCCTTCAGCCCTAGTGAATTAGTGAAACAATGGAATTCTCTCTTGCTTGAGGAGACAAAAGGGTTTTTCTATCCAGGTGAATCATCTGCAAACATCAGGAAGCCTTTACTGTAAGAGATGGCAGTCTCTTTGCAAGTGATGTTAAATGAAGCTTGCGTTGTTAGCTTGGGCCTTGTTGAGGGTATTAACAAGGTAGAGAACATGAGAAGGGAAAATGAAAATATGTATCAGTCTATTAGGGGAGAATTGGAATAGGCACACGAACATTATGCTATTTGGTTGAGGAAAATAAAAGAATGTTAGAAGAAAACCAAAGGTTAGGAGTTTGACTTGCTATTATTGAAAAGGAGGTGGAAAAATTACACGGAGTGATCGCTGGTGAGCAAGCAAATAAACCAACGTTGAAAGCTGGCTTAAGGAAGATGGATGGGGAGTATAAAACTGTGGTGGCTAACTTAATGAAGAGCCACGAGGAAATTATGGAGAAATATAAGAGGGAAATTATGCGGAGCTTACAAGAATACCTACTAGATTTGAAGGCTAACTTTTTGTTACATGCTCAAATAGCTGGTGGTCCTTTTGATGGTTGAAGAGTAAACTTCAATGCTCTTAGCGAGCTAAATGGTAGTGATATGGATTTCAATGTCTACTTTTCCTTTGGAACAACCTGGGAGGAATTTGTAGCAAAATAGAAAGACTCACCAAATTTTTTCCTTGCTGGAGATCTTGTCAAGACAAGCTGCACTCGTGAAAATGCCACTGGCACCAACGTTGCTCCCTTGAACGAAGGACAGGGCAATGAACGTGAGGGGCATGATGGGGAAGAAGATGAAATGTTAATTGACCTTTTAGAAACAAATAACAATTCATGATTTGATTGTCCTTGTTGTATTTTGCTTATTTCCTTTGAATGAAAAATGAATATCTTAGTTTGATCCCCATTAATGTCGCGATGTGTTTTGTTGCTAACTTATTGTAAACCGTCACATAACCATATTGCTAACATAAAAATACATTAAGTAACAAAGTTACCAAGATGATTAACTTTAAGGAAATCATTCATAACTTTGAATTCGTTATACTTGGATCATGACTTGAGGTCACAAATCCTTGTCGATATAAACGTATGCTAAATTTAAAAGTTGTATTCTTAAAGCAGCAAATTAAAATAAACTTAGTTTGTGATCTTAAATAAACTAACCTTTATAAAATCAGATGTGATCATATGTTATCGAGTAGTTTTAACAGTTACAATATTAAATCAGCTAACCCTTATAATATTAGCTATAAACGTAGGTCATCGAGTTGTTCTAGGAGTTGCGATCTTAAATAAACTAACCTTTATAATATCAACTGTGAACGTGGGCCATCGAACTATTTTAGGAGTTACGATCTTAAGTCAGCTAAATCGAAGAAACTTAGGTTGCAATCTTAAATCGGCTAACCTTACCGTCTATGAACGTAGGTCATCGAGCTGTTTCAAGAGTTGCGATATTAAATCAGCTAATTCAAAGAAACTTAGGTTGCGATCTTAAATCAGCTAACCTTTATAATATTAGTACTTGTATATAATATTTCTTTATTGAAGAAAAGAATTTGTTCATACGTAATACTTCTTCAAATGGCAGGTATTCCATGTTCATGGTAGAATAGGACCCTCTATTTTTGCTAACTTGTAGACTCCATAACCTATTTTTTTCTATCACCTTGTAGGATCATTCCCAGTTTAGAGCCATCTTTCCTTGTTGCGCTGCTAGAAGACTAGCCTCAGTATTTCAAAGAACAAGATCACCTACCTGAAAGTGCTTGTTTTTCACTTTAGAATTATAATAATGAGCAATTGTTGAGCTTGCACAGGAGTCCTAACTTCTGCTATTTCTCTAATTTCATCAATGAGATCCAAGCTAAGTCTCATGGCCTGTTGATAAGCACTTTCATCAAAATGTAACATTCTATGTGAGCGCATACATATCTCTGCAGGAATCACCTCTTCTGCTCTATGGACAAGTGAAAATGTGGCCTTCCATGTCACTGTGTGAGGCGATGTTTGTAAGGCCCAAATAATTCTTAGCAGTTCCTTTAACCAAGCAGCTTTGGCATCATCAACCTTCTTTTTCAAGCCTGTTAGAATTTTTTTTTATTCTTGGCCTCTATTTGACCATTTGTTTGGGGAGTCTTTATAGAGCTTTGGGCCAAAGCAATTTGTAGATCCCTACAAAAAAATTTAAATTTCCTTAGAACTGTGTTCCATTCTTTGTTATGATTAGGTGAGGGATTTCAAATCTTTACACAACAAACTTCCAAATAAAGAACTCAATTTGTTTTTCTATAATTTTAGCTAAGGCTTCATCTTCTACCTATTTAGTAAAATAGTTTACAACAACCACAATGGAATTCTTTTGCGCTGTAGCTATTGGAAATGGACCCAAAATATCAATTCGCCAGGTTGTGAATGGTCAAGGGCTCGACATAATCTGTAAAGGCTCTGGTGGTGATCGCTGTACTTGAGCATATCTTTGACAAGAATCCCAAGTGCGAACCATATGTTATGTGTCCTTTGCACTGTTGTCCAGTAGTAACCCTACCTAAAAACCTTTTGGGTAAGGAGTCTGCCACCTAAATTGTAACATCTTGAATTAGGGCCTAGTCGAAATTGTGGTTTTGAGACCATAAATCTGAAGTAGAAAAATATAGTTCATGATTATTTTTGAGTTTATAGCATACTTGCATGATATTGAGAAAATTTCATGAAGGAAATTTCATGAAATAGTGATTAATTTGCCCTTTAGGACTAAATTGCAAAAGATGCAAATTATGAGTTTCTAGAAGGTTTAAGTATGAAATAGCATAAGATAAATTTTTAGAAGTTCTTATTTGGTAATTAGACCAATTTTTAGCATGATGGAAAAAATGCCCATGGAAGGGAAAAATATCAAAGAAAGGACATAAGGGCATTTTGGTCATTTGGTTAATTAATGAAATAAAAAGGGAAAATAAGTAAAAAATTGACTCATCTTCTCCATGCAAGTGCCGGATTCTCTAAGGACTCTATAGCTAGGGTTTTTTTCATTTTCAAGCTCCAAGTAAGTTACTCCAAGCCCCATTTTTTCATGCTTTTTGTATTTTTTAAATCCTTGTAGCCTAATCTAGCTATTTCTACCACCAATTTGAGCAAGGGTTTACATTAAAAAATATACCCATGCATGAAATGCAAGTATTTTGATGCCTAGTGGTAGAAAATGAAAGTTTAAGGTGTAGTAAACACCTTTCTCTAGGTGATTTTTCATGAAAGTCTCTAATAGGGACCAAATTGCAAAGTTAGTAAAATGTGTAGTAAAAGTATGAAATTGTGAGCAATATGGGCCTTTATGGACACTAGTGAGTGTTGGCTAGGCTTGGGTAGCCAAGAGAATAAATACATTTTGTTATACGAGCCTAAGGACATGGGCGTGCGAGACCACATGGCCTATCCACACGGGTGTGTCCTATCTCACACGGGCGTGTGGCCCTGTTTTAGGTAAAAATTTTCTAAGTGCCCAAAAGTTCTCAGATTGGTTTTGAGGCACACTCGATATATGTTTTGGGCCTCGTAAGCCCACAATAAGGTCATTAAGAGAATGAATGATAAGTTTTAAAAAAAAGATAAATCTTATGGCCCGAGATTTCAAGATTCAGTATGATTTAGTAAGATAACGCCTTGTACCCTGTCCCGGCATTAGACTCAGGTAAGGGATGTTATACAAATGGTTGCCACAAATTCTTTTGTGAATCTCCCGTATCACATAGTCAGCCTTTGAGGGTGCTAGACATTGTAGCAATGGTTGGGAATATCCCTTTCTATAATTTACACCCTCTAAATGGGTATATCTTACAGTTACACAATAAAACAAATTGTTTTAATTGACAAAAAATGGAATAATTCACTAGTTAATCGGCATTAATCAATCAACATTAGGATAACCTACTAGTTCATAAGTATTTGAGATATAAATAATAACGTTATACCTCGCAACCTTTCATTATAATTTGGCGAGCTCTTTCTTGTCAACATGATTTTCATCACCTTGTAATGTTCGTATAATGGGGGTCATCCACATTTCCTCTTGATCCAACTAAAAATTTGGGGCATGTTGTAGCTCGAGACATCTCTATATTTTGGAAAAACTTTTCCCCTTTGATTGATAAGAACAAATTATGGTAATTTTGACAAGACATCTACTTGAGTGTTATCTTTTCTTGATAGCTGTTTTACTTGTACTTTATCAAACCCTGTGTGTAGCCAAACTGCTATAGAATAATATTTTTTCAAAATTGATTCATTTACTTCATATTTACCACTCATCTGCTTAGTAACTAACTACGAATCTGTGTGTACAACCAGATCCTTTGCCCTAAGCTGATGAGCTAATTATAATCCTGATATTAGGGCTTCATACTACGAATCGTTATTGGATGTTTATAAACTAAAAGAGGGTCCATACTTCCATTCATTTTATCAAGTCAATTAGAAGTACTTTTACCTCTGACCCCGTCTTTGTTGTAGAGCCATTAATGTAAACTATCCAACTCTTTGAGCTATTAGCCACATTTACATTCCCTTGTGGCAAACTACTTACTATGTTCTACGCAAAAAATGAAAAGAAAATAGAACATAATATGTATTTATCATAAGTTTCCCTAGAAAATAGTAAATTGAACATATAATTACTATAAGTGTTATCAGGAGATAACAAACACTAGACAAATTTAATTTCATTAATTATTCATGATTTAATATTTCAAATTATGAATTACCCGTAAGATCAGTAGACTTCTCAAAGGAACATTCTACCATAAGGTTAGCTAGAATTTGATATCACCATTCTCGGAGCATACACCACACCAAATTTGGCTAGCTCGATTCCCCACTTCGCCATCCTTCCTGAAATGTTAGCTTTGGATAGTATAGTTGTAACAGCCCGAATTAGGGCCTAGTCAGAATAGTGGTTTTAAGACCACAAATCTGAAGTATAATTATATACTTTATGATTATTTCTAAGTTTATGATAAGATTGCATGATAGTGAGAAAATTTCATGAAGGAATTTTTATGAGATAGTGATTAATTTGTTCTTTAGGACTAAATTGCAAAAGTGACAAAATATGAGTTTCGAGAAGTTTTAAGAATGGATTGGCATTAGAAAAATTTTTTGAGGGCCTTATTTAGCAATTAGACCATTTATTAGCATGATGGACAAAAATGCCGAATGAAAGGAAAATTTTAAAGAAATGCTATAAGGGCATTTTGGTTATTTGGTAAATTAATGAAATAAAAAAGAAAAATAAGTCAAAATTGTGCTCATCTTCTTCCTCTAAGTGTCAAAAGTTGAAGAGTCTCCATAGCCAGGGTTTCTTTCATTTTCAAGCTCAAAAGTGCTATCTAGCCCCGTTTTTATTGTTCTTCGTATTTTTGAAATCCTCGTAACTTGATTTAGTTATTTCTACCACTAATTTGAGCTAGGGTTTATGTTTAAAAATATACCCATACATGACATGAATGTGTTTTGATGCCTAGTGGTAGAATATGAAAGATTAAAGTGTAGTGAACATCTTTTACTAGATGATTTTTCATGAAAAACCCTAATAGGGACCAAATTGTAAATGTGGTAAAATGTTTAGTAAAGGTGTAAATTGATGAGAAATGTGGGCTGTTATGAGTACATATAAGGTTTGACTAGGCTTGGGTAACCAAGAAAATAAGTGCATTTCATTTATGAGCTTAGGGACTATTTTGCAAATATGTAAAAGATTAGGGGCAAAATTATAAATTTTTCCAAAGTATGAATTATGGGCTATTTAGCCAATGTGATTACTAAATAAGCTTAATTTGTCATTTTAGATCAAGAAACATGAAGCCTGGATCGAAACTGAGAAAAGAACAAGGTGGTGGATTAAATTACATATTACCCGCATTTTTGGATCTGAGGTAAGTTGTGTGTGATAAATTAGCATTATGTATTATGAAAATAATGTTATGAATTTGTATGAAATTTATGTTATTTCCATGAGATTTATTGATGTGATTTTATAAAGAAATGATGAAGTTATTATAGAGAAATCCCGGTTAAATTTTAAGGATACGAAGGATACTGTAGTCATGACATGAGATTTAGAAGGTCCCCGTATAAGACCATGTCTAGGACATGGCATCGGCATTGAATTGAGATCCCATGTAAGACCATGTCTAGGACATGACATTGGCATCAACATGCGATCTCGTATAAGACCATGTCTGGGACATGGCATCGGCACTGAGACGAGATTTAGATCCCTTGCAAGACCATGTCTGGGACATGGCGTTGGCATCTAAGAGTGATCTCGTATAAGACCATGTTTGGGGCATGGCATCGATATCAGTTTACAATCTCGTATAAGACCATGTCTGAGACATGGCATCGACATCGATATGAGATCTCGTGTAAGACCATATTTGGGATATGGCTTTGGCATTGACATGTGATCCCATGTAAGACCATATCTGGGATATGGCATTGGCATCTTACCATGAGAATGACATTTCGAGTATCCTTCGGTATTCCAAGTAATTTAACGAGAAAAGTATTTAAGTCGATGAATATAACGAGACAGACTAAAGTTATGTGATGAGTGATACAGGTGCACATGAGTAATTCACAAGAAAAGAAAACGAAATGATATGAATATGTCGGTAAGAAGGAGCATGAGTAAGCCATGTTAATGAGTAGAGATATTTATGTGATGTTCATGATACCATATTTGGATGTTAATTAATGATTTACGTTGCTATTTATTTCATGCAACTTACTAAGCATTTATGCTTACTCCCTCTCTTTTCCTTTTTCCTTGTAGTATTGCCAACATGCTCGAGGATCAAAAAGGACGTCGGAGCTCGGAGTCACACTATCAAACATTTTATTTTGGTATAGTAAAGTTTAATCATTTTGAGTATGGCATGTATAGGAACTAGGCCTTTTTGCTATGTGTCATATTGGTTAGCCATATGTGTTGGCTACAAATGTTACTTGAATCATGTTGTAAATGGCCACTAGAATTGACTAATATTGATTAAGTTAAAATTATGCAATGTTGATGTAGTTCATAAAAGTACAAGTTTGTATGCCCAAGTGGAGTAGTGATTGATGAGAATGCATGATAAATGCAATGTGTTGTGGCATGTGAGTGCCTTAATTGTGGGTATTTAGAAGTGTATTTATGCCATGATATGTAATATTGAAATTGGCCTTGTGTTTGGTTAAGTTTTAGGGTGGCAAAGGGCTTGGAAAATAGCCTATAGTTGTCCATACGTGTGGGCACACGGGCGTGTGCCTAGGCCAGTGTGACACACGGTTAGCCCCATGGGCATGTTGATAGGCCGTGTGTCCCCTGCACCTAAATTATGCAAAACAGAATGCCCAATAGTAAACACACGGGTAGAGACACGGCCGTGTGTCTTAGCCTTGTGGAGAGCACAGCCTAGCATACGGGCGTGTGGCTTGGCCTTGTGCCCCTAAATGTTTGGTCACGTCATAAATAGAATACTCAAGTTTTCACACACAGGTGAGGACACAGACGTGTCATTGCCGTGTGAGGGATACGGGCCATGGACACGGGCGTGTGCCAGGCCGTGTGAAAACCCCTGTAGGTTCGAAATGAAAAAAAATTGACACGGGCCAGGGACATGGGCATGTGTGACCACACGGCCTACCCACACGTGTGTGTCCCATCCTACACGGGCGTGTAGCTCTGTTTTAAGCAAAAAATTTCTAAGTGTTTGAAAGTTTCCGATTAAGTCCCAAACCATGCCTGATGTAAGTTTTGGGCCTCGTAGGCCCATGATAGGGATATCAAGAGAATGAATGAAAGATTTTAGGTTCTAATGAGATTTATGGCCCGACGTTTTAAAATTAAGCATTGTTTAAGTACGGTAATGCCTCATACCCCGTCTCGACGTTGGGCTCGGGTAAGGGATGTTGCAATATCCTTAATTGGTTGATTTGTCGTGACAACAATAGGATGAGCTTGAAAGTAGGGACGCAATTTGTGAGCTGCAACAATCAGAGCAAAAATAAGTTTTTTCATTTTCGAATACCTTTGCTCTCTGTTCTGCAATACTTTACTGAAGTAGTAAATCGGGTATTGGCGAGCTCTTACTGTACTGATTAAAACAACCAAAATAGTCTCCTATACGAGGTGACATCAACAGTGATGAGGATGTGAAGTATTCCTTAGGTTTTTCAAAAGCCATCTAGCACTTTTTAGTCTAAGAAAAAGAAGTTCTCAAGGCTTTGAAAAAGGGCAAACTTTTATCTGGCATTCTGGAGACAAATCTATTAGTGTGACCACCCTCTCCATTAAACATTGTATATCTTTAATTGTATTTAGGGGAGGCATATCCAAGATGGTATGAATCTTATCTGGATTAACTTCAATTCTCCTCTCTGAGATCATGAAGCCCAAAAATTTGCTAGCTCTAACACCAAAAGCATACTTTTCAAGATTAAGCTTCATGTTGTGAGCTCGCAGAACTGCGAATGCCTCTGACAGATCTCTAACATGCCCTTTCAAAGTAGAAATTTTTACTAACATATCCTCAACGTAAAGTTCAATACTCCGTCCAATTTGCTCCTAAAAAATCCTATTCACCAAACTTTGATAGGTCGCACTTGCACTCTTTATACCGAAAGGCATGACCTGATAGCAAAAAAGGCCCTTCTCAATAATGAAGGTTGTCTTATCTTGATCCTCTAGGGCCATAGATATCTGATTATAGCCTAAGACACCGTCCATAAAACTCATAAAATTATGCCCCAAGGATGTATCAACCAACCTATCAATTGAAGGTAAGGGAAAACTATATTTAGGGCAAGCTTTGTTAAGATTGATGAAGTCAATACACACCCTCCACTTACCATTAGTCTTCTTCACCATCACCACATTCAAAACCGAATCAGGGTACGTGACCTCTCTAATAAATCTTGCTAACAACAACTTTCCCACCTCTTTCCTTACAACTTTATCCTCTTATGGAGCAAACTTTTTTCTTCTTCTGCTTATCTGGTTTAATCTCAAGAAGAACATTTAACTTGTGAACCATTACTTGAGGGTCCACCCCAGGCATATTCGCGGCTAACCATGCAAAAACATCAGAATTTTCCCTTAAGAAATGAGCCAAATCTTCATTTTCTTTTGCTGCTAATGTTAACGAAATTATTACTATCTTGTCTGTATCATTGTAATGTTTCCATAGCTTTTGCTACTTCTGGTTTCTTAACTTTCTCCTCACTCATTGTATCCAAACTGTTCCAATCCAAAACCTTACATTCCACGCTTGCTTTTTGTGACCTCTATCCTTGTTGCACTTGTTTACTTTACTGATAGCATGTGGCATTGCCTGGTTGTTCGTTGATCAGATTGCATGAAGCCTACTCCTATTTTTGTAGGAAATTTGATCTTTATGCAGAAAGTTGCCACCATCATTTATGGGACGCTCAAAAATAGCATTGTATATCATGGGACGATCAACCACAAAAAACTGGATATACTCTTTCAATGTGTGCTCGCCATCCCCCAGGATAATAGGTTAAGTGATACAACCCTTTACCTCAATAGGATAGTTTCTAAACCATACAACAGGCTTGCCTTTTTTAACGCTTTCACTTTCAACCATATTTTTTGATAAGTGTCCCAAGTTAACAGCTCAACAGCACTTACACTATCAACTAGTATCTTCTTTACCTCAAATCCTTTAATGGCTGCCGACACAACAATCGGTCCATTTCTCTTATCATCATAAACTAATGCCACATTTTCATTACTAAAGTCCAACTTCCATTCTTCTTGTTAGCACAACCTTTTTGGTGAGCTAACTGAAATAACACTCCTAAGGTGAGCCTTCCTCTTCGCATTGGAGGTTGCCTAGTCTTCATCTATCTCAATTATCACATGAATAGTTCTTCTCACCTTCTTCTTACCCCTAGCCTCAATCTTTAAACTTTGCTTTGGTTGATCAATACTCTAAGCGAAAAAATCTTTAAGTTCACCATTCTTGATTACTTCATTAATAGCGTCTTTTAAGGAAGAATAATTCTGTCTTATGTCCCTCATCTTCGTGGAAAGCACACCTATCCTTTGAGCTCGACCTTCTTGTATTATGCCTCATAGGTGGAGTAATTGACAAGTTGCCAAGACTCTTTACTTGGCTAAGGATATAGGCACGCATGGCATTCAAAGGAGTACAAATCTCAAATTTACCATAAGGAAGGTCCCTCATCGGTGGTTAGGCTGACACCTTTGAAACACTTTGGATGATTCATTTTGTGATTGTCTCTTTTATTGTCTCCCATCTTGTACATGCAGAGAATAAGAAGATGATCCTTGGCGCCTGTGAACTTCCTCTATGTTTTTTGAATGTCTGTCATCCCACTAGAAAGTACCTTGGGCTACTCTCTTGATCTCTTCTACCTTAGCAAATTTGAAAACCCTCTCATACAAATCTGCCAAGCTCTATGGCCTATTATTAGTGAATGAGTATTGCACATGCTCATTTAAAACTCCTATAAAAAAACATATATGGCCCACTGGTCCTTCAAATTTTTTATATTTAACGTTGCTGCATGAAAATGCTTGATATAATCTTGCAAGCTTTCCTCTTCTCTCTGTTTGACGGACATTAAGCCCATACACATACTCATTATTGCCCTATGTGCCCGAAACCTCCCTAAAAACATCTGACCCAATTGTGAAAAACTTTTGATGGAACCTTGTGGAAGGGATAAATACCAATCATTTGAACTTCCTTTCAGGTTGTTGAAAAAGCCTTACACTTTGCTGCATCAAAGGCTCCCAACACATTCATAAAATCATTGCACTGCATGAGATATGCTCTAGGATCTTGGAACGACGAAAATATGCAAGTGTACACAATCGTAACAAGTAATAAAGTGATAAGTAAATGTCGAGTTATCGTACCCATAGGGGCTGTGAAAAGAATTATTTATAAACGAAATGTTAAAAACACTTTGGTGAAGAAAAATATTTTGATTTGAAGAAGTGGTTAAGAGCTAGGATTTAACAAAGTAAAATAAATAAAAGTAAAATAAAAGTTCCAATGCACGATTTCAAAAGATGATTTTAATCAAGATGATATAATTGTGTTATATTAATTACATTTCTTAACTTAGAATTATCAAACTCATGATTATGTTGTTACGAATAAATTTACCTCAACTCAGTATTTTGCTAACTTATGAACCTACTTACCTACCAAAATCCATTTATCTCTTTACTATATCTCTATGTCAATTCAACCGATTAAAGAAATTTTAATAAGCAAATGTGTTAATGCACATATATACTTATGAAATCATAATAATCTCTTGTACATATCTCTATGCCAATTCAAACAATTATTTCAATCTCATAAGCACATAAAAGATTACGTGAGGTAACAATGTATTTCTACCTTGAAACAGTTTAATCACAATAATCTTGCAAGTTATGCAAGGCTAATGTATTGTTAGATACCGCTGCTAATTTAATCCTCAGCTACCTTAGATGATTAAACATGCACGCATTAAGTATTGTGTCAATTAATTACAATTTTAATCCGTTTAAGTAATTAATTCATAAGTTACCTTACAATTGTAATGCAATAATAACTTAGTCATAGTTTTACTTAATCAAACATCTTACCGAGGCCTATAACGGCATAAACACAATTTTAATAACTTAAATAGACGAATTGCAATCAACCTAACACAAATTAAATTTAAGCCATATTAATTAAATTAAAGACATCACAAATATTTATATACATGTTCATCATCACAACAACATAATTAAAAGGATAGGGAACAAGAATCAAATCCGATGTTTTTCTGTGGCTTGACTAGTTTCCTCCACTCCTCATTCTTTACTTGTTCTTGTTGAACTGAGGCTTCTACAAACACTTGAATGCTGCTCCAAATGGTGGTTGATTGAATATTTTTCAAGAGGTGAAATCGGAAAGGGAATAAGGCAGAAAATGAAGAATAATGGAAAGGAATAAAGATTGAAAAATAAGAGAGAAGTGAAGAGATGAGAAGGGTTAAGATGTTTTTGAAGTGAGTAGCCAAGGGGGTATTTATAGGTTGAAAAGGCTGCTAAAAATAACCAAAATCAGCAGCCAAAGACTCCCTCCATTGCTGGCCACACATGTGGCATGTTTGAAGACTTCAAACATTCTATTTTAAGGTAAGGGCAAATTTAGAAAGGCATAAATAGTGGAGGGGTTTGAATGCAATGTGAAGGAGTCTTCAAGGGCCATTTTTCAAGCCAAATAATCATCCAAGAAAACAGATTGGATCAGCATGTAGGACGATTTTGGGCTGCCCAATGTTCGGTTGGATCGGTTTTCTCAGTTCAGCTCAATTAGGCCCCTTTTCATAATTAATTAACAATAATTTATTAACCCAAATTAAATTAGATTAAAATTAAAATGAATTATATTATGAATTAATACACATAATTTGGACCGTCTTAGGCTGAAAAACTAATTCTCCTTAATACTTCAAAATTACTTCTCAGTCTAAATTATGATCCAAATTATGTGTATTAATTCATTACTCGTCCAAAGTAATGCACAAATTTGAAAAGAATTATGTTTAACTTATGCCTTCATATGTTGAGCCTAGCAATTTCTCTCAACTAATGTAGGTAGCATAGAAACTTGAATCAATAGGTCTTTAAAAAGGGTTGTAATGTGGCTAGGCTAGGGGTAGGTAAAAGATAGATAAATTTAGGCTAAAAACCCTAGACTCAGCTTCAATCGGCCCTTCGGAATAATTATATTCAATTCACCAACTTACTTTGCTTTCACGTGCTCTTTTGTACATCTATTTTCTTTCAAGTACATATGCTCTTATTTTGTTCTTTTTCTTCTCTTTTCTTTTCTTTTTATGAGCATCTTATTGTAGGTACTAGAATTTTTTTTTGAGCATTTGGTACTTCCTTTCAACCTTATTTTGAAAGAATATTCTAAATAGTACCGAGTCTAGTGTTTGGGACAATATAAAGATAATTAAAAGAGAAGTGATGGCTAAATATTGCAAGGGTTCACATAAAATTAGGCCATATAGTCTCAAAGTTGGGTTTCAAGGGATAAAAATTCATCATGGTTAGCTTGAAAGGCTCAAACGATTCGAACAAAATTTGCCTAAATCATTTTCAACTTTCCATGCTTCCTAGGATTTCACCTTAAGAAACTACTAAGTCAATTTTAGAGACTTAAACTTTCATGCACGCCTAACTTTCCTAAGGAACTAAAAACTTTATGGTATGGTTTGCATGTTTTATTAAAAATACATTTATGTCATATTTCAGTTAACATAACAATTATTTAAATAATCAAACTTTATTCATACTGAAGTTTAGCATACTTAACAAAATTTAAAAATTTTTAACAAAATATAACCTAATCATAACTGAAAGAAAAATTTATTTTGAGTGGAAATAATTTCAAATTTTCGGTCCCCCTACTTAAGATGAACAATGTCCTCATTGTTAAAAGTGAATAGATACTATACACCAGGTAAAATTTTAGAAAAGAGGAGGTGAGTCAATTTGACTGCTTAAGTACCAAGCTCTATCTAGATCCAATCCTAGACATGTATATATCTATTGCCACACTTTGTATTTTGTACTTTGTTCATTTTTATTTATGATTTCCACTTCTTATTTTATTATGCAAAAAATAAAAATCCTAATAGAACCTAATCCTAAAACATTAAATAACCTAGGAAAAAATGAAATAAAGTAAGATCCTTTTTATTTATTTCCAAATCCCTCAGAATCTGACTTATATTTTTCCTTCATTGACATTGGAGTCCATGGTTCGAGTATGAAGTCCGGAAATTCAGGCACAAAAACAAACGGGTTATGAAATATATATTTAAATGCATCTCTGATTGAGTCATCCCATATTTTTAAGTATCTCTAATAATCTTGTTGCTGCAACGACATGTGCTAGATAAAGGGACTCTCAGCGTCGAACTTAGGAAATCTTTTAAGGATGGTTTCAGTTTTGGGCAGGTAGGTGAGTAGTTGAGGGTAAGGTTTAGATTTGAAGAGGGTGGTGGTTTTAAGGATAGTTTAGGTGCAGTAGTTGGTGACTTCAAATAAAGGTGTTTGGGGTGGTGATTCAGGGAGTTAAGGGCTACAAATTAAGGGGTTAAGTGAGATGCACTATTGGGCTACTTAGGAGTGGTAGTGGAAAAAGGTAAGAGCTATAGGTCTGTGCAGAAAAGGGTTGAATATTTCCCTTCTTAGTAGTGTCTTAAGCCTAATGGCAACTCCCTTTTGGATCCTAAGCTCATGTACTGAAAATAAACTAAAAAAAAACTCAAAGAAATTAGTGTTTGGATTAAAAGTTGACCCTTTATTAAACAAAACAAATACTTAAATTCTTTGGGCTACTTAGAAAAATGTTTTTTTTTTTGAAAAATTACATTAAATTAAACTCCCAGGAAAGACTAGAGGGGTGACGGATGGTTCCACTTAAGTCCCAATCTCCTAGATAGAGTTTTAATTAATGTAATGAACTAAAGAAAATTTTATCTAAGTTTACCATTTTATTCAAATGAGAGAAAAAACTAAAAATGTAAAATAACGATAGAGATAGTGAAGAAAAATCCCTCCATTTTATTCAGGATCGTCATTGACCATGGTGGTGTCAAATGGCCATTTGTCATACCAACCATAACCATCTAGGAAGTAATCATATTCTTTCCCATCAATCTGTCCAACATCTTATTAAGGAAAGAAAACCTAGAATGATATTTCCTAGTAGCCTTGTTTAACTTCTTGTAATTCTTACAAATCCTCCAACTCATGACTCGAATATGTGAAGTAATCCATCTAATACCCTTTTTTGTACCTTTCCAAAATTATAAGTGCCTCTTCTTCTTGATCTTTGGTGAACTCAGCTGAAATAATGACAAGTAAAGTCGAAGGTAGACCCAAATAGTCACATTTCAAATGAGGAGACAAAATCTTAAGTTCCAATTTAGCTGGCTCTTCAATCAACAACTTTGGTTGCGTATACTCCTGATGATAACTCTAATGATTCGAGTGGAACTTCTTGAGTGAATTCCTTCGAATTAGCTTCTAACCAAGCCAAAGAATCATTGTCTCCATCATCACTTGGTGAATCCTCCAGTAGAATATGTTCTAATGGATCGTCTAAAGAATTGAGCTCCAACTCTGTAGAGCAAACGATTCCATCTTGGAAATAGTAGAGCAGTCTTCAACTATATTTAGGTATTTAACAGCATTGATGTCATTAAAAATCACCTCATCATTAAAGATTTCATTCAACTAAATATCATTTTGTTGCTTCTAGAATCATTGAGGATATGGAAGTGATGGAATCTTAGCTTTAACCCAACAACTCTTCTGTGGAAATTTTTTTGTATCTGACAAGGGTGTTAGGTAATCAAAACTAACGGGTTTAGAGTTTACCTCATCAAAGATCACCGTATTTGACTTTTGTGGAATAGGAGTTTCAACACTTAGTTGAACTTCTTCTTTTCCTTGAGCTATAACAGGCTAATCTTGAACCTCAACCACCTTAGGCTCTAATGTCTTTCCACTTGGCAAAGAAACTGCTTTGCAATGTTCTTTGCCCAAAATTCTTAGATTTTCTGTGTTGCTCGGCCAAATACCTTGGGGTTTATTCCGAAGTTCATTGGTTAGCTAACCCATTTGATTCTCCAAATTTCTTAAAATGTTATCATTCTTCGCTATGTATGCGTTCAACAGATTCTCAAGATAACTTGAAGATTCAGTTGGTGGGGGTTGTTGCACTTGTTGAGAATATTCCGACAGATAATTTGGTCGAAATGGCATAACAGAGTCGCTATGGTTCACCCATTGATTACTTCATGGAGAAATTGGATGATTCTTCTATGAAGAGTTGTAAAAAATTGATTGCGAATCTTTACAATTCTGATTTCCCATGTAATAATTTGACTCTTGATTCGATGGGCAATTTTCAAAGAAATGGCCATGTCCACAGTATTCACAAGAAATATTCTCAAACTGGTTCGGCTGCTGCACTAAAAGATTGCCATTGAAACCATTAACAGTTATGTTCTTAAGCATAGAAGGCATAGAGGATACCTGGGCTGTCAAAGAAGCAAGTGTGTCCGCTTCATTCTAATTATCTCTATTTAGAACTCTAAACTAAATAGAAATAAATTTAATCTATATTAAATCTATTAAATCGATCGATTAAATGAAATCTATAGAAAAAATTTTCTCTATAATTTAGATGTAAAATATACTAAAATATAAAATAAACTAGAAAATAAAAATGGAGTCAGTAATATTAGTAATATTACTATATTAATAGAAAAGAAATATAACTAAGATATAAAAAAGATATTAAATATATAGATAATATATATATATATAATTAAATAAAATTATTATATTCTTAATTATTAGATTCTATCAACATTATAAGACTTAGAAAGAAGGGCTCCATTTGTCGAAGCATCCACCATCTTTCTAGTATGAATGTTGAGACTAATATAGAAAGTCTCTATTTGAACCTAGCAAGGAATGCCGTGATGAGGACACTTCCGTAATAACTCCTTGAATCGCTCCCATGCTCCATATAAAGATTCTTCATCAAGTTGCTAAAATAAAGTGATTTCATTTCGGATCTTGGTGGTTAAAGATGGAGAGAAATATTTCATTAAGAAATATTCAACCAACTCTTGCCATATAGTTATGGAATTGGACGATAGGGAGTTCAACTACGCTCGTGCTCCATCTCTTAAGGAGTATGGAAATAATCTCAGTCTCAAGGCGCCCTTGGTCACCCCGACTAGTTTAAATGAGTCACTCACTTCCATGAATAGCCAAAGATGAAGATCTGGTTCTTCAGTAGGAATCCCACTAAATTAACCCATATTTTACAACATTTGGAACATGATCGGCTTTAGCTCGAAATGTTGTGCCTCGATTTCGAGTCTCTTAATACTCGGATTGAGCTCATTGAATATAGGAATGGCATATTATTGAATGACACAGTTTCTTTCATTGGCAAGAATGTTCTTCTTTTTTATCAGAAGTCCTTTCAATGTTAGGGTCTATGGGGAGTAAGTCAATAATTTGATCAATACTCATAAACACCTGAAACGAACATAAAAAATGGAATTAAAATTTAATAGAAAAAAATAGACCAAAATGCAAAATTAACAATTTGACAAATAATGTCTTTTAAAACAGTCCCTAGCAACGGTGCCAAAAACTTGGAATGAAAAAAATTTGCAAGTGTACACAATCGCAACAATTAATAAAGTGACAAGCAAATGTCGAGTTATCGTACCCATAGGGATTGTGAAAAGAACTATTGATGAATGCAATTTTAAAAACACTTTGGTGAAGAAAAATATTTTGATTTGAAGAAGTGATTAAGAACTAGGATTTCAAAAATAAAATAAATAAAAATAAAATAAAAGTTCCAATGCACGATTTCAAAAGATGATTTTAATCAAGATGACATAATTGTATTAGATTAATTACATTTCTTAACTTAGAATTATTAAAGTCATGTTTATGTTGTTATGAATAAATTCACGGCAACTCAGTAATTTGCTAACTTATGAACATACTTACCTACCAAAATCCATTTATCTCTTAACTATATATATGTCTTAGCCGATTAAATAAATTTTAATAAGCAAATGTGTTAATGCACATACGTACTTATGAAATTAAAATAATCTCTTGTACATATCTCTATGCCAATTCAAAAAATTAATTCAATCTCATAAGCACATAAAAGATTACGTGAGGTAACAATGTATTTCTACCTTGAAACAGTTTAATCACAATAATCTTGCAAGTTTTCAAGGCTAATGTATCGTTAGATACCGTTGCTAATTTAATCCTCAGCTACTTTAGATGATTAAACATGCAGTCATTAAGTATTGTGTCAATTAATTACAATTTTAATCCGTTTAAGTAATTAATTCATAAGTTACCTTACAATTGTAATGCAAGAAAAACTTAGTCATAGTTTTACTTAATCAAACATCTTATCGAGGCCTATAACAACATAAACACAATTTTAATAACTTAAATAGATGAAATGCGATCAACCTAACATGAATTAAATTTAAGCCATATTAATTAAATTAAACATATCAACATCACAAATATTCATAGACATGTTCATCATAACAACAACATAATTAAAAGGACAGGGAACAAGAATCAAGTCCGGTGTTTTTCCGTGGCTTGACTAGTTTGCTCCACTCCTCCTTCTTTGCTTGTTCTTGTTGAACATGTAACACCCCTTACTTGTATCTGATGTCGAGACAGGGTGCGAGGCGTCACCTTACTAAAACACTTGCAAACAGTCAACTGAAGCCAATGAAATGTGACCCAATTTAAAACTTTTTCAAACATGGGCTTACAGTCTTTCATATGGGCCTACGAGGCCTAAAACATGATTTGGAAACAATCTGAGACCATTTTGGGTACTTGAGAAAGTTTCAATAAAAATTACTAAAAACAGGGGACACGCCCGTGTGGCCTCTAGACATGGTAGTGCTGATGGCCCGTGTGGTTCACACGGCCTAAGCACCTAGGAACACGCTCATGCCCCTTGCCCGTGTAGATTTATTTTCTAAAATCAAACCTATAGGGGTTTTCACACAGTTTGGCACACACCCGTGTGCTCAGCCCGTGTCCCTCACAAGGTCATGACACGCCCGTGTCGCAACCCATGTGCAAAAACCTTAAAATTCTGTTTCTGGCGTCAGTAATCACACGGTCGTGGTACACACCCGTGTGCTCAGCTGTGTCCTTCACATGGTTGAGACACACGGCCGTGTCTTATGCCCGTGTGTTTACTACTGGGCATTTAATTCTACCAATTCATGGTGTAGGGGACACACGACTTAACCACAACTGTGTGCCACGCACGACCTAGACACACGTCCGTGTGTCTACCCGTGTGGACAAAATAAGGCTATCTACCAAGCCTCTTTGCCAACCTGAAACAAGGTCAAATATATATCAAACATAACAAGTCTCCAAGACTCAAACAAAAGCCATAATTTGGCAACCACACAACTCAATATAAATTATCCAACCATGCATTCGATCTATTACTGCTAGCACATACAATCACTCATGCTAAATTCTCATTCTTGAAAACATCATCATTTGTTTTTAAGAACCACTGTCAAAAATTAGCCAATATCTTTGCCTTTATACAAAATGAAGTATTTCAAATTCAAGCCAACACATTTGATCCAAAAAAAAAATACGACATTTAACAAAAGAATAAAATCCTATACATGCCATATTCTCAAAATGCTAAAATTAACTATACCATGTGCTTTGGATGGTAGTGTGAATGAAGCCTCCGACGTACTTTGATCCATGAGCTAACTAGTCCACACTATAAGAAAATAAAAGACAACAATTTACCATGCTAAGACATGCTTTCAATACATCATAGTTTATGCATGATACAAAGAATGGCCATAACATAACTTACTCATTCTTATCCATTTCTAATTATACACCATAAGTTCGAGTTCATATTTCATACATTTCATATAGGTAACTGCACCACTCACAAGATCATCATAATATCTCTCAATCTTAATACAACTTAAATTTCTTGTTGAACCATTTAGAATATGAAAGGATATTCAATAAGCCTTAAACATAGGGTATCAAGCCGATGCCATGTCCCAGACATGGTCTTACACTAGCTCACATATCAAGTCGACGCCATGTCTGTAACGCCCCAAAAATCCTGAACTTTCCTTTTTCGATTTTGATGTGGAGTATGTGTTTGATATTTTTAGTTAAGTATTAATATGTTAATAGGCCATTGGTTAAGTTTTGAGTTCAAGCTTGAAAGTGGGAAAATTTTAGTTTAATATTAAAGGAACCCTGATCTTGAGTAACTAGGTTGTTAAATAAATGGAGAAGAAATATGACACAAATTACCTTGTGGTCTAGTGGAAAGGTGGCACCACATAGAGAGCATGAGTTGGCGTCATAGGCATGGCAAATAGGATTGGGGTTCAAATCCCTCCTTGCTCAAAAGAAGGGTTTATTTTTGCTCATGAAAAAGCTAGTAGTGGCGTTGGATGCGGACTTTAAAGGGGTGATCAGAAGAGAAATTCAAGGAAATGATAATAGAGAAAACTTAGGAAGAGATTGAGGAGTAGAGCAGTGGAGCCGAATTGGGAATTTGGGGACAGTAAATTCGGCTATAGTATATATAGGTGCCGGTTTTGGGGATTCTAGGCTAATGCCAAATTCTTCCTTTCTATTTTGCCGAAAACACTTTTCTCTCTAAATATCTAAAAGCCGAAATCCCTTATTCTTTCTCTTTTATTTTGTACCGATTTTTTCCCTTCTTTTCTTGTCAAACTCTTTTCTTTCTTGCTTCTAGTTTACCTTCCCTAAAGCCGAATATCTTTTGGCCAAAATTCTGTGGTGTCGCCGCTTTTTCTTCAACGTTGGCCGATCAGTTCTTGTGTAAGTACTTTACTTTCTTTTAGTTGGTCTTTCTAGCACCGATTCTATCCCTCCCTTACTATTTCTAAATTGGTTTTGGTAGGGGATTAGTATCGAATCTCGAATTTCAGATCTCTGCCGAATTGCTCATTAAGCGTTTTGGGGTTTTGGGTAAGTATTCCTCTTTTATTGGTTAAGGTTGGCCGAATGGTCATGAATGGTTTAAAGATGACTTAAAATGATTGCAAGTCACTTGTTTAGTTCTTAATGATTAAGATTGAGGCAGATTTAAGAAATACTCATGATTAGTGATCAAAGAAGGGCTGTTAAGGCTTGTCGTCCAAGGTAAGGCAAAGGTGGGACTAAGATTTTTGGTGATAGTATTTGATAAGTGTGTGATTAATCGATGAGTGACATCATTTGTAGGTTCGTGGCTAAGGAAATCACATAACGTTTTATTACCAGGTGTAGTTACACTACACACACAAGATAGATCGACAAATCTCGAAATGCCGAAAAGCTAAAAGTTTGGCTACAGTAGTCATGCGAGTGCACGAAAACTCGTATGAGGGTAATCGATACGTTATCAAAGGCCCCATGAGCAATCTCATGGACTTGGGTCACGTTTTGGCCAACCGAGCCAGAATGGGCCAAATGGGCCCGACAGGCTCGTGGGGCCCAAATCAACAAAGATTGATAAGTTGATAATAAGTGACGAGCTAATAAAGTTTGTTGAATGGTTTGGAATGGATTAGGCCTAATGGGCCCTATAACTGTGATTGGGCCTAATGGGCTATATAAATGTGATTGGGCTTGATGGGCTATATGAATGTATGAAAGCATGTGGACTTGCTAGGATTTTATAATGGACTTTTAGGTCTAGTTTCTAATGAATCCTTAAGCGGGCATAAAACTTAATTAATTTATCAAGTGCGTAAGTGGACAAGTCATGAGGTTAGAGTGTGGCAATGGGCATATGCATGTCTAGGATTGGATCTAGGGAGAGCTTGGTACTTAAGCGGTCTTAATGTCCCACCTCCTATTCTCTAGAATCCTACCTGGTGCATAGTGTCTGTTCGCTTTAGCCAACGAGGACTTGTTGACGGGCCAAAGTTCGTAATTAAAACCCATACTATTAAGAAATTACCAAAATACCCTTATAAGGTAGGAATTACCCAAATCACCCTTGTAGGATAAAATGACTAAACTACCCCTATGTGAAACATGAAAGATTTACGCATGACACGTGGATATTTGCTGCATTCATATAATTTTATGTTGCATGTGGGTGGGAATTATGGAATGGTGGAAGAATTGAGGATCACATGGTTGCTTGACGACTGTGGATCCACCGATGGCTTTTAAGCCCAATATATGATTAGCAGCTTTGCTACAACGTTAGGTAATACCGCAACCAGCGCTACCCTTAGATTGTATCGGATGGGTTGGTCGATATGGTTATACCCACATAGTGTGTTTCAGTTGGATGAAGATGTTGTGTAGAGGATGGATGGGTAGGATTCTTGCATATCTGATTGCTTTAATTTTGTGCTATTATTGTATTGGGCTTAGGCCCAAGATGACTTGTGTTGCATGATATATATTGTTGCCTAAGGTTGTACACACTGAGTTTTTGAAAACTCACCCCCTCTTTTATTTTATTTTTCTTAGATGAACCTTAGTAGGCAGTTCGATGGATGGAGGGACTCAGAGGTGGCCAACTAGCAAGACGATTTAGACTTGTTTTTAATCTCTAAGTATTTTGATTATCTTAGTCCGAATTGTAATAAGGCCTTCCCTCTGGTTATTATTTCATTATTGGTTACTAAGCTTTATATACATTTGAAATGAAACATGGATTTAGTTATTTCAAACACCTTTCAAGTTTTTCTGAAATCAATTATTGTTTTTTTTAAATTAAGTTTCCGCAGCTAAAGAGAACTTTTCCAAAGTAACTATTAACACGTAACCAAGAAATAGCTTTTGAATACACCTCATTCTAGAAACAAATACAAACTGGGATTTTACTTGAAATTTCTTTTAGAAGGGTTTTCAATGAAAACAAGGTTTTCGATAAAACACTTCAATACGACACGCTAGATTGGGCCCTAACGTCCGGGCCGGGTTTGGGGTATAATGTCCCAGACATGGTCTTACACTAACTCTCAATGTATTGAGGTCGATGCCATGTCCCAGACATTATCTTACACTGACACATCTCCAAGTTGATGCCATGTCCCAGACATAGTCTTACACTAGCTTGCTTGACAAGGCCGATGCTATGTCCCAGACATGGTCTTACACTAGCACTCGTATCGACCCTAGCGTCACAATATGAATATCCATTCTACTCTTAAAGTTCAACCGGGCTCTATTAGATAGGTATTCATCACTTCATGACTAAAATCATCATGTAGCAAATCATGCTCGATAAAAGTTCTCATGTAAATCTTATAGACACAATTAGTCAATTTAAACCAATCAATGATTTCATGAAAAATTATTGTAACACCACTTACCTAGTTTCGATGCTGGAACCGAGTACGAGGCATTACCAAATAATATCATGACCATTCATACAAAATCGAGCAATACAATTTCGTTCTAATTTAAGACTTTTACATAATATATCATACGATCCTTAAAATGGGCCTATGGGGCCCAAAACATGATTTAGGAGTGGTCCGAGAACAAACCGAGAACTTAGAAAAATCTTGGAAAACTTGGCAAAAAATAAGGCACATGCCCGTGTGAAACAGGGGCACACCCGTGTGGGCAGGCCCTGTTGTAACACCCCTAACCCATATCCATCGCCGGAATAGGGTTACGAGGTATTACTACACAAAGCTAACAATTTATATCCAATTTCACACATTCAAATGATAATCAAATTGCATGAATCAAAAATAACCATTAGCTATACATACGACATTCGAAAACCTTTACTTCTCAACTTATAGAAACAACTACGAAATTCTCATCCTTTTTATTTGTACATATAACTAATATCAAATAGTGACCTAATTACTATTACTAATAGCCGATTGTACTAACTTAGTAATATAAATCATTCAACATAAACATAACTCATTATTTAAACATATGAGCACTTATTAAGTTTCAAAAGTGATTACTTATCAATGGGCATAGCCGAATCTCTTGATAACAAAGCAAACTACTATTAAGTCATATTACACATTTAACACCATTGAAAACTTATACTACTTCATTTAACCATACATGAATAATAAGATTTTTATCTTACTTAACCACTTAAACATATCTATCAAAATATGTAGCCATTTTCGCATGGCTTAAATATATACATGTTCAAAACATAACTTGTTTTCAAAAGAGAGTTAAGCCTATACATGCCATTTTTCAAAATATAGACTATTTTAAAATACCAAAACAGTGACGATAGTATGGATGACTTCAGCGTAGATCCCCGAGCTCATAGCTTCTAACCAAGATCTATAAAATAAAGAAGAACACAAATATTCACAGTAAGCAATTAAGCTTAGTAAGTCTCAAGTAATTTAATACCACTAGATTCAATTATACGCATTATGCAAGTATAACACTACTTAGCCGAACATGTAGGACAGTATATATTTACTTATAACATGTCACTCCATTTAACTTTAAATTTATATAATCAGGAGCATTTTAATATTTCCATGTCAACTTTAATTCAATCAAAACGAACAAAATACAATATCATATCCACATTTAATTTTCCATGGTCATAATCACATATAAACATCATATACTTCCACAAATCATTCCACAAGGACCAAGTGTTCATATATGAACATAAACATAGAATCACTTCACATATACTTCGCATTCATCATCTAATTCACTTAGTTCTCATGTGCATAAATAGGTTATACATACCTGGATAACTTAATTAATTAAACAAATCCACATGCAGTATTAGCACAAAGTCTCATAGCATTACACTTTTATTAGTTCACCGACATTTAGCCTGCTAGGTAACAACCTAAATTCATCACCGGCATAAAGCCTGCTAGACTTTCACAGCCTGAAACACATTCACCGACGTTTTATTTGCCTGCTAGGCTCTAAGCCCGATATATCACCAGCTTATAGCTTGCTAGGTCAAGGACCCGAATCAGAACTCAAGGAAAATCTAATAAAGTCGTAGCCGTACCATGGTCAAGTGCATATGCATGTCACATTTTACAACCACATTAATCAAATTCACGTCCTATGAATAGGAACACATACTAATCTTGTCCTTATAACACAATCACATTCATTAAGTATAAGTATCAATCGAGTATATATATATATATTATAAATCTCAATTCACCTTTCTTTCACATTTGTTTAATGCCTATTACTCAATCCTAACACTTTCCACAAAGCTTAACTTAAATCATACTTGCCATTCGGCCATATAAGCATAATTCACTCATCATAATACATCTTTTAGCACACCTTATTATCATATACATTTCAACTTGCATCAACTAGCCACATTCGGCTTATACCATCAAATCAATTCATATTCGACACATTGACTATATAAAATCAAATTTCTTCCTCACTATATTCATTTAACATTTAAGCATATAGAAAGAATCAAGTCTAAACACTTAAGAACTTACCTCAGTTGATAGTAATTGATAAGCTCACTACTCAACAAGCTTTGTTTTTCCCCGGTCTGAATTTGTTCCCTTATGTTCTTGAGATTAATAAAAAAATAAACAATTTCAACTCATCATAATCGATTTCTCATGTATCATATTCGGCTATAGTCTATTTCATTCAAGACAAGGAAAAACAATCACTTACTTAATAATGTATATATATATATATATATACACAACAAAAACTCATTTCCAACATCTCAATATACTTTAACCTAAGCAAGGATTTATGCAAAATAATTACTTTTGCTGAATTTGTTTCATGCTCTACTACGTTCATCTACGATTTTAAATTATCAATTCAGCTTCCCACAACTCAAATATTCAAGCCTCACATTTGGAAATGACATTTTTCCATTCAAGAAGTAAATAATCTCATATATGATGATACATATGGCGAATCTCATTTCCTGCCCCTTTCTATATGCATCAATTTAAATCACTCATTATTAAAAAATCATTTTTGGCAATTGCAACAACTAAATTAACAATTAAACATCATCTTATCATCGAACGCAAGGTTTCACCACTTAACCACATTGGCCGAATACCTTCTAAGGTTACCAAAAGCACAACATTTGCTCAAATCCTCATTTAAGTTCACATTCGGCAACACACATACAATTTCTAGAAAAATTAAGCATTCGTTTCTAGCATTTAGCATAAACTCCACTCGGTACTACTCTAGCTAATTACCATTAACCATTTAAGCCACATATATCAATTTAGCTAGCTCAAACTTCACCTTTCTACCATTTTTATCTAAAACATCAAATCACCATCCCTTTAGCAATTATCATTCATGGCCGAATGTATATTTTGTCACCAACTCAAAAATTAACATTTGGGTTATGATGAGAACTTAACCACCAACTCAATTTCACAAAATTTAAAAGAAATAACATGAAATCCTACCTTAATTAGTCTTTAAGATGGCCGAATGCCCTTGTTCTTTTCCCTTCTTCTTTCACTTTGTATTTTCGACAAAATGAGGAAATGAACATGGCAAAACTTTGTTTTTATCACCCCATTTTATTATATTATAAACATGTTTCCTATTATAACATAATTTAAGTTTATAAATTATTATTATATAAAGCATATAATGCCTTAAACCAACTCCCACTACTGTATACATAAATCAAATGGTTTAATAACCATGCAAATCTTCCACATTGGCAATCCACAATATTCGGTCGCTTTGAAATCTACCTACCACATTTTCAAAGTTTAACAACCAAGCCCTCTTTAATTATTTAACCTCTTAGATGATCAAATTTCCATAGTAACTTTTGGCATATACTAATTCACATATAAAACACACAAGTTATAGCATTAAATAAATTTTCTGACTCGGTTTTGTGGTTCCAAAACCACAATTCCGATTAGGGTCAGAATAGGGCTGTCACAACTCTTCCCCCCTTAGTTATTTTCATCCCCGAAAATTGTACCAGGGAATAGGTTAGGGTAACGTTCTTTCATTAATTCTTCAAGCTCCCAAGTCGCTTCATCAACCCCGTGTTTGAGCCACAATACTTTTACTAGAAAAATTTTCTTATTCCGTAGTTCTTTCACCTCACGAGCCAGAATACGCACCGGTTCTTCTTCATAACTAAAATCAGACTGAATTTCAACCTCTGACAGATTTATCACATGCGAGGGATCGGATCTATATCGACGGAGCATTGAAACATGAAAAACATCGTGAATCTTTTCAAGCTCGGGTGGCAATATTAATCTGTACGCAACTGGCCCAATTCGTTCTGAAATCTCATACGATCCGATAAATCTCGGGCTCAATTTGCCTTTACGGCCGAATCTGAGTACCTTTTTCCAAGGTGAAACTTTAAGAAACACTTTGTCTCTGACTTGATACTCTATATCTTTCTGTTTCAAGTCTGCATAAGATTTCTGACGATCTGATGCTACTTTCAGACTTTCACGGATCACTTTTACTTTCTATTCTGCCTCTTTAATCAAATCAACTCTGTTGATCTTATTCTCACTGAGCTATGTCCAAAACAACGGTGTACGACATTTACGACCGTACAAAGCCTCGTAGGGTGCCATCTTAATACTCGATTGAAAATTATTATTGTATGCGAATTCAACCAAAGGCAAGTATCGTTCCCACGAGCTAGTAAACTCAAGAATGCAACATCTCAACATATCCTCGAGTATCTGAATAACTCGCTTAGATTGACCATCTGTCTGGGGATGGAAAGCAGTGCTAAAATGTAACTTGGTGCCCAACGCATCTTGCAATTTCATCCAAAATCGCGAGGTGAACCTCGGATCTCTATCTGACACAATAGAAGTGGGTAACCCTTGTAATCTTAGAATCTGAGAAACATACAATTCGGCTAACTTATCAAGTGAATAATCAGTACGAATAGGAACGAAATAAGCTGACTTCGTCAATCTATCAACAACAACCCAGATCGCATCTTTCTTGCTTGGTGACAATGGCAACCCAAATACAAAATCCATCGTGACTCGATCCCATTTCCACTCAGGTATCATAATCGGTTGAAGCAATCCCGAAGGCACTTGATGTTCCGCTTTCACTTGTTGACATATCAAACATTTTGAAACAAAGTCAGAAATGTTTCGTTTCATACCGTGTGACCAATATTGACATTTCAGATCGTTGTACATTTTTGTGCTACCAGGATGCACTGACATTTGACTGCTATGAGCTTCGTTCAAAATTATCGGAATAAGCTCTAAATTTCTTGGAACACACAATCAATTTCTGAATCTCAAATAATCATTACCGTCAATTCGAAACCCTAAATCCTCTTTCGAATCACATTGAGCCCATTTAGCAATTAAATCATCATCAACTTTCTGAGCTTCATGGATTTGTTGCATTAACATTGGTTTTGCTTTTAATTCCGCTACTAACACATCATCAGCGGACATAGCCAAATGTACATTCATTGCTCGTAGAGCAAACAATGATTGTCGACTTAGAGCATCAACATCCATATTAGCCTTTCCCGGATGATAATCAATGGCAAGCTCATAATCTTTCAATAGTTCTAGCCACCATCGTTGTCTCAAATTCAAGTCTTTCTCAGTCATCAAATATTTGAGGCTTTTATGATTGGAATAAATATGACATTTCTCTCCGAACAAGTAATGAAGCCAAATTTTCAGAGCGAAAACAATAGTAGCTAATTCAAGATCATGAGTCGGATAGTTTCGCTCGTGAGGTTTTAATTGTCTCGAAGCATATGCAACAACTCTGCCCTCTTGCATCAAAACACATCCTAAACCGTTCAAAGAGGCATCACTAAAGATCACAAATTCCTTACCAGATTCCGGCTAAACTAACACTGGAGCTTCGGTCAAAAGAGCTTTTAACTGATCAAAACTTTTCTGACACTTTTCTGACCACTCAAATTTAACATCTTTTTGAAGCAACTTTGTTAACGATATTGCTATCATCGAGAATCCTTTCACGAACCGTCTATAATAACCGGCAAGTCCCAAAAAGCTCCGAACTTTCGAAACATTCCTTGGAGGTTTCCAATCAAGTATAGCTAAAATTTTACTCGGATCAAGCCGGATACCTGACGCGAATACAATATGTCCCAAGAAGCTAACCTCGCGTAACCAAAACTCATATTTACTGAACTTTGTGTACAACTGCTTGTCCCGTAGAATCTGCAATGCCAATATCAAATGTTCGGCATGCTCAGTTTCATCGCATGAATAGATCAGAATGTCATCTATAAACACAACTACAAACCGATCTAAATACTGTCTGAAAATCCGGTTCATTAAATCCATGAAAACCGCAGAGGCATTAGTGAGCACAAACGGCATCACCAAAAACTCGTAGTGTCCATACCTTGTTCTAAAAGCAGTTTTAGGCACATTAGAGTCTCTAACTCGCAACTGATAATAGCCCGATCTCAAGTCTATCTTCGAAAATACTGAAGCTCCCTTTAGCTGGTCAAATAAATCATCAATTCGCGGCAACGGATATTTATTGTTTATCGTAACTTTATTTTTCACAAACAGCACTGGTGCACCCCAGGGAGAGAAACTCGGTCGAGCAAAACCTCTACTTGTCAATTCTAGCAACTGAGATTTCAATTCTTTTAGTTCGGTTAGTGCCATACGATACGGAGCTATCGAAATTGAAGTTGTTCCAGGTACTAACTCTATACCAAACTCTACTTCTCGAACAGGTGGCAACCCAGGCAATTCTTCGGGGAATACATCCTGATATTCACAAACCACAGGTACGGTTTCAAGCTTCCTTTCTGATACTTTACTATCTAGAACATACGCCAAATATGCTTCACATCCCTTTGTCGCATACTTCTGAGCCAACATCAAAGATATCACTGCCGGTAACCCGTTCAAATTAGTAGACTCAACTCGAATTATTTCACCATTCGAACATTGCAAGTCAATTGCTTTTCTTTTGCAATTCACTACAGCATCGTGCACAGTTAACTAATCCATACCGAGAATAATAACGAACTCATCAAATGGCAATAACATCAAATCGGCCCAGAAAAAAATCTCAAATCATTAGGGGACAGTTCTTACATACCTTGTCAACTAACACACACTGGCCCAAAGGGTTTGACACTCGAATCACAAATTCAGTAGACTCAACAGGTAGAGTCTTACTGGATGCCAAAGTTTCACACACATAGGAATGAGTTGAACCGGGGTCAATCAAAACAATAACATCAGTATCGAAAAGAGTGAAAATACTGGTAATAACATCTGGGGAAGAAGCCTTCTCACTAGAGCGTATGGCATAAGCTCTAGCAGGTGCACGAGCCTTGGATCGAATAGCCGTATCTCTAGTCCCTCTCTGACTACCACTAATGTTACTCGTATGTCTAGGTGGTCTACCTCGTGCTGCAGTATTATTAGGTCTCCCACTCAGATTAGTATTCTGTTCAGCTAATTTCGGACAGTCCCGGATAAAATGATCAACTGACCCACACTTGAAACAAGAGCGATCGTGCAATCTGCAGTTCCCCGAATGCCATTTACCATAATACTTGCACTCGGATCTATTCTGACGGTCATTGCCAACACTAGCAACGAAGGTAGCTCGTGTACTCACAGGAGGTTGATCGCGATCTCGTCTGGAAAAGCCCGAAGTGTTGTTGGATCGGCCCGAGTCAACTCGAAATTTTTTTGATGACTGTTGAGATGTTTTTCCTAAAGATCTTTTACGAAACTCTCTAGCTCTAGCTTCAACTTTTCTTTTCTCAATTCCGAGCTCTTCGGCTTTACAAGCTCGCTCAACAAGTACTACGAACTCTTTAATTTCCAGAATGCCTACTAGCAATTTGATATCTTCATTCAACCCATCCTTAAAACGTTTACACATGATGGCTTCGGACGAGATACATTCACGGGCATATCTACTAAGTCTTACAAATTCTCGTTCATATTTCGTCACTGTCATTCGACCCTGCTTAAGCTCAAGAAACTCTTTGCGCTTTTGGTTAATAATTATCTGGCTGATATACTTTTTACGGAACTCTATCAAAAAGAATTCCTAGGTCACCTGCTCTCTCGGAACAACTGAAACTAAGGTATTCCACTAGTGATAGGCGACATCTCGTAGCAAAGACACGGCACATTTCAAGCATTCATCGGGTGTACACGATAATTCATCAAATACGCGTATAGTATTATCAAGCCAAAATTCTGCTCTCTCAGCATCATCAGTAACTGTGGCTCTAAACTATTCAGCCCCGTATTTTCTAATTTTATCAACCGTGGGCTTACTCAATCTCAACGGATCGATCACAAGAGGTACCATAGGTATCGAAAACGGATTATTCGGGGGTGGGGGTTGTGGAACAGCCGGATTAGTTCGAATATATTGAGTGAACCAATCAGTGTTACACCTCCTCATCTTGATTACTTGCATTCGGCTGAGAGTCATTCGGCTTTGTCCTTTACGCGAGAGCAGGCGCTACGCTCTCAACATCATTTGCTACAGCTCGATCGGGATTAGGATTCATTTACTATACGAAAAACACAATTCAACTGTCAGAAGTCATCACACTATCGTATTGACACATTATGGCATGTATAGCTAGACTCATACATGCTACGTTTGTCCTAGAATTGACTAAACTGTACCTCTGATACCAATAAAATGTGACACCCCTAACCCGTATTCGACATCGAAACAGGGTTACGAGGCATTATCACACAAAGCTAACAATTTATATCCAGTTTCACACATTCAGATGATAATCAAATTGCATGAATCAAAAATAACCATTAGCTATACATACGACATTCGAAAACCTTTACTTCTCAACTTATAGAAACAACTACGAAATTCTCATCCTTTTTATTTTTACATATAACTAATATCAAATAGTGACCTAATTACTATTACTAATAGCCGATTGTACTAACTTAGTAATATAAATCATTCAACTTAAACATAACTCATTATTTAAACATATGAGCACTTATTAAGTTTCAAAAGTGATTACTTATCAATGGGCATAGCCGAATCTCTTGATAACAAAGCAAACAACTATTAGCATTTAACACCATGAAAACTTAAACTACTTCATTTAACCATACATGAATAATAAGATTTTTATCTTACTTAACCACTTAAACACATCTATCAAAATATGTAGCCATTTTCGCATGGCTTAAATATATACATGTTCAAAACATAACTTGTTTTCAAAAGAGAGTTAAGCCTATACATGCCATTTTTCAAAATATAGACTATTTTAAAATACCAAAACAGTGACAATAGTATGGATGACTTCAGCGTAGATCCCCGAGCTCGTAGCTTCCAACCAAGATCTATAAAATAAAGAAGAACACAAATATTCACAGTAAGCAATTAAGCTTAGTAAGTCTTAAGTAATTTAATACCACTAGATTCAATTATACGCATTATGCAAGTATAACACTACTTAGCCGAACATGTAGGACAGTATATATTTACTTATAACATGTCACTCCATTTAACTTTAAATTTATGTAATCAGGGGCATTTTAATATTTCCATGTCAACTTTAATTCAATCAAAACGAACAAAATACAATATCATATCCACATTTAATTTTCCATGATCATACTTACATATAAACATCATATACTTCCACAAATCATTCCACAAGGACCAAGTGTTCATATATGAACATAAACATAGAATTACTTCACATATACTTCACATTCATCATCTAATTCACTTAGTTCTCATGTGCATAAATAGGTTATACATACCTCGATAACTTAGTTAATTGAACGAATCCACATGCCGTATTAGCACAAAGTCTCATAGCATTACACTTTTATTAGTTCACTGGCATTTAGCCTACTAGGTAACAACCTAAATTCATCACCGGCATAAAGCCTGCTAGACTTTCACAGTCCAAAACACATCCACCGGTGTTTTATTTGCCTGCTAGGCTCTAAGCCCGATATATCACCAGCTTATAGCTTGCTAGGTCAAAGACCCGAATAAGAACTCAAGGAAAATCTAATAAAGTCATAGTCATACCATGGTCAAGTGCATATGGATGTCACATTTTACAACCACATTAATCAAATTCACGTCCTATGAGTAGGAACACATACTAATCCTATCCTTATAACACAATCACATTCATTAAGTATAAGTGTCAATCGAGTATATATATATATATATATTATAGATCTCAATTCACCTTTCTTTCACATTTGTTTAACACCTATTACTCAATCCGAACACTTTCCACAAAGCTTAACTTAAATCATACTTGCCATTCGGCCATATAAGCATAATTCACTCATCATAATACATCTTTTAGCACACCTTATTATCATATACATTTCAACTTGCATCAACTAGCCACATTCAGCTTATACCATCAAATCAATTCATATTTGACACATTGACTATATAAAATCAAATTTCCTCCTTACTATATTCGTTTAACATTTAAGCATATAGAAAGAATCAAGTCTAAACACTTAAGAACTTACCTTAGTTGATAGTATTTGACAAGTTCACTACTCAACAAGCTTTGTTTTTCCCCGGTCCGAATTTGTTCCCTTATGTTCTTGAGATTAATAAAAAAATAAACAATTTTAACTCATCATAATCGATTTCTCATGTATCATATTCGGCTATAGTCTATTTCATTCAAGACAAGGAAAAACAATCACTTACTTAATAATGTATATATATATATACACACAACAAAAACTCATTTCCAACATCTCAATATACTTTAACCTAAGCAAGGATTTATGCAAAATAATTACTTTTGCTGAATTTGTTTCATGCTCTACTGCGTTCATCTACTATTTTAAATTATCAATTCAGCTTCCCACAACTCAAATATTCAAGCCTTACATTCAGAAATGACATTTTTCCATTCAAGAAGTAAATAATCTCATATATGATGATACATATGGTGAATCTCATTTCCTGCCCCTTTCTATATGCATCAATTTAAGTCACTCATTATTAAAAAATCATTTTCGGCAATTGCAACAACTAAATTAACAATTAAACATCATCTTATCATCGAACGCAAGGTTTCACCACTTAACCACATTGGCTGAATACCTTCTAAGGTTACCAAAAGCACAACATTTGCTCAAATCATCATTTAAGTTCACATTCGGCAACACACATACAATTTCTAGAAAAATTAAGCGTTCGTTTCTAGCATTTAGCATAAACTCCACTCGGTACTACTCTAGCTAATTACCATTAACCATCTAAGCCACATATATATCGATTTAGCTAGCTCAAACTTCACCTTTCTACCATTTCTATCTAAAACATCAAATCACCATCCCTTTAGCAATTATCATTCATGGCCGAATGTATATTTTGTCACCAACTTAAAAATTAACATATGGGTTATGATAAGAACTTAACCACCAACTCAATTTCACAAAATTTAAAAGAAATAACATGAAATCCTACCTTAATTAGTCTTTAAGATGGCCGAATGCCCTTGTTCTTTTCCCTTCTTCTTTCACTTTGTATTTTTGACAAAATGAGGAAATGAACATGGCAAAACTTTGTTTTTATCACCCCATTTTATTATATTATAAACATGTTTCCTATTATAACATAGTTTAAGATTATAAATTATTATTATATAAAGCATATAATGCCTTAAACCAACTCCCACTACTGTATACATAAATAAAATGGTTTAATAACCATGCAAATCCTCCACATTGGCAATCCACAATATTTGGTCACTTTGAAATCTACCTACCACATTTTCAAAGTTTAACAACCAAGCCCTCTTTAATTATTTAACCTCTTAGATGATCAAATTTCCATACTAACTTTTGGCATATACTAATTCACATATAAAACACACAAGTTATAGCATTAAATAAATTTTCTGACTCGGTTTTGTGGTTCTGAAACCACAATTCCGATTAGGGTCAGAATAGGGCTGCCACACCTGTAGTCACACACGCCTATGTCCCCAACCCGTGTTGAATTTTTTGAAAAATATTTTTCATTTCGAACCTACAAGGGTTTTCACACGACCGAGCACACGCCCGTGTCCTTAGTT
This sequence comes from Gossypium stocksii, assembly GCA_020496765.1. NCBI lineage: Eukaryota > Viridiplantae > Streptophyta > Magnoliopsida > Malvales > Malvaceae > Gossypium > Gossypium stocksii. The sequence continues at coordinate 24,192,866 of CM035624.1, forward strand.
CGTGTCCTTCACACAGCCTCGAGATGCCTGTGTGGCCTCCTCGTGTGAAAAACTGGGACATTCTGTTTATGACGTCAGCATGCAATTTTGGTGACACGGCCATGGGACACGCCCGTGTGACCAGGTCGTGTAACGTCTTTAATCTCCGAAAATTTCATACAAGGTTAACATGCCCTACACACATGGCCGTGCGGGTTGGCCGTGTGGCCCTAGGTTAGGCTATTTTCAAAGCCATTTTTTGTCCCAAAACACATACAAATTATACCAATTTTATTACCACATTCCATGCACATTTTTAGGCATCTAAATGACCTCATTTATCCATCAATCATCCATTTCAACTTAACCACACACAAACACACCAAGCATTCCATGAATTACCTAATAAGGATATATAAATGACCAATATCATCATTGGCCGAATCACATGGCCTTAATTATAAAATGACTTATCCATTGACAAGTGCCATAATATAGCCAAACCCATATGACATCTACAACACCACTAAGTCGCTATACATGCCATAGTCCAAAGGAATGCATATTACAATACCAAAAGAATGTTTTGGATAGTGTGGGTGATCCTTCGGCGCTTCCCGATCTCCGAGCTGGCTTGGCTACTTTATAAAACAAAGGAAAAGAGAAAGGAGTAAGCTTTTGAAAAGCTTAGTAGGTCTATATGTAAACAATAATGACCACAACAACAAACTTAGCACCCAAGAGCATAACATATCAAGATTATTAGACATGAGTCTTGTGGCTGCACTTACTCAATTTGACCTTTCCACAATCCACATACATAGCATAGACATTGCTCACATAAACATACATTTAGCTTCCTGCACTTATCATCGCATAGTCACATAAAAGAAATGTCACTTAATAAGCCTTCCCGATAAACACTTCAGAATAATAACCAATACTTGGTGGATTTTGCACATAACTCCACCCTCTTTAATAAATGTTCGAATTCATGGTTTACGCATATTACACCACACTTTTAGGTCAACACAGGTTTTTGTAGTATACACACTTAGCACTACATTTGTGTCACTGTACATATATTTGTGGCATACGCACTTAGCGCCACATTTGTATCAATGCACATATTTGTGGTATACGCACTTAGCACCACATTTGTATCAATGTACATCTATATTCGTGGTATCTCTACTTAGCACCACATTCTCAAACGAACATGTATAGCCGTGGTATATCCACTTAGCACCACATTAATAAATCAACATGTATAATCGTGGTATATCCACTTAGCACCATGTTTTTCCATTCTTGGGGTTCATCCGAGATTTCCTCGCTTAATTCTAATTCATCAACTATGATTCATAGTTTTTATCAAGTAATCATACGATATTAAATCTCATTTCACATGTTACAATAAAATATCACAACATAATTGAAAATGACACATTATTTACATATAAACTTACCTCGATAACAAAATGTGATAATTTGCAATTTAGTCCGAAACCTTGCCCTTGCCTCGGTCAAAGTTAATTACTCGATTTATAACGACACATTTAGCTCATTTAATACTCACATTATTCAAAACAACCCAAAATCTTCCCGTAACAAATTTTGTAATTTGACCCTTAACTTTCTCAATTTTACACTTTAGTCCATAGGCTCGGTTTATGATTCTTATTCAATTTTCATGCATTTCAAGCCTAGCCAAACCACTTTTCCTCTTTAACAGCCCCGAATTTCTATCATTTCATAATTTATGCACATAATATTTCACCTTTTACAATTAGGTCCTTTTTACAATTTTCACAAAAAATCACCTAGTAAAAGTTGTTCACCACACTTTAAACTTTTATATTCTACCACTAGCCATCCAAATACATGCATATCATTCATGGGTAAAATTTTTAAACATCAACCCTAGCTTGAAATTGTGGTAAAAATAGCTAGAGTAAGTTACGAGGATTTCAAAAATACGAAGAACATTAAAAACGGGGCTAGAAGGTACTTACAATCAAGCTTGAAAGTTGGAAGAAACCCTAGCTATGGTGTCTCTTCATATTCAGCCAAGGAAGGAAGAAAGATGGACAAATTTTGGCTTTTTTCCCTTTTTATTTCTTTTATTAACTAATGACCAAAATACCCTTCATTAAAAACCTTTGATATTCCATCCTTCCTTGGGCATTTTTGTCCAAACCAAGTTAAAATGGCCTAATTACCATATAAGGACCTCTAATTAAAGATTCCAATTCAATCAAGTACCTCTATGGATTAAAACCCATATTTTTCACCTATTTCAATTTAGTCCAACCTATCAAATTGGACATGCAAATAATAAAATTCATGCACCAAAATTTTCAATAAACTTCAAAACTTAATCAGAAAAAAATATTTTAGACTTTAGATTCATGGTTTCAAAACCACTATTCCGTTTAGCCCCTAATTTAGGCTGTTAAAATTATAGCAAATTTGTATACCTACAACTTACCTCGATATACATAATGGAAAATGACTTTTCAATTTAATTGATTTGCTTGGCCTTCCCCCGGTCTAGGTTCAGATTTTGTAAATCTTGATCTATAACAATAAAATTCACTAATTTAATCACCAATTTAATCTAAACAAGCCAAGAATCATAATTTGGCAAAATGACCATTTTTCCCCTAGACTTTGGCAAAATGATCATATTACCCCTAGGCTTAGAAATTGATTTTTTTCGAATTTTCTTATTCACCAAGCATAACTGAACTATTTTCACTCTTATGGCAACCCAAAATTCTCATTATTTCACATAAATATCATCAACTTATCAACTTTACAAATTAGTCCATTTGAGGTGTTTTCCATGAACACCTCTTCACAAAAGTTTTTTGTTTAACAACAATGACTCATTTTCTTCCATAAAATTCTAGCAAATAACACCTATGCATTCATGGTGAATCTCTAAACTTTCAACCATTTTTCACAATAGTCCCCTCAATAGCTAGCCCATGCTATAAGGGTTCCAAAAATGCAAAAATTATCAAGAAAAGAATCACTTACTTGTGAGCATGAAAGGTAGCTAAAAATTTTGAAGCTTCAAAGCCCTCTAATGGCTAATAATTTCGATGGTATAGAGAGAAAAATGAAAAAGATGACACTATGCACTCTTTCTTTATTTTATTTTATTATTTAGTCACCAAACCACCTAATTTTTGACTTTTTTTATTTCTTGTCTCTCCATGGCTTTCCTTTGGCCGGCCATGCTAATGAAAATTGGCCTATTTTCCTATTAAATACCGCCAATTTTAGTTCCATGACCAATTAACACCATTTGCTAATAAAATCAAACTTTTATCCTTTATGCAATTTAGCCCTTTTTCACAATTAAGCCTTCAATCACGTAAATTAATTCACCAAAATTTTCACACACCCTTATAAAAATACTATAACACATAAAATAATACTAAAATAATTTTCTCTAACCTCAGGTAAGTGATTTCAAAATCAATATTCTGACTAAGCCCAAATTCAGGCTGTTATAGAATCGAGGCTTCTACGAACACTTGAATGCCGCTCCAAATGGTGGTTGATTGACTCTTTTTCAAGAGGTGAAATTGGCAAGGGAGTAGGGAAGAAAATGAAGAACAATAGAATGGAATGAAGAGATAAAAGTGAAAGAGAAGTGAAGAGATAAGAAGGGTTGAGATGTTTTTGAAATAAGCAGCCAATGGGGTATTTATAGGTTGAGAAGGCTGCTAAAACTAGCTAAAATCAGCAACTGAAGATTTCCCCCATGGCTGGCCACACATGTGGCATGTTTGAAGATTTCAAACATGCTATTTTAAGGTAGGGGCAAATCTAGAAAGGCACAAATAATGAAGGGGTTTGAATGCAATTTGAAGGAGTCTTCAAGGGCTATTTTGAAAGCCGGATAATCAGCCAAGAAAGTTGATTGGGTCAATATGTAGGACGGTTTTGGGCTGCCTAATGTTCGGTTGGATCAGTTTTCTCGGTTCAGCTCAATTGGGCCCCTTTTCATAATTAATTAACAATAATTTATTAACCCAAATTGAATTGGATTAAAATTAAAATTAATTATATTATGAATTAATACACATAATTTAGACTGTCGTAGGCTAAAAATTTAATTTGCCTTGATGCTTCAAAATTGCTTGTCGTTTTTGCACTTTTAGTAGGTCTACCGAGCCATTTTTCGCAGTTTGTGCAAACACTACAGCAAAGCAGGTTTTTAGCGGCTTTTTTTGGGCCTATAAGCGTCGCTAAAACTATTTGCGGTGCTTTTACAAGTATCGCAATAAAGGCTGCTATAGACAATGCCGTTAAAATTTGTGGCGTTTATATGAAAAATCGCCGCTATAGAACATGACCTTTAGCGGTACTTTTCCCACAAACACCGTTATAGAACATGACCTTTAGTTGCGTTTTCCCCACAAACGCTGCTATAAAACATGACCTTTAGCGGCACTTTCCCCACAAACGCAGCTATAGAACATGACCTTTGGCTGCACTTCTAATAAAAATGCTGCTATAGAACGTGAGCTTTAGTGGCCATTTTATTGAAAATGCCACTAAAGGTCATGTTCTTTAGCGGCGTTTTTTATAAAAGCGCCGCTAAAAGTATTGTTCTTTAGCGGCGTTTGTGATAAACACGTCACTAACTTTGGCAGATTTCTAATATCCTATTTTCATAAATATACAACCTTTCTTGTAGCATCAAATCCAACCAAAAACAACAAATCTAAATAATACTTCAAAAATCCAGCGAAAGATATATGATCTAAATTAATAAATGAAATAACAAAATATTCTTACAAAAATGTTAAAAGTTATAATGTTAAAATATTCTTACAATAAGAAAAAATAAAGTCTAAGATGGCAGATTCTATGATTGCTGAAACATCTTCATCATATTCTGAAGCTGTAGCTGGAGTGTGTCATATTTTCTGCTTTGCTCTACTTCCTTCGCTGCTGCCTTTGCTTCCCTCGCTGTTGCCTCCACTTTAAGTTGTCGCTAGAGTTCTTCATTTTTCTTTAAACCTTTGCTTCACTCGATGCTGCCTCCACTTTAAGTTGAGCAATTTCCTCAACTGTGCTCGTTTGCATCTGAGCCATCTGGTCTCTTAACCTCTGAACTTTAGCTTGAGCTTGACTCCTCGAAGGCATGTATTGCTGTGAGCTGGATCCAAAATATTGGGTTAGGTTAACAAAAGATCCTTGAAATCGAACCCGACCATACCTTTCAAGACCCAAAACTTCAGTAATAATTCAGTTATCAATGTCATCAAGATTAATTGAACTATCACTTGAATCAATCACTTCATACTCTGCCTTTAATCCTTTAGTTTCTCCTAATAAATCAATCAAAGAGTTAGAAATGAAATATATATAATAAAAAAAATGCAACATAACTTAACATTATTTGCATTACAAGCGAAGAATTAAACCATTATAATTAAACATTAGAAATATTTAAAATAATTCAAATTTTATTAAGTAAATATACCATAATTTCTGCAGCTTCAGTAGTCATAGGAGATCTATCTTTCTTTTTATGTGTAACGTCAAAAAGTTGAAGGCATCCAACTTTTTGACCAGACGACAATTCCTAGCATATAATAGTAAAAATATTATTTAATAATAAGTAATTAATATTCAACAAATTAAGAAATTCAAAATACCTCGGCCTCAGCTACATAAGCAAAACTTTTCGACCCGATAGTGGGCGTGAATTTTTGTTTTTGCTTACTTGTAGTTCCAACTCGCTCACGATCCTACATTATGAAATTATTATTATGTATATAGTAAATACTATAAACCGATTGGAAGTACGTAATGCCTCTCCTTTCTTTGAATTCCAAAATCTAACTGTATCTTCCTATTGGTACCTCAGCATTCCCTGCGGGACATTTCGCAATTTCTCTTCGAGGCTTATATTTTTCTTAAAATATTCCTTTTTTAAAGTACTTTTATGGTCTCTCTATTTTTTTCCTAATGCCTTCTTGACATAATTATCCAAGATCTCTAAACCAAATCTCTCCTGCAATAACACAAGTTTTGAAAGTACATATAAATGAAACTTAAACCAAAGTATTATAAATTACATTCATGTTATTACCTTAATATTATTGAGAGCTTGATTTTTGTTACTATTAGACATATGATGCCCTGACTTATAGTTGATAGGCAATAGATTGGTATTTCATGCTATAATGCCCAAGTATCCTGCTAAAAGTCAAGCTTCTGATCCAACAGGCTGATCAAGACTGTTTCAAGCTACTTTGACACACTCGACAGAATTTAACTTGTATAAATATTTTAGTAGCATACGTCCTTGAGTTTTGCGTGTCCCACCACTTTCAGCTAAAAAATGGTATATTATAATAAAAGAATTTAAAACAGATATCAATAATAAAAGTCAACATGCATGTAAATTAAAGTTAACATTCCTTTGAATTTCTGCAGGTTTGTCAGCTGTATTCGGAACATTCGAAGATTCAATAGTAGTCTGTTGTTCACTATTTGCGAATTTAAAGGATTTTGAACAATACTTAGATCTCGCAATCATATTCTAGGCATTTTATCTGCAATACACATAAAATAGTTGAAATTTTAGTAACTAATTACAACAATAATTGTACATATAAAATAGTTGAAATATGTAACAAGATCAAGATTTAAATTATAATATTACATATAATTAAAAAAATCGTAAAATCTTAGTACATCATAATTCATAAATATCTTCATCCACATCCTGGTGAACCCATTGAAAAATTATGTACTTGTACTAGGGATATTTTCATTTAAGTTTTGTTCTAGAAAAGGCAAAGTTTCTGATCTTTCGTCGATGTCATCTCTACTTCCATTGCCCATGTCAAATAAGTCTCTAGGGGTGTTACAGAGTACAACGTACCAAACCTCATCAGTTGGATCTTTCGAGTAAAAAACTTGTTTCACGTGAGAAGAAAATACATACAGCTCGTCTATCAATTGTTGTCTAGTGTGAATTAATTGAGAGAAGTTCACCATTGTAAAATCAAATTGATCTTTTTTAATTCCGCGAGCAGTATTAACATTAGCCCAATCACATCGAAATAAGATAACCTTCCGTTTCCCATAGTAATACAACTCAATAATGTCAGTAAGAAGTCTGTAACACTCCACATTTCCCTCAACAGGATTACTATCCATAGCACTAGCATAACTTGTAATTGAAGAATTAACAACTATTCCACAATTTTGTGTTCTCCTCAATCTTTTATGAGATTTTGTATGAAACCTAAATCCATTGATGAGGAATGTACTATATTTTTTTACTATTCTATTCGAACCTTGGGAAAGCCATTTAACTTCGTCATTGACGTCCTTTCCACTCCAAACCTATTGAATCGAAAGTAAATTGATTAATTATAAATGTTATGAGAAAACATTATTATTTGTCAATGAAAGCTTCAGTTGCGTACCATTTGCCTTAACCATTCATGAAAAGATTCTGTGAATAACTTATGAATCTCTCAAGTTGTAATCTTTAGGAGTGTGAACAAGATCTCAAGTCTTGTTTGTACTCGCTTTGTTAAAAAGTGGATTACTTGGTTAGAAGATAAACAAATTAAAAATATGAAAATTTATCAAATTCTAAAACTTACTTGCGTAATAGTTCATTTGAATCGTGGTGAAAAAGAACATATCGATGCACTTGTACCTAAGATCCATCATCTAAGTGTCCAATTTCAAATTTATTGATTGGTTCTCCATAAATTCGAAATAAATAAGTTTCGGCTAAGTTATGATTAGTGAGCCCAGTGTTTCTACTTTGTCTATTCAGTGTGCAATTTCAACATTTTTGAAAATTTCAATCCCTCATAAAGTTCTTCATTCATTTCATTACGTAATGTAACACCCCTCACTCGTATCCGACATCGAAACGGAGTATGAGGTATTACCTAACTAAAACTCAAGCAAAACAATCAATTTTAAACAACTAAAATACATCCAAATTTGAAACTTTTTCAAACAATGACCTACAGGCCTCAATAAGGGTTTACGAGGTCTAACTCGTGGTTTAGAAACAAATCAAGGCCATTTCAGACACTTAGAAATCTTTTAAGAAAATCCACTGTAATTAGGGCACACGCCCGTGTTGAAGGGCGGCACGCCCGTGTTGAAGGGCGGCACGCCCGTGTGGCCTCTAGACATGGTCGTGTGGATAGCCTGTGTACCTCACACGGCCTGTACTATCGAGGGACACGCCTGTGCTCTTCACCCGCACGAATTTATTTTCCAGCATCAACCTACAGGGGTTTTCACGCGGCCCGGTGCACGCCCGTGTGCCCAGTCTGTGTCCTTCACATAGCCATGATAAACTCGTGTTGCGGCCCGTGTGAAAAAACATAGACATTCTGTTTCTGACGTCATCATTCACATGGTCGTGGCACACGACCGTGTGCTGGCTGTGTCCTTTACACGGTTGAGACACACGGCCATGTCTAATGCTCGTGGAGAATACTGATGGCATTTAATTCTATCCATGCAAGGTGAAGGGGACACACGGTCGAGCCACACGCCCGTGTGTAGCCCGTGTGTGTCACATGGCCTAGGCACACGCCCGTGTGTCTACCCATGTGGATGATATAGGGCTACTTACCAAGCCCTTGGCCACCATGTAACACATACAAACATCACCCCAATCTTTATACAATACAACATGGCACCCATACTCATTTAAATGCCCCTAAATAGGTGCCCAAACATCAACAAATTTAGATACAAAATGCATCAATAAACTACTAAGCAAAATAGTATAATTTCCATGTAACTCCATCTCATTTCATTAAACAAACTTGGGAGGTTTTAGGCCAATTCCAAAGGGCATTTACAAAATGAAACTTAAGTATAAATGACCAATACAATTGGCTAACTAGAATGTGTCATGCAACAAGATAACAAAGACCTATACAACCTATACATGCCATTATTGAAAACACAAAACATAATTATACTGGGTGCTTCGGTGGATAGTGTGTGCCATGCTTTTGACGTCCTTGGATCTTCGAATTACTTAGGTGGCACTACAAAAAATGGAAAGGAGAGGGGTAAGCATAAAGCTTGGTAGCATAAAGCTTAGTAAGTCGTAAGTAAATAAATAACAAAAATTTACCAAGTCATAATAAGCTTCCATTTGTATTACAATCATGCATAGATCAAGAATAACTACAACATAACATACTCGATTCCATCCTTTACTAATCATACAACATGCTAGTGAACTTGCGTTTCATGCATTACACTAAGTACCTACATCACTTACAGAGATCATCACAATATCTCACACTAAACATTTACTGTGAATTTTTCCCGTTGAATTATCCAGAATAAGAAAAGGATATTCATTAAGCCTCCAACATAGGGTATTGAGCCGATGCCATGTCCCAGACATGGTCTTAGACTAGCTCTCATCTATCGGTGTCGATGCCATGTCCCAGACAGGTCTTACACTAGCTTGTATATCTTGAGGCTGATGCATGTCCTAGACATGTCTTACACTAGCACACACACATCACTCAATTGTCATGGAATGAATATTCGATTCTATTCTACTATTCAACTGGGATCATTTACACAGCTTTCATCAATTCATTATTACACGTCATCATTCAACATTTCATGCTCAAATAAAGTTCTTATAGGCATCTCATAACCAACCCTAAGTTATTAATTTATACCAATACAATGAATTTATGCATAAAACATAGGAATGTAGCATTATTTACCTACAACTTACCTCGATATACAAAATAAACGTGTCGATTCGGTTTACTCGACTTGCTTGGTTTTCCCTTGGTTTAAGATTAGATTTGGCAAATCTTGATCTATGATAATAAAAATTTGCCAATTTAGTCACTAATTTAATACAAACAATGTAAACTTTAAAAATTAGCAAAATGACCATTTTGCCCCTAGACTATGTCAAATTGACCATTTTACCCCTAGGCCCGGAAATCAATCTTTATCGAATTTCCTCAACTCTTATGCCTATCTAAGCCCTTTTATTCATATGAAAACTTCAAAAATTCATTACCCAAGCATTTACCAATACAATTTATTCACTTTACAAAACCCCTTTTTAGGACCCATTTCCAAATGTTGTTTATCAAGCATCCTACATTCATTTTCTTCATAAGACTCCAACAAATGACATCCATGGCAAAACTTTGAACTTCAACCCAAAATGCTCAATACACCCCTCAATAGAAAGCTTCTGTTAAGGGGGGTCTCGAAAATGCAAAAATATTCAAGAAAGGCTATCAAAATGACTTACTTGTGAAGGTGAAAGATGGCTGCAAATTTTGAGCTTTCAAACCCCAAAAATGGCTGGAGAAATCAGTGAAAGAGAGAAGAAGAAATGATGAAGGTGGTAGCTATTTACCTAGGCTATTTTTCTATTTCAATTTAAGCCACCTAATACCAACAACTTTGACTTGTCTTCATATTTTGTGTCATATTCCTCTCCTTGGCCGGCCATGCTCTCATTGCCCATTAAATCCCTATAATTTAGTTCTCTAGCCATTTAACTCAATCCACTAACAAATCTCAATTTTTACTCTTCATGCGATTTAGTCCTTTTTCGCAATCGACCTCAAAATTGCTAAAATTAACTCATCAAAATTTTCATGCATACTTATAAAATTACTAAAAAAATAATTTAACACTAAAACAATTTTCTTACACCTCTAGAAGTGATTTCGAAATCACTATTCTGACTAGGCCCGATTTTGGGTTGTTATAATTCTCATCCTCTTAGGGATTTTCGTCCCCGAAAATCTTACCGTTAAAGAGGTTCGAGTACTGATCTCTCATGGTCTCCTCGGGTTCCTACGTGGCTTCCTCGACTCCATGTCGATGCCATAATACTTTCTTAGGCGTTATACTTTTACTCCTCAACTTTTTGACCTCTCGATCCAAAATCTTATCTGGTTGCTCATTATAGATCATATCCGGACTTATCTCAATCTCTACCGATGAAATCATATGCGAAGGGTCAGAGCAATAACAACGTAACATCGATACATGGAAGACATCATGAATTTTCTCTAATTCCTGAGGCAAAGCTAATCGATATGCCACCAGTCCAATCCTCTCAGTCACCTCATAAGGTCCTATGAATCGTGGACTTAACTTGCCTTTCCTACCAAACTGAAGGACTTTCTCCACGGGGAGACTTTTAAGAACACTTTTATCTCTGACTTGAAATTCAATCTCTTTTCTTTTCAAGTCTGCGTAGGACTTTTGTCTATCTGAAGTGACCCTCAAGCAATCTCGAATTACCTTAACCTTTTCTTCGGTCTCCTTGACCAAATCAACCACGTGTATCTGATTCTCTTTAAGCTCTGACCAATATAAGAGTGTTCTGCACTTACGCCCATACAAAGCCTCATAAGGTGCCATCTTAAGACTCGACTGATGACTGTTGTTGTAGGCAAACTCGATAATCGATAAATGCTTTTCCCAACTTTCTCGAAACTCGAGGACGCAACATCTCAACATGTCCTCAAGAATCTGAATAACCCTCTCTGACTGGCCATCGGTCTGTGAGTGAAAAGCCATGCTGAAATTCAACTTTGTTCCTAACGCCTCTTGTAACTTTTTCCAAAACCGAGATGTAAACCTTGGATCTCTATTTGAAATTATCGACAAGGGTACTTCATGCAACCCCACTATTTCGGAAATGTATAGCTCAGCTAGCTTCTCAAGTGAATAATCCATTCAAACTGGAATGAAATGAGCCGACTTTGTAAGTCTATTCACTACAAACCATACTGCATCTCTCTTCTTTAACGATAAAGGCAGCCTGGAAACAAAATCCAAGGTAATGCAGTCCCATTTCCACTTGAGAACCATTATGGGCTGAAGTAGATTCGAAGGTACTTGGTGTTTGGTTTTTACTTGTTGACATACTAGGCACCTTGAGACAAACTCTAAAATGTCTCTTTTCATCCCCGATCACCAATACATTTTCATCAAGTCATTATACATTTTCATGCTACCGGGGTGATTCGAAAAGTGACTGCTATGTGCTTTTTGCAAAATTCTCTGAATGAGCTCGTCATCTTTAGGTACGCAAATTTGTTCTCGATACATCAAACAACCCTCAGTACCAACTCTAAAGTTTGATTCATTTTTCGCCTCGCGCTAAGCCGTCTTAACTTGTAAATATTTTTCATTTTTCTGAGCTTCGACAATCTATTGTAAAAACACCGGTCTAGCTCTCATTTCAGCTAAGATAGATCCATCATCACTCATAGTCAACTGAGTATTCATAGCCCTCAAAGTGAATAATGATTTTCTACTCAATGCATCGGCGACCACATTCGCCTTTCCGGGGTAGTAGTTGATCATCAACTCGTAGTCCTTGAGTAGCTCTAGCCATCTTCGCTACCGTAGATTCAACTCTTTTTTCGTCATCAAGTACTTCAAACTTTTGTGGTCCGTGAAAACCCAGCATCTCTTGCCATATAAGTAGTGTCTCAAAATATTTAATGCAAACGCTATTGCGGCTAACTCCAAATTATGGTTTGGGTAATTTTTCTCATGTGGTTTTAGCTGCCTTAAGGCATAGGCTATCACCTGGCCTTCTTGCATGAGCACACACCCCAATCCATTTAAAGATGCGTTGCTATACACTACAAATTCCTTTCCCGATTCTAGTTGTACCAACATAGGAGCTTTTGTCAACAAGGCCTTTAACTTATCAATACTCTGCTGGAACCTCTCGGTCCACTCAAACTTAACATCCTTTTGAAGTAGCCTCATCATAGGAGTCGCGATTATTGAAAACCCCTTGACGAACCATATGTAGTAGCCTGTTAATCCCAAGAAACTCCTAGTCTCTGTTACATTCCTCCGCAATTTTCACTCCATAATTGCTAATATCTTGTTCGGATTGACTCTAATTCGATCTCCCGACACAATGTGTCCTAAAAATCTGACTTTTCATAGCCAAAATTAACTCTTGTTGAATTTGGCATGTAATTGCTTATCTCTCAATGTTTGCAATACAGTCCTCAAGTGCTCCACATGCTCACCCTCGTCACGAGAATATACAAGTATGTCATCAATGAAAACCACAAGAAATTTGTCTAAATAAGGTCGGAAGAAGCGGTTCATCAAATCGATGAATACAGCAGGAGCATTCGTTAACCCAAAGGGAATGACTAGGAACTCATAGTGGTTGTACTTCGTCTGAAAGGCAGTTTTCGGCACATCTTATTCCTTGACCCTCAACTGGTAATACCTCGACCTTAAATCAATTTTAGAAAATACAGTTGCTCCTCTCAACTGATCAAACAAATCATCGATCCTCGGCAAGGGGTACTTATTCTTCACTGTAACCTTATTGAGTTGACGGTAGTCTATGCACAATCTTATCGAACCATCTTTTTTCTTAACAAACAAAACTGGCGCTCCTCATGGAGAATAACTTGGTCTCGCAAAACCTTTATCTATCAACTCTTGCAACTGGGTCTTCAATTCCTTAAGTTCTGTCAGAGCCATTCCATAAGGAGCGATCGAGATAAGTGTTGTACCTGAAACTAACTCGATACCAAACTCTACTTTTCTCTCCAATGGTAATTTAGGTAACTTCTTCAGAAACACATCCGAGTACTTGCATACCACTGGCACTGAAACAATCTTCACCTTCGACACTTGAGTATTCAACGCAAAAGGAAGGTACTATCGGTATCCTTTTCTCAAATATCCCTGAACCTTCAGAGAAGATACCACTATAGGTGGACCATCTGATTCCCTCGATTTAATCTGGAGAACATCCCTGTTTTCACACTTCAGCTCGATAAATTTCTTTCCGCAATTTGCTGCTACATCATGGGCAATCAACCAGTCCATGCCCAAGTTTACATCGAATTCGTCGAATGACAATAACATTAAGTTAGCTGAAAAGCAGAGGCCTCTAATTGTTAAAGGACAATACCGACACACTTGGTCAACTAATACGGGCTTGCCTAATGGGTTCGACACTTTCACTACAAATTCGGTCAACTCGACTAGCAATTCCATTCTAGACGCTACTTTCATACAAATATAAGAATGGGTAGAACCCGGATCAATTAAATCTATTATAGGAATGTCATGAATATAAAAGGTACCCGTAATCATATCGGGGGATGTAACCTTTTCACGGGCATGGATAGCATAGGTCCTAGCAGGGGCTCTGCCCTCAGACCTCATAGCAGTGTCTTTAGGGGCACTTCAACTACTAGTCCCACTGCCCGGGTTCTTCTATGGTCGACCCTTCGTTGGAGCACTACTCGCTCTCACCTCTTGCTTTTTAATACCCTCATCCGTCTCAGGACAATCTCGGATAAAGTGATCAAGTGAGCCCCATCGAAAACAACCTCTTTTGTTCCCTCGGCACTCACCAAAATGTCGCTTGCCGTACTGTAGGCACGGGGTCTATCCGGTCGAGCACTACCCACACTCGCCACAGAGGTAGTCTGAGCCTTGGACGTCGCATGTTTCTTGTTCTTGTTCTTACCTGAAAATCCCATTGACGCATTGGATTGGGTAGTAAACTCCTTCGATCTCTTGGATGAGGATTGATGCAATTTCCTTATCTGTCTTTTCCTCGAGTACCAAGATTCTATGTCGGCTTTCCTCTTTTCTTTTTCCAACTCTTCAACCATGCACGCCTTCTCAACGAGCACAATAAATTCTCGAATTTTCAAAATTCCCACCAATTATCTGATGTCCTCATTCAAACCGTCTTCAAACCACTTACACATAATGGCTTTAGAAGACACACACTCCTGAGCATACTTGCTAAGCCTCACGAACTCTCGTTTGTACTCCGTGACTGTCATGTGACCTTACTTTAGTTCAAGAAACTCTTTTCTCTTTTGGTTGATGAACCTTTGACTAATGTACTTTTTTCAGAATTCCTCTTGAAAGAACTCCCAAGTTATTCTTTCTCTCGGTACCACTGACATGAGAGTGTTCCACCACTGGTGGGCTGTGTCTCGCAAGAGTGATACTACACACTTCATGCACTCTTCAAGAGTGCATGATAGCTCATTGAATACCTTGATTGTATTCTCTAACCAAAATTCTGCTCTCTGTAGATCATCATCTTTATTCGCCTAGAATTCATCTGCCCCATGCTTCCTAAGTTGATCTACCAGAGGTTTTTCTCTTGTACTCAATTCCGCTCCTTGAGGAGCTATAGAGGCATGATGATAAATTAGAGGAGGTGGGGGCGGTAGAGTGTTCGGGTTTGCACAGATGTACTCTGTGTACCAAGCGTCCATCATTTGGAGGTAGGCCTCTCTTGCCCTTCCGCCTTGACTCATCGTCACGGGTTGAATTTCTACTGGCGCGGTCCTTTCAGCGGGAGCCGGCGCATTGCTTTCCACATGGTCTGCCATAGGTTGGTCGGAATCCATTACTGTACGAAAAACATAATTTATTACCATTACGAGTCATCACACTATGTTCAATTACTAATGGCATGTATAGCTAGACTCATACACACGCTAGATTAGTCCTAGAATCGACTAACCTTAGCTCTGACACCACTAAATGTAACACCCCATACCCGTATCTGACACCGAAACTGAGTACGAGGTATTACCTAACTAAAACTCATGCAAAACAATCAATTTTAAACAACAAAAATACATACAAATTTGAATATTTTTCGAGCAATGACCTACAGGCCTCAATAAGGGTCTACGAGGTCAACTCGTGGTTTAGAAACAAATCGGGGCCATTTCAGACATTTAGAAATGTTTTAAGAAAATCCACTATAATTAGGGCACACGCCCATGTTGAAGGGCAGCACGCCCGTGTGGCCTCTAGACATTGTGTGGATAGCCCGTGTACCTCACATGACTTGTACTATCGAGGGACACGCCTGTGCCCTTCACCCGCGCGAATTTATTTTCCAACCTCAACCTACAGGGGTTTTCACACGACCTGTTGCACGCCGGTGAGCCCAGCTCGTGTCCTTAACACGGCCATGACACACCCGTGTCGCGGCCCGTGTGCAAAAACATCGACACTTTATTTCTGACGTCATCATTCATACGACAGTGACACACGGCCGTGTGCTAGCCATGTCCTCCACATAATTGAGACACACGGCCGTGTCTCATGCCCGTGGAGAATATTGATGGCATTTAAGTCTATCCATGCAAGGTGCAGGGGACACACGGTCGAGCCACACACCTGTGTGCAACCCGTGTGGGTCACACAATCTAGACACACGCTCGTGTGTCTACCCGTGTGGGTGATATAAGGCCATTTCCCAAGCACTTAGCCACCCTAAAACACATACAAACATCACCCTAATGTTTATAAAATATAACATGGCACCCATACTCATTTAAATGCCCCTAAATGGGTGCCCTAACATCAACCAATTCAGATACAAAAAGCATAAATAAACTACTAAGCAAAATAACATAATTTTCATGTAACTCCATCTCATTTCACTAAACAAACTTGCGAGGTTTTAGACCAATTCCAAAGGCCATTTACAAAATGAAACTTAAGTATAAATGGCCAATACAATTGGCTAACTAGAATGTGTCATGCAACAAGATAACAAAGACCTATACAACCTATACATGTCCTTACTAAAAACACAAAACATAATTATACCGAGTGCTTTGGTGGATAGTGTGTATGATGCTTCCAACATCCTCGGATCCTCAATTACTTAGGCAATATTAAAGAAAAATGGAAAGGAGAGGGTAAGCATAAAGCTCAGTAAGTCATAAGTAAATAAATAACAACAATGTACCAAGTCATGATAAGCTTCCGTTTGTATTACAATCATGCATAGATCAAGAATAACTACAACATAACTTACTCGATTCCATCCTTTACTAATCATACAACATGCTAGTGAACTTGCGTTTCATGCATTACACTAAGTACCTGCATCACTTATAGAGATCATCACAATATTTCACAGCTAAACATTTACTTTGAATTTTTCCCGTTGAATTATCAAGAATAAGAAAAAGATACTCATTATGCCTCCAATGTAGGGTATTGAGCCGATGCCATGTCCCAGACATGGTCTTACCCTAGCTCTCATCTATCGGTGTCAATGCTATGTCCCAGATAGGTCTTACACTGACACATAACAAGCTGACGCCATGTCCCAGATAGATCTTACACTAGCTTGTATATCTCGAGGCTGATGCATGTCTCAGACATGTCTTACACAACTCTCATCTCAAAGCCAATGCATGTCCCAGACATGTCTTACACTGACTTCCGTGATGTGGCTGATTCATGTCCCAGACATTTCTTACACTAACACATACACATCACTCAATTGTCATGGCATGAATATCCGATTCTATTCTGCTATTCAACCATGCTCATTTACACAGCTTTCATCAATTCATCATTACACGTCATCATTCAACATTTCATGCTCAAATAAAGTTCTTATAGGCATCTCATAAACCTAAGTTATTAATTTATGCCAATACAATGAATTTATACATAAAAGATAGGAATGTAGCATTATTTACCTACAACTTACCTCGGTATACAAAATAAACGTGTCGATTCAGTTTACTCGACTTGCTTGGTTTTCCCTCGGTCTAAGATCGAATTTGGCAAATCTTGATCTATGACAATAAAAATTTTCCAATTTAGTCACTAATTTAATACAAACAATCTAAAATTCACAAATTGGCAAAATGACCATTTTGTCCATTGACTATGGCAAATTGACCATTTTACCCCTGGGCCTAAAAATCGATCTTTATCGAATTTCCTCAACTATCATGCCTATCTAAGCCCTTTTATTCATATGAAAACTTCAAAAAATCCATTATCCAAGCATTTACCAATACGATTTATTCACTTTACAAAATCCCGTTTTTAGGTGTTTTCTATGAACACCCATTTCCAAATGTTGTTTATCAAGCATCCTACATTCATTTTCTTTCATAAATCTCCAACAAATGACATCTATGGCAAAACTTTGAACTTTAACCCGAAATGCTCAATACACCCCTCAATAGAAAGCTTATGTTAAGGGGGGTCTCGAAAATGCCAAAATATTCAAGAAAGGCTATTAAAATGACTTACTTGTGAGGCTGAAAGAAGGCTGCAAATTTGAGCTTTCAAACCCAAAAAATGGCTGGAGAAAATCAATAGAGAGAGAAGAGGAAATAATGAAGGTGGTAGCTATTTACCTAGGCTATTTTTCTATTTCAATTTAAGCCACCTAATACCAACAACTTTGATTTTTCTTCAAACTTTGTCTCATATTCCTCTTCTTGGCCGGCCATGATCTTATTTATGGGCCTAATTGCCCATTAAATCCCTACAGTTTAGTTCTTTAACCATTTAACTCAATCCACTAACAAATCACAGTTTTTACTCTTCATGCGATTTAGTCTTTTTTTTTTTGCAATCGGGCTCAAAATCGCTAAAATTAACTCACCAAAATTTTCATGCATACTTATAAAATTACTAAAACAAATAATTTAACACTAAAACAATTTTCTTACACCTCGGGAAGTGATTTCAAAATCACTATTCTAACTAGGCCCGGTTTTGGGCCGTTACAAGTAACTTGTAGAACTTCGCCGCTTCTCCATTTAGCTCTTCATTAGATACACTTCTTCCCGTTTCGGTAAAAGCATTTCCACCAATACCACAATCACCAGATGCAATAATTTTAGGTGGAAATGATTAAAAATCATGACTGAGCATATTAAATGCATCTCGCAACATACCTTCCATGTCATCTTCTTTAATAGACTGATGGTAAGCATTATGAGGATAAGTTGGGTTAATCATTAAAGAGGTTGAATAAGGTGTAAACTCTCCATGGAAAATCTATTTTTTGTACCCTGAATAAAGTCATCAACAATTAGATGTTCGTAGACAACTTCACGAATATGCCAATTGATGTTGCCACACTTTTTACATGGGCAGAGAATCATATTCTCTTGGCTTGCATTTTGAAATGCAAAATTTAGAAAAGTTTGTACTCCATTTTGATAGTCGTTGCTTACCCTTGACAAATTCATTCAACTCTTATCCATTTCGTAGTTCTTGAAGTCTAAAGTTGACAACAAATTACAGTTACTTAAATGTATTACTTTGAACTTGCAAATGATGAAATGGATGAAAGCCAACCTTATTACAAGTTAATATGGTGTATTACGTTGACAGGTCTGCTTATTATTACATGTAAATAAAACATTACATTACAAATTTTTCAATGCTTTAAATTTGCACAATGTTGGATTGAGTAATGACAAATTTAATACCTTTTAAATATATAAGGTTATTAGTTATCATTAGACGTATCGTTTTTCTATTAATATTGACACATACCAATATCTATATATTTTGATAAATTATTTTAATTTTTTTAATATTTTTAAAAGGATCCATAAAATAAATATGAAAAATATATTGATTTTGTAAAATAAATAAATTAAGTCAATTAATTTTACAAATAAAAGTCCATAATTCAACAAATACAAAATAAACAAGGAAAAAAACACATTTTAAACAACAACAATATCTTGTATATGTAAAATGCAAAATTTAAATTTTATCATACACTACTTGGTTTCCATGTTTTCGTTAATAAAATTGAAATTGGATGAAACTAATCCATATAGTAACTATTACATAAAATTAGATGTTATAGCCAACATGAACATTAAGTAACTATTCTACAAATTAAACTAAAAGGTGTTGTGCCCATAGGTGAAATGGTGAAGAAAATCAGCGAGCAAACAAATACAAAATAGTTGATAGTGACAACAGTGATTATGTGGACACGCAAATGGTTGAAAAATACCTCTAGGACCCAAATTTCCAGCGGTGGCAGAGAGAAGATATGACGGCAGAGAGAAGAGGAAAAGAATTTCCTTTTGAAGTGGCGAAGAGAAGAGTCGAAGAGTTTCTAACCAAAAATTAGGCTAAAGCAAAAACTTAAATGATTTTGATAATTTGGAGGGATTGGGGAAGAAATACAGGGATTTGGGAAATGGGGGATTTCGATCAGAAGAGATTTTGGAAGTTGAGAAATTAGGGAAAAAATTTGGGGAAGAATAACTTGGGGGAAATTGGGGGAAAAGAAGTTGGGATGTTGGAGAAAAAAATCAGGAAAATCTAAATTGGAGGAAAGTAAAGGAAATTCGGGGCTAAAAATCGACGTCGTTTAAGTTGAGTTTAATAAAGATTGAAGATGCTTTTCCAAAACGCCACTAATGCAAACCTTTTGCAGCGTTTTACACAAAACACCACTACAAACAAAGCATACAACGGTGCCGTTTTGCAAACACTTAATACATATTTGCAGAGTTTTTGGTTAAAACGGCCGTGTGTCACACACAGCTTAGGGACACGGTCGTGTGGACAAAATAAGGCTATTTTCTAAGCCCTATTTCTCACCTATTTTTATTCAACAATTGCACCAAACTTTGCCAATAGCAACGAACCAATTCAAGCAAGGTTTACAAGTCAATTTAACCATTCAATATACTACATTATCACATACACAATTTTTTTTTAAATTTTACCTTATTTAACATGCATGTTTATCCTAAGCAATTAAAACTATACCAAGCATCCATGTGAAACTATAATTTACTATATAAACATAGCAAAAATCAAGTCATCACTAGTCATCCCAATGGTTAGGTTACATTCATCCATTTCAACACCAATATAGGTCTTAGTAGCTTATACATGCCATTATACCAAAATAAAGTATCTTTATATACCAAAATCTGCCGGTAGATAGTGTGATGATTCTCCAACCGTTCTTCATCCTTTTTGAGCTTCTAAGCACTATAAAATAGAAAATAAAACCTAGTAAGCATTTAATGCTTAGTAAGTTCATGTAACAAGGATTAAACTTACGAATCATACTTATTTAAAAAACCACAACAATGTCATGCTTTCCAACCTAATTGGCAACTTTACCTAACACATACACTTACATAAATAGATTAGTCACGTGTTCCTCATATATAATGATTAAACATAGATGAGCTCATCATGAAAGAGTATCAGCATACATACACTTTTACAGGTATACATATTTCATATCAAATCATCTCATTTTCTATTTAACTCATGTTAATACTTTTCCCTTTGAATTTGTTTGAAATGCTGATGGATACATAAGTAGTACACTTGAAGTGTACAAAACTATAATCCGTTAATTCGTATTCAGGGGTACCCATTTAAGGCATGAAATCGAGAGGCACACTCTCGAGCCTTATAACGGGAAGCTCACACAAAGCCATTTCGGGAAGCTTATCCGGGCTAAATAACAGGAAGCTCCTAAGAGCATTAAATCGGAAAGTTCACAAAGAACTATATCGAGAAGCTCCGGATAGCCAAATATCAAAAAGTTCAAGTGAGCACAATTGAGAAACTCACATAGAGCCAATGTAATGGGAAGCTCACGAAGAGCCTAACATCGGGATGCTCATAAGAGTTAAGCCGTGTCCACAACAAATGTAGGATCATCACCTATTGGGACGCTTCGAAGAGCTATAACGAGAAGCTTGCTGAACCATTTAATGGGAAACTCGAGAGGGCCATATATCGGGAAGCTCATTTTGAGTTATAGTGTGTCTGCAACATATGCAAGACCACAACTAATATGAGAAATTTGTATCCATCGCATTTCGTTATTCAATTGGGATTTATTAATTGTCAAACAATATCAGATACGTGATAAATTTCATACATTAAACATTTATGAATTGACACAAATGCAACATGCAACTCAAACATGTACATGTTCATAATTAGGTTACACAAACTTACCTCGATACTTGTTCGTTTATAAAATCTACTAATCTGGTACTTTTTCCTGCTCTCTATCCAATTTTGTATTTAGTCTTTTTGGATCTATATAAATGAATTTAATCATTAGTTTATCACATTTCACATTCATTTGGCTTTAATTTTCATTCAGAAAATGAAATTCATGCAATCTAATCCTTGTTCCAAGCCTAGCCAAAATTTTCATGTATTATTTACAGCACTTATGTTTCACAAAATTCAAAATTTTTCTTTGAATTTCACAAGTTTACAATTTAGTCTTTAAATCATGTTTTCATCAAAATTCACTTTGTAAAAGTTTTTATCTATTAACAACCTTTCATTTCTACCATAAATTTCTAATTTCCAGCATATTCATCCATGGCGCAAACTTTAAACTTTGATAACTTTTCAAATTAATCCCCAAATTAGATAGATTTCACTATCCCAATCTCAAAAATATAAAAATTACTAAAAACGGGACTTGATTACTTACCTATTTATGCCAAGAAAGTTTTCTTCCTCTCTCCTAGGGTTTCCATAGAAAATTTGGAGATGAAGATGAATAATAAGATGATATTTTCCATGTAATTAATTACTATCTTTTATTTTTCCACAATTCCGTTTTAGTCATTTTCTTTTGCTCAATTTACATGGATGATTCATCTATAAATATCAACTAAATTTTAATTAATGGTCCAATTACCATATAAGGACCTCAAGTTTTGAATTCCATAACCAATTAATCCTTCTAGCTTCTAGAATTCAACTTCCACATTTTATGCGGTTCGGTCCTTTTTCTAATTAATCACCTAATCGGTAAAATTTTCCTAATAGTATTTTCATACTAATTTCCTATCATAATATAAACCATACAATAATATTAAAATAAATTTTCTTTTAGCTTGGATTTGTGATCGCGAAACCATTGTTCTGATATCGTTAAAATTAAGCCATTACAACTCTCACCCTTAAGGATTTTTGTCCTTGAAAATCTCACCAGTAAAGAGGTTTAAATATTGTTTTCTCATTACCTTCTCCGATTCCTAGCTAGCTTCTTCAATCTTATTTCATTGCTAAAGAACTTTCACTAGAGCTACCCTTTTGTTTCTCAACTCTTTTGTCTCTCATGTCAAAATCTTAATTGGTTCTTCACTTTAAGTCATATCACGTTGAATCTCAATTTTTGTCGAGGAGATAACATGTGAATGATCCAATCGATATCACTGTACCATAGACATATGGAAAACATTGTGAATTTTATCATGTTCCTGTGGTATTGCCAACTGGTATGCAACAGATCTAATTCTTTCAATGATTTCATATGGCCCAGTAAACCGTGGACTCAACTTACCTTTATGACCAAATCGGAGTACTTTCTTCCAAGGTGAAACTTTCAAAAATACCTTGTTGTCAACTTGAAATTCTATCTCTTTTCATTTAAGATTGGCATATGACTTTTGATTATTAGAGGTTGCTTTCAAACTATCTTGATTGACTTTTACCTTCTCTTCAGTTTCACGAATCAAATCAACTCCATGTATCTTTTTCTCATTGAGCTCTGTCCAATACAATGGTGTTTTACATTTATGACCATACAAAGCCTCATACGGTGCCATTTTGATGCAAGACTGATAGCTGTTATTATAAGCAAACTCAATTAAAGGTAGATATCTTTTCCAATTACCTTCAAACTCTAGCACACAACATCGGAGCATATCCTCTAATATCTGAATTACACATTTGGATTGGCCATCAGTCTGAGGATAGAATGCAGTAGTAAAATGCAACTGAGTTCCTAAGGCTTCTTGCAACTTACTCCAGAAAGGAGATGTAAACCGGGGATCTCTATCCGAGATAATGGAAATTGGCACACTATGTAACCTAACAATCTCAGATGCATACATCTCAGCCAATTTATCTAAAGAAAAATCCATACATACCGGAATAAAATGTGTTGACTTTGTCAACCTATCAACGATTACCCATATATCATCTTCCTTTTTCAGAGATAAGGGTAATCCTGACACAAAGTCCATAGTGATCCTTTCCCATTTCCATTTTGGTATCGTAATTGGCTGTAATAACCTTGAAGGTACCTAATGTTCAGCTTTGACTTGTTGACATACCAAACATCTCGATACAAACTCAGAAATATCACATTTTATTCTCGGCCACTAATACATCTTCATTAAATCATTATACATTTATTATTCCCCGGATGTACAGACATCATACTGTTATGAGCTTTCTATAAAATCTTTTGTACAAGCTCGGTATCCTTCGGTACACAAACTCTACCTCTAAACAACAAGTAACCATCAGATCCAATCTAGGACTCTGAGTCAATACCCGATTCACACTACACCCGTTTAGCTTGTAACTCATCATCACTTTTCTAAGCTTCATATATCTCCTGTGGATTGAACCATCATTAGATAATGTCAACCGAGTATTCATAGTTTGTAAAGTAAATAGAGACTTTCTGCACAAAGAGTCTGTAACCATATTTGCTTTACCCGGATGATAGTCAATAGCTAAGTCATAATCTTTAATTAACTTAAGCCACCTGCGCTATCTCAAATTTAAGTCTTTATGTGTCATCAAATACTTCAAACTTTTGTGATCAGTATAGACATGACATTTTTCACCATACAAAAAATGTTGCCATATTTTTAGTGCAAACACAATGGCTGCCGATTCAAGATCATGTACTGGGTAATTCTTTTCATGTGGTTTTAGCTGTCTTGAAGCATAAGCTATCACCTTACCTTCTTGCATCAAGACACAACCTAAACCATTTAATGATGCAACACTATAAATAACAAATTCTCTACTTGATTCAGGCTGTACTAACACAGGTGCTTTCATCAATAGATCTTTTAATCTATCAAAACTTTACTAGCATTCATCAGCCCTCTCAAACTTTACACCTTTTTGCAATAAACGAGTCATCAAGGAAACTATCATTGAAAATTCTTGTACAAATCTTTGATAATACCCTCCTAATCCTAGAAACCTTTTAACCTCGGTTACATTCTTCGGTGGCCTCCGATTGAAGATAGCTGAAATTTTACTTGGGTCTACCCTGATACCTTCAGCAGATACAAGATGTAAAAGGAAACTAACTTCCTGTAGCCAAAATTCACATTTACTGAATTTGGCATATAATTGCTTCTCACATAGAG
Organism: Gossypium stocksii; assembly: GCA_020496765.1. Taxonomy (NCBI): domain Eukaryota; kingdom Viridiplantae; phylum Streptophyta; class Magnoliopsida; order Malvales; family Malvaceae; genus Gossypium; species Gossypium stocksii. The sequence goes on from CM035624.1 coordinate 24,217,882, forward strand.
TTTGAACACAATTCTCACATGATCATCATGCTCACTTTCATCTTGGGAATATACCAAAATATCATCAATAAATACTACCACAAACCTATCCAAATATGGTCTGAAAATTTTATAAACCAAATCCATAAATACTACAGGTGCATTAGTTAACCCAAATGGCATCACAAGAAACTCATAGTGCTCATACCTGGTTCTAAAAGCTGTCTTTGGCACATCAGCCTCTTTTACCTGTAATTGATAATAACCCGAATGAAGATCAATCTTTGAAAACACTGTAGCACTTTTCAACTAATCAAATAAATCATCAATCTAAGGCAACAAATATTTATTCTTTATTGTAACTTTGTTGAGCTGTCAGTAATCGATACACAACCTCAATGATCCATCTTTCTTTTATACAAACAAAACTGGTGCACCCCAAGGTGAATGACTTGGTCGAGCAAAACCCCTGTCAGTGAGTTCTTGTAACCGTGCTTTTAACTCTTTATAAAACGTGCCTTAGAGCTGGTCGATTTCAAAACGATTTAAACAATATCCTACTTATAGCTAAAAACAATGTAAATAAGTAAAGAATTAAAAACCCCAAAATAAAAATAATTAGAGCGGCCTTATTACAAACCCAAAATTAGAATAAAAATTATTAAAAACAAATTGGAATAAATAACTTAATAAAACCAGCAGTCCAGTCCATGTGGCCACTCTGAATCCCTCCAGCTCCAAGTCCACAACTTAAGGCTCACCTGCATGGATAAAAGAAAATGGGTGAGTTTGGAAACTCAATGTGTGCAGAAAGCCCATCCAAAGCCTAAGTCATCTTAAGCCCACTAGCTTAAGCCCTATCCAGTCACAATATCAACTGGGCCTAAGCCCTATTCAGATACAGTACAAATAACAGTACGGCCTGGAGGCCCATTACAGAAACAGAGCAGATATATCATGTATGCAGAAACCCAACCCATATCCATCCATATACACCCCCATACCAACCTTACACCATGTAGGGAGACTACTCGACCCACCCATCCGCTACACACCACAGAATTTGCAGCGAGGCTGCCAGAACAGATATTGTGACAGAGTCACCAGATACAGATATTGTGGCGAGGCCACCAGAACATATATATGTGGCAAGGCCACCAAAACAGATATATGTGGCGAGGCCATCAGAACGCTTCCTCCATCAATATAACCCATAACCCATGCAACAGATATACATGTTATGACATATAACATACAGAATCCCATGCATCATATATAAATATTATGACATATAGCATACAAAAACAGAATATCATTTATTTCATACAGAATTATCGGTCATTTTGCACCTAGGGGTAGAATGGTAATTTCTCATGCTTAGGGGTATTTTAGTAATTTTATTGGTTTTTTAGGGTTTTCATGCATATTACAGTCACCACTAATCTATATGTCGCCACAGTAGTCCGTTTTACTTAATTTAATAGTTCTAGCTATTGAGCCCTAAATCCCCTAATGGGCCATACCGAGTCCATTGGCTACCTAAACCCATTTAGTCCAAGTTTCATATTCAGTTGTTAGTTTTAACAGTTTCAACCCTACAGTCTATCAGAATACTCTTAATGCCTATCTTTACCCATATGGGCTTGAAAGCCTATTGGGCCACATTCAGCCCATCGAGGCCCAACTTACCAAAATGCACGAAATTGCACACTCATTCATCTTACTGCTTACGATTATAGATCCCATGATTTCTAACCGTCTTGTGAGCATTCGCACACTTACAAGTCCACGAAATACCAACTTTTGGTCAAATTTTCGGTTACTTTGGCCTTTACCAATTTAGACTATAGAAGGGTATTCAATACACACCTGTTTACGATTCCACCAACAAGATCCTCTATGCGATAACTCCTACAATCCACCACTTAATCGATTAAACTATGAATCCATGAAACCAATGCGAGAACTCTCTTACCATATTCGGCCAATACCTTAATGGCCATGAAAACTTACCTTTATCGACTTAGATGCACTAGATCTAGATCTGGTTGCACCTACGTTGTCGATTTCCAAAGCTCTTCGCTTGATTACCTACTTCGCTAGCCAACGCACATCAAAACCGAATACCAAATTAAGATTAGCCTTAGCCAAGTCGATAGCCTCCCTAAGTACACAGGGATTATTCGGCTTTTCTTAAAGTATAAGCAACTCATAAAAGGTTTGAACACTTACCAAAATGTTATTCTGCTATAGTACTAATCCCGATCTACCTTAGTTCGCATCATGAACATGAAAAGAGTCACATTTACGCTCTATAGTCGGCTTTTGAAACACCGCAAGTCATGAAGGTTTCTGCTAAATGAAAAGATGAGACATTCGGCTTATAGAGGATTCGGCTTATGGACTTTTGAGAAGGATTGATGAAAAAAAAGAAAGAGAAAATAGAAATAATAGAGGAGAGGAGATGACGGTATAGGTTCGGTTTGAAAGAAATTAAAGAAGGAAGAGATGAGATAAAAGAAGAAAGAAGGAAAAATAAAAAGAAGAAAAGAAGGGTAGAAGAAGATAGGTTCGGTTATTATTGAAGAAGAAAAGATGAACAAGGGGAACCATTCATAAAAGCCAAAATTAAAAGAACAAATTGGTACTAAATTCCTTTAGCCGAATGGTGTATTTCGGCATAAAAATAAAAGGTTTCTTCCTAAATTCCAACACCATGCCTTGCTCCATAATTTTTGCTACCACCGAATTTAAATCTCATCCAAAACATATTTGAGTTGCATTTAATTTCTTCCTTAATTTTAGCTAAAAAACAGAGTTTAAATTTAATCAAACTCCTTGCACCGAACAGCAGCACTCCCCACTGCTTTAGCCGCTCTAGCACGCTGCTAGGAGTCCTCCAGTCCCGCACGGCTCCTTTCGCGTGCGCACAGCAAAAAGAGCACCAACCTGCGTGCACCCCAGCTTGAACCTAAGACCTCCAGATAGCCTAGCACACTGCTGGCCACTGTGCCGTAGCTTTCTTTTCAATATAATACGGTTTCATTTATTTTCAAGTCATACCTGCTGAAGTCCCCGCTATTTTTAAAAAAAATTACAACTTACTTGCACATGGACTCGAACCCGTGCCCCTTTAGAGTGCCTAACGCACTGCTGTCGCTCTGCCACAAGTGTTTTTGTGGCATAATCCCATCGCAACTTCTCTTAAAGCCTCCTTAACGCCAACTTGACTTCTAAAATAAAAACAACTATGTGCGCACCGTGCCTTGAACCCAGGCACTCCTCCATGCTTCCAGCGCCTCCTACCACTGGGCCAAACTTTCCTTTGTGCCCAATCTTTTGCCCAACTATTTTATAAGCGTTATTGCCCAGTTCCCCTAAGAAGCAAAATCTAATTCCTTTGCTAAAGTCTTGGATCGAACCCAAGATTTTCCCACACCATAAATCCTTCTAAATTCATTTAAACACTAAATTTAAACACCAAATTAATAATAATATCATATTTATAAAAAGATACTAATAATAAAAATTTCATCGCATTTATAATTTTCATAAATATTTAAAACATCAGTAATAATAAATACAGTAAAAATTTTCTACTAATAATTTAATTCAAAATTGTTTTTAAAACAATAATATTTAAAACTTCTTAATTATTCAGGTTTTCTTTTATCCAAACCCATACTCAAGCCCAATACCTCTAGGCCCAAATTCAGGGTGTTACAGATAAGCTTGTATCTTTCAATAATCATACTACACATTTCAAACACTCAGCTGGTGTGCATGATAATTCCTCTAAAACTCAGATGGTATTCTCTAACCAGAACTCAGCTCTTTCTAGATCATCTTCAATAGTAGCTCTAAATTCCTCTGCTCCATATTTTCAAATTTTATCTATCGAGGCTTTACCTATTCTAACAAGTTCAGTGCTTTGTGGTTTTTTGGGAACTAATGGATGAGCAAGTGAAGAAGCTTGTTGTACAGCAAGGTGAGTTCTTAAATATTGAGTAAACCACTCACTCATTATTTGAAAGAAGGCTTCTTTTGCCTCTCACCTCGACCCTCAGATACGGGCCTTCTACTGCTAGATGCTTCTCTTTGAACCGAAGTCGAAGCATGGCTCTTAGCTTCCTCAAAATCAACTCGGTTGGATGACATTACTATAAGAAAAACACATTTAAAATGGTTAGGAGATATTACACTATCACAAATAATATAATGGCATGTATAGCTAATCCTGTACTTGCTATGTTATTCCGAGAATTGACTAAATCGTAGCTCTGATACCAAATAAATATAACACTGCTAGCCCATATCCATTGCCAGAATAGGGTTTTGAGGCATTACTAAAGTTTTATATAACATTTCCAGATAAATCAAGTTAAACACTATTCATTTCTCGAGATTTATCCCAACGTCCCTTGAATGGACTCTCGAGGCCCAAAACATGTATTAAAATTGATTCGGGACTGAATTAGGATCTAAGGGAATTTTTGGCAGAATTCCAAAATTTTTCTCACATATATGAGTCATACGCCACTGTGGTAAGGGACACGCCCCTGTGGTCAAGCCGTGTGGATTTACACGCCCCATGTCTTTGCCTATGTGCTCAATTTTGTACATTTTGTTTTTTAATTTTTAGGATAAAGGGGACACACGGCTAGGCTACAAGCTACGTAATAGGCCGTGTGTCACACACGACTTGACACACACCCATGTGTCTACCCGTATGGACAAAATAAGACTATTTTCTAAGCCCTATTTCTTACCCATTTTCATCCAACACTTGCACCAAACTTTGCAAATAGCAACCAACTAATTCAAGCAAGGTTTATAAGTCAATTTAACCATTTAATATACTACATTATCACATACACAATTTTTTTTAAATTTTACCTTCTTAACATGCATGTTTATCCTAACCAATTAAAACTATACCAAACATCCATTTGAAACTATAATTTACTTTATAAACATACCAAAAATCAAGTAATCACTAGCCATCCTAATGGCTAGGTTACATTCATCCATTTCAACACCAATATAGGTCTTAGTAGCTCATACATGCCATTATACCAAAATAAAGTATCTTTATATACCAAAATCTACCTGTAGATAGTGTGATGATTATTTGCCCATTCTTCAACCTTTTCGAGCTTCCGAGTACTATAAAATAGAGAAATAAAACCTTGTAAGCATTTAATGCATAGTAAGTTCATCTAACAAGGATTAAACTTACCAATAATACTTATTTAAAAAACACATCAATGTCATGCTTTCCAACCCAATTGGCAAGTTTGCCTAACACATACACTTATATAAATAGATTAGTCACGTGTTCCACATATTTAATAATTAAACATATACTTGTTCATAATTAGGTTACACAAACTTACCTCGATACTTGTTCATTTATAAAATCTACTAATCTAATACTTTTTCCTTCCTTCGATCCAATTTAGTATTTATTCTTTTCGGATATATATATATAAATAAATTTATTCATCAATTTCTCACCTTTCACATTCATTTGGCTTCAATTTACATTCTAGGAAAAATTATTATTTTCCTCTAAACTTTTCATTAATTCTAATTTCATCCCTAGGCCTTGAAAATTAAATTCATGCAATCTAATCCTTGTTCCAAGCCTAGCCAAAATTTTCATGTATTATTTATAGAAATTATGTTTCACAAAATTCAAAATTTTTGAAACACCCCTTACCTGAGTCTGACGTCGGGACGGGGTACGAGGCATTACTTGACTTAAAAATAAGCAAACGTATATTTTTGAGCCATAAAATTCCATTCAATTCAAAACCATTGATACACAAGAACATCGTCCCTTTTATGGGCCTACAAGGCCTTAAACATACATTGGAGGTGGTTAGGGACTAAACTGAGAACGTTCAACACTTTTACAACACTTAGAAAATTTTCATATTTTGGAGAGTCACACGCCCGTGTGGCTTGGGACACGCTTGTGTCCTCTACCCGTGTAACTTTCTGTTTATCATGTCATCACCCATTTATGGTCACATGGCCAAGTCACACGCCCATGTGCTAGGCCGTGTGGCAAATTTAATTTTCCTATTTAATGTGTAGACTTCACACGGCTTGGGCACACACCCATGTCCTAAAGTCGTATTTTTCACACGGCTGAGACACACGACTGTGTCTCTGTCCATGTGTTTACTACTGGACATTTTGTTTTGCAAAAATTAGGGTGTAGGGGACACACGGCCGATCAAAATGCCCATGGGGCTGACCGTGTGTCACACATGGCCTAGTGTAGCATCTCGATTTAGGGTCTAGTTAGAATAGTGGTTTCAGAACCGTAAATCTAAAGTAGAAATCATTATTTTTATGATTTTTTTTGTCTATGACATGTTGTCATGATTGTGTGAAAGTTTCATGAAGAAATTTTATGCATAAAGTGTCCAATTTGACTTTTGGACTAAATTGAATAAGTTGCAAAATATGAGACTCTAGAAGCTTTAAGTATGAAATAGTTTGGATTACAAATTTGATGTCTATAGTGTGATTGAATTGTTGTGTGAAAATTTCGTTAAAAAATTTTATCTATGAATTGTTTAATTTGGTTAGTAAGATTTAATTGCAATAAGTGCAAAATGTGTGTTCTAGATGATAAGCGATGTAATTGTGATGGGCTTTTAAAGTGGAAGTCCTTATGTGGAAATTAGCCCATTAATAAGTTAGTGGAAGATATTTGTTTGGTATTATTGAAATTAGTTTGAAAGTAAAAGGTTAAATTGGTAATTAAATCAATAAATGAAAAATAAGACAAAAGTACAAAAGCTACCATCTTTATTTTCTTCTTTCTTCCACCGATTTGGAAAAACAAAAATGGTAGCCATGGGAGAAGCTTCATTTTACCATCTTTTCTTGGCTTGTATGTGAGTATTTTTCGTCCCGTTTTTAATGATTTTTATAGTTTCAGAGTCGTGGCAACTTAATCTAGTTAGCCCCCGTATCTTCGATTTCAAAACTATTAAAGTTTGTGAATTTTTCCATTGTTGATGAAGTGCGTATTTTGATAATTGAAGATAGAAAATACATCCTTGTTGTTAGATAAACAACATTTGCAAAGTGATTTTTTATAAAAATGTCGATTAGGGACTAAAATGAGAACTGCGATAAATTGTGTGGTAAAAGTGTGAATCTGTGAAATATGTGGGCTGCTGTAAGCATGATAAATATTCGGCTAGGCATGGGTAGTAAAGAAATTGAATGAAATTCATTTTACGAGCTTAGGGGTAAAAGTGTAAATATGACAAATTTTAGGGGTAAAAATGTAATTTTACCAAAAATGTGAAATTGGACTAATTTGAGTAGCATGATGAATAAATAAATTAAATGTGTTGTTATAGATCAAGGAAGATGAGAATTAGAGCTAGAATGGGGAAAAGTCAAAAATCGGATTTAGTCGACATAATTCGTCATTATAGCGAACGAGGTAAGTTGTACGTAAATAATACAACTTTATCGTTATTATGTATTGAATGATTGATTTTGCATAATATGTTTGAATATGCTTATGAGCTACGCGTGATGAAATTTAATGTGGCAAACTTCCAGTTGAACCGTAGGAATAGACTAGATATTCATGCCATGATACTAGGGTCATACGAGAGCTAGTGTAAAACCATGTCTGAGACATGGCATTGGCCTCGTTATGTGTCAGTGTAAAGCCATACCTTGGACATGGTATCAACAATGATATGTACGAGCCAGTGTAAGACCATGTCTAGGACATGGCATCAGCGTTGATACGAGCGCTAGTGTAAAACCATGTCTGGGACATGGCATTGGCCTTGATATGTGAGCTAGTGTAAGACCATGTCTGGGACATGGCATTGGCTTTGATATGTGTCAGTGTAAGACCATGTCTAGGACATGGCATCGACATGGATAGAGGAGAGCCAGTGTAAGACCATGTTTGGGAAATGGCATCGGCCTCGATATATGAGAGTCAGTGTAAGACCATGTCTAGGACATGACATCGACTTGACATCTGAGCCAGTGTAAGACCATGTCTGGGACATGGCATCAGCATCTTACCCTATTTTTGAGGCTTATCAAATATCCTTTAGTATTCCAAATGGTTCAACGAGAAATTCACAGTTTATGTTAAAATGAGAGAAGTTATGACTATGTTGTGAGTGGTACGGGAATGTACACGGTACTCATGAGAAATATGCTCAGTTTATGATGCTTTATTGGTAAGGATGTAATTGAGTAACTCATACCTATGAAAATGATCTTGTGGTGACCTTGTGATTTTAGGTCTATACTTATGATGTATAAATAAGTGGTAAATTTGATTGATGATCATGTTTGAGGCTTCTAGGCCAAATTAAATTGAGATATGATAAGTTTAAGTTTTGTTGTTGATGAATAGGTTAAATTGACCAATGTGTAACACCCCTTACCCGGGTTCGATGCCGGAACCGAGCACGAGGCATTACCAGGTAATAACTCAACCAATCATACAAAATCAAGCCATAAAATTTCATTCCAATTTAAAACATTTTCATAATATATCATAGGATCCTTAAAATGGGCCTATGGGGCCCAAAACATAGTTTGGGAGTGGTCCGGGACCAAATCATTATACATTTTAGTACTACCTGGATCTATTGATAAACACCTACTATGCGCCTCATGTAAAATTTTTCGAATCAACTCATCGTCTCTCGGTACACAAATTCTATCACAAAACATCAAGCAATCATCTGAACTTACTCGAAAATTAGGGTCACCACCTATTTCGCACTGAACCTTCTTGGCTTGCAGCTCACTATCATTCTTTTGAGTTTCGCAAATCTGTTGAAAAAACAGTGGTCTAGCCCTTAACTCGGCTAGTATGGAACCATCATCAGATAATGTCAAACTCGTGTTTAAAGCCCACAAAGCATATAATGATTTTCTGCTCAAAGCATCCGAAACCACATTTGCCTTCCCAAGATGATACTCAATCACTAACTCATAATCCTTTAGTAACTCAAGCTACCTCCGTTGTCTTAGATTCAACTTCTTTTGATTCATCAAATATCTCAAGCTTTTATGATCGGTAAAAATTCAACATTTCTTACCATACAAATAATGGCGCCAAATCTTCAAAGTAAAAACAATGGCGGCCAACTCTAAATCATGTGTCGGGTAGTTCTTCTCATGTGGTTTTAGTTGCCTCGAAGCAAAAGCCACCACCTTTCCTTCTTGCATCAATACGCATGCAAGGCCATTCAGTGATGCATCACTATAGATCACAAATTCTTTCCCCGACTCGGGTTGTACTAACAGTTGTGCCTTAGTCAACTTAGCTTTCAACTGATCAAAACTTTGTTTACATTTTTCAGACCACTCAAATTTAACATTATTTTGAAGTATCTTAGTTATAGGAGAAGCAATTATAGAAAAACCCTTGACAAAACATCGATAATATCTAGCTAGACCTAGAAAGCTTCTAACCTCAGTCACATTCTTCGGTGGCTACCGATCAACAATTGCTTAAATCTTGCTCGGGTCAACCCGAATACCATCACCCAAAACTATATGTCCCAAGAATTCAACTTCATGGAGCCAAAACTCACTCTTACAAAACTTACCAAACAACTTCTCTTTCCTCTAAATTTGCAGCACTGTTCTCGAATGCTCGTCATGTTCTAACTCATCCCAAGAATAGATCAATATATCATCTATGAATACCAACACAAATTTATCTAAATACTGTCGAAAAATCCGGTTCATCAAATCCATAAACATAGCCGGTGCATTAGTTAAACCTAAAGGCATGACAAGAAATTCGTAATGTCCATACCTCGTTCTAAAGGCAGTCTTCAGCACATCGGATTCCTTAACCCTCAGTTGGTAATAACCGGATCCCAAATAAATTTTAGACAACACCGTTGCTCTTTTTAATTGATTAAATAAATCATCAATTCTCGGTAATGGATACTTGTTCTTAATAGTCACCTTATTGAGCTACCTATAATCGATACAAAGCCTTATTGATCTGTCTTTCTTCTTTACGAACAATACAGGACCAGCCCATGGAGAAAAACTCAGTCTCACAAATCCTTTGTCTATTAACTCTTGCAACTGAGCCTTTAACTCTCTCAATTCAGTCAGAGCCATCCTATATGGAGCAATGGAAATAGGTGCAGTCCCAGGTAACAAGTTAATGGCAAATTCAATTTCTTTAACAGGAGGTAACCCAGGTAACTCCTTCGGAAAAACATCTGGAAATTCACAGACTACTGGTATGGACTCAAGTTTCAATCCTGAACCTTAGTATACAGCACATATGCTAGATAAACTTTACACCATTTTCTCATTCATTTTTGAGCAATCATACAAGAAATCACCACCGGTATCTTACTCGACTCATCTGTTCCAACCCAAATAATTTCACCACTTTCACATTTTAACTCAAGAGCTTTCTGCCTACAATTTACCTTGAATCATTAAAGAACAATTCCTGCAAACCTTATCTACTAGCACAAATTTTCCTAATGGGTTCGATACTTTAATCACAAATTCAGTTAACTCTACGGGCAATTTCTTACAATGCAACAATTTCTTGCAAATATAAGAATGAGTGGAGCCTGGAATTATCAATGCAATAACATCAATATCATAAAGTGAGAATGTACTGGTAACCACATAAGGAGATGATTCCTCCTCATGAGCTTACATAGCAAAAGCTCAACCAGGGGTTCTCGTCTCGAATTTCGCAATTGTATCCTTCGCTATACTTTTACTACTGGCTCTACCTCTGGCATTCCTTGGCGGTCTACCTTTACTAGTAGTGTTACTCGGTCTAGCACTTTGAAATTTCTCGTCACCCACTTTCTCAGGGCAATCTCTAACAAAATGGTCTAGAGAACCACACTTGAAACAAGCCCGATTAGTTCCCCAACATTCACCAGTATGTCGGCTACCACAATTCTGACACTCAGGTCTATCAAATCTCATGTTACCCACACTGGCCATCGAAGTAGCCTGGACTTTAGGACCCGAATATGTTTTATCTTGATCTCGATGTGAATACCCAACTGAAGATGTCATTCGAGGATTCATTTCTTTAGACCTCTTTGATTGGGATTGAAAGGACTTACTTATCGGCCTCTTCCGGGCATCTCGAGCTTCAATAGCTGCTTTTCTCTTCTCTTTACTTAACTCCTCTGCTTTACACGCTCTATCAACCAACACCATGAATTCCTTTAATTCTAAAATTCCCACAAGCACTTTGATATCCTCATTAAGTCTATCTTCAAATCTTCTTCACATCATTGCCTCAGTAGAAACACACTCTAGTGCATACTTGCTGAGTCTAACAAACTCACGTTCATACCCATCTACCGTCATTGTGCCTTGCTTCAACTCAAGGAACTCCTTCCATTTTTTATCAACAAATCTCTTACTTATATATTTCTTTCAAAACTTTTCTAAAAAGAAATCTCATGTCACTCTTTCCCTCGTGACCACGGATATCAATGTTTTCCACCAATGATAGGCTGAGTCCTTCAGGAAAGATACGACATATTTTAAACTCTCTTAAGGTGTACAAGATAATTCATCAAACACCCGTATAGAATTCTCGAGCCAAAATTCTGCCCTCTCTAGATCATCATTGACCTTAGCTCTAAACTCTTTGGCCCCTTGTTTACAGATTTTATCCACTGGAAGTTTAGTCACCCTTATCAAGTCAATTCCTTGTGGGGCTATGAGGACTGGTTGTGATATAGGTGGGGAAGGAGAGGGTTAAGCATTAGGATTTGCTCTAACAAAATCAGTATACTAGTCATTCATCATTCAGAAAAAGGCATCCCAAGCCTCGTCTCATTGATTCAAAGTCTCATGTCTACTTTCTATAAGCGCGATCCCTTGTGCGAGAGTTGACGCGTTACTAAGAGCATCATCAGCCGCAGCTCGTTCGGGATCCATTACTATATAGAAACCAAAACACATTTTAGAAAGGTCAAGAGTCAGCACACTATCACAATATATCTATGGCATGTATAGCTAGACTCACACACAATGCTATGGTAGTTCGAGAACCGACTAAACCATAGCTCTGATACCACAAAATGTAACACCCCTTACCTGGGTTCAACGCAAAAACCGAGTACGAGGCATTACCAGGCAATAACTCAACCAATCATACAAAATTGAGCCATAAAATTTGATTTCAATTTAAAGCTTATTCATAATATATCATACGATCCTTAAAATAGGCCTATGGGGCCCAAAACATAGTTTGGGAGTGGTCTGGGACCAATTCGAGAACTTAGAAAAATTTTGGAAATTTAGGTAAAAAATAAGGCACACGCTCTTGTGGGCAGGCCGTGTGGTCACACACGCTCGTGTCCCCTACCCGTGTTGAATTATTGAAAAATCATTTTTCATTTTGAACTTACAAGGGTTTTCACATGACCGAGCACACGCTCGTGTCCTTGGGCCGTGTCCTTCACACGGCCTCAACTCGCCTGTGTTCTCTCGCCGTGTGAAAAGCTAGGGTATCCTATTTATGACATCAGCATGTAATTTTGGTCACACGGCCAAGGGACACGCCCGTATGACCAGGCCGTGTGACCCTAAGTTAGGCTATTTTTCAAGCCATCCTTTGCCCCAAAATAAATACAAACTTTACCATTTTTATCATACACATTTTTAGGCATCTAAATAACCTCATTTAACCATCAATCATCCATTTCAACTTATCCACACACAAACACACCAAGCATTCCATGAATTACCTCATAAGAGTCTATAAATAAACCAATATCATCATTGGGCAAATCACATGGCCTTAATTACAAAATGACTTATCAAAAGACAATTGCCACAATATAGTCAAACCAACATGACACTTACAACACCACTAAGTCCCTATACATGCCATAGTCCAAAAGAGTATATATTACAATACCAAAAGAACGTTGTGGGTAGTGAGGGTAATCCTCTGACGCTTCCCGATCTCCAAGCTGGCTTGACTAATTTATAGAAAAAGGAAAAATAGAAAGGAGTAAGCTTTAAGAAGCTTAGTGAGTCTATATGCAAATAATTAACATCATACCAACTCTCTTAATCACCAAAAAATCATATCATCACATATCAACTTACCACATAGCCTTACCAATATCATATACATACCAAACAAATCATTTACATAAACCTAAGTTCACATGCACCCATGGACATATATACACTCACCCACATTTTCACTTGCCCATAAATACACCTGCACTTACACATCACATAACCACACAAATATCTTTTAGTAAGCTTTTTCATTAAACCCTTCGAAATAACATTCGATACCTTGTGGTTTTAACATATAGCTCCACCAACACATAATCCAGCTCTCGTGTACACATGGTGAACTCTCAATATCACCCCTGTAACCTAGCCATTAAATCCCATAGCTCTCGTGTGTACATAGTGTCTAACCCTCGGAATCACACATGCGACCTAGCTACAGATGACATAGCTCTTGTGTCTACATGATGTATCCTCAGTAACATACATGTGACCTAGCTATTTTAACCCGTAGCTCTTGTGTACACATGGTATACACCCAACATTACACATGTGACCTAGCTACTTAAGAAATCATTATCTCGTAGCTCTCTTGTACACATGGTATACACACCGTATTACACATGTGACCTAGCTACAATATGTATCTCGTAGCTCTCTTGTACACATGGTGTCCTACCCTTGACACCACACATGTGACCTAGCTACATATTATCCATATCTTTCATTTTTCTGAAGGTTTAATCGGGAACACCAAATTTCCATATTTCACCAAATCATAGATGTTATCCAACATTATCCATAACATACAATAAGTTATATTTATGGAATTAAAATCGATGTATTACTTACATATAAACTTACCTCGATAACAATATGCAATAATTTGAAATTTAGTCCGAAACCTTGCCCTTGCCTCGGTCAAGGTTGATTCCTCAATCTTCTCGATCTATAACGACACATTTAGCTCGTTTAATCACTAATTACTCAAAACATCCCAAAATCTTCCTGTAGCAAATTTTGCAAATTTAACCCTAAATTTCTCAATTTTACACTTTAGTCCCTAGGCTCGGTTTATGGTTTTCATTCAATTTTCATGCATTTCAAGCCTAGAAGAATCACTTTTCCTCTTATAGCAGCCCTCAATTTCCATCATTTCACAATTTATGCACACTACATTTCACCTTTTACAATTTAGTCCTTTTTAAAATTTTCACCAAAAATCACTTAGTAGAAGTTGTTCATCACACTTTATACTTTCAAATTCTACCACTAGCCATCAAAATACATGCATGTCATCCATGGGTAAAATTTTAAACATCAACCCTAGCTTGAAATAGTGGTAAAAATAGCTAGAGCAAGTTACAAGGATTTCAAAAATACGAAGAATATTAAAAACGGGGCTAGAAATCACTTACAATCAAGCTTGGAATTGAAATAAACCATAGCTAGGGCTTCTTGCTAGGTTCAGCCAAGGGAAGAAGAGTATGGACACATTTTTGAGCTTTTTTTCCCTTTTTATTTCTTTTATTAACTATTGACCAAAATGCCTTTCATTAAAAACCTTTAGTATTCCACCCTTCCTTGGGCATTTTTGTCAAAACAAGGTTAAAATGGTAATTACCATATAAGGACCTCTAATTTAAAATCTCAATTCAATCAAGCACCTTTATGGGTTAAAACCCATATTTTTCACCTATTGCAATTTAGTCCAACCTATCAAATTGGACATGCAAATTATAAAATTCATGCACAAAAATTTCACATAATTATGCAAACACCCAATAAACATCAAAACTCAATCGAAAAAATATTTAAGGCTTCGGATTCATGGTTTCGAAACCACTATTTCATTTAGCCCCTAATTCAGGCTGTTACAACTCTCCCTTTAAGGATTTTCATCCCCAAAAATCTTACTAGTAAGTAGGTTCGGGTACTGTTTTCTCATAGCCTCCTTTGTTTCCCATGTAGCCTCTTCCACACCATGCCTTTGCCACAATACTTTCACCAAGGTTATACTTTTGTTTCTTAACTGTTTAACCTCTCTTGCCAAAATCTTAATTGGCTCCTCTTCGTATGTCATGTCCGGCCGAATCTCAAACTCCGTAGGAGGAATCACATGCGAGGGATATGAACTATACCATCGTAACATTGACACATAAAATACATTATGTATCTTCTCCAATTCTGGCGGTAAAGCCAACCAATATGCCAGTGGTCCTATTATTTCCGTAGCCTCATACGACCTGATAAATCGTGGGCTTAATTTACCTTTCTGGCCAAATCTCAGTAATTTCTTCCATGGTGACACCTTCAAAAATACTTTATCACCTACTTGAAATTCAATCTCTTTTCTCTTCGAATCAGCATAAGACTTTTTCCTGTCAGAAGTAGCTTTCAAACAATCTCGAATTATCTTCACTTTTTCCTCAGTCTCCCTAACCAAATCAAAACCATGTATCTGCTTCTCACTCAACTCAGTCTAATATAATAGAGTTCAGCACTTTCGGCAATACAACACCTCATACGGCGCCATCTGTATACTTGACTGATAACTGTTGTTGTAGGCGAATTCTACCAAAGGTAGATACTTTTCCCAACTACCCTCAAACTCTAAAACACAACACCGATGCATATCTTCAAGAACTTGTATTACCTTCTCGGATTGGCCATCAGTTTGCGGGTGAAATGCGGTACTAAAATTCAATTTTGTACGTAACATCTCTTGCAACTTTTTCCAAAATCTCGAGGTGAACCTTGGATCTCTATCTGATATAATAGGCATGGATACTCCATGTAATCTCACAATTTTAGCAATGTATAATTCAGCCAATATATCGACTGAGTAGTCAACACGTACCGGAATAAAGTGAGCTGAATTCGTCAATCTATCAACAATGACCCACACAGCACTTTCTTTTTCAGGGTCAAAGGCAAACATGTCACAAAGTCCATCCTAATTTTGTCTCACTTCCACCCAGGGACCATTACGGGCTAAAGTAGGCCCGAAGGTACTTGATGCTTAACCTTCACTTGCTGACAAATTATATACTTCATCAAAAACTCTGAAATGTCCTTTTTCATACCTGGCCACCAATACAGTTTCTTCAAATCATTATACATTTTAGTACTACCTGGATGTACTAATAAACACCCACTATGTGCCTCATGTAAAATTTTCCGAATCAACTCATCGTCTCTCGATACACAAATTCTATCATAAAACATCAAGCAATCATCCAGACTTACTCGAAAATCAGGGTCACCACCTGTTTTGCACTGAACCCTCTTGGCTTGCAGTTCACTATCATTCTTTTGAGTTTCCCAAATCTATTGAAGAAACAGTGGTCTAGCCCTTAACTCGGCTAGTATGGAACCATCATCAGATAATGTCAAATTCGTGTTTAAAGCCCACAAGGCATTCAATAATTTTCTGCTCAAAGCATCTGCAACCATATTTGCCTTCCCAGGATGATACTCAATCACTAACTCGTAATCCTTTGGTAACTCAAGCCACTTCCGTTGTCTCAGTTTCAACTCCTTTAGATCCATCAAGTATTTTAAGCTTTTATGATCAGTAAAATTTTGACATTTCTCACCATAAAAATAATGGCGCCAAATCTTCAAAGCAAAAACAATGGCGGCCAACTCTAAATCATGCGTTGGGTAGTTCTTCTCATGTTGTTTTAGTTGCCTTGAAGCATAAGCCACCACATTTCCTTCTTGCATCAATACGCATCCAAGGCCATTCAGTGATGTATCACTATAGATCACAAATTCTTTCCCGACTCGAGTTGCACTAACAGTTGTGCCTTAGTCAACTTAGCTTTCAACTGATCAAAAATTTATTGACATTTTTCAGTCCACTCAAATTTAACATTCTTTTAAAGTATCTTAGTTATAGAAGAAGCAATTATAGAAAAACCCTCGACAAAACATCGATAATATCTAGCTAGACCTAGAAAGCTTCTAACCTCAGTCACATTCTTCGGCGGCTACCGATCAACAATTATTGAATCTTGCTCAGGTCAACCCGAATACCATCACCCGAAACTATATGTCCTAAGAACTCAACTTCATGGAGCCAAAACTCACTCTTGCTAAACTTAGCAAACAACTTCTCTTTCCTCAAAATTTGCAGCACTGTTCTCGAATGCTCGTCTTGTTCTAACTCATCCCAAGAATAGATCAATATATCATCTATGAATACCAACACAAATTTATCCAAGTACTATTGAAAAATCTGGTTCATCAAATCCATAAACATAGCCAGTGCATTAGTCAAACCAAAAGGCATGATAAGAAATTCGTAATGTCTATACCTCGATCTAAAGGCAGTCTTCAGCATATCGAATTCTTTAACCCTCAGTTGGTAATAACCAGATCTCAAATCAATTTTAGAGAACACCGTTGCTCTCTTTAATTGGTCAAATAAATCATCAATTCTCTGTAATGGATACTTGTTCTTAATAGTCACCTTATTGAGCTACCTATAATCGATACAAAGCCTCAATGATCCGTCTTTTTACTAACAATACAGGAGGACCCCATGGAGAAAAACTCGGTGTCACAAATCCTTTGTCTGTTAACTCTTGCAACTGAGCCTTTAACTCTCTCAATTCAGTCGGAGCCATCCTGTATGGAGAAATAGAAATAGGTGCAGTCTCAGGTAACAAGTCAATGGCAAATTCAATTTCTCTAATAGGAGGTAACCTAGGTAACTCCTCCGGAAAGACATCTGGAAATTCACAAACTACTGGTACGGACTCAAGTTTCAATCCTGACACCTCAGTATTCAGCACATATGCTAGATAAATTTTACACCATTTTCTTATTCATTTTCGAGCAATCATACAAGAAATCACCACCGATATCTTACTCGACTCATCTGTTCCAACCCAAAGAATTTCACCACATTCACATTTTAACTCAAGAGCTTTCTGCCTACAATGTACTTTGACATCATGTAATGCTAACCAATCCATGCCCAAAATAACATCAAACTCATCAAATGGCAACAACATTAGATTAGTCGGAGAATAGTATCCTTGAATCATCAAAGGACAACTCCTGCAAACCTTATCTACCAGTACAAATTTGCCTAATGGGTTCGACACTTTAATCACAAATTCAGTTAACTCTACGGGTAATTTCTTACTATGCACCAATTTCATGAAAATATAAGAATGAGTGAAGCCTAGATCTGTCAATGCAACAACATCAGTATCATAAAGTGAGAATGTACCGGTAATCACATCAAGAGATGATGCCACCTCACGAGCTCACATAGCATGAGCCCTACAAGGGGTTTTCGTCTTAGATTTCATAGTGTATCCTTCGCTATGCTTTTACTATTGGCTCCACGTCCGATGTTCCTCGGCGGTCTAGCCTTACTAGTAGTGTTACTCAATCTAGAACTTTGAAATTTCTCGTCTCCCACTTTCTCAGTGCAATCTCTGAGAAAATGGTTTAGAGAACCACACTTGAAACAAGCCCGATTAGTTCCCCAACATTCACCAGTATGTCGTCTACCACAATTCTGACACTCAGGTCTATAAGATCTCACATTACCCACACTGGCAATCAAAGTAGCCTGGACTTTAGGAATCGAATATGTTTAACCCCAATCTCGATGTGAATACCCAACTAAAGCTATCATTGGAGGATTCATTTCTTTAGACCTATTTGATTGAAATTGAAAGGACTTAGTTATCGGCCTCTTCCGGGCATCTCAAGCTTCAATAGCTACTTTTCTCTTCTCTTTATTTAACTCTTCTGCTTTACACGCTCTACCAACCAACACCACGAATTCCTTTAATTCTAAAACCCCTACAAGCACTTTGATGTCCTCATTAAAGCCGTCTTCAAATCTTCTACACATCATTGCCTCGGTAGAAACACACTCTAGTGCATATTTGCAGAGCTTAACAAACTCACGTTCATACTCAGCTACTGTCATCTTACCTTGCTTCAACTCAAGGAACTCCTTCTGTTTTTTCTCAACAAATCTCTGACTTATATATTTCTTTCGAAAATCTTCTGAAAAGAAATCCCATGTCACTTTTTCCCTCGGGACCACATATATCAATGTTTTCCACCAATGATAGGTTGAGTCCTTCAGCAAATATACGACACATTTTAAACTCTCCTCAGGTGTACAAGATAATTCATCAAACACCCGTATGGAATTCTCGAGCCAAAATTTTGCCCTATCTGGATCATCATCGACCTTAGCTCTAAACTCTTCGATCCCTTGTTTACGAATTTTATCAACCGGAGGTTTAGTCTCCCTTATCAAGTCAATTCCCTGTGGAGCTACAGGGACCAGTTGTGATATAAGCGGGGGAGGAGGGGGTTGAACATTAGGATTTGCTCTAACAAAATCAGTATACCAGTCATTCATCATTCGGAGAAAGGCATCTCAAGCCTCGTCTCCTTGACTCAAAGTCTCGTGTCTACTTTCTACAAGCGCGGTCCTTTGTGCGGGAGCTAGCGCGTTACTATCAGCATCATTAGCCGCAGCTCGTCCTAGATCCATTACTATATAAAAACCAACACGCAGTTTAGAAAGGTCAGGAGTCACCACACTATCACAATATATCTATGGCATGTATAGCTAGACTCACATACAATGCTACGGTAGTTCGAGAACCGATTAAACCATAGCTTTGATACCACTAAATGTAACACCCCTTACCCGGGTTCGATGCTAGAACTGAGCACGAGGCATTACTAGGCAATAACTCAACCAATCATACAAAATTGAGCCATAACATTTCATTCCAATTTAAAACTTATTCATAATATATAATACGATCCTTAAAATGGGCCTATGGGGCCCAAAACATAGTTTGGGAGTGGTCCGGGACCAAATCGAGAAGTTAGAAAAATTTTGGAAATTTAGGTAAAAAAACAAGGCACAAACCCTTGTGAGGCAGGGGCACGCCCGTGTGCGCAGGCCGTGTGGTCACACACGCCCGTGTCCCATACCGGTGTTGAATTATTGGAAAATCATTTTTCATTTTGAACTTACAAGGGTTTTCATACGACCAAGCACATGCCCGTGTCCTTGGGCACTGTCCTTCACACGGCCTCAACACGCCCGTCTTCTCTCCCCGTGTGAAAAACTGGGGTATTCTATTTATGACGTCAGCATGCAATTTTGGTCACATGGCCACGGGACACACCCGTCTAACCAGGCCGTCTGACATCCTTATTCTCCAAAAATTTCATGCAAAGTTCACACACCCTACACACATGGCCATGGTGGCTGCCGTGTGGCTCTAAGTTAGGCTATTTTCCAAGCCATCCTTTGCCCCAAAACACATACAAACTTTACCATTTTTGAAACCATATACCATAAACATTTTTAGGCATCTAAATAACCTCATTTAACCATCAATCATCCATTTCAACTTATACATACACAAGCACACCAAGCATTCCATGAATTACCTCATAAGAGTCTATAATATACCAATATCATCATTGGCCAAATCACATGGCCTTAAATACAAAATGACATATCAAAAGACAATTACCACAATATAGCCAAACCAACATGACACTTACAACACCACTAAGTCCCTATACATGCCATAGTCCAAAAGAGTACATATTACAATACCAAAAGAATGTTGTAGATCGTATGGGTGATCCTCTCACGCTTCCCCCATCTTCGAGCTAGCTTGACTAATCTATAGAACAAGGAAAAAGAGAAACGAGTAAGCTTTAAGAAGCTTAGTAAGTCTATGTGCAAATAATTAACATCATACCAACTCTCTTAATCACTAAAAAAATCATAACATCAGATATCAACTTACTACATAACTTTACCAATATCATATACATACCAAACAAATCATTTACATAAACCTAAGTTCACATGCACCTATGTACACATATACACTCACCCACATTTTCACTGGCCCATAAATACACCTACAGTTACACACGACATATCCACACAAATCTCTTTTGGTAAGCTTTCCCGTTGAACCCTTCATAATAACATTCGATACCCAGTAGTTCCAGCACATAGCTCCACCAACACATAATCCAGCTCTCGTGTATATATGGTGAACTCTCAATATAACCCCTGTGACCTAGCCATTAAATCCCGTAGCTCTCGTGTCTACATGGTGTCCGACCCTTGAAATCACACATACAACCTAGCTACATATAACATAGCTCTCGTGTCTACATGATGTACCCTCGGTAACATACATGCGACCTAGCTATTTTAACCCATAGCTCTCGTGTACACATGGTATACACCCAGTATTACACATGTGACCTAGCTATTGATGAAATCACTGTCTCATAGCTCTCTTGTACACATGGTATACACACCATATTACACATGTGACCTAGCTACAACATAGTATCTAATAGTTCTCTTGTACACATGGTGTCTTACCTTTGGAACCACACATGTGACCTAGCTACATATTATCCGTATCTTTCATTTTTCGAAGGTTCAATCGGGAACACCAAATTTTCATAATTCACCAAATCATAGAAGTTATCCAACATTATCCATAACATACAATAAGTTATATTTATGGAATTAAAATCGATGTATTACTTACATATAAACTTACCTCGATAACAATATACGATAATTTGCAATTTAGTCCAAAACCTTGCCCTTGCCTCGGTTAAGGTCGATTCCTAGATCTTCTCGATCTATAACGACACATTTAGCTCGTTTAATCACTATATTATTCAAAATAGCCCAAAATCTTCCTATAGCAAATTTTTCAAATTTGACCCCTAACTTTTTCAATTTTACACTTTAGTCCCTAGGCTCGGTTTATGATTTTCATTCACTTTTCATGTATTTCAAGCCTAGCCGAATCTCCTTTCCTCTTATAACAGCCTCCAATTTCCATCATTTCACAATTTATGTACACTACATTTCACCTTTTACAATTTAGTTTTTTTTACAATTTTCACCAAAAATCACCTAATAAAAGTTGTTCATCACACTTTATACTTTCATATTCTACCACTAGCCATCAAAATACATGCATGTCATTCATGGGTAAAATTTTAAACATCAACCCTAGCTTGAAATAGAGGTAAAAATAGCTAGAACAAGTTATGAGGATTTCAAAAATATGAAGAATATTAAAAACGGGAATAAAAATCACTTACAATCAAGCTTGGAATTGAAAGAAACCCTAGCTATAGCTTCTTACTAGGTTCAACCAAGGTAAGAAGAGTATGGACACATTTTTGGCCTTATTTTCCTTTTTTTTATTTCTTTCATTAGCTACTGATCAAAATGCCCTTCATTAAAAACCTTTAGTATTCCACCCATCCTTGGGCATTTTTGACCAAACAAGGTTAAAATGATTTAAATACCATATAAGGACCTCTAATTTAAAATCTCAATTCAATCAAGTACCTTTATGGATTAAAACCCATATTTTTCACCTATTGCAATTTAGTCCAACCTATCAAATTGGGCATGCAAATAATAAAATTTATGCACCAAAATTTCACATAATTATTCAAACACCCAATAAACATCAAAACTCAATCGGAAAAATATTTTAGACTTCAGATTCATGGTTGCAAAACCACTATTCCATTTAGCCCCTAATTCAGGCTGTTACACAATGAATGGCATGTAAATATTTGATAATAACTAGCTATGGGAATGGCTAGTTAAGGATATATTGTTGTGTTATGTTTGACTGAATGGATTTTAATACAAAGAAACCATGAAAGTGTAAAGTTAGCAATAAAATAATTCTAAACAGCAACAATTATCTAAATTTGAAAAATCACTAAAAATTATGGAAATTGAATTAGAAGTTGAATAGGATATGAAATTAAATCTTTTTTCACATATAAGAAACAGTGTAAGCAAAAGAATTTTATATTATAATATATTAAAATTTTCATGGGATAGGGCCAAGATGGTTTCAGAATCTCCTATTTTGAATTTGAAAAAGCATTAAAAATTGTATAAATATAATTACTAGTTATAATTTATATGTTTGAAATTCTTAATGAATCTATTTTCAAGAGAATCAAACAAGAACATCATCCGAGTCCTGTATGAGGAGATAATTAATTTTTAGTGAAGAATGGTCGAAACTATCAGATAGCAGAACAGGGAAGACTTTAAAGAATAAACTGTACTTATTGGCTAAACCAAAAATTCTGAAAATTTTATGGTAAGGAGATATGTTAGTCTAGTTTCAGGGAAAATTAGTGGAACTTAATTTGGAGTTCTGTAGCTCAAGATAGAAATAATTTAGTGACTATGACTCGCGTAGATAACTTGATATGAACATAAGTAAATAGTGGAACTATGTGCAATTATGATTGTATTATCTTGAGATTATATTGTGAGGATTGGTAAAAGCATGTTAATAAATTGCTTATTATTTACATACCAACTTACTAAGCTATATAGCTTACCCCCTTTCCTTCCCCATGTCTTGTAAGAACATTTAAGCTAGCTCGAGTTGGAAATCGCTGGAGATACTATCACACTATCAAGTGATCCTCTTGGGTATAAATGAATTTGAGTACTTTAAGTTTATGGCATGTATAGGATTTGGTCATTTGTTTATATGTCATGATTAGTTCGGCCACATGGGTTGGCCTGTAATCATTAATGTTGCTTCTTATATATAAATAGCCATAAGTGATGGCTTATGTTGATTATAAGTTTGTTTATGTTAATACCCTCTTGTGAATGTGTGATTAGTATGCTTTCAATGGGCTAAGTATGAGATTGTAAGCATGTTAGTTGATGGCATGAGAATGACATGTATTTGACTTAGTTCTGAGTGTTTGGTTTCCCAAGTACAATATGTCTGTACCATTGAATTGAGGGGAGTGCATGTGTGGTTAAGGGTGACAAATAGCTTGGTAGATAGCCTTATTATTGAGCACACCGGCAGAGACACGGGCATGTGTCTCGGCCGTGTGTGCTACACAGCCTAGCACACGGGTGTGTGACTTGGCCGTATGACTCAAATTTGATGATGACATCATAAACAGAAAGTTACACGGGTGGAGGAAACGGGCGTGTCCTGATCAACACGAGCGTGTGTGACCACACGGCCTGCCTACACGGGCGTCGATTTTGCATGTTAATGTGAGTTTAAGTCTAGTAACACCTTGTACCCTGTTCCGGTGTCGAATACGGGTAAGGGGTGTTACACCTAAACACATGCCCGTGTGTCTACCCATATGAACAACTCTAAGGCTATTTTCCAAGCCATTTGCCACCCATAACTTCACACACACATACAATACATTTCATTAGCAAATAGCAGGGCACTAATTGGCAATCAAACATCCACAAACATGGCTTGAACATAACATTCACTCAACATCAAGGCATTAACTCATGCATACACATATAAATAGGTTTACAACCCAATTACCTCATATAAGCCAACTTATGTGGATATACACCAATCAAATCCTTAATCATTACAAGCCAATTCACTTGGCCATATCAAAATAACACATACACAAATGACTAAGTCCCTATACATGCCATAGACTCAAAGGTTTACATTCATTTTCCCAACATGATAGCTCGAAAATGTGATAGCATCTCCACCGATCTCCAACCCTAGCTAGCGTACCATCCTATAAGATATGGGAAAGGAAAGGGAGTAAGCTATAGAGCTTAGTAAGCTTATATGAAAATAATGGACATCTTATGATTTATTATCCCAAGACCAATAGTATAACCATAAGATAATGTCACTTATTAAATCACATTGTCAATTCTATTAATTTGTAATCATAATTTAGCATATCTTATCATTTATCTAGCAATCAAAAGCTCTCTATTTTTAATAAAATGCCATAATTTGTGCAATTAGAACATGCTACATCATAATTCAGTTTGGCCCGAAAGCCAATTACACAATCACCAATCGAATTTATCGTATATTCCATACCTCACAAGCATGGACCAACAAACACATATCTTATCTCATTTCCAGCATTTATACACACTTTACAATTCATTTAATACAAGAAAACTTGCACCAATGTTATTATCCTCGTACTCATAACTTACTCAATCTTTATCTTACCAAAAGTTCATCATATAACGGTTTCGTTCCTTATGATGTTCACGTACATACCTGTATCGATTCGCAATAGAGCCATGTAACACCCCCAAACCTGCCCTAGAAGTTTGGCGCGAATCCAGCGTGTCACATTGAGGTATTTTTTGAAAACCAAGTTTTCATTGAAAACTCTTCTTGTTTAAAAATTTGTGTAAAACCTTAGTTTGCATTTGATCAATTCCCAACGTGGTTTATTAAAAAGATTATTCCCTATTTAAGATGTTATTACTTATAAAATCTTAATCGTGGTGGAAGATTTATTTAAATCAGTTGTTGTTTTGGAAAAAAAAAACCCGTTTCTACCTCTAGCAATTATAAAACCACAAATAAAATCCCAAATTTATAATCCAGAAATTTAAATTCCTTATTACAACCCAAATGGAAATAATTATAGATAAAATAAATGCAACTACTAAGATATTAAATAGCTTTCAGTGTGGCTACCTTCGAGTCCTCCCATACGTCGAATCACCTATTGAGGATCACTTGAAAAATTAAAAAGAGGGGGTGAGTTTACAAAAACTCAGTGTGTACAACCATCAAGGACACAAAACAAATAATAATCAACTTGGGCCTAAGCCCTATTCCATAACAGTGGCCTTTGGGCCTTAGCCCATGGTGGCCTCAATTAGGCCTGAGCCCATCTTATAATACACAGTGGCGTTTGGGCCTTAGCCCATAGCGGCCTCAGTTGGGCCTAAGCCCATATCACATCAATATCGTATGTATGCAATGCTCCCATCCCAATCCAACCCTGCACTCTATTTTCCCTTCCAACCCTACACTCCTGTGGGGATATAAATATCAACCCACCCATCCCTACACTCTAGTGGTAGCACCGGTTGCGACACTAACTCAATAGTTGCAGCAAGCTGCTAATCATATAATGGGCTTTTAAAACCGTCGGTGGATCCATGGTCGTCAACCAACCATACGACCCTCATATATCTTCCTCCGTATCATAAACCCACCCAAATGCAACATACATCATATGAATGCATCACATACATTTTCACATATTTAGCACCTAGGGGTATTTTAGTCATTTATGCATTTAGGGCATTTTAGTCATTTTTCACTTAGACATACCAATCATATCATACCGTGGGCTTAAGTACACAAGTTGGCCCATTAACACTTTCCCATTATTCAATGCATTTTAAGCCAATTTCATTAGGGTTACCAATTCGTTAGGGCCCAAAAGCCCATTTCATAGCCTAAAAAGGCCCATACACTTACTTGGCCCAATAGATCACGTAATTAGCCTAACCGACTCGTCAAATCCTACTAGACCGTCAATTTTACTCGCGATGGGCCTACGGGCCCATCGAGCCCATTTGGCCTATTTCGGCCCAATTGGCCAAACGATGGCCTCAGTCCATGGATTCGGCCACAGAGCCTCTATCGTCGCATCGATGACTCCACACGAGTGTTCACACGCTCATGTGGTTGTCGGTGCCAACCTTTCAGCTTTTCGGCTTTTAGGCATTCCGGCTTTTCGGGATTTCGGCTTTTGCCAACTTGTCGTGTGTGCGGTGTATGTACACACCTTTGGCTCTATATCGACTATCAAACAAGGGTTAGAAGTACACACCTGATCACCTGGAGTACTAAATACTCATAATCGCCAGAACTTATATTCAAATATTGTACTTCATTAGTCACTTCCTATAAATGCAAAATAAATCCACTATAATCACTTACTGAAGGACAACTATACTTGCCTTGATCGATTGCGATTTGCCTATTCAATCTGAAGTCCGTTGTAGCCCCTCTTCCGCATCCAGGCAGAAAGTCCCGAATCGCTGACACCTTACATTGCTTAAACTTAGGCATGGTGGTTACATGCTCAAACCCCGTCATCACCTTCGCCATCTCTTTACCACTAGAGTTCCCTTTTTCCATCTAAAAATATGATATCTTCTAAAATGATAAAACAAAAGCAACACCAAAAAGAGGGAGATGGAGGGTTGGTTCAACAATTGACGAAACAAATAAAAGAAAAAATAGAGAAGGAGAGTTCAGCCTCAGAGGGTTTGGCGAAAGAAACAAAAAGAAATAAATAGAAAAGAAAATATACCAAGTACGAATGAAGGCTAGAAGGCTAAATCTCGAATGGTCAAAACTTGGTTCTCAATATAAAAAAAATACAAAACTTGATAAAATCAAAAAGGAAGGAGAAGGAAACGATATTCGGTTTCTTCTTTAGAGAAAAAGAAACAAAATTAAATGTAAAAAGAGGAGACCATTCGACACACATAGAAGAACAAGGAAAGAAAAAATTTCGGCACTTCGGGATTTTGAGCAAAATACTAAAACAACAAATGACCTTCCAACGAAAAAAAAACCAAAACAATCACCTTAGAAACTAAAACCAAAATCAGCGCTAACTAGCTTCCTAATTGCCGAATACACCTAACAAAAGCCCCTAGCCAAATTTGTCAACCCCCAAGCATCCACATTCGGCCACAACACCTCCCAAATTCAAACTCCTTACCATGCTAATTTCCCTTGACCCAAATCCACGTTAGCCATCATCCTTATCTTATCCGGTTTCCACCGATTGGATCACTTCAAATTCCTTCCACCAAACAGCAATGGGGTTTCAGTTAAACTCAATTACCTTCCTGGCGTGAGCAGTAAAATTACATCCTATTTGCGCATGCAGTAGCTCAAACTCCAAACCTTACTCCCATATCTGCGCCTCACACAATACGCTGCTTGCCACTGCACCGAAGCTCCTCTTGTGCTATAATTCGATTACAACTAATTATAAGGCTTACTTGATGAAGCCACAGTTACTTAAGAGTAAAAACCAAAACTTTTCCTGCCCTAGGGTTCGAACTTGCGCCCTTTTGGATCCCATAGCACGCTACCTGCCACTACGCCCCAAGCAATCTGGTGACATATTCCATCACGCAACCAGGTTATTCAAAAAAAAATTCTAAAAACATTGCTACTAACCAGATTCGAACCTCTGCCCTCTTAGCTACACTACACGTCCCTTGCCACCACATCACCTGCTTGATTTGCGTCACCTGTTCTTCCCCACGTAATTATAAAGCCTATCTGCCACAACCTAGGTTGTTTTAAAAAAAATCCAACATTTTTGCACATACTACGACTTGAACCCAGCTCCCCTCCATGCTCTTAGCATCCCCTTGCCACTAAGCCATCCGCTCCTTTGTGTCAAATTTCACCAGAATTAATTAATAAGCCTTCAACCTACTGCCCAAGGCCCTATAGAAAAAAAATGTAAAATTTTGCTAAAGCCCTAGTTCAAGCCTAGGACTTTTCCCACACTACCAACCCGTCCTAATTCACTTAAATATTAAACTAGACATGCAATTATAAAATTTCTACACACATTTAAATTATTCTGCCTTTTAACTGATCCCAAACTCAAGGCCCAAAATTCAGGGTGTTACAAGCCATATACACTTTCACATCTTTAACTTATCCCATTGAACTCACGGAATACTAACGGATACACGGAAGGTTTGCACATAAGTGCCACATATATGTAGCCGAAACTACCACTTATCACTTGTAGCCGAAGCTACCACTTATTAGTTGTAGTCGAAGCTACCACTTATCACTTATCACTTAGGAGCTCACTTTTGAGCTAATCACGAGTCTGCTCACATAAGCTGAAGGTCGTGACGTAGCTACACAGTGCTACTCACACAAGCTAACGGGTATCCCCAACACATGCTGGATTACCTAGCCACTTGTAGGACGTACTAGACCAACACCCGTTTCACTTAATCACTTAAACACTTAGTTTCCTAGTAACATTTCACTCGTATCCTATTCGATTCTTAAGGTTCAACTGGGATTTTCTCACTTACATTTATCACTTATCGAAACTTTATTACATACAATCAAAAATTCTCATTCACACTTATCACTTATTGAACTTTTTCAATTTCACTCGAAATATCATTTACACAATTCATACAATATATATAACATGTAAACATAGATTAATGATGCATTACTTACATACAAACTTACCTCTACACCAGAAATGGTGAAAAAGGACCTAACCGGTGAATACTCGTTTTTTCTTCGTTCTAGTTCCGAACCTCGTTTTCCATGATCTATAATATCACATTGAGCTTACTTATTAGTCACATTATTCAATGTGACCCAAAAATCATAATATGGCAAAATTAAGTTTTTGCCCATAAACTTTCACATATTTACACTTTTGCCTCTAGGCTAGTAAAATAAAATTTTATTCAACTTCTTTAACATACAAGCCTAGCCGAACCATTTTCATAACTATAAAAGCCCACAATTTCCACTAAATCACACTCTTGTGACAAATTTTATAACTTTTACAAACTAGTCCTTTTGGACATTTTCGCCGAAAATCACTTAGTAAAAGTCGTTTCTCTAACCATAAACATGCATAATCTACCATTAATCATCAAAATACCCAAATTCCTAACATGGTTCAAAACCTATACCTTCATCATATCTCAAATAAATGGTAGAAATTGGTAGATCATGCTACAAGTATCTCAAAAACGTGAAAATCATTAAAAACGGGGCTAGAACAGACTTACAATCGAGCTTTGAAGCTAGAAAACCCTAGCCATGGCTTCCTCTTGCAATTTTCAGCCAGGGAGGAAAATGGAAAAATTTTTGGGCTTTTATTTTGTTTATTAAGTCATTTAATTACTAAATGACCAAAATGCCCCTAACTTAAAAATATTCTATTTCACCTATTTCATGTCCATTTTTGTCCAAAAATCTATTCAGTAGTCTAATTACCATCTAAGGACCTCCAATTTAAAAACTCATAACAATTGGGCACCTTTAGCATATAGAACTCAACTTTTGCACTCTTTACAATTTAGTCATTTTGACCAAATTGAGGCCCAAACGTCAAAATTTTCGGACGAGATTTTCGTGTAATTATTCCGTGAAATCATAGACCATAAAGATATAATAAAAATAAGCTTTCTTACGTCGGATTTTTGGTCCCGAAACCATTGTTCTGACTAGGCCAAAAATTGGGCTGTTACAATTTTTCTTTGAATTTCACAAGTTTACAATTTAGTCCTAAATCATGTTTTCATCAAAATTCACTTTGCAAAAGTTGTTTATCTATCAACAACCTTTCGTTTTCTACTATAAATCTCCAATTTCCAGCATATTCATTCATGGCACAAACTTTAAACTTTGATAAATTTTCAAATTAATTCCCAAATTAGATAGATTTCACTATCCCGATCTCAAAAATATAAAAATTACTAAAAATGAGACCTGATTACTTACCTATTTATGCCAAGAAAGTTTTCTTCCTCTCTCCTAGGGTTTCCATAGAAAATTTGGGGCTGAAGATGAATAATAAGATGATTTTTTCCATGTAATTAATTATCATCTTGTATTTTTCCACAATTCCAATTTAGTCTTTTTCTTTTTCTCAATTTCCATGGATGATTCATCTATAAATATCCACTAACTTTTAATTAATGGTCTAATTACCATATAAGGGTAACCAATTAATTCTTCTAACTTCTAGAATTCAACTTCCACATTTTATGCAATTTGGTCCTTTTTCTAATTAATCACCTAATCGGTAAAATTTTCCTATCAATATTTTCATACTACTTTCCTATCAACATATAAACCATACAATAATATTAAAATAAATTTTCTTTTTAGCTAGGATTTTTGGTCACGAAACCACTATTCCGATTCACTGAAATTAGGCCGTTATATTAGCAGCGTTTGGACAAAAAAGGTCACTATTACTCTCCTTTTTGTGGCATTTTGACTGAAAACACCACTATTGTTCAACTTAATTAAAATTTGATTTACGTTATGCCCTAATCTAGATATGAGCCAAATTTTAATGCCCAAGCTAACAAGTAAAATGATAGAAGAATATGATAGATAAGACATTGATTATTTGATGACTCAAATAAAACGTTTTAAAACAATTAAATTAGAATGCTAACCATAATTTAAGAGAGATAATTATGAAGTCCAAAAAAATATTTTTCATAAACCTAAAAATAAACATGAAATATATGTTGAATTGAAAAGGAAAATTAATATTTTGATATATTAGTCTTCCATTTGTGAAATGCATCATTTTGTCATTTCACTTTTTTTTTCCTCTTTTATTATTTGTGTTTTGCTTTTTGACTTTTTAATCAATATTAAGTGCCTCCACAAATTATTATAAACATAAGCTTTTACATTAATATATATATATATATATATATATATATACACACATCAATCTAAATCCATATGAAACTTATTTTCAGGGTTTAGGGTTTAGGGTTTAGAGTTTAAAGGTTTTAAGGATTTAGTGTCTAAGGTTTAGGGTTTAGGGTTTAGGGGCTAAAAATAAATTGTAAGTAAAAATGCAATCTCATCATATTGATAGCATATATTTTTATAATTTTTAAATGATTAAATCAAAATTTTTCCATTTTTAGAGGGATAAAGTGCAATTTTACCTTTAAAATATAAAAAAAATTCAAAAGGCCTAAATAGAAATTTTTGCATTTTAGGGGGGCCGAAACCCTTTCAACCCCCTAGTTATGCCCTTAAATATATATTAATTATAGGGTTTAGGATTTAATTGAATATGATTCACTTGAGATTGTAAAAACTAGAATTTAAGTTGGATTTGTAATTTGAGACGTAAAGTTTTATTTAAGTTGGATTCAATTTTATAAAATTCAAAATAAAATCGAGGCATTCAAAAGTTGTTTATTAAGTTTGATTTTGGTATCTTAGGGAGGGGGGAACTGATTTTGGGAAAAAGACCAAGGCATTTTGGGGATAACAAAATGAAGTCGTTTCACAAAAAATAATATATATTCGCAGCGTTTGGATAAAAAACACCACTATTGCTCAACCTTTTGCAACTTTTGGACAAAAAGCACCACATTGCTCAGCTTTTAGCGACGTTTGAACCAAAAATGTCATTATTGCTCAACTTTTTGCGGCATTTGGACCAAAAACGCCACTATTGCTCAACTTTTAGCGGCATTTGGTCTAAAAACGCCACTATTGCTCAACTTTTAGCGGCATTTGGTTTAAAAACGCCACTATTGCTCAACCTTTTATGGCGTTTTCCTACTAACGCCACTAATGTATAACTTTGGGGGCGTTTTTTGTCCAAACGCCACTAAAAACGCCGCTAAAGCCCTATTTTCCTGTAGTGAAATCTGTCAAAAATAGTCAAAATTAATCAAAACTTGATAGAATATTAAATAAAATTCAACAAGTTCATAATTTGAGTATAATTTAATTATTTTATAATAATTATATATTTTTCGACAAGAATTTTATCGAAATTGCATGAATTTGAGTTTAAAAGGGCATGAAAATGTGTGTATATTTTTGTGTTTCTAGATCCCTACTACCTTCAAACATTTCCTTAGAGACCTTAAAGTCAGCTGATAAGCTTACCGTTGCAATCTTAGAAGCTAAAGGATTGTTAGAACATATTAGTCAATCCATGTCCTGATAATCAAGATGTAAAGCCTGTACATCCATACATAGGGCATCCATCTCATTCTACCATGGTTTTGTATGCACGAGGACCTTCCTCATGCATGCCATTACTAACATGAAGATTAGAACTATCAG
Source organism: Gossypium stocksii (assembly GCA_020496765.1). Taxonomy (NCBI): domain Eukaryota; kingdom Viridiplantae; phylum Streptophyta; class Magnoliopsida; order Malvales; family Malvaceae; genus Gossypium; species Gossypium stocksii. The sequence goes on from CM035624.1 coordinate 24,250,665, forward strand.
AATGTACCTTTTTCCTTATCTCATTGTTTTGTCTCAACAATTCCTTTGAAATGCTTCTTGTTGCTCAAATCTTAAATCTTGCAAGGCCATCTGCTCATTCATTAATCTCATTTGTTCCTGAAGAGCAACAAATTGTTGTGGAGATGCCTATTGATCAGAGGGGAGTGACAACCCCTGACTAGCAAGGATATTTAAGTCAAGTGAGTCTGAGGCTCCTGCACGAGTTAAATTACCCAAATTCTTCGACCGATTAGCAAACCAACTAACAAATAAATCTGCTTCACCAGCTTGATTTCTTGTACCAGAGATTCTAGGTTCTCTAGTGAAAAAGTTGGTGAGAAAATTTTTATTGGGATGAGCCATTTTTCTTTATTACAAATTGAAAATTCAAAGATTAGAAATTCTTTACACTCACCACACCAAATTGTTGAGTGTTTTTCTCTATTTTTCTTAGGTAGTGGTATCTGTACATTTATATGATATAGGTATTGTTCGCTGACATGATATGTAAGGTAGGCTTCATGCATGTAAACACGTATCCTACCCTAGACTCAACATATGTTTATAAGGTCTTATGCACGTGTAACCTCGCAGGAGAGCGAGCTCGACCTACGAGATCATTACAATCCAACCCAAATCCATTCAGGCTTTGGGAGCAAGCTCGACCTGCGAGCATGGCCTGAGAGCGCATTACAATCCGAATCCAAATCCATTCAGGCTTTGGGCCAATGATGGTAATTATCGTAACAAGGTTATTTGTCGACATTTGTGATAGTAGATTTAATTGATAAATAAATAAATTAAAGAATAACACAATTATTATATCGGATTATGTAATTTCAAGTTTGAATTCATGGGTTTTAGATGAATTTTCAGATTTAGGTTCATTTTACCACTCATAAATGAACCTTTTTCTAACAGCATATTGTACATATGACCCCATAAAGTATATTATATTGCAGCAAGTACAGCATGCAAGCGAATCGTAATATCTGTCATGTAATGCCAGAAACGAAATTTGCTTTTGGAATATTGTAAACATGATCATTTTGCTTAAATAAAATTATAAGTGGCAATATTGGTAGCCTACCTTTTTAGGAACTTTGGACTGATGGCATCAAAGAGGGTCCTCATTGATCAAGATCAACTGCAGATTCTTCTAACATCTAATCCATATAAATTACTACAATTGATGTTATTCCTCTACATCAGCTAGTGGGTATAAACTTAGATCAAAATCCTCTTTCTCAAAAAAATCACAAATCACGATAAATATCACATGAGGAGTGGTGTCCAGGCATATTACCGCTGTACCAAATAATCCCCTCAACCAGCTTATTTATATACCATCTTCTTCACCTTCTTCTCTGCAACACCAGGTTTAATTAACTACCACCTTTTCTCTTTTTTATTTGTTGTTTGAAATATGGCATCAAAAGCTGATTTTCTCCTCCTAGCTGCGTTGTTTAGTTTTATGTTTTTGTCTTGTCGAGCCATGAAACATGATCAATCCATGTTCTTCAACTTAATGAAAGCATCTTTATCGGGAAAGGCCTTATCTGATTGGGATGTTATTGGAGGGAAAACTTATTGCAATTTCACCGGAGTTAACTGCAACGATCGAGGCTATGTTGAAGTTCTTAACTTCACCGGCTGGTCACTGTCCGGCATCTTTCCCGACGACGTGTGCTTTCATCTGCCGGAGCTTCGTGTTCTCGATATCAGCCGCAACAATTTCCACGGCAACTTTCTGAACGGAATCGTGAATTGTTCTTCCCTGGAAGTGTTCAATATGAGTTCCATATATTTAAGAACAAAGCTTCCGGATTTCTCCAAACTGGTCTCTTTACGTGTTCTTGACTTGTCGTACAATCGCTTCATAGGCGATTTCCCCATGGCCATAACTAATCTTACCAATCTCGAGGTGCTCTACTTTAATGAAAACGATAAATTAAAGCCATGGCAACTTCCCGACAACATTTCCAGGCTTTCCAAGCTCAGAATTATGGTTTTCACGACATGCATGTTGTATGGTCGGATCCCAGCATCAATCGGAAACGTGACATCGCTTGTTGATCTCGAGTTGAGTGGGAATTTCCTGTCTGGTCAAATTCCTAAGGAGCTTGGATTGCTGAAGAACTTGAAGCAGCTTGAACTGTATTACAACCAGTACTTATCTGGGACAATACCTGAAGAACTTGGAAACCTGACAGAGCTTATAGATTTGGACATGTCGGTGAATCGATTGAGTGGAAACATTCCAGTGTCTATATGTCGACTTCCAAAACTTCAATTCCTTCAGATTTATAACAACAGTCTTACAGGAGAAATCCCTGGTGAAATTGCAGAGTCAACAACTTTGAGAATCCTTTCACTTTATGGAAACTACTTATCGGGACAGGTTCCACGAAATCTGGGGCGTTTGGCGCCTATGATTGCTCTCGACTTGTCGGAGAACAATATTACAGGTCCAATACCGACAGAGGTTTGTCGAGGAGGTAAACTGTTGTATTTGCTTATGTTAGATAACAAGTTTTCTGGGAACTTACCTGAAAGTTATGCAAACTGCAAATCCCTTTTAAGGTTTCGAGTTTCTAATAACCATTTGGAGGGATGGATCCCTGAAGGACTGTTCGGTCTCCCACATGTTTCGATCATTGATTTAGCTGACAATAGTTTCACGGGTCGTTTCCCAAATTCATTTGGAAATGCTAGGAATCTATCCGAACTGTTCTTGCAGAACAATAAGGTGTCTGGCTTTTTACCTCCTGGAATCTCTGGAGCTGTCAACCTGGTCAAGATTGACCTCAGCAACAATCTTTTGTCTGGTTCAATTCCTTCACAAATTGGGAATCTAAAGAATCTGAATTTACTTATGTTGCAAGGTAACAATCTCAGTTCTGGGATCCCCGAATCGTTTTCTTTGTTGAAATCTCTTAATGTTCTTGATCTTTCCAACAATTACTTGACTGGTAACATTCCAGAGAGTCTGAGTGAGCTTTTGCCTAACTCCATGAACTTTTCAAACAATCAACTTTCTGGTCCAATCCCTCTGTCATTGATTAAAGGAGGGTTGGTTGAAAGCTTTTCAGGCAATCCAGGTCTCTGTGTTCCAATCCATGTCCAAAATTTCCCCATATGTTCACACTTTTACAACCAAAAGAAGCTAAACTCGATGTGGGCAATCATAGTTTCTGTCTTAGCCATTACAATTGCAGCTGTCTTGTTACTCAAACGTCGTTTGAGTAAACAAAGAGCTGTAATGGAACATGATGAGACCTTGTCCTCATCATTCTTTTCATATGATGTGAAAAGCTTCCATAGGATATGTTTTAACCAACATGAGATCCTTGAAGCAATGGTTGATAAGAACATTGTAGGCCATGGAGGATCTGGCACAGTGTATAGAATCGAATTGCAGAACGGACATGTTGTTGCGGTGAAGAAACTATGGAGCAAAACATATAAAGACTCGGGTTCCAAAGATCAGCTGGTTTTGGACAAAGGATTGAAGACAGAGGTCGAAACTCTAGGAAACATAAGGCACAAGAACATAGTCAAACTGTATAGTTACTTTTCAAACTTGGATTGTAACCTGTTGGTTTATGAATACATGTTGAATGGTAACCTTTGGGATGCTCTCCATAATGGAAGGTTCGATCTGGATTGGCCAATTCGACATCGAATCGCACTCGGGGTTGCACAGGGTTTGGCATATCTTCACCATGATATTTTGCCACCCATTATTCACCGAGACATCAAGTCGACTAACATCCTACTCGACGTCGATTACCATCCGAAAGTTGCAGATTTCGGAATAGCGAAGGTTTTGCAAGCTAGAGGAGGGAAAGATTCTACCACTACTGTCATTGCAGGCACCTATGGCTACTTGGCCCCTGGTAATATTCTCACTCAATTCGAGTTCAATCAAGTTCTTTACGACTTTATTTCTTGTTAATTCATAAATGTCCGTTTTGCAGAATATGCATATTCAAATAAAGCGACAACCAAGTGCGACGTGTTTAGTTTCGGAGTGGTCTTAATGGAACTAATAACCGGAAAAAAACCAGTGGAGACCGATTTTGGAGAAAACAAGAACATCGTGCTCTGGATCTCGGCGAAACTGGAGACAAAGGAAGGTGCTATGGAGGTGTTAGACAAGAAGTTGTCCAAGACATTCAAGGATGAAATGGTTGAAGTTCTAAGGATTGCAATGCGGTGTACATGCAAGAATCCATCACAACGTCCAACAATGAACGAGGTTGTTCAATTGTTGATTGAATCAGAGCCTTTCAGATTAGATTCTTCTTGTAAGTCACCAAGTAAGATCAAAGAAGCAGCGAATGTCAACAAAATAAAGAACCAATCAGATATATGATGTAGTTTTTAGGTAAAGTTAGCCTCTAGTTTTTAATAGAATAGCAGGGAACCAATCATAAAGAACAATTTAAGCTTTTTCTTTTCTATATACTTGATAGGTGGGTTGTAGATTCTCTCCATCTTTTTTATTTTGTTTCCATCTCTTGTAAGGGACCAGGAATTTTAATCACTATAGTTGCTTTATGAAATCATTGCATAGCTTTTCTTTCTCTTTATATTTGGAATTTTCCTTTAAAATATGTTCTTCACTTTTTTAAAAATTATTCATTTTTTGACATTTCATGTTTTACATGTTTTTGAATTTGAGATATAAATGTATAATCTTTTGAATACTCATGAAAATATTTTAAAATTAAACACATACCGTAGTTGAATATTTACACTTAAATCCGAGTATATGTGATTTTTATGATGGATTTTAGTGGGGCTTGTGATTCTGTATAAAAAGTGAGGCATGATTCTCCTGTTGAGGTCCAAATAGAAGGGTATTGGTTGAGGATTCAAAGGCTCCCCAGCTTTGCTTGCTTAACCGTTGATAGTGAGCCATGAAAATCCACTCACAAGTTGGATAACCCTTTTAAATTTATTAATGGTATTTGATGGGAGGAAATTGGATTCCTCTATTTGTCTAATAAAAACTTCATCCAAGTTTTTATTTAAATTTACCTTTTTCAAAATTTATAAATATTTATCGAAACATCAAGAATGGAGATAAATATGAAATTATTTAAGCTATGTGTATCAATGAATGCAGAGTATAGTTGGGAATTTGAGTTTGTGAAGTTTCAACTTTGTGAGTGTTTTGAGGGGTCCCCCATAAGCAGAATGAGATTCATTGAAGAAAAAAATATTTGTCTTATGGGCATGGTGGTGAGTCCATATTAAAAATTAAAAAAAAAAAAGATTTTTTTTTATAAAAAAGTGAGCATGGTATTAAAAGAACTTTGGCCATTCCTTCCAACAACAAAATAAGATAAAATAAAATAAAGCATAGCTTGGCCATGATATTACAAGCTCCTTTCCATGATATAAGAGAAGTTTAGGTTTAGGTTAGTCTATTTAGGTATAAAATTAAAAATGTTTTTTTAATTACTATTAAATAAAAATATATTTTATTAGTAAATATAAATTTATTTTAAATCGAATGGATTTGAAGTTATAAAATCTCAATTCGTAGGAACTTTCAAGTAAAATACAAGAAGCAAACTATAAAAACCAATCCGAAAACAGTTGTATTCCATTCAAATTGATGGCCTATTATACAGGGAATAATGTTTATATAAAGCTTTTAGCACAAAGAAAAAAGGGGAAGAAAGTAGCCAATGATGAATTTTATTGAATCAAACAACAAAATAAAAATAAAATTATCATTACTGATGGATCACATTAATATTGTTAGGTCAAGTGATAAAGAGTTTGATGTTCTTTAAATAAAATTTTGAATTCAAATCTTATATATAAAAAAAACACGAGAAAATATTTTCTCTATTTATGAGTTCAACTCGGATCAACTTTAGATATTGAAGTTTGATGTGATTACCAAACAACAAAAGATTAAAAAAAAAACAAAAACAATTATGGATTGCTAAATTGAGTTGCCACTTGGTGCCTAAATGATAAAAGCAAATGTAGTATGAAAAGATAAAAGCAAGTGATAAAGAGTTCGATGTAGTATAATAAAGGCAAATATTTACTCCTTTCCAATAATCAAGAATATTCATGTACTTTTAGTAGTCCTCTCCAACTTTAACTAAATAGATATCAAACTACGATTTATTTGAATTAAATCAAAAATTGAAATCAATAACATAAAAATATCATATGATAATCTACATGTTAAATTTTTAATTATGAATTTAATAAACATATAATAAATATAACTTACTTTCATGTTTTTAGATATCATTCTTTGACTACTTCTTTCCATATAATTAGTTGAAATAAATTGGTACTCTTCAAAATGCTTCTTCCTTTGTTCACATAGATTTATTCACTTATTTTCATATTGTAGACCTATTTGTGAGAAGACGAATTACAATAGTTGTAGCTTAAATGAGAGTCAAGTATGGCCGCAAAAGAAAGTACCAAAGTGTTGTGAGATGGCTATTCAGGCAACAACTTGCACATTTGGTGGACAACATTGGTGCGAGTTATCTGGCAAACAAACTATTTGGCAGACAGTCAATTGGTGAACTATCAAGTAGACAATCATTGGTGGACTATTTGGCAAACTATCCAAGTGTGAATAAGACTCATGGATACAAAACGCGTAAACTGTCTTGCAGATTAACATGTGAGCTTTGATGCTACGGACTATCTCGAAGCTTTTAATATAAGCTAATAAGTTGTCAACTTGTTTAGAAAAGTTGTTAGATTATTTTATTTATCTTTATTTTGATAGGATAATTTGAGCAGTGCAGATTAGACAAGAATTAGACAATGAGTAATCCCATGTACCTAGACTTGCCAACTTATCAAGTTGTAGATGGTAATATTTTCTTATTTAAGGTTATACTTTGTATGTAAATCATAGTAATTGAAACAAAAAATATAGCAAGTAACATTTGATTGCTACCTTGGTCTATCTTTCCTTTCTTCCTTACAAAGAAAAACTAACAATTAGTATCTAGAGTCAGTCATCTTTAAGGGCCATTTATTTTGTTAATGTAAAAATGTCTTCAGCTAGTTTTACACCTCCTCCACCACTAGTTTTTAACAATGAAAACTATCATATTTGGGTAGTTAATTTAACACCCCTTACCCGAGTCTGACACTAGAACAGAGTACGAGGCATTACCAGATTTAAACATAACCAATCGTACAAAACCGGGCTATAAATTTCCGTCCAAATGTAAAACTTTTCTCATTCATTCACATCGTCCATAAAATGAGCCTACGAGGCTTAAAACATACTTTGGAAGCGGTTCGGGACTAAACTGAGAACTTCCAAAAATTTTACAAACTTATAAATATTTTGCCCTAAACAGGGTTACACGCTCGTATGGTTTTGGGACATGCCTGTGTGGGTAGGCCGTGTGGTCACATACGTCCGTGTCTATACCCCATGTAACTCTCTGTTTATGATGTCATCAGCCAAATGAAACCACATAGCCAAGCCACACACCCGTGTGCTAGGCCGTGTGACGAATTAAATTCTCGCAAAATAGGTGCAGACTTCACACGCCCTTGGCACACGCCTGTGTCCAGGGTCGTGCCATCTACACGGCTGAGACACACGCCCGTGTCTCTGCCAGTGTGCTTCATACTAGGCATTCTGTTTCTCAAAATTAAGTTGCAGGGGACACACGGCCTATTCACATGCTCATAGGGCTGATCGTGTGTCACACACAGCCTAGACACATACCCGTGTGGACAATGTATAGGCTATTTACCAAGCCAATTGCCACCTTGAAACTCATAAACACTTATACCAATTCAAAGACACAAATTATAGTATACTTAAGCAACCAAACATCCTTAATTATCAACTCAAATCATGCAAGTGCCATATCCATGCAATGCATCACCATATGATTATACTTATAATCAACATTAGCCAATTTCAAATGGCCATATACAAAATAATCACTTAATTAATATGAGCCAACATCATTAGCCCAATCACTATGACACATATACAAAATGACCAAGTCCCTATACATGCCATACTTTCAAAATATCAAAATCACAAATACCCCAAAATAAAGCCTTGATAGTGTGATGCGAACTCTGACGATTCCTGATCCCTGAGCTAGCTTGGTGACACTATAAAACAATGGAAAGAAAAGAGGGGTAAGCTATATAGCTTAGTAAGTTTATATGCAAATAATAAACATCTTAACCATGCAAATTAACATGCAATTCTTAGATTGAAAGATAAATTACTCATTATTAAATCCACATAGCAATAACTTACTCAATCACAGCCTTACCAAAAATTTATCACTTATAGCATTCATACTTATGAATTTCACGTACACACACGTACCATATCATCACACAAACATATATTTTCACATCTTTGTAATTCCCGTTGAACAATTGAAATATTAACGGATACTCGAAAAGCTTGCACATATTAACGGATACTCGAAAAGCTTACACATACGTACCACATATATGTAGCCAAAGCTACCTCTTATCACATTTCACATATATGCTCGTTCTCGAGCTAGTCACGGGTCTGCTCACACAAGCTGACGGTCAGAACATAGCTACTCAGTACTGCTCACACAAGCTGACAGGTATCCACAACATATGCAGGAGTACCTAGCCACTGATAGACGTACAAGACCAGCACCCGGAATCACATAATCACATAATCACACATAGGTTCTTAGTGACATGTCACTCGTATCCTATTCTATTCCTAAGGTTCAATCGGGATTTCTCACTCACTGTAACATTGTCAAATTCTTTAACGATTGTATCCGAAGGGTCAGTTACACAATTCATGCAATATTAAAGCATATAAACATAAATTATCAATGCATTATTTACATACAAACTTACCTCGGTACAAAATAATTGTTAACATTGCAATTTAGTCCACAACCTTGTTCTTGCCTCGATCTAAGTCAAAACCTCATCTTTCTTGATCTATAATAAAAAATTTAGCTTGTTTAATTATCACACTATTCAATTCAGCCTAAAAATCATATTAAGGAAAAATTAAATTTTTTCCCCTAACTTTTTACTTATTTACACTTTAGTCTCTAGGCTCATAAAATGAAATGTATTCATTTTTCTCAAAACCCAAGCTTAGCCAAAACTTATACACACTTATAGTAGCCCACATTTTCCATTTATTCACATATTTTACAACTTTTGCAAAAAGGTCCTTTTTGACATTTTTATCGAAAATCACTTAGTAAAAGTCGTTTATCCAACATTAAACTTTCATTTTCTACCATTAGACATAAAAACACATGCATGTCACACATGGGTAAATTTTTAAACATAAACCCTACCTCAAAATAATGGTAGAGATAGGTAAAATGGGTGATAACGACTTAAAAAATGTAAAGATCGTTAAAAACGGGGCTAGGATGCACTTACTATCAAGCTTGAAAGTTGGACAAACCCTTGCTAAACTTCTTTCAAAATTTCGACTAAGGGGGAGAAAGATGAACACAATTTTTGACTTGATTTTCCCTTTATATTCTTTTATTAACCAAATGACTAAAATGCCCTTAAAGCCTTTCTTTGAAATTTTACCCTTCCATGTCCATTTTTGTCCATCATGAAATATAATGGTCTAATTACTAAATAAGGACCTCTAATTTACAAATTCATTTCAATTAAGCACTCAAAGATTCTAGAACACATATTTTGCACTTTTTGCAATTTAGTCCTAATAGTCAAATTAGACCCTTTATCAATAAAATTTCTCAATGAAATTTTCACACATGCATTTAATCATACTATAGACCTTAAATTTTTATTACAACAAATTTTTCTACTTCAGATTCGTGGTCCCAAAACCACTGTTCTGACTTGGCACTGAATCGGGCTGTTACAGTTAAGATGAAGACCTACCTTCAAGCTTACAAGTTATGGGAGGTTGTGAATGCGAATGTCGAGCCACCACCATGACAACCAATCCAACAATAGCACAGATCAGGTGGCATAGTGCTGATTGTGTTAAGAAGTTTAAGGCAATGTTACGCCTTCAAAATGGTGTTTCTGATGTGATCTTCACTAGGATTGTAACAGCTCGATTTTGGGCCTAGTCGGAACAGTGGTTTTGGGGCCACAAATTTGACGAGGAAAAATTTAATATTCCTATATTTTTATGATCCATAGTTTTACGGAATGATTTCGTGAAAATTTTGTTTGAAAATTTTGACGTTTGGGCACTCAATTTAGTCAAAGGGATTAAATTGTAAAAAGTACAAAACTTGAGTTCTAGAAACTAGAGGTGTCTAATTGCTATGAAATTTTAAACTGGAGGTCCTTAAAAGGTATTACACCATTGGTTAATTTGTTGGAAAAAAATAGATATGAAATAGGTGAAATAGAATATTTTTAAGTTAAGGGCATTTTAGTAATTTTGTGATTAAATGAATTAAAAAGCTAAATTAAAAGCCAATTTTTGCTCATCTTCAACCCCTTGGCTGAATTTCACATGAAGAAGACATAGCTAGGGTTTTTCAAGCTTTCAAGCTCGATTGTAAGTCTGTTTTAGCCCTGTTTTTAATGTTCTTTATATTTTTGAGATCCTCGTAGCTCAATGTAGCTATTTCCACCATTATTTTGAGCTAGGGCTTGTGTTTAAAAATTTACCCATGGATGAAATGCATGTGTTTGATGTTTTATGGAAGAATATGAAAGTTTGAGAGCGTGATAAATAACTTTTACTAAGTGATTTTTGATGAAATTGCATAAAAGGACCTATTTGTAAAAGTTGTAAAATTATGTGTAGAAAATGTGATTCAGTGAAAATATGGGCTACTATAAGAGGGAATATGAATCAGCTAGGCTTAGGATTTGAGAAAAATAAGTGCTTTTCATTCTATGAGCCTATGGGCAAAATTGTAAATATGTGAAACTTTAGGGGCAAAAATGTAATTTTTCCATAGTGTGATTTTTGGACTAAATTGAATAATGTGAGTATTAAATAAGTTAAATGTATTATTATAGATCAAGAAAGATGAAGAATTGACCTTGATCGGGGAAAAGAGAAAGTTATGGAGTAAATTACAAATTTGTCATATTTTGCACCGAGGTAAGTTTGTATGTAAATAATGCATCATTTTTACTTACGTTATCATATTTTATTATGTTTTATAAAATGTGGCTGAATATTGAATGAAATTGACAAGTATCAAAAAGTGAGAAATTTCTCAGTTTAACATTAGGAATAGAATAGGATACAAGTGACATGTTACTAGTGACTCAAGTGTGGTACTATGTGAAGGCCACTTTGAGAAGAGATAGCCTGATCACAAGTGTGGTACTATGTGAAGGCCACTTTGTGAAGAAGGTGGTTTTGGCTACAAGGGTGGTACTATGTGTAGGTCACCGGGTATCCGTTATTATTCCGATATGTTCAACAGGAAATGACTAAGTGTAAACGAATATGACTATGTGATGAACAAGTGCAGGTATGTATGTGTAAACTTATGAGCAATGTGCTCGATATATAATCAAACTCTAGTAAGGTTGATATGGAGTAAGTGTTACAATGAAAGTTACTATAAAGAAAACATGAAAGAGTGAAATTTAGAAATAAAACAATTTTGGACAGCAGTAGCTGTGTGACTTTGAAAAATAACCAAAAATAGTGAAAACCGAATTAGAGGTTGAATAAGATATGAAATAAAATCTTATTGAGTTTAGTTTCATATAAAAGAACAGTGTAAGCAAAAGAATTTCATATTATGAGGTATTTGAATTTTAGTGTGATAGGGTTAGAATGGTTTCGGAATCCCCTATTCTGAATTTGGTAAATTATTAAAAATTGTACAAAAATAATTATGGGTTAGAGTTTATATGTTTAAAATCCTGAATGATTTTATTTTCAAAAGAAACAAATGGGAACATCATCCGAATTCTATATGAGAAGATAATTAATTTTTAGTGTAGAAAGGTCAAAACTATTAGACAGTAGAATAGGGGAAAATTTAAAGAATAAATTGTACTTATTGACTGAACCAAAAATTCTAAAAATTTTATGGTAAGAATATATGTGAGTCTTGTTTCAGGGAAAATTTGCAGATCTTAATTTGGAGTTCAGTAACTCAAGATATAAATAATTTAGTGACAATGACTCGAGTAGATAGCTACATATGAACTTGAGTAAATATTAGAACTATGTGCAATTATGATTGTATTATTTTGAGAACATATTGTGAAGATTGATAAAAGCATATTAATAAATTTTTTATTATTTATATATTAACTTATTAAGCTATATGTTTACCCCATTTCTTTCCCTTGTCTTATAGTGTCACCAAGCTAGCGCGGGGTACGGAGATCGTTGGAGATCCATCCACCCTATCAACACTCTTTTGGTATTTTGAAAGCAATATTTTGAATTATGGCATGTATAGAGGACTTGGTTATTTTTTATGCGTCATAATGGATTTTACCTAAAATGTTGACCTATGTTATTTGATAGTTCATTTTTTATAAGGCCATTGGTGTTGGCTATTATTGGTTAAGTTGTATGTTTATGATAATGCCATGTTGCGTGTTGATAAATTTGGTATAAGTGTGTAAATGTTTTGGATGGAAAAAGGCTTGGTAAATAGCCTAACTTTCATCCACACGGCTGGCCACACGGCCATGTGCTCAGAGCGTGTGCCCTTGTTTTTCAAGAAATTTTTCAAAGTTTTCAAGAGTTCTCAGTTGGGTCCTGAACCACTTTCAAAGTATGTATTGGGCCTCATAAGCCTATATTAGGAACTTTATGATGAAACATGAAAAGTTTTAATTTGGATGAAATTTTATGACTCGATTTTGTATGATTGATTATGTTGAAGTTCAGTAATGCCTCGTACCCTATCCCAACGTTGGACACAGGTAAGGGGTGTTACATTTAGTGGTATCAGAGCTATGGTTTAGTTGGTTCTTGGACTAAGATAATTTGTGTGAAAGTCTATCTATACATGCCAAAAATATACTGTGATAGTGTGATGACTCCTGACAATTTAAATTGTGTTTTTAAATAGTAAATAGATCTTGACCGAGCTGTAGCTAATGATGTAGAGAGTAATGCACTGACTCCTGCGCAAGGGACCGTGCCAGTAGATAGTAAACCTGAAACACATAGTCATGGAGATGGGGCTTGAAGCCATCCTCCATATGATGAATAATTGGTATACAGGATTTGTTCAAGCTGATCTGAATGCTCAACCTCCTCCACCCCCTCCTATTCCCCAACAGGTCCCCATAGCTCCCCAAGGTGTTGATTTGGTAAGATTAAATAAGCCTCCAGTTGATAAAATCTGAAAGTAAGGGACTGAAGAATTTAGGGCTAATATAGATGATGATCCCGAGAAAGCAGAGTTTTGGCTTGAGAATACTATTCGAGTATTTGATGAGCTATCTTGTACTCCTGAAGGATGCTTGAAATGTGTTATATCTTCATTGAGGGATTCAGCATATCATTGGTGGAAGACACTGATATCTGTGGTTCCGAAAGAAAGGGTTACAGGGGATTTCTTCCAAGAGGAATTCAAGAAGAATGACATAAGCTAATGATTCATTGATCAGAAACGCAAAGAGTTTCTTGAGTTAAAGTAGGGTCGAATGTCTATGGTAGAATACGAAAGGGAGTTTGTTAGACTCAGTAAATATGCCCAGGAGTGTGTGTCCATAGAGGCTATCATGTGTAAGCAATTCGAGGATGGGTTAAATGAAGACATCAAACTATTAGTTGGGATTTTAGAACTGAAAGAATTTGTGGTACTGGTTGATCGAGCTTGCAAAGCCGAAGAACTGAACAAAAAAAATAGAAAAGCTGTGATTGAGGCCCGAGACGCAAGAAAAAGGCCAATGAGTAAGTCATTCTAATCTCAGTCAAAGCAGTCCAAAGAGATGAATCCTCAATTAACTGTTTCAGCTCGGTATTTACACCGAGACCATGGGAGATCATATTCAGGTTCTAAAGCTTAAGCTACTTCAATGGCAAGTGTGGGTAATGCGAGGTCTAATAAACCCGAGTGTCAGCACTGTGGTAGGCGACATTTCGGTGAGTGTTGGTTAACTAGCCGAGCTTGTTTCAAGTGTGGTTCTTGAGAGTGGTACATTAAAGATTACCCTGAGAAGGTTGAAAAAGAAAAATTTCAGAGTGTTAGACGAGGTAATACTGCTAGAGCTTATGTCATACGTGCTCGTGAGGAGGCATCATCGCCCGATGTGATTATTGGTACATTCTCTCTCTATGATACTATTTTTATTGCATTGATTGACCCTAGATCTACTCATTCCTATGTTTGTGTGAATTTGGTATCTAGTAAGGATTTACCTGTCGAGTTTACTAAATTTGTGATTAAAGTGTCAAATCCCTTAGGCAAATATGTGTTAGTTGATAAGGTCTGCAAGAATCGTCCTTTGATGATTTGAGGTCGCCGTTTTTTGGCTGATTTAATGATGTTACCATTTGATGACTTTGATGTTATTTTGGGAATGGATTGGTTGACATTGCACGACGCCAAGGTAAATTGTAGACAGAAAACCCTTGAGTTGAAATGTGATAATGGTGAGATTCTTTGGGTTGAAACAGATGAATCGAGTAAACTGCTTGTGGTAATTTCATATATGTCTGCTAAAAAATACTTGAGAAAAGGGTGTGAAGATTATTTTGCTTATGTGTTGAACACTGAGATGTCCGAATCGAAGCTTGAATCAGTGCCAGTAGTCTGTGAATTTCCAGATGTGTTTCCAGAAGAATTGTCTGGGTTACCTCCAATTAGAGAGATTGAATTTACCATTAATCTATTGCCTAGGACTGCACCGATCTCGATTACTCCGAATAGAATGGGTCTGATTAAATTGAAAGAATTAAAAGTTCAGTTGCAACAATTAACAGATAAGGGATCTTTGAGACCAAGTTTTTCTCCTTGGGGTGCTCCTGTACTGTTTGTGAAGAACAAGGACGGATTTATAAGACTTTGTATTAACTATCAATAGCTCAACAAGGTGACTATAAAGAACAAGTATTCCTTGCCGAGGATTGATGATTTATTTGACCAGCTGAAAGGGGTAACAGTGTTTTCAAAGATCGATTTGAGATCAGGTTACTATCAGTTGAGAGCTAAAGAGTGAGACGTGCCAAAAACCGCTTCCAAAATGAGGTATGGACATTATGAGCTTTTTGTGATGCCTTTCGGTTTAACTAATGCTCTGGCCATTTTATGGACTTGATGAACTGAATTTTCTGACTGTATTTGGATAAGTTTGTAGCTGTGTTCATAAATGACATTCTGATTTATTCTCGAGATGAGTCCGAGCATGCCGAACACTTGAGAACGGTATTATAGATTTTGAGAAAGAATAAATTGTTTGCTAAATTCAGTAAAAGTGAGTTTGGCTTCGTGAAGTTAGATTTTTGGGACATATAGTTTCAGGTGATGGTATTTGGCTTGGTTCTAGCAAAATTTTGGCAATAGTTGATTGGGAACAGCCAAAGAATGTATCAAAGGTTGGAAGCTTTTTGGGCTTAGCCGGGTATTATAGACATTTTTTCGAGGGATTCTCGATGATAACCACTCCAATGACTATGTTGCTACAAAAGAATGTTAAGTTTGAATGGACTAAAAAGTGTCAGCAAAGTTTCGAGAAGTTGAAAGCACGATTGACTGAAGCACCGATTTTGGTACAACCTGAGTCGAGGAAAGAGTTTGTGATTTATAGTGATGCGTCATTGAATGGTCTTGGTTGTGTGTTGATGCAAAAGGGCAGAGTGGTAGCTTATGCCTTGAGACAATTGAAACCGCACGAGAAGAGCTATCCGATGCATGACTTGGAATTAGCTGCCATCGTCTTTGCTGTGAAAATTTGGCGTTATTATTTGTATGGTGAGAAATGTCGAATCTTTACCGATCACAAGAGTTGGAAGTATCTTATGAATCAAAAGGATTTAAATTTGTGACAATGGAGGTGGCTCGAATTATTAAAAGATTATGAGCTAGTGATTGATTATCATTCGGGGAAAGCAAATGTAGTCGCAGATGCCTTGAGCAGGAAATCCTTGTATACTTTGAGAGCTATGAGTACAAGTTTAGCTTTGTCTGATGACAGTTCGATTTTGGCCAAGTTGAGGGCTAGACCATTATTTCTTCAGCATATTTGTGAAGCTTAGAAGAATGACAGAGAATTGCAACCTAAAAGAGCTTAGTGTGAATCGAGTAGTGATTCAGATTTTCGGATCAGTTCAGATGATTGTTTGTTGTTCTGAGATAGGATATGTGTACCGAAGAACGATGAGTTGATTTAGAAAATTTTACATAAGGCATACAATGGTTGTTTGTCAATTCATCTGGGTAGTACGAAAATGTATAATGATTTGAAGAAATTGTATTGGTTGTTCGGTATGAAAAGAGATATTTCTGAGTTTGTATCAAACTGTTTGATTGCCCACAAGTGAAAGTCAAGCATCAGGTGCCTTCAGGTTTACTTCAGTCAGTGATGGTTCTCGAGTGGAAATGGGATAGAATCACGATGGATTTTGTAACAAGTTTGCCTCTTATTCCGAGAAAGAAAGATGTTGTTTGGGTTATTGTTTATAGACTGATGAAATCAGCTCACTTTATATCAGTACGTACTGACTAATCACTTGATAAGTTGCCTAAGTTGTATATTGTTGAAATTGTGAGATTGCACGGAGTGCCTATGTCTATTATTATGAATAGAGATCCGAGGTTCACTTCAAGGTTTTAGAAAAAGTTGTAAGAAGCCTCAGATACAAGATTGAACTTTAGTACCGCATTTCATCCGCAAACCGGCGGTCAATCCAAAAGCGTATTCAAGTTCTTAAAGACATGCTCCGATATTGTGTTTTAGAATTTGAAGGTAGTTGGGAGAAATATCTACCTTTGGTCGAGTTTGCCTACAACAACAGTTTTCAATCGAGTATATAGATGGCACCATATGAAGCATTGTATGGTCGAAAATGCTGAACTCTTTTGTATTAGACAGAGCTCAGTGAGAAACAAATTCATGGAATTGATCTTGTTAGAGAAACCGAAGAGAAAGTGAAAGTATTCTGTGATTGTCTGAAAGCTGCTCTAGATCAGCAAAAGTCATACGCGGATTTGAAAAGAAAAGAGATAGAGTTTCAAGTGGGTGATAAAGTGTTTCTGAAAGTATCTCCGTGGAAGAAAATTCTAAGATTTGGCCGAAAGGGCAAGTTGAGTCCGCGTTTGATTAGGCCGTATAAGGTTATTGAAAAGATTGGACCAGTGGCATATCAGTTAGCTTTACTGGCAAAGTTAGAAAGATTTTATATATTATTCATGTGTCTATGTTACAACGATATTGTTTCAATCCCTCCCATGTGATTTATCCGACAGAGATTGAAATTTGGCTGGATATGACCTATGATGAGGAACCAATAAAGATATTGGCTCGGGAAGTTAAACAGTTGAGAAATAAAAAGTATAGCCTTAATGAAAGTATTGTGGCAAAGACATGAAGTAAAAGAGGCTACGTGGGAACCAAAGGAAGCCATGAGAAAACAATACCCAAACCTCTTTTCCGATAAGATTTTCGGGGACGAAAATCCCTAAAGGGGGAGAGTTGTAACAACTCGATTTTGGGCCTAGTTGGAACAGTGGTTTCGGGGCCACAAATTCGACGAGGAAAAATTTAATATTCCTATATTTTTATGATTCACAGTTTTACGGAATTATTTTGTGAAAATTTCGTTTGAAAATTTTGACGTTTGGGCACTCAATTTAGTCAAAGGGACTAAATTATAAAAAGTACAAAACTTGAGTTCTAGAAACTGCAGGTGTTTAATTGCTATGGAATTTTAAATTGGAGGTACTTAAAAGGTAATTAGACCATTGGTTAATTTGTTGGACAAAAATGGACATGAAATAGGTGAAATAGAATATTTTTAAGTTAAGGGAATTTTAGTAATTTTGTGATTAAATGAAATAAAAAGATAAATTAAAAGCCAATTTTTGCTCATCTTCAACCCCTTGGCTGAATTTCACATGAGGAATACATAACTAGGGGTTTTCACGCTTCCAAGATTGATTGTAAGTCCGTTTTAGCCCCGTTTTTAATGTTCTTTACATTTTTGAGATCCTCGTAGCTCAGTTTAGCTATTTCTACCATTATTTTGAGCTAGGGTTTATGTTTAAAAATTTACCCATGGATTATATGCATGTGTTTTGATGTTTTATGGAAGAATATGAAAGTTTGGGGGTGTGATCAACAACTTTTACTGAGTGATTTTTTATGAAATTACATAAAAGGACCTATTTGTAAATGTTGTAAAATTATGTGTAGAAAATGTGATTTAGTGAAAAATGTGGGCTGCTATAAGAGGGAATATGAATTGACTAGGCTTAGGATTGGAGAAAAATAAGTCATTTCATTTTACGAGCCTAAGGGAAAAAATTGTAAATATGTAAAACTTGAGGGGAAAAAATGTAATTTTTTCATAGTGTGATTTTTGGACTAAATGTGAGTATTAAATGAGTTAAATGTGTTACTATAGATCAAGAAAGATGAGGAATTGACCTTGATCGAGGAAAAGAAAAGGTTGTGGACTAAATTGCAAATTCGTCATATTTTGCATTGAGGTAATTTTGTATGTAAATAATGCATCGTTTTTACTTATGTTATCATATTTTATTATTTTTTATGAAATATGGCTGTATATTGAATGAAATTGACAAGTATTGAAAAGTGAAAAACTTCCTGGTTGAACATTAGGAATAGAATAGGATACAAGTGACATGTCACTAGCGAGTCAAGTGTGGTACTATGTGAAGGCCACTTTGAGAAGAGATAGCTTGATCACAAGTGTGGTACTATGTGAAGGTCACTTTGTGATGAAAGATAGCTTTAGTCACAAGTGTGGTATGTGAAGGCCACTTTGTGAAGAAAGTAGCTTTGGCTACAAGGGTGGTACTATGTGCAGGCCACCGGGTATCCGTTATTATTCCAATGTGTTCAACAGGAAAAGACTAAGTGTAAACGAATATGACTATGTGATGAAAAAGTGCAGGTATGTGTATGTAAACTTATTAGCAATGTGCTTAACATATGATAGAACTCTGGTAAGGTTGATATGGAGTAATTGTTACAATGAAATTTACTATATAGAAAACATGAAAGAGTGAAATTTAGAAATAAAACAGTTTTAGACAGTAGCAATTGTGTGAGTTTGAGAAATCACCAAAAATAGTGTAAATGGAATTAGAGGTTAAATAAGATATGAAATAAAAGCTTGTTGAGTCTATTTTCATATAAGAGAAATGATGTAAGCATAAGAATTTCATATTATGAGATATTTGAATTTTAGTGAGATAGGGTCAGAATGATTTTGGAATCCCCTATTTTGACTTTGGAAAATTATTAAAATTTGTTCAAAAATAATTATTGGTTATAATTTATATGTTTAAAATCCTGAGTGAGTCTATTTTCAAGATAAATAAATAGAAACATAATCCAAATTTTGTATGAGAAGATAATTAATTTTTAGTGCAAAAAGATTGAAATTGTCAGACAGCAGAATAGGGGAAACTTTAAAGAATAAAATGTACTTATTTGCTAAACCAAAAATTCTAAAAATTTTATGGCAAGAAGATATATCTGTATAGTTTCAGTAAAAATTTTAGGATCTTAATTTGGAGTTCTGTAACTCAAGATATAAATAATTTAGTGATTATGATTCGAGTAGACAAGTAGATATGAACTTCAGTAAATATTGGAACTATGTGCAATTATGATTGTATTATTTTGAGAACATATTCTGAAGATTGATAAAAGAATATTAATAAATTGTTTATTATTTACATATTGACTTACAGCTATATGCTTACCCTCTTTCTTTCCCTTGTCTTATAGTGTCACCAAACTAGCTCGGGGTATGGAGATCGTCGGAGATCCATCCACACTATCAACACTCTTTGGTTATTTTGAAACCAATATTTTGAATTATGGCATGTATAAAGGACTTGGTTATTTTGTTATTGTCATAATTCATTTGGCCTAAAATGTTGGCTTATGTTATTTGATAGTTCATTTTATATAAGGCTATTGATGTTGGCTATTATTGGTTAAGTTTTACGTTTATGATAACGCCATGTTGTGTGTTGATAAATTTGGTATAAGTGTGTAAATGTTTTGGATGGAAAAAGGCTTGGTAAATAGCCTAAATTTCATCCACACGGCTGGCCACACGGCCATGTGCTTTGGGCGTGTGCCCCTGTTTTTGAAGAAATTTTTCAAAGTTTTCAAAATTTCTTGGTTTGGTCCCGAACCACTTTCAAAGTATGTATTGGGCCTCGTAAGCCCATATTAGGGACTTTATGATGAAACATGAAATGTTTTAATTTGGATGAAATTTTATGACTCGATTTTGTATGATTTTTTATGTTGAAACCCAATAATGCCTCGTACCCTGTCCCGGTGTCAGACACGGGTAAGGGGTGTTACAAGGATCATGGCCTATGAGACTTCAAAGCAAGCTTTGGCTAAGATGAAAGAAGAGTTTCAATGTACAAAGAGAAGGCAACAACAAATTATCAACTTGAGGAGGGATTTAGAGAACCTAAATCTGAAGGAGTATGAGACTATCAAACAGTATTCTGAAAAAATCATGGTTGTTGTAAACAACATCAGATTACATAGAGATCAGTTTGCTTATAGTAGGGTAGTCGAGAAAGTCATCACTACACCTCTAGAGAGGTATGAGTAAAAAATATCCTCTCTTGAAGACTCGAGAGACCTGCCTACAATCTCTCTATCAAAGCTAATAAATGCCCTGTATACTTAAGAACAGAGGAGAGCAGCAAGGCAAAAGGAACATGTTGAGGGAGCCTTTCAAGCTAGAAATAAGAAAGGCTTGAGCTCCTCGAATTACAAAGAAAAGAAAGGCCAGAAAAAAAAAGGAAAATTCAATGAGAGACAGTGGAAAAAGGAAGAATCCACTATGTTCTCATTGCAAAAAGACCACTTATTTGGAGAAGTATTACTGGTTCAGACCAGACATATAGTGTAGAGCTTGAAAACAACTTGGCCACATGGAGAAGGTATGCAAGAACAAAATGTGAACACAATAGCAAGGATTGGATCAGCATAATGCTC
This sequence comes from Gossypium stocksii, assembly GCA_020496765.1. NCBI lineage: Eukaryota > Viridiplantae > Streptophyta > Magnoliopsida > Malvales > Malvaceae > Gossypium > Gossypium stocksii. The sequence goes on from CM035624.1 coordinate 24,271,818, forward strand.
AAGCTCAAACTACTAATGGGAACTATGCTTAGGAGGAGCAAGTGTTTGAAGCTTCATGTTTTGCATCAAGAAGTAAAGTCACAAAAGGTTGGTTAATTGATAGTGGATGTACCAATCATATGACCTCAGATAAAGCATCTTCAGAAAGATTTACAAAAACCACATTTCAAAAGTAAAGATTGGAAATGGTGATGTATTAATTAACATGCCATCAGGTACTAAAGTAATTTCAGATGTTCTTCTAGTTCTTGAAATAGATCATAATCTCCTTAGCATTAGTCAATTGCTTAAGAAAAAAAAATTTGTTACTTTTAAAGATAGTAGTTGCATAATATTTGATTCATTGAGATAGGAAGTTGTAACAGTTTTAATAAAAGACAAAAGCTTTGTGTTGGACTGGAGCTTGGTAACCTGAAATGCTTATACCTGTTCAGTTGATAAAACAAATATTTAGCACAAAAGATTGGGACATGTAAACAATAAGTCCCTTAATCAAATGTGAAAGACAAATTTAGTTGAGAATATGACCAGAAATAATAGGGTGGTGTCTGCAAGTCTATCAACTTGGGAAGCAGATGAGACTTCCATGTCCAACAAATAATGCCTGGTGTGCCAATGAAAAACTAAATTTGGCCCACTCTGATATATGTAGACCCATGAAGATGTTGGATCTGATGCCCTAAGTGTAGTACTTTTTGTCTAAGTGCACTTGTAATTTTTTTTGAACAGCTTGATTAATAAAAAAAATTATTAACTACAATTAATGTACTTTGTATTATTGTCCTCAAACAATTTTTGCATGCAAAGAAAAATGGAAGCAAATGTTGCTCATTGGTTGTTTAATATTTAACTAATACTAAGCGGTATTACATGGGTGGGTCGTAATATGAAAAGACAGATTGTATTAGTAGATGAACCTAAACATGTCCTTAGTCTAATAGAAAGTGAGCAAACCAATTGAAAGACTAATATTTCATCTATCAAGTCCAAATGGGGAGATGCATTGACTTGGTCATTGGAGTAGATGACTCCCAAAAGATAGAGACATAGATATGGTTGACTAGACTGATAGTACATCAGACTGGACTCAAGAAGAATTGATCCTGAAACTGTTTATGGATTTATTCACTTGTGATGTTCATAGTTTGGCATACCTAAAATCCTAAGTAGATGGCTGACTATGTATATGTGATTCGTACATTTTGATGCAAGTAAAAGCTTGAGTTCGAATAGGTAAGGAGCTAAAAGCTAGTGTGTTGGGTGTACGATTTATGCAGTACATAGCATCATTCAAAATGGTGGATTTCATGGCCCCAGACATGGGTAAATGATATCTTCTCATTGGCATTACATGGTTGATGAAAAGTAAACATGGTCATCGGTCTGTCGTCTTTATGATGAATAACTTAATTACTTTTCGATAGTAATTGAATTCTCACAAAGGAAGACGTAATGGTTACCATGAGATAAAATAAGATCATATTGAGAGAACAAATATTATCTCAAAAAGATCAAGAACTCCTATGAGGGTAACACACTTATGACAATATCATTGGACGAGTATTAAGTAGTTGCTTTCATAATGGTATGTTGTCAAGGAAATCTCAGTCACAATACTATAGTGGAAAGACTTCATGACTAAATGAGCTTATAATTAATATGCAAAAAGCTAAAACTTAATTATAAATCATTTGAGCCCTAATTGCATATGTCCAATCGATCCCTCCACTAGCTTGTTGAAACCAGAAATGAATTGTGTGCTTGAATAAAAATGAACAGAATGAATAGGAAAAGAGAAATTTGAAAGATTCAAGAATGATTATGGTGTTTTTCCAAAATGGAAAGATGGAATCATTTAGAAATGAATGTAGGTTTCCAAAATAGAAATGGAAATACTTCATTTGCAATTCTATATGGATTACTTAAAAATGATCGAAAGACTGAGTTTATGTTTTTAAGCTATTTTGAAGCCCTAAAATGAAAATAAATCATTCGATTATAGTGAACATGTTGAGTTGTCAAATATTAAACATATTTTTTCGAAATTTTACCAGGGGTAAAATCATCAAAATTTTACCAAGGTAAAATCATTAAAATTTTACCGAGGGTAAAATCATTAAAATTTTACCGAGGGTAAAATCATTAAAATTTTACCAAGGGTAAAATCATTAAAACTAGGTGTAAAATAGGGTTGAGAAAAATGTTTAATATAGAATATTAATTCTATTTTGGGAAATAGAAAAACCAAATCGGATTGGATTACATTATAGAGTACTAGGTCAAAAGGCCCAAGAAGTACTCGTAATTGGAACCGATGTGAAAGAGGCCTAAAACCCCTCATATAACATGGAGGGGGTGGCAACCCTAGTAGGAATACTAGGATGTGCCTTCTACCCCACTCCTACTCTAAGTAGGAAATTGTTTTTCTATTGAAACAAAACACTATAACTCAACAAGAGTTCTACATTCTCTTATTATAAATCGATGGCACCGATAAGGCATAAAATAGAATTTGGAGAGATTGTTACTCTGCCGGAAAATAGAGAGAATTTATTCTCTACTATTAAATATATTTTTCCAGAATAATGATTCTACTAGTTTCTATTAAAGAAGAGAGAATTTTCGTTTTCACCCTAAATAAAAGAGAGAAAACTTTTTCTAGTTCTATGTTACGATTCAATTGGTTTGAGCCCACACTTGTAGTAGTTCGTGGAACGAGAATAGCGGAGAAGATTGTTTGGTTGAAAGTTGGGAATAATGAACGTCTGCTAAGCCAAAAACACAGGTGTGAATTTGGTTAGGGTTTATTGCTATAAATATCATGAATTGGGTTGGTTTTCAAAATTTTAATTTTTCGCTTTGTAAGAAAATTATTTTCAAACTGGATTTTTTTTTCAATAGTTGGTATCAAGAGCCTGGTTTGTGCTATGTTCATAGTACAAACCGACACCGAATCTCTCTCTTCATTTTTTTATTGATATTTGATAAGATGTGGCATTCTTGTAATTATTTGCATGTTTAGGGGAATATATGAGAATGAACGTGATATTATATATTTTTTATATAATTGTTATTTTTTGCCAAGGTTGTGATTCTTAGGAAATAGACCGTGGACTATCATCTCCACGTAGGATTTTTTTTATATAGAATTCTTGTGAATCGAAAACTATGTAGGTCTTGTGGTGAAAAACTATGTAATTTTTTGGTTTTTCATTTATTTTCTAAAAACAGAACCATGGAAACCTTGGCGGACAATTTTATTTTAATTAAACATCTCTTTATATATCTATTTAGTAATTGCTAAAGATATAATTGTGATGTATATATATATTTAGTACGTGTGAATGCCCAAGGAATTAGGTTTATGTACTAATTGCATGGAAATCCATGTTTTTACTAGTTAATCATGATCACACGCATGGTGGCTTGATTTAATGGGTGTGGAAATTATCGTTGCAATGACTTACAAATATTTTTCGAGGTTTAATGTAAGACACATGCATCATCTTAATGCACATCGTATTGTTGCAAAAACTTTTCAAACATTTTCTTAAACAAAGATATTAATTGATTAATATTTTATTTTTAGTTTGAAAATGACATCTACTCCCTCATTGAACATACTTATTGAAAACAAATTGAACAGAAATAACTATAAGGAATGGAAAATGAACTTGATAATTGTCCTGAGTTGTGAGAAACTTAAAATAGTTCTTGATACTAAGTGCTTTCCGACCAGTCAAGTTGAGGCTAGAAAATAACGGGATGAGTTTGATGAGATAGCTCGTTGTTATATGCTGACAAGTGTGAACAGCACTCTATATAAGCAACTAGCGATTTGTAAGACTATTAAAGTGATTCTAGATAAGCTAGATGACATGTTCGAGGACCAAGCTGCATTGGCTCGACAATTTGCTATAACTAGCTTGATGAATGCCCAACAAAAGCTCGGCACTCTGGTCAAAGACCATATGATCACTCTTATGGACTACTTTGTCGAGGCCATGGATAATGAGGCCAATTTGGACCAAAAAAACTGAATATAGATGGTGTTCAAAAGCCTATCCAAGGATTTTGCTTATTTTCGGGCTGCTTATAACTTTCGAAATAAGAATCTGACACTTACACAACTCATGAAGGAACTACAGTTCTATGAGTTGATAACAAACAACGGTCAGCTGGTCCAAATAGCAGAAGCAAATAATGTTTTGGCTTATTCCTCAATAGGGAAGGGAAACACGCTAAGAAAGGAAAGTCTAAGATCTCTAGGCCACCACAAGTGGAAAGGAAGAGAATCAGGAAACCTAAAGGCTTATCTAAGTCTAAATGCTTCTTCTGTAATAAGAAAGGGCAGTTCAAGACGAACTGGAAAGAGTGGAAAGAATATCTAGCTACCAAAGACAATGTATGGAACTTTCTATGATAGAATCTTGTTTAGTGGAGGATTTAGTAGACCATTAGGTCATTGATTTGGGAACTACTAATCATGTTTGTGTTTCTTTATAGGGGTTCAAAAAGATAAAATATATTAGAGATAAGAGCTTATTGTTGAGGACCAAGAACAAGACAAGTGTGGCAGCTTGTTTATTTTGATAATTTTAGGAAGATTATTTTAAGAGATGTTTTTTATGTACCGAGTTTCAAAAAAAAATTACTTTCTGATGCATATTTATACAAAGACGACTTGACCATAACTTTTAATAATGGACTTGCAATATTTAGAAATCACAATCTTATCTGTAATGGATGGATGTCAAATAATCTCTATTTTATCAAACCAAAGATGTACACACTGTTTAAGACTGAAATATTGAATAAAAGACTTAAAACTTCTCACTCTAATGGGGTGTATATTTGGAATTTGAGACTTGGTCATATTAACCGAGAAAGAATCACTAGACTTGTGAAAGATGACATATTAAGTTTTCTTAAAAAGTTGATCTTCAACAATGTGAATCTTGCTTAGAAGGTAAGATGACTAAGTGATCTTTTAATGTAAAAGGAACGAGGGTCGAAAAACCCCTATAACTTGTGCATAGTGACGTATGTGGCTCCATGAGCATTAGTGCAAGAGGTGGTTACAAGTACTATCTAACCTTTATTGATGACTATTTCAGATATGGGTATGCATACCTAATGCACCACAAGAGTGAAACCTTTGATAAATTCAAAGAGTTTCGTGCGAAAGTGGAGAACCTACTAGGTTTACCCATAAAGGCACTTTGGTCTGATCGAGGTGTGGCATATTTATCTAATGAGTTCCTAAGGTACCTCATAGAGAATGGGATTCTATCCCAGTTAATTGTGTTGGATAGTCCACAACAGAATGGCTTGGTAGAAAGAAGAAATTGAATGTTGTTAGACATGATACGTTCGATGTTAAGTTATTCGAAGCTGTTAATCTCTTTTTAGGGATATGTTGTACAAACGACTTGTTATATTCTGAATGATATGCCAACTAAAGCAACTTCAAAAACCCTATACGAATTGTGACATAACAGGAACCCAAATCTTAATCATTTTTAGGACTTGGGGATGCCCAACCCACATATTAGACAAAGATGTAAGGAAGTTAGATTCACAAATAGAATTGTGCATGTCTGTAGGATATTCAAAGGGAATAAAGAGTGGTTTGTTTTATAACCTAAAAGGGAAACTGTTATAGTGTCCATTAATGTTACTTTCCTTGAAAAAATTTACATGAATGACTTTAAACCTCGGAATAAAGAGGTACTCAAGGAAATTTCAGAAAATATACAAAACCCTACTAAAATGGCTCCAAAACCAACTCCTAATAGTAGATTTGTGAACGATCAACAATATAGAGTGCTTCATCATAGTGGGAGGGTCTCTTGTAGGCTTAAGTTCTTCCAATCTAGCAAAAGTGTTTTTAGTCCTAAGTCTTTTGAACAAGAAGATGATGATCGACTCACATATGATGAAGCAATGTAGAGTGTTGATTCCGAGTGTAACACCCCTTACCCATATTCGAAGCCGAAACAGGGTACGAGGTATTATCAGACTTATCACTCAAACAAACATTCAATCACGGGTTACAAACTTGTGTCCAAATTAAAATCATTCTCATTTAATCATAAAGTTCCTAATATGTGCCTACGAGGCCCAAAACATGCATTGGAAGTGGTTCAGGACTAAACTGAGAGCTTTAGAAATTTTTACAACACCTAGAAAAGTTTTTCACAAAACAGGGGTCACACGCCCGTGTGGTTTGGGACACGCCCATGTGGGAAGGCCGTCTGGTCACACACGTCCGTGTCCCTACCCTGTGTAACTCTCTGACTTGAAACTCATGACCAAATTGAGATCACACGGCCAAGTCACACACCCCTGTGCTAGGCTGTGCGGAAAATTAATTTTCACAAAAATAGGTGCAGGCTTCACATGGCCAGGGCACATGCCCGTGTTCGAGGCCATGTCGTCCACACAATTGAGACACACGCTCGTGTCTTTGCCCATGTGCGCAATTCTGAGCATTCTATTTCTCAAAATTAAGGTGTAGAGGACACGTGGCCCAAACACATGCCCATGAGACTGGCCGTGTGTCACACATAGCCTAGACACACGCCCGTGTGTCTATCCATGTGGAAAAAATATAGGCTATTTACCAAGCCATTTTGCCACCCTTAAAGCACACACCTATACAACAAAACATAACACCAATCCAAGCATATACATACAACCAAATATCCATAACCAAGACATTAACCCATCGTTCATGAAAGATATCATCATATGAATATACTTATATCAAATATTGGCCCATTTACAATGGCCTTATACAAAATGAATATCTAACCATTATAAGCTAACACATTTGGCCAAATCAATTATGACACATATAACAAAATGAAAAAGTCCCTATACATCCCATACTTTCAAAAAAAACTAAGATCATCAATACCCAAAATGAGAGTTTGATAGTGTGATTCGAATCTGGGACGATCTCCTATCTGAGCTAGCTTGGCAACACTATAAAACAAGGGAAAGAAAATGGGAGTAAGCTCTATAGCTTAGTAAGTTCATATGCAAATAATAAGCATCTTAACCACACAATTATCATACAATTCATCTAATAGGAAATAACATGAATGTCATTAACATCTCATAGTCATAACTTACTCAATCACAACCTTACCGAGAGTTCGTCACCTATCGAGTTTATCACTTATGAGTTTTGCGTACATATCTGTACCAACTCGTACATGCCACATACTGTCACATCTTTGACATTCCCATTGAACACTCAAAATATTAACAGATACTCGGAAATCTTGCACATAAGTGTTGTTCTTGAGCTATTCATGGGCCTGCTCACACAAGCTGCTAGTCGGGATGTAGCTACACAGTGCTGCTCACACAAGCTATCAAGTATCCGCAACATATGTCGGAATACCCAGCCATTGGTAGGACATACTAGACCAACACCCAGACCACATAAACATAGATATACACATGGATTCCTAGTGACATGTGACTTGTATCCTATTCTATTCCTAAGGTTCAATAGGGATTTCTCACTTGTCGAAACTTGGTCGAATATGTCCAAAGAGTCAATCACACAATTCATGCAATATTAAAACATTTTAACATAATATAACAATGCATTATTTACATACGAACTTACCTCAATACAAAAATAGTTGAAATGGGACCAAATCGTCAAACACTTTGTTTTTCCCTCGATCAAGGTCCGAACCTCATTTTTTTGATCTATAATAACAAATTTAATTCATTTAATACACACATTATTCAATTCAATCCAAAAATCATATTATGACAAAATTACATTGTTGCCCTAACTTTTCCATTATTTACACTTTAGTCCCTAGGCTCATAAAATGAATTTCTTTCAATTTCTTCATTATCCAAGCCTAGTCGAACCTTTTTTATACTCACACTAGCATAGATTTTCCATTTATTCACATTTTTGCACACATTTTACAACTTTTTATAAATAGGTCCTTTTTGACATTTTTACCGAAAATAACCTAGCAAAAGTCATTTATCTTACGAGTAACATACATTTTCTACCATTAGACACAAAATACATACATGTCTAACATGGGTAAAATTTTAAACTTTGATAATGCTTCAAAATAGTCCTTGGAAAAGCTAGATTAGGTTACGTGGATCTCAAAAACATAAAAATCATTAAAAACGGGGCTAGGATGGACTTACAATCGAGCTTGAAAAACTTGGCCAAAACCTTAGCTATGGAGACCCTTGAAATTTTGGCACTAAAAGACTAAATTGGGGAAGATGATATCTTTTATTTGTTTAATTTTGTCTTCATTTGCCAAATGACCAGAATGTCCTTAATGCCTAACTTTGAAATTTCACCTAACCATGTCCATTTTTGTCCATCCTATGAAATAATGGTCTAATTAACATTTAAGAACCTTCAATTTAAGAATTCATTTCAATTAAGCACCCATATCTTTTAGAACACACATTTTGCACTCATTATAATTTAGTCCTATTAGGTAAATTAGACACTCTATCGATAAAATTTCTTAACGAAATTTTCACACAAGCATTCAATCATACTACAAACCTTGAAATAATATTACAATAAAATTTTCTACGTTGGATTTGTGGTCCCAAAACCACTATTCCAATTTGACCCTAAAACGGGCTGTTACAACTCTCCCCTTTTAGAGATTTTTGTCCTCGAAAATCTTACCGGAAAAGAGGTTTGGCTACTATTTTCTCATGGCTTCCTCATGTTCCCACGTAGCCTCTTCAACCCCATGTCTTTGCCATAAAACTTTCACTAAGGCTATGCTTTTATTTCTCAACTATTTGACTTCTTGAGCCAAAATCTTGATCAGTTCTTCACCATAAGTCAAATTAGATCGAATCTCAACTTCTATCGGTGAAATTATGTGTGAAGGATCTAATCGATAACGGTGCAACATAGACAGATGAAAAACATTATGAATCTTTTCTAACTTTGTCAGTAAAGCTAATCGGTATGCTACCAGCCCTATCTTTTCAATGACCTCATACGGACCAATAAAGCACGGACTCAACTTACCCTTGCGACTGAATCTAAGGATTTTCTTCCATAGAGACACTTTCAAGAATACTTTATCACTGACTAGAAATTCAATTTCCTTTCGCTTCAAATCCATATACGATTTTTGTCTATCCGATGCTGCCTTCAAACAATCACGAATTACCTTCACTTTTTCTTCGGTTTCTCTAACCAAATCAATCTCATGAATCTGTCTCTCACTGAGCTCAATCCAGTATAACGGAGTTCGACTCTTACAGCCATACAATGCCTCATACGGTGCCATATTTATACTTGACTGAAAACTGTTGTTATAAGCAAATTGAATTAAAGGTAGATATTTTTCCCAACTACCTTCGAATTGTAAAACACAACAGCAATGCATATCTTCAAGAACCTGTATCATTTTTTCCAATTGACCATCGATTTGCAGATGAAATGTAGTACTAAAGTTCAATTTCGTGCCCAAAGCCTCTTGTAACTTTTTCCAAAATCGAGATGTAAACCTCGGATCTCTATCCGAAATAATAGAAATAGGCACTCTGTACAATCTAACAATTTCAGCAATGTACAATTCAACTAGCTTATCAAGTGAATAGTCGGTGCGTACCAGAATAAAATGAGCTGATTTCGTTAATCTATCCACGACGACCCAAACAACATCTTTCTTCTTCGGTGTTAGAGGTAGTCCAGTTACGAAATCCATCGTAATTCTATCCCATTTCCACTCGAGAATCATCACAAGCTGAAGTAAACCCGAAGGTACTTAATGTTCGGCCTTTACTTGTTGACAAATCAAACATTTCGATATAAATTCAGAGATATCCCATTTCATACCTGACCATCAATACAATTTCTTCAAACCATTATACATCTTTGTACTTCTTAGATGAACAGACAAACAACCACTGTGTGCTTCATGCAAACTTTTCTTAATAAGTTCATCATTTTTCGACACACATACTCTATCTTAGAACATCAAACAATCATCCAAACCGATCTGAAAGTCTGAATCACTACTCAATTCACACTGAGCTCTTTGTAACTCACTATTGTCTTTCTGAGCTTCACAAATTTGTTGAAGAAATAACAGTCTAGCTCTCATTTCGATCAAAATTGAACCATCATTAAACAAGGTCAATTTCGTGGAACACTTAGAATATTAATGGATACTCGAAAATCTTGCACATAAGTGTCATATATATAGCCAAAGCTACCTCATATCTCATAATACATATAGGCTCGCTCCCACGCTATTCACGGGCTTGCTCACACAAGCTGTTAGTGGGGACGTAGCTAGACAGTGCTATTCACACAAGCTGTCAGGTATCTGCAACATATGCCAGAATACCCAGCCATTGGTAGGATGTACTAGACCAACACCCAGACCACATAAACATAGATATACGTATAGATTCCTAGTGACATGTAACTTGTATCCTATTCTATTCCTAAAGTTCAACCGAGATTTCTCACTTGTCGAAACTTGGTCGAATATGTCCAAAGAGTCAATCACACAATTCATGTAATATTAAAACATTTTAACATAATATAACAATACATTATTTACATACGAACTTACCTCGGTACAAAAATAGTTGAAATGAGACCAAATCGTCAAACACTTTATTTTTCCCCCGATCAAGGTCCGAACCTTGCTTTTCTTGGTCTATAATAAAAAATTTAACTCATTTAATGCACACATTATTCAATTTAGTCCAAAAACCATATTTTGTCAAAATTACATTTTTCCCCTAACTTTTCCATTATTTACACTTTAGTCCTTAGGCTCGTAAAATGAATTTCTTTCAATTTCTTCCTTACCCAAGGCTAGTTAAACCTTTTTCATACTCACACAAGCACAAATTTTCCATTTATTCACATTTTCTACACACACTTTACAACTTTTTACAAATAGATCCTTTTTAACATTTTTACCAAAAATTACTTAGCAAAAGTCGTTCATCTTACGACTAACATATAGTTTCTACCATTAGACATCAAAATACATACATGTCTGACATGGGTAAAATTTTAAACTTTGATAATACTTCAAAATAGTCCTTTGAAAAGCTAGATTAGGTTACATGGATCTCAAAAACATAAAAATCATTAAAAACGAGGCTAGGGTGGACTTACAATCGAGCTTGGAAAGCTTGGCCAAAACACTAGCTATGGAGACCCTTGAAATTTTGGCACTAAGTGACTAAATTGGGGAAGATGATATCTTTTATTTGTTTAATTTTGTCTTTATTTACCAAATGACTAAAATGCCTTTAATGCCTAAATTCGAAATTTCACCTAACCATGTCCATTTTTTCCATCCTATGACATAATGGTCTAATTACCATTTGAGGACTTCCAATTTAAGAATTCATTTCAATTAAGCACCCATATCTTCTAGAACACATATTTTGCACTTATTGCAATTTAGTCCTATTAGGCAAATTAGACACTCTATCGATAAAATTTCTTAATGAATTTTTTACACAAGCATTTAGTCATACTATAAACCTTAGAATAATATCACAATAAATTTTTCTATGTCGAATTTGTAGTCTTGAAACCACTATTCCAATTTGACCCTAAAACGAATCGTTACACCAAGCTCTGGGAAATAGCTATGGAACTTGATATGGATTCTATGTATTTCAACTCAGTGTGGAAAGTTATAGACTTACCAGAAGAGATAAAACTCATAGGGTGTATGTGGATCCATAAGAGGAAATGAAATACAAATGGGAAAGGGGAAACTTATAAGGTGATCTGCCACAAATTAATGTGACAAATTAGGCTGTTTCGACGCACTTAAAGAGATTTTTTCTCGAGCAATAGCATCGTTAGCGTAATTTTTTGTTATTTCCATATTTTTGTTTAATAAGTGAAAATATCTCGTTTTTATCTATTTTGTAACCCAAATTGGCCGATAGCGCCATTGAGAGGCCTAACATAACACCCCTATCCTGTCTCCATTGTTGGATTAAGGTTACAGAGTGTTATCGAACTAAGCAAACCATTTAACTTCAATTCACTATAGTTAACCAAATAACTTACAAACACATAACAAATAAATCAATTTAAGATATAAATACACTTATTTGTCTTAACTCGAGCTTACGAGGCCATAAAAATAGTTTGAGAACAATTTTAAATTAAAACAAATAAAAAAAAATTTAGAAAAAGTTAAAAATTTTCAAAACAAGGGTTACACGGCCGTGTGACATAGCTCGGACCATGTAAACATTCAAAGTTAGGACACACAGTCGTGTCCCAACCTGTGTGTCCGCCCGTGTGAGTATCCAAAATACGGCCACACGGCTGTGTCGCAAGCCGTGTGCCAAACTGTATGAGTGTTCGGAGTTGGGTTATACAACTGTGTGTTAGACTGTGTAACAAACTATTTTGGCTCACACAACCATGTTGCAGGCTATGTGGATGCTGCACTTAAAAACAACTAATACACACAACCGTGTAAGGTGACCGTGTGTGACATACGGCCGTGTGCATCATTTTTAACCCCTAAATCAATCAGAGTCATACACCATCCCTTGTACAACATGACATGCCATATCTAGATCATTTCTTAGGTTTAGAAACACGTTCAAATCACCAACTATATGCCAAAAATTCATTCATCTTATACCAAACCAATATGCCATTCAATGGCACCACAATCAAAGATCATTCACTCAACTAACACAGGTAAGAAACCATGTAGCATTAATCATCTATTCATGCTCAATCGATCAACCAAATTGACCAAAGTATAAACATACTCAAATTTCACCATTTCAAAGTGTTAACATCTAACTCTTGACCATTAGAAATCAACTCAACCAAAAACACTTCAAACATACACATTCAGGCCAAACATTTCATTAGGAATACCATTTTAGCATAGCATTTACATAATTACAACAAAACACCTATATACATGCTACATCCCAAAACAGAATAAAAAGACTACCAAAATGGCTAGATAGTGTGAGCTTCCAATTGAACCATCCAATAAGTCAGCAAACTTGACAACTCCAAAATAACATAAATGAACCAAGTAAGCTAAAAAAGCTTAGTAAGCTCATAGTATAAACATCAAATTAACTTACCTTAATACCAATTCATTAGTAATTGCTCACATATTGAAGTATATCAAAACAACTTCCATCTAAAAAAACTTACTCATACCATAAATCACATTTCTTCAATGTAACAATCTTTACATGTAATTAAGAAATTCATTATTATGTTTTACACTTACCAATACTGTGAATATGCAATAACATATAAGCACATAAATAGATTGTAATTCAATTATTACATAGCTCGATGAACTAGCAACTTGACTCGAATACTCGAGTAACTACACCATACCAAAAGCATCATAGATGTGTAATAGAGGCACCGAAGTGTAAACAAAGGCATGATTGTGCAATCAAAGGCACCAAAGTGATAGAGACACCGAAGTGTAACAAAGGCACCAAAGTGCAAACCCTACAAGTGTGCATACTGACCAATTGGCATGCCAAATATATCCTAAGCGTTTACTATATTCAACTAGGCATTACATGTAAATTCATTACTATTAAACATTTTCACCATTTAGAGGCACTTCATCAATTTCGTACACATACTATAATTCAATGTATTCTCATTGATCATGATTTCAATGAAGTAATAATAATGATCATACCTAGAAATTAACTATTATCACGATAAAAGGCAAGTGCACCTATCGAATAGAAGTATAATTAGTGGCAAGACCGGATATCGAATCCAAGGAACCAAAAGTACTAGTAATGACTTTCTTCCTATTATCTAGCCTAAAAATAAAGGAGGATTTGGTTGTAAACTAATTAAATCTAAACTAAAGACGCGACAAAGAGTAAATTGGGAAATTACTTTGGAAAACTGAATGATAAAGGCAGTACCCAAGGAAGAATCCACCTAGACTTTCACTTGTTATCTAACTCTAAACTAGACGATTTCTTCATTCGACTTGATCTGTAGAGATCCCTAAATTATGTTAATATCTCCGTCGAGAATAAGAACAACTAATCTTAGGTTGATTAATTGAAATCTCTTTCTAATTAAAACCCCTAGTATTGCATTAACTCGATCTATGGATCCCCCTATTAGATTTGACTCTAATCCGGTAGATTTTCGTCGTCTTATGTCTAGGATTGCGATCAGCTCCGCTTAATTGTGTTGGATCTACTTTTAAATAGGGACTTTTGCTCCTCTACATAAGCACATTTAACTTAAATTAATATCCCAGACATATCAATTCAAGAATTAAAAACACAATTAAGAACAAATTGAATATTTATCATATAGTTCAGATAATAATAACAAGATTCGTCTTAGGTTTCATCCCCCTCAGGTATTTAGGGGTTTAGTTCATGTTTATAAAAGAAAACATCTCAAAGTAAAGAAAATAACAAAACATAAAGAAAACCCAAAACTCCTGAAAGGATTTGAAGGGAGATCTTCAGTCTTGATGTAGATCCTGGCTTTTGAGATGGATCAATCAGCTTTCTTCGAGTAATTCCCTATCTTCTACTCTGAGTCTTGGCGAGGACACTGTGCTTTCCTCATAGTTGCCTCTTAGGGTATTTATATAGAGTTTGGAGTGTCTTTCTTAGCCCCTAAGTAGCTTTTTCTGCGTGAAATTAAAACTCATCCCGACAAGGACACGCCCGTGTGGCACACCTGTGTGAATCGAGCCTAGGCCGTGTTTGAGCTTGCTAAAGTGGCACGGTCATATGGGTTACCCGTGTGATGAACTCCAGGCTATGTTGATTTCTTTCTTTGGCCCATTTTCTCTGTTTTTGGCCCGTTTCTTGTTTTTTTTACTTTTCTATGCTCACCTAAGTATAAGCATGAATTTAAAGGATTAGGAGCATCAAATTCCACAAATTCAATGATAATTCATCCATAAATATTCTAAATGTGGGATAGAAATATGTATAATTTATAGCTTATCAAATACCCCCACATTTAAGCCTTTGCTTGTCCTCAAGCAAAATCTCAAGTCACAATTAAAAATCATTATTCTCAACTTATAATTCTTATCAATAATGTTTCGAACTAATCCACAAGTAAGCATACATTGAGAATTCAACTGATAAAACATTAAAGTCTCAAACAATCTAAGTTGAGAATTTTATCACAGAAACATAGGTTTTCTCCTCTCTTCTAAGTAATTACCTTGAATTCAAAATCAACCAGAGTTGACATCCTCACTAAAGATTCACTCTATTCACTCGAAGTGTTTAGGGTTCAGAAATTAAGCACTCATTAGTTAACATGAAAAGTTATTACCATATGCTTGTATGAAAATCAAATCTCCACCACTATGTATTGACATGATACATCAATCAAAAGGTCTTTAGTGGGTTGTAACGTGGCTTTGGTTAGGGGTGTAGTCACAAGCTGAAAAGGAGGGTTAGAATTGAGAGTCAACTGAAAAAAATCATCTAACTAGAAAAATCACTATCACTGAAATATATTCCTAGAATAAAGTCTTTTCTTTTGGATAACATCATTTAGGATCAGAAACTCATAATTACATAAAAATATGCGAAACATTGAGTTAAAACTGAGATGCATACATACTTTTTTTTTAAGAACAAATCAAATATTTTACAACTTAACTAACTGAAACAGAAAACATAGCTAGATGATTATACAATTCAAATCTCGATAAAAATAGGGATAAAAATAGTTAGGGGGATTTCAACAATAATGGGTTGTTGGTTAATATTAAGGGTAAGTCAATGAATGGCTTGTTAGGCTCAAGGGGGTTCACTAAGGATTAATTATGAAAGTGGGCTTTTATAGAGTAAGTAGGTTAAAACCTGGGTGCCTTTATCATCTCAGTATATCAAATCAATGGTGTGGTCTTGACATGTATAATCGAAGCAAGTTCTAGAATAACAGATCAATATTGACTCACTCAAAGCAACAATAAAAGTAAGCACAAAAGGATGTATGCTCAAAAGGATCAAAGATCTCACTAGAATTATGGCTTTTGATGTCAATCCTGTGAATTTCAAATTTCAAGATAATACCTAAAATTGGGGAAACAACCTAGAAGAATTCAAAATTTACAACTTATCATAGTTGATTCTCTAATGTCTTAAAGTTTGAACAATCAAAGCACAAATACCTATGTCTTAATCTTAAACATATCAATAAAAATCATAAATCAATTAGAATTCATTCTAATTATTAAGGCCAAGATTCAGAGATTTAAGAATAATTCAACTTATAAACCCCCACACTTAAGATGTACATTGTCCTCAATGTACGAAGATAGGTAAAAATATAAGCATAGATCATAAGTGAGGGATAGAAATGAGACTTCCTGAATTTTGGATGAATTCTTAGAATAATGAAAGCTGTATTAGGAAAAAGACTACTTGAGGTTCATGATTCTGGGCTGCTGAAGAAAACACAACTGTGAGGAGAATTAAAGTATTACTCGATAGGAAATAAAGTGCAAAAAAAAGGTATTTACAACGAAAAGGAAAAATATAAAGGAAAGAAACTTAAGAAGGCATATAAAATAAAGTAAAACTAAATGGAACTGGACTCAAATATTCTTATCGGCAGATGAATTATGAGGTGGTGGTGGTGTGATGATGAATAATGGGTGGTTTAAGATAGGGGATTGGGCACACAGCCGTGGCACACGCCCATGTGCTCTAAGTTTAGCCTATGTGTTTTGTGAACATATGGTTTGGCCACGGGTGATAGGTACGGGCGTGTCACATGCCCGTGCAGATTTCTCAGCTACACCCTCGGCCTATTGGCACGGGCGTGTTACATGTCTATGTTGATTTGGCAGGTTCGCCCATGCCCATATCGCATGATCGTGGCGTTTTGTCGAAGCCCATGTCTAGGGAAAATTTTTCCTCTATTTTCACACGGCCATGTCATACAGCCGTGTCTCCACCTGTGGTGTGTCCACGGCTTTAGGCACACCCGTGTGCCTAGCCGTGTGACTCTGAAAAATCTACGTTTTAAGGACTTAGTTAGTTATTTAGATCTAAGTTTAAGGAAATCAACAATGTTAGTGTTCAGGTTGCCTCCCGAAAAGCACTTATTTAGAGTCTAAGCTCGACATACCTTGCTTGTACCTTTACGAGGGTTCGTGGAGCCTTAGCTCCTCCCTATCATTCTTAAAATCATTAACATTATAAAGTTTGAGTCGATGACCGTTTACCTTGAAAGTGCTATGAGTTGGATATGTTACCTCAACTGTGTCGTAAGGAAAAACATTTTGAACTATGAATGGGCCTTACCATCTCAATTTTAGCTTTCCAAGGAATAATGGTTTTAAACTATTTGGGTTGCTTTAGACGGGCGTCATGGCGCCGCTTTATGGCTTCCTTGTATAAGCGTGAGTTTTCATATGCATTGCAGCACCATTCATCCAGCTCTTTTCACCTGCAAGATTAGGATAGAGATTTAGAAATTTGATAGCCCAAAATGCCTTATGTTCTAGTTCAAAGGGTAAATGATAGCTTTTCTCATAGACAAGTCTATAGGGAGATGTTCTTGTGGGAGTTTTGAATGCAGTTCTATAAGCCCATAAAGCTTCATCTACTTTTATTGCCTAGTCTTTCCTATTTGCCTCTACGATTTTCTCTAAGATACGTTTTAGCTCTCTATTAGCTACTTCAACTTGTCCACTAGTTTGGGGGTGGTAAGGGGTAGCCGTTCTATGGTGCACTCCATATTTCTTTAGAACTTTTTCAAACTGAGCATTATAGAAATGAGTTCCCCTATCACTAATAATTGCTCTAGGTGTTCCAAATTGAGAACATAGTTTTTTAAGGAATTTCACTACCATTCTAACATCATTAGTAGGTAAAGCTTGGGCTTCTACCTATTTAGACACGTAATCAACTGCTACTAAAATGTATTTATTTCCAAGCGAACTAGGGAATGGACCCATGAAATCGATGCCCCATACATCGAATCTTTCGCATTCAAGCATATATGTTTGAGGCATTTCATCACATTTAGAGATATTACCTGTTCATTGACATTTGTCACAAGAAGTAACATACCTGTTGGCGTCCTTAAATATTGTGGGCCAATAAAAACCTGATTCGAGTATTTTATGGACGGTCTTAGTTCCACTGTAATGTCCTCCTGTTGGTCCCGAATGGTAGTGATCCAAGATTTTGTTTGCTTCTGTCGTTGTAACACATTTTCGAATGACTTGATCTACACATATACGAAATAGAAAAGGATCTTCCCAAAAGTAGTTTTTCACATTAGTAAAGAATCGCTTCTTTTGCTAATGTGTCAACCCTTTTGGGGTTATGTTAGCAGCTAAGTAATTTGAAATGTTAGCAAACCAAGGTACCTTAGAATCAGATACGACTAAGAGTTGTTCTTCAGGAAACGAGTCGTTTATCTTGATCTCATCAAGTTCTTTGAGGTGTGGATTCTCAAGCCTGGAAAGGTGATCGGCTGCCAAGTTTTCAGCTTCTTTTTTATCTTGTATTTCCAAATCAAATTCCTGTAATAATAAAATCCATCTTATTAATCGAGGTTTTGCATCAGACTTAGTTAAATGATAACGAAGAGCGGAATGATCAGTATAAACGATGACTTTAGACAATATCAGATATGGTCTAAATTTGTCGAATGCAAAAACCACAGCTAACAATTATTTTTCTGTGGTAGTATAGTTCTCTTGTGCGGTTGTTAGAGTTTTGCTGGCATAGTAGATTGGCTAAAAATGTTTGTCTCTTCACTGTCCAAGAACTGCACCTACTGCAAAATCACTTGCATCACACATTAGCTCAAAAGATAAATTCCAATTAGGTGCTATTATAATCGGAGCATTAGTAAGTTTCTCTTTGAGAGTGTTAAATGCCTCTAAACATTCCTGATCAAAATTAAAGGATACATCTTTTTCTAGTAATTTCGTTAAAGGTTTAGCTATTTTAGAAAAATCTTTAATGAATCTTCTATAAAAATCAACGTGTCCTAAAAAACTTCTAATTGCCTTAACCGAACTAGGGGGAGGTAGTTTTTCAATATTCACAACTTTTGCTTTATCAACTTCTATCCTATTACTAGAAATCTTGTGTCCTAAAACAATACCTTCTTGAACCATAAAATTGCATTTTTCCCAACTGAGAACAAGATTTGTTTCCTCACACCTTATTAAAACTCGTTCTAAATTCTTAAGGCAGAGATGGAAAGAGTTACCGAATACCAAGAAGTCATCTATAAATACCTCCATGATGTCCTCCATGAGTTCGTCAAAGATGGCTATCATGCAATGCTGAAAAGTAGCAGGAGCATTACATAATCTAAAGGGCATTCTACAATAAGTAAATGTACCATATGGACAAGTGAATGTCGTTTTCTCTTGATCTTCAAGAGCTATCAAGATTTGGAAATAACCGGAAAGTCTATCCAAGAAGCAATAATACATATGTCCTGATAGTCTTTCCAACATCTGATCAATGAAGGGCAATGGGAAGTGATCTTTTCTCGTGGCATCGTTCAATTTTTTGTGGTCAATGCAAACTCTCCAACCTGTTACCGTTCTTAAAGGGATCAATTTGTTCTTTTCATTGGTAACAACAGTCATGCCGCCTTTCTTAGGAGCAACCTCCATAGGACTTACCCAAGCATTGTTAGAAATAGGATAAATAATTCTAGCATCTAGAAGTTTAATTACCTCAGTCTTGACCACTTCCTTCATGTTGGGGTTCAATCTTCTTTGAGCTTCCACACATGGTTTATATTCATCCTCCATCAAAATTTTTTGGGTGCAAAAAGAAGGACTGATTCCTTTAATGTCAAAAATTTTCCAAGCTATGGCTCTTTTATGTTCTCTTAACACTTGGATTAATTCCTCCTTCTCCTTGGGTTGCAAGTTTGAAGCAATAATTACTGGTGGTGTAGAATTGTCTCCTAAGAATGCATATTCTAAGTGTTTGGGTAATTGTTTGAAATCTAGTTTGGGAGGTTCGTCAATAGAGGGTTTTTATCTTATTTCATCTTTAAACTTAATGCCCTCGTAATATTTTTGTCTTGGGGAATGTTCGTTAGAGTTTAAATCAGTTATTACCCTTTTCATCTCAGTGGTGACTTCGTCCTATCCCCCACTTTGAACGAGACATAGTTCTAACGTGTCTTTTAGAGTGATTTCCTGAAAAGAATCTTGAACGAAATAATCAATGAAATCAATAAAAAAATAGGAATCATCCTGTTCCCTAGAAAATCACATGGCATCAAAAATTTTAAACATAATTTCTTCATCACCTACCCTAAGCACAAGTTTACCATCTCTTACATTAATAATAGCTCTAACAATAGCTAAAAATGGGCGTCCTAGGATTAAAGGTACCTCAACATCCTCATCTATGTCAAGCACAACAAAATCAATAGGAAATATAAATTTATCAACTTTAACTAATACATCTTCAATGATACCCTTACGATATTTAACAGATCTATCGACTAATTGAATTCTCATCCTAGTGGGTTTTGGTTCCCCTAGGCCTAGTTGCTTGAATATTTTATAAGGCATTAAGTTGATACTAGCACCTAAATCTGCTAACGCTTTTTCAATATTTAAACTACCAATTAAGTAAGGAATAGTAAAACTTCCTGAATCTTTTAATTTGGTTGGCAGTTTATTCTGGAGGATTGCTGAACATTCCTCGTTAAGTTCTACTGTAGACAGTTCAAACTTCCTTTTATTTGTTGGAAGCTCCTTCAAAAATTTTGCATATGTGGGCATCTACGAAATAGCTTCAACGAAGGGTAAGTTAATATGTAACTGTTTAAAAAGTTTAAGAAATTTACCGAATTGAGCATCCATGCGGTCTTTCTTCAACTTTGCTCGATATTGGATGTGTGGCTTGTATTCCTTAGGGGCCGGTGGGGCTTTTTCTTTAGGTTCAGCCTCTTCAAGGGTCTCCTTGTCAGGTTCTTGAACAGTTTTCTTCTCAATTCCTACTAGTGTTTTTCCACTCCTTAATGTGACTACCTTAACATACTCCCTAGGGTTGGGTTCAGTATTACTCGGCAAACCACCTTGTGGTCTTTCAGAGATTAGTTTAGCGAGCTAGCCTATTTGAGTTTTGAGTCCTTAAATGGATGCTTGCTGATTTTTAAGTGTCGTCTTGATGTTTTGAAAATGGCTTTTTAATACGAAGATAAATATCGTGAGCATCTCCTCGAGGTTCGACTTTTTCTCTTGTTGGTACGGTGGTTGTTGAAATCCCGGAGGGGGTGGTGGTCTTTGATTTCTTGGACCTCCCCATGAGAAATTAGGGTGGTTCCTCCAACCTGCATTGTAAGTGTTACTAAAAGGATTGTTTTGAGGGTGAGGATTATTACCCATATAGTTGACTTGCTCGTTTTCTATGCCCTGTCCATAAGAGGAGTACTTTGTGTTGCTCATGTTTCTTAGAGTTGAGTCACATTGCATTGCTCGAAGTACTGCGTAGAACCAACGAAACTATCAATCTTTTTTATTAAGAAGATCTACCTAATTTACAAAGCATGGTGACCACATCAACATTAAAAACTCCGGTAGCTTTTTGTGGCTTTGTTCTCATGACTTGCCACTGATAGTTATTCAGTGACATCTCCTTTATAAACTCGTAAGCTACCTCTGGTGTTTTGTTATTGATTGTTTGACCGGCGGCTATATCGATCATCTGTCTCGTTGAAGGGTTCAAACCATTGTGGAAAGTTTGAACCTGTAACCATAAAGGTAACCCATGAAGAGGACACCTTCTCAACAAATCCTTGTATCTCTCCCAAGCATCATAGAGTGTTTCTAAATCCATCTGCACAAAAGAAGAGATATCATTCCTTAACTTTGTCATTTTAGTCGACGAAAAATATTTAAGTAAAAATTTTTCGGTCATTTGTTCCCATGTAGTGATAGACCTTCGTGGTAGAGAGTTTAACCACTGTTTGGCTTTATTTCTCAAAAATAAAGGGAATAACCGAAGACGAATGGCATCATCAGAAACGCCATTTATTTTGAATGTGTCACAAAATTCCAAAAAATTAGCTAAATGTGAGTTAGGATCCTCATCTTGCAAACCATCAAACTGAACAAACTGTTGTATCATTTGAATAGTGTTAGGTTTTAGTTCAAAATTATTTGCAGCAATAGTAGGCCTAACAATACTAGATTCAGTACCAACCAAATTAGGTTTAGCATAATCATACATAGTGCGCGGAACAGGATTTTGATTCACAGGATCTGCGGCTACCATAAGAGGTAGCTGATTATCCTAATTTGCCTCAATCTCTTTAGTAGATTCGGGTTCTTCTTCTTGTCTCTATTCTAGGTACTGTAGGCTTCTTCTTATCTCTCTTTGGTTTCTGCAAACTGTAGCTTCTAAATCGCTATCGAATAATAAAGGTCCTGCCGGGTTTCTTCTAGTCATAAACTAAAGATACCTATCAGGGAAAAACAAAAAGAAAATTTTAGTAAATAAAAACCTAAAATAAAAATAAAAAATAAATTGCTATAAAAGTAAGATGGCTAAAGTAATAGAAATCGAGTGCTCCTAATATTTTAGTTCCCCGGCAACGGTGCCAAAAACTTAATCGTGATTTTGATGAAGTAATAATAATGATCGTACCTGGAAACTAACTAATATCATGATAAAAGGCAAGTGCACCTATCGAATAGTAGTATAGTTAGTGGCAAGACCGGAATATCGAATCCAAGGGACCAAAAGTACTAGTAATGACTTTCTTCCTATTATCTAGCCTAAAAATAAAGGAGGATTTGGTTGTAAACTAATTAACTCTAAACTAAAGATGCGATAAAAAGTAAATTAGGAAATTACTTTGGGAAAACTGAATGATAAAGGCAATACCCAATGAAGAATCCACCTAGACTTCACTTGTTATCTAACTCTGAACTAGACGATTTCTTCATTCGACTTGATCCGTAGAGATCCCTAAATTATGTTAATATCTTCGTCGAGAATAAGAACAACTAATCCTAGGTCTAGGATTTGACTCTAATTCGGCAGAATTTCGTCGTCCTATGTCTAGGATTGCGATCAACTCCGCTTAATTGTGTTGGATCTACTTTTAAACAGGGACTTTTGCTCCTCAGCATAAGCACATTTGACTTAAATTAATATCCCGGACATATCAATTCAAGAATTAAAAACACAATTAAGAACAAATCGAATATTTATCATATAGTTCGGATAACAATAACAAGATTCATCTTAGGTTTCATCCCCCTCAGGTATTTAGGGGTTTATTTCATGTTTATAAAAGAAAACATATCAGAGTAAAGAAAATAACAAAACATAAAGAAAACCCAAAACTCCTGAAAGGATTTGAAGGGAGATCTTCAGTCTTGATATAGATCCTGGCTTCTGAGATGGATCAATCAGCTTTCTTCGAGTAATTCTCTGTCTTCTACTCTGAGTCTTGGCGAGGACATTGTGCTCTCCTTATAGTCGCCTCCTAGTGTATTTATATAGAGTTTGCAATATCTTTCTTAGCCCCTAATTAACTTATTCCGCGTGAAATTGAAACTCGTTACGACAGGGACACGCCCGTGTAAATAAGCCTAGGCTGTGTCTGAGCCTGCTAAAGTGGCACGGCTGTGTGGGTTACCCATGTGATGAACTCTAGGCCATGTTGATTTCTTACTTTGGCCCATTCTCTCCGTTTTTGTCCCGTTTCTCGTTTTTTTTGCTTTCCTATGCTTATCTAAGTATAAAACATGAATTTAAAGGATTAAGAGCATTAAATTCCATAAATTCAATGATAATTCATCCATAAATGTGCTAAATGTGGGATAGAAATATGTATAATTTATAATTTATCAATCATCAATAAAATGCAATTTCAAGATTTGCAACCATTAAATATTCATTTCTATACGTACTCAATGGAATAATAGATATAATATAGGTAACTGGTAAAATTTCTCATATATGAAGAACTAACTAGAAAAATAATGACATAATAACTATAAGTTCACATTTACATATTAAAATACTATGAACTTACCTGCGATTCACTTCTGGTTAACACACAAGGACTACTTCACAATTTTTCCTTTTTTTGATTTTTGTCTTTTTTCATTTGAGTCTTGATCTATATAGTAATTAAATACATTCAATTAGATTCACATACATTTCACACTCAATTTAATGCATATGACCCTCAATTTTTTATTATTTACCCATAAAAGGAACAATATTTAACATATTAAAAGTAAAATAAATTGAAATAAATTAAACTAAACCTAAAACTAAGATAATGGTGTGCCTTTCCTCTTCAGCAATTTTTGACTATTTTGAAGTGTATTTTGATGACTTTTTGTTGTAAAAAATGCCCCTATATGGTGTATTAGAGTCCTAAGGGATCAAAAGAACAAAGTGATAACGTTGTCTTAAGCTTCATATATAGACAATATATTGGAGCATTATGCAATGACTGATTCGAAGAAGGGAAATCAACCCTCTGTATCAAGATTTTATCTTTCTTTAGAGGACTATCCTAAGATAACAGAAAAAAGAGAGAACATGAGAAAGGTTCCTTATGCTTCGGAGGTAGGATGTATCGTGTATGCTATGTTATGCACATGCCCAAATATCTGTTTTGTAGTGGGATTGGTAAGTCGATATCAAGATAATCCAAGACTAAGGCACTGGTAAGTAGTTAAGCATATACTCAAGTATTGACAAAGAGAGATGGGTTACATGCTTGTGTATTCTAGATATATTGATTATAACTTCTAAATATGTCAAGATTTAAGGAAATCGACATCAGGCTATGTTTTGTCCTAAACGATGGGTCTATAGTATGAATAAGTGTAAAGCAGGGTTGCACAACTAACTTCATTATGGATGGTCGAATATAAGGTATGGAAAAGCTATGGCACTGTAATGGTGCGAATATAGATAAGGCTTAAAGAAACTATAGGAGGACAAAATACATTAATACAAAGTATCATAAGGGAGAAGGTAGTGTTTGATGGAATAGTGGATGTAGTCAAAGATTGCATATGATGACAAACCCTAGGGATTTGTTTTTCCAAGACTCTATTAGCTAGAGAGCTCTTTGGGGAACATATGGAAGGGCGCAAGAATGTGAAACATGACTCATCTACTTCACTAGGGCAAGTGACAGACTATTGGATATGATGCCCTAAGTGTAGTATTTTTGTTTAAGTAAAACTGTAATTTTTTGAGCAGATTGATTAATAAAAAAATTAGGAATTACAATTAATGTACTTTGTATTATTCTCCTCAAATAGTTTTTGCACGCAAAGTAAAATGGAAGTAAATGTTGCTCATTGGTTGTCTAATGTTTAACTAATACTAAGTGATATTACATGGTCGGATCGTAATACAGAAAGATAACTTGTATTAGTCGATGAACGTAAGCATGTTATTAGTCTAATCAGAAATGAGCAAATAGATTAAAAGACCAATATTTTGTTTATCAAGTCCAATTGGGGAGATACCTTGTCTTGGGCATCGAAGCATCGAAGCAAATAGAGACATAGATGTGACTGACTAAACTGATAGTATATCAAATTGGACCCAAGTAGAATAGATTTTGAATTCATTTATGGATTTATTCACTTGTGACGTCCATAGTGTGAGATACCTAAATCTTAAGTGGATGGCAGACTATGTAAGCATGACTTGTACAATTTAAGTAAAATCTAGAGTTCGAATAGATAGGATCCGAAAGCTAATGCTTTGGGTGCATGAATTAAGCAGTATGTAACGTCATTCAAAATAGTGGAATCATGGCCTAAGACATAGGTCAATGATACCTTCTCATTGGCTTGATGAAAAGTAAACATGGCTATGGGTCTTTCGTTTTTGTGATGAATGACTTAATTACTATTCAATAGTAATTGACTTTTTATGAAGGAATATGTAATGGTTAAAATGATATTAAAATAGCATCATATTGAGAGATTGGACATTATCCCAAAGAGATCAAGGATGTAACACCCCAAACCTAGCCTAGACGTTATGGCAGAATCTAGTGATGTCACATGGAATGGGATTTGAAATCGAAGTTAACAAGTTGAAAACCATTTCAGTTTATTAACATTTGTTATGTTGGAAAACCCTTACTAATTAATTTTTCTTAAAACGTATCTTTTTAGCGGAAGCTTTAGAAAACATTTTTATTTAAGGAAAATCGTTCATTTTCAATAAAACCGATTTTTCGTTGCAGTTTGTGACTAAAAAACTACTTAAGCAATTAAACGCCAAAAATAAGGAAATCAATCCAAAAAAGTCTGAAATTACATAAAATACCCCCAAATATAATAAAGAAAAAATAACATAAAATCAAAATTAAATCTAAGTCAGTTTAACAAACGTGTGGCCACCCCCGAGTCCTCCACCGCACCGATCTGTCTAAGTCTGGGGATTACCTATGCAGATTAAATAGAAGGGTGAGTTTACGTAAACTCAGTGTGTAATCCCCGCAGAAAGCAAGCATACTATCAAACACAGTAAATAGTCAAATGCAGTCTGGGGCCTAAGCTCATTACAGTTTTAGTAGCAGTTTGGACCTTAGCCTATTTCATTTTCAGTATCAGATATGAAATAGGGCTTTAACCCATCACAGTAACAGTTATGCATACAGTAACCAAAGAATAGAATCCTACCCACCAGCCTCTATACACCATCTCCATCCATCCCTACACTCCATGTGGGGTTTAAAACACCCACCCAGCCTTACACTCCAAGTTGTACCGAATGCAGCACATAGCAGTATAATGCAGCTGAGCTGCCAAATAATAGGCTTAAAAGCCTTTCAGTACACTTTTTCCAAATAATCATCATCCCACCCCAATGCAGTGCAAACATACAGTATATCAATATCATGCTTTTATGCAATTATCAGACATACACATATATATTTATCAGCAAAACATGCATAAATTATCATGCTCAATACATGCATTACATAAAGTCAGATCACACATTTCGGTGTCTAAGTAATGCTTGCTGACCCTACAGTAGGTTCACAGTCGACTTGGGTGACCCGTGCAACCCTAGGAAACATTTCAGTTAAATGGGCCCACATGCTCATGTGGTTTGCTCGTGTAGGCCACACGACCCAATTTCACCTTGGCCGTATAGATCACACGACCTGGCCTAGAATCCCACATGCCCGTGTGGACTACCTGTGTGGACTCACACGCCCGTGTGGCACACAAGCCTAATTCAGTCTAGCCTATGTGTCGCACACGGCCTACCTGGCCATCACACGGTTGTGTCTTGCAAGCACGTCCTGGCCTCGTTGATCACACGGCCGTGCCATAGCACACGGCCTACCACACGAGTGACCACATACCCATGTGGCATCGATAATGGGGTTTTAAACTTTCGCTGAAACCCCGTTCTCTATGTTTTTGGGTACACACCTGGTATCGAGTGATGCTAAAACGACCACGAGCACTCCAAAACCTAAAAATCGATATTCCAACGCCTAAAATCATTGTTAAACACGAATCCAAATGAATTTACTATGCAATCAAAACCTTATATTGTAAACCAATGCGTGCAAAGACTTACCGATATCGAACGAAAACCTTCACACGTTCAATCCTCTCTAGAAACACTAACTGATTCGTTACCTTCACCTACCAAAAGTGTCAAAACAATCCCCTTTAAGAAACCAACCACGAAATACTAAAATAGTGACAAAACGGTTACTTACGAACTAGAGCAATCAAAAGTTGAACAAGAAGAAGGTGAATTGAAGAACCGAAAGGAGAGGGGAGACAAAGAAAAATATCGGCAAAGAGGAGAAGTGAGACGTCAGAAGATGGAGGAATTTTGGGAAAAGAAATTTCAAAATAGAAAGATAATACCAGAAAAAACAATTATCCCCAAATCCTTCAAATTACTCCCCCATTTATCCCACATTCTCGACCACTCAGAATCCCGGTTAATTTAAACTCCTACCAATTGCCAGAGGCAAAAATAATTCCCTTGCCTGCACTAGGACTTGAAGACAGGACCTCCAGCAAATCAACACTCTACTTAACCACCAGACTAGTAGGCCCATTCTGTTATGAGCTCACCTATAATTAAATAAAAGCCTACTAGCCTGAGACAAGGGTTAAGTTAGAAAAATACTAAAGTTTGCCAAAGACATGGCTTGAACTTGGGACCTCCTACTGTAACAGCCCACTTTATACCCTAGTCAGAACGAGTGGTTTCGGGACCACTTAACCGAGTCAAAATATTATTTTAAATGCTTTAATATGTTTTACTGTATGATAGTTATATGGTGTGAAAGTTTCGTATTGAAATTTTACTGTCTGATTGGTTAATTTGATAAAAAGGATTAAATCGCATAAAGCGATAAATTAGAGTTCTATTTTATAAATGGCTTATTTGAGCATGGCTTTATAAAAGGAGGTACTTACATGGCAATTATGCCATTTTTAATTGGAGTGGTTGGTAATGGACCATTATGTCCATGTTTTATAATGTTTTATAATTATTTTACAAAGGTTAAAATAGTCATTTAGCTATATTATATGTTTTAATTAAGAAAAACATGAAAATGCTTTAATAATTTCATGTTCTTCACCAATTATACAAAAGCAAAAGAAGGGTTTTAAAGCTTTCCAACATTCGGTTATTTCAAGCTTAATTCAAGGTTCGTTTTTGTCCCGTTTTCGATAATTTTTACGTTTTTGATATCGTTGCTTCATATATTAACCGACCCGTACCTCAATTTTTGATTTTGATTATGTTTTTGAAAAATGCCATTGATGAATCCTTGATATATTGATAGATTTTGACGAATTATTGTATATTATGTGAGGAAATACAAGAATTTTAAAGTAAATTTTGATGAAAATGAGTTTAAGGATTTATTTGCAAAAAGATAGAATTTTTGAGGTTAAATTTGTGATTAATTAAAAGATATATGCTTGTATAAGCCCCTTGAATATTCGGCTATGGTAAATTGGGGGATTGATTGTGTAATTTGCCATTTGGTGTTAAAAGGGCTAAATTGCAAAGTGTTGAAAGTATAGGGGCTAATTTGCAAATAGGTCAAAATATATGTTTTTGGATTGAATTGAATATGTGAGTTAGTAAATAGCTGAATTTGATTTAATTTAGATAAAGACGATCGAATCTTGGAACTTGATCGGGGAAAACGGAAAATAGACGAGTAAATACGGGATTTCGAGGTAAGTTCGTATAACGAATTTAATATATTTATATATGTTCATACGTATTGTTATTTGAAAATATGAAATGCTAGATGATTAAATAGCATAATGGAACGAGTATATATGGGATTGAAATAGAAATGTTAAATTGTTACAAGTGATAAATTGAATACCGAGCCCCGTAAGAACCGTAGAAGTCGATAGGATACGAGTGACATGTCACTAGGGCTACAGGGTGGTTCGAGCTCCTGCATTTGTTGCGGACTCACCACGTGCTCATGAGCTACAGGTTTATCCTTCGGGATTACATGTTCAGCCTACGGGCTTACCGATTATCCTTCAGGATTATATGTTCAGCCTTCGGGCTTACCGTATAGGCTCGAAAGAGCATATATGACGCATTGACGGATTACAGGTTAAATGTATATACACTGTGTGTGTATCACCCGAGTATCTTTCGATGTTCTTATAGGTTCAACGGGCAACTACCGATACATGTTACATGAAGATTGAATGATATATGTATTACATGTTATATGAGACATGAGAATTTCATGGATTATATGGTATAAGTTATATGAAATACATGTACAAGTATTTGAGCAATGGTATAATACATGAATGTTGTGGTTAGTACATGAATGAATTTATATGTTACATGGACTAACAAGTGTATACTTGTGAAATAGGCAACTTGAGTATATGAATTGAATTGGCATTGTTTTTGTAATTATTGCATTGGTTCGGTAAGGTTTAATTTCTATATTATACGGACTTACTAAGCTTTAGAAGCTTACTCTATTCATTTCTTTCACTGTCTTATAGATTCGGAAGCTAGCTCGATAATCAGACGAGTCGGAGATCACCACCACACTATCTATCAAACTTTGGTACTTTTAAACCTTTTGTAAATGAAATGGTCATGGCATGTATAGGCTAGATATTTGGTGAGCATGATATATTTTGGTAAATGATCAAGCTATGAGATATGGCTTGGGTCATATATGAATATAATCAAGTATTAGAGTTATTCTTTGGCTATATGTGCGAAAGATATGTGATTTTGATGAGACTATAAGCTTGCATAATTGATATGTATATATGTGTGGATGAGTGCATGGAAATGGTCATTTAGGCCTTTGAGTTGGTGTGCTTGATTTGTGAATGAATTGAGATGATTTTGGGTCCATTTTGTGCTTGAATTGGTATGTTTTAGGTTGGTAGAATGGCATGAAATGTTGTTGGTTAATGGCTAGTAGAAATGCCATATTGGGTGGCAAATTGGCTTAAACCAAGCCTATATTTGTGCCACACGGCCAGGGAACACGGGCGTGTGTTTCGACCGTGTGTTCCCTGCACCTTGATATTTTGGTCAGTTTTGGTACACAGCCTAGACACACGGGCGTGTCTGGTAATTTGTAGCCGTGTGAAATTTGGCAGTATAGTCACACGGCCTGCTCTATTTTGTACACGGTCGTGTCAGGTAACCGTGTGATATTTGACAGTTTCGACCACGAGGTAAGGGCAAAGGCGTGCCTAGGCCGTGGGCGACACACGGCCTAACCCCATGGGCGTGTTGGATAGCCGTGTGGGATAAGTCAGATTCGACCACGGGCTGAAAGGTTTGGGCGTGTCTGGAGGGACACGGCCGTGTGTGAAGAACACGGGCAAAGGGCGCGGCCGTGTGTCCCTAACTTTGAAAATTTTACAAATTTTCTCCTATCTTTTAGCATGTTTCCAATTAGACTTCCAATAGTTATATGCATCCTTTTATGATCAATTGAAGCATGCTCTGATGATTGATGATACGTGATGAATCTTGATTAAAAAGTTTAAAATTTTACTGCTCCGGTATATGTTACAAGTCCGGTAATGCCCCTTACCTATTCCGGCGACGGTTACGGGATAGGGGTGTTACACCTACACACACCCAAAACATTTAACCATTGAAGTAGACAAATATTTGTGTCATAGGTTCACGAAAATGAAATAAAAAATTTGGGGCGTTACAACTCTACCCCCTAAAAGAAAATTTCAACTTTGAAATTTACCTAATCAAAACAGATGAGGATACTGCTGACGCATCAAATCCTCAGGTTCCCATGTGGCCTCCTCAGTGCTATGATTTCACCATAGCACCTTCACTAATGGGATGGACTTTTTCCAAAGAACCTGTACATCACGATCCAAAATTTGAACACGCTTCTCTTCAAAAGTCAAGTCTGGCCTAACCTCAATCTCCTTAATAGGGACAATGTCTGAATGATCAGAGCAGTAGTACCTCAACATCGAGACATGGAACACATCGTGAATACGATCAAACTGTGGAGGTAGCTCCAACTGATAAGTAACTAGTCCCACTCGTTTCAGAATCTGGTACAGCCCAATAAACCTAGGGCTCAACTTGCATTTACGACCAAAACTCAGAACCTTTTTCCATGGCAAGACCTTGAGAAATATGAAGTCTCCTACAGAATACTCGATCTCGCACCTCTTTAGATACATATAAGATTTCTACCTATTAGAAGCCGCTTTCAGATGACCCTGAATCAGTCTAACCTTATCCTCAGTCTTGGAAATCAACTCAGGATACAGAACCCGTCGTTCACCCAGCTCAGTTCAGCATAGGGGAGGGCGACACTTATATCCATACAGAGCCTCGTAAGGTGCCATCTGAATGCTAGACTGGAAACTATTATTATAGGTAAACTCCGCTAGTGATAAATAATTATCCCAACTACCTCGAAAATCGATGACACAGCTCCTCAACATATCCTCTAGTATTTGAATCACCCTCTCAGATTGACAATTGGCCTGAGGATGGAACACAGTACTAAAGTCCAACCTCAAGCCCAGAGCCTCATGTAACTTTTTTCAGAACTGAGACATGAAGCGAGGATCCCTATCAGAAATGATCGAGACAGGTACCCCATACAGTCTTACTATCTCATCTATGCAGAGCTTAGCCAACTTCTAAAGAGAATATGTAGTCCTAACCGGAATAAAGTGTGCAGACTTGGTCAATCAATCCACGATGACCCAAACAAAATCTTTCTTAGTGGGTGTTAGGGGCAACCCACTAACAAAGCTATCGTTACTCGCTCCCATTTCCATAGCAGAATCTTAATTGGCTGCAACAAACTCGAAGGTAACTGATGCTCAGCCTCAACTTGCTAGCATGTCAGACATCTAGCCATAAAATCAGTAACCTCTCATTTTAATCTCAGCCACCAGTATAACTCGTAGAGATCTCGGTACATCTTATTCTCGTCGGGATGCATAGCATAAGGGCTACTATGCGCCTCCTTCAGTATAGCCTCCCTCAAATCCATATCATTCAGCACACATATCTGACCTCAAAAGCACTACACACCATCGAAATTCAGCCCAAAGTCCGTAGTGCTGCTACTCTCAACTTGACGAAATCAAAGACCCAAAGTTTTATCCCTCAACTGTTTATTGCTAATCTACTCAATCCAAGTCAGTTTGACTTGTAGCTCAGCCAACAAACTCCCATTGTCGAATAGGCTAAGTCGAGCGAACATCGCTCTCAGATCAGTCATAGCCCTACGGCTCAATACATTGGCCACCACATTGGTCTTGCCTGGATGGTATTCAATGGTACAGTCATAGTTTTTAAGCAGCTCAACCCATCTATGCTACCTAAGGTTCAACTCTTTCTGAGTGAATAGATACTTGGGGCTTTTTTGATCAGTGTAAATAATACACTTCTCACCGTACAAATAGTTCCTTCAAATTTTTAGTGCAAAGACCACAACAACCAACTCTAAGTCATGCGTCGGATAACTTACTTCATGTGTCTTAAGCTGAAGAGACACTTATGCCACAACCTTACCTTCTTGCATTAGAACATAACCTAATCCTACATACGATGCATTACTGTATACTGCAAACTCCTTTCTAGGTTTAAGCTGTATCAGAATAGGAGCTTGAGTCAGAAGAATCTTAAGCTTCTCGAAGCTCTCTTGTGCACATCAGTCCAGTCAAACGGTACACCCTTATGTAGCAGCTTAGTTAAGGGTGCTGCAATTAGTGAGAAACCTTCCACAAACCGTCGATAATAACCTGCCAGCCCCAGAAAACTGTGGATCTTAGACACATTCTTAAGCTGCTTCCAATCTAATACAACCTCAATCTGTAATGCCCTGATTTTCGGGATTTTTCGGGTTTTGTGAATTTTAGTGAAATTTTAAAATTTTGGTGTTCTGAAGGTTGAAAATGTATGTACATGTGTTAGTGGGCCTTTAGAAGGCCCAAGCTTAAGTTAAAACCCGGTAAAATATTAAGTTGGATTTTCAAGTGAAAGGGGACTTGGTTAAGTGGGCCTTTAAGAAAAACCGTGTAAAATATGTCACAAAGGGAGCCTTGGTAGAGTGGCAAGGTGGCGCCACTAAGCTCCTAAAAAAGTGGCGCCTAAGTGGGTATTCAAGGACAAGGGTTCGAGTTACAGGGTAAGCGTAGTGTTCTTTTTAATTTTTAAGCATGTGCCGGGCATGTGCCTAACTTAAGTGAATTTCGGCAAGGGCTTTTAGGGACTTGGGCCGATTGCTTTAGAGAGATTATTAGGGTTATATCTTTTTCTATTTTCTGTCATAAGAATTAGGGTTAGCCACCTTAGGAATTAATCTTCTCTTTTACTGTCAGAAAAGCCAAAACTTGCCTCCCTAGAAAGCTTCTAGCTGATTTCTTCTTCTTCACCTCTACCATTATTTTTTTTCACTTTTATTTTTCCTCTTTGATCTCTTCCCTAGCCGAATACCCTCCTTACTCAGATCCACTCTTCCTTTTGCTTTCATCCCTCTCAAAATCAACAATAGCTGATTGCTTAAAGTACCAGAAATCCTGAAAACTGCTTTCTTTTGCCGAATCTTTCTAAGCCAAATTACCCCTGTTCCTTTCACTTGTTGTGGCCGATTACTACATCCCCTTGAGCCACATCATTGTCGACACCATCACTCAAACTCATAGCCCAAATCGCCATCTTCTTCTCTAGTTGAAAAGCCGAAATCACCATAGTTTTAGGGAGATAGCTGAATTTGCAAATCTTAGAGATAAGGGTTCTACTAACGTTTAAGGGTCAGATTTACATCAGATCTGCATAGGAATCGAAGAGAAATCATTGGTAAGTGCTTAATACCTCAGATCTATACATTATTTCATGTTTTGGAAAAGCCGAAAGCCCTTAAAGTTAAGGGGATTGTCGATTTGGACTTTTAGAAATTCAAAATGGTATTTTCATTCTTTTTGAGTGATAGTTAGCGAAGGAGGTGAGCAAGTGAGGCGGTGAAGGCATCGGAATCATCAAATCTAGATCTAAAGGGATCTAAATCGGCAAAGGTAAGATTTTTAGGCCATTAGAGGTATTGGCCGAATTTGGTAAGGAACTTCTTACAGTGTTTTTCGTGGACCTATTGGCTAATCTATCAGGAAATGGATTGTAGGAGCTAGCACGTGGAGGAATTCGCCGATTGAATCACAAAACAGGTGTGTGTTTCGAACACCCTTCAATGCTCAAATCGGCAAAAGCCAAAAAGCCGAAATACCGAAATTCTGGCATTTCGAGAGCTTGTGAGCGTGCGAATGCTCTCAAGTTGGTAGGAGAAGGTTGGTTTTAGAATCGGCACTGTCAGGCGGGCTGACCGCGAAATTTTGGGCACTACGGTAAGTTGGGCCTCGGTGGGCCGAATATGGGCCCAATGGGCAATTTGGGCCCAGTCGGGTAAAAATAGGTCTAAAGGCAATAATATGGATTATAGGCATAAAAATTGTTAAAACAAGATAATGGATTGGAAATTAAGGCTTAAATGGGCCTAATGGGCTAAAATGGCATGGTAGAGCCCATTAGGGGCTTTAGGGCCTAAGTACTAAAACTAATAAACTGAATTAAATGAGTTTCTGTAATAACCACTGTAATAGTAGAGGCTGTAATAATAATAAAAACTGTAATAAAAGAACAAAATTACTAAAATACCCTTAGGGTAAGAAATTACTGATTTACCCCTAAGTATAAAATTACCATTATACCCCTAGGGCTAAAATCGACTGTACTGCTTGATATGACTGTTACTGTTACTGCATACCATGATATGTATCTGTTGCATGGGTTGGGTTTTATAATGGAGGAAGTGTGAGTGGCACTGCCACGTTACTGAAAGGGGCTATGCCTCGTACTGTTATTGAAAGGGGCTTTGCCTCGTATACTGTTTATTTGAGCAGCCATGCTGCGACTGTGGTGTGTGGGCTGGGTGGGTCGAGTTATTCCCTACATGGTGTGTTGGCTGGTACGGGTGGTGTGTAGCGGTTGGTGGGTTGAGTAGCCTCCCCAAATGGGTTGCATTCATATTGTTATACTGTACTGTACTGTTATGGGCCTAGGGGCCAAACTGTTATCTGAATAGGGCTTCGGCCCAGTATCTGTTATAGGGCTTTGGCCCAGTATCTGTAATCTGAATAGGGCTTCGGCCCAGTATCTGACTGAGACTGGTTAGGGCTCAGGCCCAGTGGGCTCGAGCCGATGTGGGCCTTGGATGGGTTTTGCACACACTGAGTTTTCCCAAACTCACCCTTCTCTTTCCATCCATGCAGATGAGCCCTAGATCGTGACTTGGTTGTTGGGAGGGATTCAGAGTGGCCACGAAGACTGAACTCGTATTTTAATTGGTTCATTAATTTAATTATTTTTACTATTAGTTTTATTTTGTTATGGGTTGTAATAAGGCCACTATATCTGTTCTTATTTGGGACTTTCAACTATTTTTTTTCAACCACAACTACACACCGTTTTCAGAAATTTAACAAATGTTTTCTTAACCAACCTGACAATACAAATAGCTAAGTAGGATAATAAGGTTAAAATGAATCGCTTATCAAATGGAATAGAGATTAAGTTGAATAATTATTAAAACGGGAATTTCCAAAAGATCAAGCATTACTTTTCAAAACTCACCATCGGACTTAGTAAATAGGCCAGCGTAGGATAGTCTAGGTGATGTAGCACACTGGATATGGCCATAACATCTGGGCCAGGTTCAGGGTGTTACATTTGTGGTATCAAAGCCAGGCTGCAACAACTCGGCTGTGGATCGGGTCCAAAAAGGATTTTCAAATATGTAGAGTCCAGAAGGGTATTTTTGGAAAAATTAGATTTTCGGAAAATTTTTGGTTTTAAAAGTTTTTTTTCCCTTCAAATTGTAGTTTTTAAAACAAGTTGTTTGAAACATTGATTTTTTTAAGAGGCCTCAAACTATTTGATCTGATAAATCGGAAAATGGCACACTGAATCTCCGGCACCAAGTTGTAAGTATTTTCTACCTTAACTTCTGTACGGTACTGAAAATAAAACTGTAGATAGTACTGAGCCTTGGATGTGATACTATAGGTGAGGTAGTATTAAGGCTATAAAACTGAGACTGTAGGGTAAACTAAACCCTAGGAAACTGAGACAGTAGCTAGGTTGCGATCGCGTGAATACAACTCTCAAATTTTATCTGTTCATAAGACATTCGGTAATAAACAACTGAAACATTAACTGATGTCATAAAATTCGTAAATAAGATAATCGATATAAGTACAAGAGCTGCTCGTGGACGAGGCCGTGGACGAGGCCGTGGACGAGGCCGAGTTAGTGCTCAAGCTGGATCGTCGTCTTCTGAGCATATGCCAGCTAGAGAGGCACGACCACCGGTTGAGGATAATGGGCCGTACGATCGGACCGTAGGGGACGACGCTTTGTCCCAGGCCATGCTGAGAGTTCTGGAAAGGGTGGCCGGAGCTAATGTTGGGCCTGTGAATAGGGGTCCATTTCTGAGCGACTCCGGGCCAATGGAGCGGAAGTTTTTAGGGGCATATCTGGAGTGGCCCCGAATGTGGCTAAGTACTGGTTGGAAGCCACAGAGCGAATTATGGATAACTTGGACTGCTCAATGGAGCAGAAGCTGAAAGGAGCGGTATCGTTGCTGAGGGACGAGGCATATCAATGGTGGATCACCGTAAGAGAGGGTACCCCAGCTGAGAGGGTAACCTGGGAATTGTTCAAGCAGTCTTTCAAGGCGAAATATGTTAGGGCTAGTTATGTGGACGCACGAAGGAAGGAATTTCTAAACCTGACCCAAGGTAGTAAGACTGTGGCTGAATATGAGGCAGAATTTCTGCGATTAAGCCGGTATGCTAGTGGCATTGTTTCCACCAAGTATGAGCGTAGTGTTTGGTTCGAGGATGGCCTCAGAGATGAGCTGAGAGTATTGATAGCGCCGCAGAGGGAGCGCGACTTTGCTGCACTGGTGGAGAAGGCTAAGATAGCTGAGGAAGTGAAGCAAGCTGAAAGGCAGAATCGCGATAGGGATCGCAACCGTTTTAAAAGAGATTCTGGAACATCAGGAGCTACAAACCGAAATTTTAAGAGGGCTAGAGTAGAAGAACCAGTGCGAGCTGTGCCAGTGAATGTTGTTAGACCACAGGCTTGTGGAGACTGTGGTAGAGTTCATCGAGGAGAATGCTGGAAACGCAGTGGAGCTTGTTTTCGTTGTGGGTCTAAGGATCACCAGGTTAAGGACTGCCCACAGAAGCCAGCTCAAGCTCAAGCTATTGATCAGAGGGTTGCCCAGCCTGCGTGAGGAGGACTGCCACCGCCAAGGGGCTGTGGTCAAGGTAGAGGAGGCAATGGTAATGGACGTGGTCGTGGAGCACCTGGCAGGGGTACTGGTAATGCTAAGGCTCGTCAGCCAGCCTTAGTGTATGCTGCTCGCCGCCGCGAGGAGGGTGATGCACCTGATGTTATAACTGGTACGTTCTTAATATATCATACACCATATACTGCTTTAATTGATGTGGGTTCGACGCATTCGTATGTTGCTTATGAAATTTCTGGGTCGTTGGGTGTGCATTCTGAGGAAACTGTGAGTGGGGTAACTGTGATTAGTCCTTTAGGTCACTCTGTTAGGGTAGATAAACTCTTTAGAGATATGCCTTTAGAGACTCAAGGTAGGATCTTTCTGGGAGACTTGATGGAGTTACCTTTTGGAGAATTCGACTTGATTCTGGGCATGGATTGGTTAACCAAGCACAAGGCAACACTGGATTGCACGGCCAAAAGAATGGTATTGAGAACAACCGAAGGCGAGGAGGTGATGGTTATTGGTGAACGTAGGGACTATTTGTCCAATGTGGTTTCTGCCTTAAGGGCTGAAAGGTTGATGCGCAAAGGTTGTGAAGCATACTTAGCGTTCGTAAGTCAAACTGAACCCGAAGGGGTGACGGTGGAGACAGTGAGGACTGTTAATGAATTTCAAGATGTATTTCCTGAGGAGCTATCTAGATTACCTCCTAACCGAGAAGTGGAATTTGGGATCGATCTGTTGCCTGGAACAGCTCCAGTGTCCATTGCGCCTTACAGAATGGCACCAAAGGAGCTAGTGGAATTGAAAGCCCAAATTCAAGAGTTGTTAGATAGGGGCTTCATTAGACCGAGTGTGTCTCCGTGGGGAGCACCAGTGCTGTTTGTGAAAAAGAAGGATGGAACGATGTGTATGTGCATCGATTATCGCCAGTTTAACAAACTGACAATAAAGAATAAGTATCCTCTACCAAGAATCGACGATCTGTTTGACCAGCTTAAAGGAGCTTCAGTGTTTTCCAAGATTGACCTTCGATCTGGGTACCATCAGTTAAGGGTGAAGGAGGTGGATGTGCATAAAACAGCATTCAGAACTCGTTATGGTCACTACGAGTTCTTGGTTATGCCCTTTGGATTGACAAATGCACCAGCAGCTTTTATGGATTTAATGAACCAAGTATTTCAGCCGTACTTGGATCATCTCGTGGTCGTCTTTATTGACGATATATTGGTGTATTCAGAAACAGAGGAGAAGCATGATGAGCATCTTCGAATCGTTCTGCAGACTCTAAGAGAAAAGTAATTGTATGAGAAATTTAGTAAGTGTGAATTCTAGCTTCGAGAAGTGACTTTTCTGGGTCATGTTGTTTCTGCTAAGGGAATTAGGGTAGATCCTCGCAAGATTGAGGTAGTTCTGGATTGGAAGCCGCCTAGGACGGTGTCAGAAATTTGTAGTTTTCTGGGTTTGGTAGGCTATTATAGAAGGTTTGTTGAGGGATTTTCTCTAATTGCAGCTCCGTTAACAAAATTGTTAAGGAAGGGAGTAGCCTTTAATTGGACTGAGAGGTAGCAAGAAGCTTTTGACAACCTGAAAAAGGTGTTGACTGAGGCGCCAGTGTTGATTCAGCTGGAATCTGGGAAAGACTTTACGGTTTATAGCGATGCTTTGCATGTAGGATTAGGTTGTGTACTGATGCAAGAGGGTAAGGTGGTTGCTTATGCTTCGCGACAGCTTAAGTCTCACGAGGCGAATTTGTGACAGCCCTAGTTCGACCTTAGTCGGGAAGCAGTTTCGTGACCACTAAACCGAGTCCTTAAAATAGTTAATATTGATTTTCAATGCTTCAATTATGTGTTAATTACATGTGTGGGAGTTGTGGATTGGAATTTTGACAAAGTCAATACGAATTTATTGAAAAGGGTTTAGTTGAAAAAACTTAGTAACTTAGCTAGACAATTTTGGAATGACTAAAATGAAATAAGCTAAAAACTAATGGATTTGCATGTCAATATTTCCCTTAGAAGAAAGTGGCCGGCCATGCATTTGTTTCCATTGGTTGTTTCATTATTTTATAATTTGTAATTTAAGTTAGTGGGATGATGATGATAAAAAAAAAATAATAAAGTAAAGTAATGAAATAAAAGATTTTGAAGAAATTTTTAGTTCTTCTTGCCGTGAGTTGAAGAAGATAGAAAAGAGAAGATTTTAGGCTAACATTCGGCCATATTGATTCAAATCAAAGGTAAGAAATCTTTGCTACTTTTCTTTTAATTTCTAAAATAAGGTGTATGAGTAAGTGTTTAGTCTAGCCCATTTTGAAATTTCAACTTCCATGGTGATTAGGGCATTCGGCTAAGGCTAAATCAATAGGAAAGGGGTTGTTGTTTTATGCCATTATGAATAAAGGTTGAAACATGCGTTTTGAACTTCTTGAAAGTGCATATTTGTGATCCAAGTATTTTGTGGAAATCCTTAGCTAGTGTAGTTGTGTTTGCCGATTTTCAATTTGAAGTATTAAGCATAACTCGTGTGTTTTGTGTGGTAAATACTTGAGTGGTGGATTAAAAATATGAAATTTGTTGGCTAAGCAAAACAAATGGCCGAATGATACTCATTGTGAATGTTGCTTATTTAGTTAATGATTGGGGTTTAGAATATGTGAAGTTGAAGGTTTGGTGCAAGGTGTTTTATATTCAACCATTAGCTAAACATTGTTAAATTTGGATAAATGAGTGTTAAGGCTAATGAAATCGACAATGGTTGGTGAATAGAAGAAGTCATGCTTGTTGAGTTATATTTTGCTTGTGAGTTTTTGGTTTTGCTTTTATTAGAGGAGTGAAATTTTGATAATTATTAAATGGGCTCTAGTTTGGTCATGTCTATGTTACTTAGATGAGAAATGCATAAGTTGACCTTGTTAGTCCGAATGGGAAGTACGGTATTAAGTTAAAATTTTAAGATAAGGAATTTAGTTAAATTTTGAGCTAAACTATATGTGCTTCCATGTGATTTTAATGTCAGTATAGGAATAGTTAAATTGTGACGAATTCTTGCTTGTGGTTGAGCCTAAACCAAATGTGAACTTAATCGAATGGAGGAGTTATAAGCTAAAAATGTTAGAAAACGCCTTATGGCTAAAGCATATAGGTGCTAACCTATTCGGCTTTTGTTAATTAGGGAGACATGAGTACTGAATTGGATTAAAAGACCTTGTCTACTACATTTGATAAATGAATTTGATTGTAAATTGTAATGTATTTATGCTTGGCCGAATGTAGGTGTGATAAGGGAAAATTACATTGTATGTCTTGATTGAAATGAAAGTGTAAATTATCAATAGAGATGTGTGAATAAAATTGATATGATTGTATTGTTTAATTAAGCTCAAGAGCTTAGAGGGGCAACTTCGGACAAAGGGAGGCCAAGATCACGGAATAGTCAATTCGAAATTTCTCGGAAAGATACGAGGTAAGTTCTTGAGTAACAAATCCTTAAATATGATAAAGTGAAATTATAATATTTATATATGCATAATATGCGAATTCAAATGGCAAATGATGTGTCTAAATGCAAAATTTTGGAAATGAGAGTATGAGTAAATATGAGATACCGAATACTAAAGTGGAATCTTAATGTATTTGGATATGAATTTGTATTCCTTGCTTACAAATAAATAAGCCATATGAAATATGCTTGGTAGTATGCCGAAACTTGTGTTTCTGTATTTGAAATGTTATTGAAAGATGATATGATATGTATGCCGTTATATGTAAGTAGAAATTTCAGAGTTAAAGCCGAGCTTAGTCTCGAAGGGCTTCCGAGCCAAAGTTAAAGCCGAGCTTAGTCTCGAAGGGCTTCCGAGCCAAAGTTAAAGCCGAGCTTAGTCTCGAAGGACTTCCGAGCCAAAGTTAAAGCCGAGCTTAGTCTCGAAGGGCTTCCGAGCCGGAGTTAAAGCCGAGCTTAGTCTCGAATGGCTTAAAGCCAGTGATAAGATCCGGATTTGGCCTTGAAGTCCATTCGTGGTGGAAATCAGATATGGGTTAAATGTATAAGCTCACGTACGAGTAATTATATAAATAGTATGCCTTAACAAAACATATGCGCCACTTAATGTAAGGAAGGCAGGTATGCATTCTACGCTTGTAATGATTTAGCAGGTCATTAAATTCGTTTAGTTGAGTCGGTAAGGATTTGTGAACTATTATTTGATATCGCGGGTATGTATAAGAAATTTGATGTTGAGGTGTGTAATTTTATACTCGATTGATTTTGCAAAGAAGAAATCTGAACTACTCGATTTTGAGTGAATAACTCGTTGAATGCATTTGAGCTTCTTTTTGTGATAAACATGTGAGTGAGTTAGTAATATGGATATGAGCATATTTGGCCAAAGAAGGTTTTAATCATGAGTTGTTAATATTACGCCCTTTACTTATTTTGATTGAATTACTTAAGTACTTACTAGGCAAGTCATTGCTTACTCTGTTGTCCCTGCTTTCGATTTTGTAGATCTTGATCGGAAGCTACGGTCTCGGGAGTTCCAGAATTCAAGTCATCTACACTATCACTCATCTTTTGGTACTGGTAACTAAATTTAGGAATGGCATGTATAGGTTGACTTTTGGTGTTCAAACAAACATCTTTTGAATTTTGTAACTAAATTAGGCCATGCGAAAATGGCCCTCTTAAGATTTTCACTTTGATAGTTATGGTAATAATTCGATTATGTTATACATGAATGGTTGTGAATGCATGTTTGGAAACTAGTCTTGAAGTATGTCATACTTCTAATATGGAAATATATGAAGAAAAAGTGATGAACGTGACTAGGGATGAATTCATTTCGCACATTGTTTTGAATGCGATAAACTGGTTTAGTTGTGTTCGGTTGATGAGCTTTTGCGCAACTTTTGTCAATTATATCGATAGGTTTAGTAAAGGATCTTCTTTTATTATCATGCGGCTTTTCAAAGAAATAGTCTGGTGATGCCTCTCGACCCTCCTGCGATGGGACCGAGTCTAGGGGTGTTGCATTTGATTGGTATCAGAGCCAGGTTTAGTCGATTCTCGGACTACCGTAGTAGGTTTGAGTCTAGCTATACATGCCATTTAGTGTCATTTTGATAGTGGGATGACTTCTGATATTTGAAATGTGATTTTTGGTATAGAATGGATCCCGAACCCGATCGAACCGTAGCGGACGATGTTGAGAGTGTAGCTCCTGCTCCCGCGCAAGGGACAGCGCCACCTGACTCTCAGCCAAATATGGGTCATCGAAATGATGATATTAGACCAGCTTTTTATGCGATGATGAGTGACTGGTTCGCTCAATT
Source organism: Gossypium stocksii (assembly GCA_020496765.1). Classification (NCBI taxonomy): domain Eukaryota; kingdom Viridiplantae; phylum Streptophyta; class Magnoliopsida; order Malvales; family Malvaceae; genus Gossypium; species Gossypium stocksii. The sequence goes on from CM035624.1 coordinate 24,315,030, forward strand.
CGCCAGATCAAATCCGGCTGTTCCGCAACCTCCGCCCCCGAATACTCCGTTTCTGACCTTCATGACCCCACCTGTGACCGATCCAATGAGATCGAGTAGGCCCCCTGTTGACAAAATTAGAAAATATGGGGCCGAAGAGTTCCGGGCTACTCCTAGTGACGATGCCGAGCGGACCGAGTTTTGGCTCGACAATACCATCCGAGTATTCGATGAACTATCCTGCTCACTCGAGGAGTGTCTTAAATGTGCGGTGTCTCTGTTACGTGACGCTGCCTACTACTGGTGGAATACTCTGGTTTCTGTTGTTCCGAAGGAACGAGTCAATTGGGAATTCTTCCAAACCGAGTTCCGAAAGAAATACATCAGCCAGAGATTTATTGATCAAGAACGGAAGGAATTCCTAGAACTCAAACAAGGTCAGATGTCAGTGGCCGAGTACGAGAGGGAGTTTGTACGCCTCAGCCGCTATGCTCGCGAATGTGTATCCTCTGAAGCCATCATGTGTAAGCGTTTTGAGGATGGATTAAATGAAAATATCAGATTGCTGGTGGGGATTCTGGAAATTAAGGAGTTTGTCGTGCTAGTCGAGCGGGCTTGTAAAGCTGAAGAACTCAGTAAAGAGAAAAGAAAAGCCGAAGGTGGAGATAGAGAGTTCCGTAAGAGGTCCGCGGGGAAATCTGTTCAACAATCATCCAAGAAGACTAGAGATGACATGGGCCGATCTAAAAATACATCGAGTTTTCCTAGATATGAACGTCCTCGACTTCCCGCGAGTTCGCGGGCCACTTCTATTGCCAGTGTCGAAAATGAACGTCAGGATAGACAGGATTGCAACTATTGTGGTAAATGGCACTCGGGGAGTTGTAGGCATCGTGACCGCTCTTGTTTCAGATGTGGTTCTGCCAACCATTTTATTAAGGATTGTCCGAGAAATGATGAACACACTCCCGATCCGACTCAGAGACCCAGTGGTGCAGCTTCACGGGGTAGACCACCACGCCGGGGTGGAAATATTAGCGGCAGTCAGAGAGGGACTAGAGACACTGCGGTTAGATCCGAGGCTCGTGCACCTGCCAGAGCGTATGCTATCCGTGCCCGTGAAGAAGCTTCTTCTCCAGATGTTATTACTGGTACTTTCACACTTTTTAACACTGATGTTGTTGCTCTGATTGATCCTGGTTCAACCCATTCGTATGTATGTGAAACTTTAGCCTCCAGTAAGACTCTTCCTGTTGAGTCTACTGAATTTGTAATTCGAGTGTCGAACCCTTTGGGCCGTTGTGTTCTGGTTGATAAAGTATGCAAGAAATTTCCGTTAATGGTTCGAGATTTTTATTTTCCGGCTGACTTGATGCTTCTTCCATTCAACGAATTTGACATTATTCTCGGAATGGACTGGTTGACCGTTCATGACGCGATAGTAAATTGTAAGCGGAAATCTATCGATTTGCGATGTTCGAATAATGAAATAATCCGAATCGAGTCCATTGATCTAAGTGGACCACCTGCAATAATTACAACCATGTTAGCTCAGAAATATGTGAGGAAGGGTTATGAAGCGTATTTGGCCTATGTGCTAGATAACAAAGTTACCGATCGAGAACTTGGGACGGTGCCCGTAGTCTGCGAGTTTTTAGATGTCTTTCCCGAAGAATTACCAGGATTGCCGCCGGTAAGAGAGGTCGAGTTTGGTATAGAGTTGATTCCAGGTACGACACCGATTTCGATTGCCCCGTATCGTATGGCACCTACAGAGTTAAAGGAATTAAAATCTCAGCTGCAAGAGTTGACGGATAGAGGCTTTGCGCGACCTAGTTTTTCGCCTTGGGGTGCACCGGTTTTGTTCGTGAAAAAGAAAGACGGGACTATGAGATTGTGCATCGACTATCGACAGCTGAACAAAGCCACGGTGAAGAATAAGTATCCGTTGCACCGAATTGATGACTTGTTCGATCAGTTGAGAGGAGCCTCAGTATTCTCGAAAATTGATCTGCGATCCAGCTATTATCAGCTGAGAGTTAGAGATTCCGACGTACCGAAGACGGCATTCCGAACAAGATACGGTCACTACGAATTTTTAGTGATGCCGTTTGGACTCACCAATGCCCCCGCGGTATTCATGGACTTGATGAATCGGGTATTTAAGCCGTTTTTGGACCGCTTTGTAGTAGTGTTCATCGACGATATTTTGATTTACTCTCGCAATGAGGCCGAGCATGCCAAACATTTAAGACTAGTACTTCAGACCTTACGTGAAAATCAATTGTATGCGAAATTCAGCAAGTGCGAATTTTGGTTGCGCGAGGTCGGGTTTTTGGGCCATATAGTATCTGTTTCGGGTATTCGAGTGGATCCGAACAAAATTTCAGCCATCCTCGACTGGAAACCTCCTAAGAATATTTCTGAGGTCCGAAGCTTTTTAGGACTCGCTGGTTATTACCGACGATTCGTCAAAGGTTTTTCGATGATTGCGACTCCGTTGACGAGACTGCTGCAAAAAGATATCAAATTCGAATGGACGGAAAAGTGTCAGCAAAGTTTTGATCAGCTAAAAACCCTTTTGACGAAAGCTCCAGTATTAGTTCAACCGGAAACCGGTAAAGAATTTGTAGTTTATAGTGATGCATCTCTGAACGGTTTAGGCTGCGTTTTGATGCAAGAAGGCCGGGTTATTGCTTACGCTTCGAGACAATTGAAGCCTCATGAACGAAATTACCCGACTCATGACCTTGAACTAGCCGCTATTGTTTTCGCCTTGAAGATTTGGCGACATTATTTGTTTGGTGAGAAATGTCATATCTTTTCCGATCACAAAAGTCTCAAGTATCTGATGGCTCAAAAAGATTTGAATTTGAGACAAAGGCGATGGTTAGAATTGCTAAAAGATTATGAGCTTGTTATTGATTATCACCCGGGGAAAGCTAATGTAGTTGCGGACGCTCTTAGCCGTAAATCTTTATTTTCCTTACGAGCCATGAACGCGAAGTTAACTATGTCAGTGGATGATGTGTTGATTGCCGAATTAGTAGCAAAACCTGTGCTACTTCAACAGATTTGTGAGGCGCAGAAAGCCGATGAGGACTTAGTTGCTAAACGAGCTCAGTGTGAGTCGAATGTAAATTCAGAATTTCGAGTCGACGGAAATGAGTGCTTGAGATTTAAAGACCAATTGTGTATTCCGAAGAAGTCTGAGCTAGTTTCGATGATTTTAAATGAAGTTCATAGTAGCCGAATGTCGGTCCATCCGGGCAGTACGAAAATGTATAACGATTTGAAGCAACAGTATTGGTGGTACGGCATGAAACGAGACATCTCCGATTTTGTGTCTAAATGCTTAGTATGTCAGCAAGTAAAAGCGGAACATCAGGTGCCGTCAGGATTACTTCAGCCGATTTTGATACCCGAGTGGAAATGGGATCGCATTACAATGGACTTTGTGTCGGGTTTGCCATTGACGCAGAGCAAAAAGGACTCCATTTGGGTTGTTGTTGATCGATTAACGAAATCAGCCCATTTCATTCCGGTTCGCACTGACTATTCGCTTGATAAGTTAGCAGAATTATACGTTTCTCAGATTGTGCGATTACATGGGGTGCCGACTTCTATTGTTTCTGATCGAGACCCTCGGTTTACTTCTAGATTTTGGAGAAAGCTGCAAGAAGCTCTGGGTACTAAGCTCCATTTCAGCACCGCTTTTCATCCGCAGAGGGACGGTCAATCTGAACGGGTTATTCAGATACTCGAGGACATGTTGAGATGTTGCATCCTCGAGTTTAGCGGCTCGTGGGAGAAATACTTGCCCCTAGTTGAATTCGCTTATAATAACAGTTTCCAGTCGAGTATTCAAATGGCGCCCTATGAAGCTCTTTACGGTCGAAAATGCCGTACACCTCTATTTTGGACCGAACTTAGTGAAGATAAGATTATTGGAGTTGATTTAGTCAGAGAAGCGGGGCAGAAAGTGGAGATAATTCGCGACAGTTTGAGAATGGCATCCAATCGTCAGAAATCTTATGCGGACTTAAAACGAAAGGACATCGAGTATCAAGTGGGTGATAAGGTGTTTTTGAAAGTTTCACCGTGGAAACTCCGTTTTGGCCGTAAAAGCAAGATGAGCCCAAGATTCATTGGACCGTATGAGATATTAGAACGGGTTGGACCGGTTGCTTATAGATTGTTGTTACCTCCTGAGCTTGAAAAGATTCACAATGTTTTTCATGTATCGATGCTCCGTCGGTATAGATCCGATCCTTCGCATGTGCTAAATCCGTCCGAGATTGAAATTCAACCTAATTTGAGTTATGAGGAAGAACCTATCCGTGTTTTAGCTCGAGAAGTTAAAGAATTACGAAACAAAAGAGTTCCGTTAGTAAAAATATTATGGCTTAAGCATGGGATCGAGGAAGCAACTTGGGAGCCCGAGAAGGCTATGAAAGAATGATATCCAAATCTATTTTCGGGTAAGATTTTCGGGGACGAAAATCTTTTTAAGGGGGAGGGAGTTGTGACAGCCCTAGTTCGACCTTAGTCGGGAAGCGGTTTCGTGACCGCTAAACCGAGTCCTTAAAATAGTTAATATTGATTTTCAATGCTTCAATTATGTGTTAATTACATGTGTGGGAGTTGTGGATTGGAATTTTGACAAAGTCAATACGAATTTATTGAAAAGTGTTTAGTTGAAAAAACTTAAAAACTTAGCTAGACAATTTTGGAATGACTAAAATGAAATAAGCTAAAAACTAATGGATTTGCATGTCAATATTTCCCTTAGAAGAAAGTGGCCGGCCATGCATTTGTTTCCATTGGTTGTTTCATTATTTTATAATTTGTAATTTAAGTTAGTGGGATGATGATGATAAAAAAAAAAATAAAGTAAAGTAATGAAATAAAAGATTTTGAAGAAATTTTTAGTTCTTATTGCCGTGAGTTGAAGAAGATAGAAAAGAGAAGATTTTAGACTAACATTCGGCCATATTGATTCAAATCAAAGGTAAGAAATCTTTGCTACTTTTCTTTTAATTTCTAAAATAAGGTGTATGAGTAAGTGTTTAGTCTAGCCCATTTTGAAATTTCAACTTCCATGGTGATTAGGGCATTCGGCTAAGGCTAAATCAATAGGAAAGGGGTTGTTGTTTTATGCCATTATGAATAAGGGTTGAAACATGCGTTTTGAACTTCTTGAAAGTGCATATTTGTGATCCAAGTATTTTGTGGAAATCCTTAGCTAGTGTAGTTGTGTTTCCCGATTTTCAATTTGAAGTATTAAGCATAACTCGTGTGTTTTGTGTGGTAAATACTTGAGTGGTGGATTAAAAATATGAAATTTGTTGGCTAAGCAAAACAAATGGCCGAATGATACTCATTGTGAATGTTGCTTATTTAGTTAATGATTGGGGTTTAGAATATGTGAAGTTGAAGGTTTGGTGCAAGGTGTTTTATATTCAACCATTAGCTAAACATTGTTAAATTTGGATAAATGAGTGTTAAGGCTAATGAAATCGACAATGGTTGGTGAATAGAAGAAGTCATGCTTGTTGAGTTATATTTTTCTTGTGAGTTTTCGGTTTTGCTTTTATTGGAGGAGTGAAATTTTGATAATTATTAAATGGGCTCTAGTTTGGTCATGTCTATGTTACTTAGATGAGAAATGCATAAGTTGACCTTGTTAGTCCGAATGGGAAGTACGGTATTAAGTTAAAATTTTAAGATAAGGAATTTAGTTGAATTTTGAGCTAAACTATCTGTGCTTCCATGTGATTTTAATGTCAGTATAGGAATAGTTAAATTGTGATGAATTCTTGCTTGTGGTTGAGCCTAAACCAAATGTGAACTTAATCGAATGGAGGAGTTATAAGCTAAAAATGTTAGAAAACGCCTTATGGCTAAAGCATATAGGTGCTAACCTATTCGGCTTTTGTTAATTAGGGAGACATGAGTACTGAATTGGATTAAAAGACCTTGTCTACTACATTTGATAAATGAATTTGATTGTAAATTGTAATGTATTTATGCTTGGCCGAATGTAGGTGTGATAAGGGAAAATTACATTGTATGTCTTGATTGAAATGAAAGTGTAAATTATCAATAGAGATGTGTGAATAAAATTGATATGATTGTATTGTTTAATTAAGCTCAAGAGCTTAGAGGGGCAACTTCGGACAAAGGGAAGGCCAAGGTCACGGAACAGTCAATTCGAAATTTCTCGGAAAGATACGAGGTAAGTTCTTGAGTAACAAATCCTTAAATATGATAAAGTGAAATTATAATATTTATATATGCATAATATGCGAATTCAAATGGCAAATGATGTGTCTAAATGCAAAATTTTGGAAATGAGAGTATGAGTAAATATGAGATACCGAATACTAAAGTGGAATCTTAATGTATTTGGATATGAATTTGTATTCCTTGCTTACAAATAAATAAGCCATATGAAATATGCTTGGTAGTATGCCGAAACTTGTGTTTCTGTATTTGAAATGTTATTGAAAGATGATATGATATGTATGCCGTTATATGTAAGTAGAAATTTTAGAGTTAAAGCCGAGCTTAGTCTCGAAGGGCTTCCGAGCCAAAGTTAAAGCCGAGCTTAGTCTCGAAGGGCTTCCGAGCCAAAGTTAAAGCCGAGCTTACTCTCGAAGGGCTTCTGAGCCAAAGTTAAAGCCGAGCTTAGTCTCGAAGGGCTTCCGAGCCGGAATTAAAGCCGAGCTTAGTCTCGAATGGCTTAAAGCCAGTGATAAGATCCGAATTTGGCCTTGAAGTCCATTCGTGGTGGAAATCAGATATGGGTTAAATGTATAAGCTCACGTACGAGTAATTATATAAATAGTATGCCTTAACAAAACATATGCGCCACTTAATGTAAGGAAGGCAGGTATGCATTCTACGCTTGTAATGATTTAGCAGGTCATTAAATTCGTTTAGTTGAGTCGGTAAGGATTTGTGAACTATTATTTGATATCGCGGGTATGTATAAGAAATTTGATGTTGAGGTGTGTAATTTTATACTCGATTGATTTTGCAAAGAAGAAATCTGAACTACTCGATTTTGAGTGAATAACTCGTTGAATGCATTTGAGCTTCTTTTTGTGATAAACATGTGAGTGAGTTAGTAATATGGATATGAGCATATTTGGCCAAAGAAGGTTTTAATCATGAGTTGTTAATATTACGCCCTTTACTTATTTTGATTGAATTACTTAAGTACTTACTAGGCAAGTCATTGCTTACTCTGTTGTCCCTGCTTTTGATTTTGTAGATCTTGATCGGAAGCTACGGTCTCGGGAGTTCCAGAATTCAAGTCATCTATACTATCACTCATCTTTTGGTACTGGTAACTAAATTTAGGAATGGCATGTATAGGTTGACTTTTGGTGTTCAAACAAACATCTTTTGAATTTTGTAACTAAATTAGGCCATGCGAAAATGGCCCTATTAAGATTTTCACTTTGATAGTTATGGTAATAATTCGATTATGTTATACATGAATGGTTGTGAATGCATGTTTGGAAACTAGTCTTGAAGTATGTCATACTTCTAATATGGAAATATATGAAGAAAAAGTGATGAACGTGACTAGGGATGAATTCATTTCGCACATTGTTTTGAATGCGATAAACTGGTTTAGTTGTGTTCGGTTGATGAGCTTTTGCGCAACTTTTGTCAATTATATCGATAGGTTTAGTAAAGGATCTTCTTTTATTATCATGCGGCTTTTCAAAGAAATAGTCTGGTGATGCCTCTCGACCCTCCTGCGATGGGACCGAGTCTAGGGGTGTTACAGAATTACCCTACGCATGATTTGGAGTTGGCAGCGGTGGTATTTGCATTGAAAATCTGGAGACACTACCTTTATGGGGAAAAGTGTATTATATACACTGACTATAAAAGTCTCAAATATCTGTTAACTCAGAAGGAGTTGAATCTTAGGCAACGGAGATGGATAGAGTTGCTTAAGGACTATGACTGTTCGATTGAATACCATCCTGGCAAGGCTAACATAGTGGCTGATGCACTGAGTCGAAGGACCGTTGCTGAGTTAAAGGCCATGTTGGCTCGTTTGAGTTTGTATGATGATGGGAGCTTGCTAGCAGAGTTGCAAGTAAGACCGACTTGGACTGAGAGAATCAAAGAGTTACAGTTGAAGGATGATTCGTTGATTCCTCAATTTCAGCAAGTCAAGAATGGTGAGAGTGAGGATTTTAGACTGAATTCTGATGGGGTTCTTTGTTTCCGTGGGAGAATTTGCGTTCCTAAGAACTCTGATTTAAGGCAGTTGATTTTGGGTGAGGCTCATGGTGGACCTTGTGCTATGCACCCTGGAGGTAATAAGTTGTACAAAGACTTGCGAGAGGTTTATTGTGGCCTGGACTTAAGTGAGAGGTGATTGAGTTCGTTGGGAAATGTTTGACGTGTCAGCAAGTTAAAGCTGAGCACCAACTGCCGTCTGGATTGTTGCAGCCAGTGAAGATTCCGCAGTGGAAATGGGAAAGAGTAACGATGGATTTTGTGAGTGGGTTGCCTTTGACACCTTCGAAGAAAGACTCTGTTTGGGTAGTCGTGGATAGGTTGACAAAGTCTGCTCATTTTGTACCGGTCAGAACCGATTACTCACTGCAGAAGTTGGCCAAATTGTAAGTAGCAGAAATTGTGCATTTGCATGGGGTGCCAGTTTTGATAATTTCTGATCGAGACCCTAGATTTACATCTCGATTCTGGAAGAAGTTGCATGAGGCATTAGGTACGCGATTGGACTTTAGTACTGCATTTCACCCTCAGACAGATGGTCAGTCTGAAAGGGTCATTCAAGTGTTGGAAGACATGTTAAGAGGATGCATTATCGACTTTCGTGGTAGTTGGGAAGATTATCTACCGTTGGCGGAATTTGCATACAACAACAGTTATCAAGCAAGTATTCAGATGGCTCCATATAAGGCACTTTATGGGCGAAGATGTCGTACTCCTACTTGTTGGACAGAGTTAGGAGAACGTAAAGTGCTTGGACCATAGTTAGTGGCAGATACTGAAAGTAAGGTTAAGCTGATTCGAGATCAGTTAAAGGAGGCGTCTGATCGGCAGAAGTCTTATGCTGACCTTAAGCGTAAAGAGATTGAGTTTGCTGTTGGAGATATGGTGTTCCTAAAGGTGTCGCCGTGGAAGAAAATCTTGAGATTCGGTAGAAAGGGCAAGCTAAGTCCGCGATTTATTGGGCCTTATAGGATTCTCAAGAGGATTGGGCCAGTAGCATATCAGTTGGAGTTGCCACCAGAGTTGGATCGTGTCCATGATGTTTTTCACGTATCCATGTTAAGACGGTATCGGTCGGATACTTCGCATATTGTACCAGTAGAGGAGATTGTAGTAAATACTGATTTGACCTTCGAGGAGGAACCTGTGGAGATCTTAGATCATGAAGTCAAAGTCTTAAGGAGGAAGTCTGTTCCATTGGTAAAGGTGCTATGGCGTAATCATGGTAGAGAAGAAGCTACTTGGGAGCCAGAGGAGACTATGCGTCAACAATACCCTCAGTTATTTGGATCAGGTAAATTTCGAGGCCGAAATTTCTTTAAAGGGGTAGATTGTAACGCCCTGATTTTCGGGATTTTTCGGGTTTTGTGAATTTTAGTGAAATTTTAAAATTTTGGTGTTCTGAAGGTTGAAAATGTATGTACATGTGTCAGTGGGCCTTTAGAAGGCCCAAGCTTAAGTTAAAACCCGGTAAAATATTAAGTTGGATTTTCAAGTGAAAGGAGACTTGGTTAAGTGGGCCTTTAAGAAAAACTGTGTAAAATATGTCACAAAGGGAGCCTTGGTAGAGTGGCAAGGTGGCGCCACTAAGCTCCTAAAAAAGCGGCGCCTAAGTGGGTATTCAAGGACAAGGGTTCGAGTTACAGGGTAAGCGTAGTGCTCTTTTTAATTTTTAAGCATGTGCCGGGCATGTGCCTAACTTAAGTGAATTTCGGCAAGGGCTTTTAGGGACTTGGGCCGATTGCTTTAGAGAGATTATTAGGGTTATATCTTTTTCTATTTTCTGTCATAAGAATTAGGGTTAGCCACCTTAGGAATTAATCTTCTCTTTTACTGTCAGAAAAGCCGAAACTTGCCTCCCTAGAAAGCTTCTAGCCGATTTCTTCTTCTTCACCTCTACAATTATTTTTTTTCACTTTTCTTTTTCCTCTTTAATCTCTTCCCTAGTCGAATACCCTCCTTACTCAGATCCACTCTTCCTTTTGCTTTCATCCCTCTCAAAATCAACCATAGCCGATTGCTCAAAGTGCCAGAAATCTCGAAAACTGCTTTCTTTTGCCGAATCTTTCTAAGCCAAATTACCCCTGTTCCTTTCACCTGTTGTGGCCGATTACTACATCCCCTTGAGCCACATCATTGTCGACACCATCACTCAAACTCATAGCCCAAATCGCCATCTTCTTCTCTAGTTAAAAAGCCGAAATCACCATAGTTTTAGGGAGATAGCCGAATTTGAAAATCTCAGAGATAAGGGTTCTACTAACGTTTAAGGGTCAGATTTACATCAGATCTGCATAGGAATCGAAGAGAAATCATTGGTAAGTGCTTAATACCTCAGATCTGTACATTATTTCATGTTTTGGAAAAGCCGAAAGTCCCTAAAGTTAGGGGGATTGTCGATTTGGACTTTTAGAAATTCAAAGTGGTATTTTTATTCTTTTTGAGTGATAGTTAGCGAAGGAGGCGAGCAAGTGAGGCGGTGAAGGCATCGGAATCATCAGATCTAGATCTAAAGCGATCTAAATCGGCAAAGGTAAGATTTTTAGGCCATTAGAGGTATTGGCTGAATTTGGTAATGAACTTTTTACAGTGTTTTTCGTGGACCTATTGGCTAATCTATCAGGAAATAGATTGTAGGAGTTAGCACGTGGAGGAATTCGCCGATTGAATCACAAAACAGGTGTGTGTTTCGAACACCCTTCAATGCTCAAATCGGCAAAAGTTGAAAAGCCGAAATACCGAAATTCTGGCATTTCGAGAGCTTGTGAGCGTGTGAACGCTCTCAAGTTGGTAGGAGAAGGTTAGTTTTGGAATCGGCACTGTCAGGCGGGCTGACCGCGGAATTTTGGGCGCTACAGTAAGTTGGGCCTCGGTGGGCTGAATTTGGGCCCAATGGGCAATTTGGGCCCAGTCGGGTAAAAATAGGTCTAAAGGCAATAGTATGGATTACAGGCATAAAAACTGTTAAAACAAGATAATGGATTGGAAATTAAGGCTTAAATGGGCCTAATGGGCTAAAATGGCATGGTAGAGCCCATTAGGGGCTTTAGGGCCTAAGTACTAAAACTGATAAACTGAATTAAATGAGTTTCTGTAATAACCACTGTAATAGTAGAAGCTGTAATAATAATAAAAGCTGTAATAAAAGAACAAAATTACTAAAATACCCTTAGGGTAAGAAATTACTGATTTACCCCTAAGTATAAAATTACCATTATACCCCTAGGGCTAAAATCGACTGTACTGCTTGATATGACTGTTACTGTTACTGCATACCATGATATGTATCTGTTGCATGGGTTGGGTTTTATAATGGAGGAAGTGTGAGTGGCACTGCCACGTTACTGAAAGGGGCTATGCCTTGTACTGTTACTGAAAGGGGCTTTGCCTCGTATACTGTTTATCTGAGCAGCCATGCTGCGACTGTGGTGTGTGGGCTGGGTGGGTCGAGTTATTCCCCACATGGTGTGTTGGCTGGTACGGGTGGTGTGTAGCGGTTGGTGGGTTGAGTAGCCTTCCCAAATGGGTTGCATTCATATTGTTATACTGTACTGTACTGTTATGGGCCTAGGGGCCAAACTGTTATCTGAATAGGGCTTCGGCCCAGTATCTGTTATAGGGCTTTGGCCCAGTATCTGTAATCTGAATAGGGCTTCGGCCCAGTATCTGACTAAGACTGGTTAGGGCTCAGGCCCAGTGGGCTTGAGCCGATGTGGGCCTTGGATGGGTTCTGCACACACTGAGTTTTCCCAAACTCACCCTTCTCTTTCCATCCATGCAGGTGGGCCCTAGATCGTGACTTGGTTGCTGGGAGGGATTCAGAGTGGCCACGAAGACTGAACTCGTATTTTAATTGGTTCATTAATTTGATTATTTTTACTATTGGTTTTATTTTGTTATGGGTTGTAATAAGGCCACTATATCTGTTCTTATTTGGGACTTTCAACTATTTTATTTCAACCACAACTACACACTGTTTTCAGAAATTTAACAAATGTTTTCTTAACCACCCTAACAATACAAATGGCTTAGTAGGATAATAAGGTTAAAATGAATCACTTATCAAATTGAATAGAGATTAAGTTGAATAATTATTAAAATGGGAATTTCCAAAAGATCAAGCATTGCTTTTCAAAACTCACCATCGAACTTAGTAAATAGGGCAGCGTAGGATAGTCTAGGTGATGTAGCACACCGGACATGGCCATAACATCTGGGTCGGGTTCGGGGTGTTACACAATCTTTCAAGTATTGACTCGAATCCCCTTAGCAGAAACCATATGACCCAGAAATGTTACCTCACGTAACCAAAACTCTTACTTGTGAACTTAGCATAGAGCTATTTTTCTCTCAAAGTCTGAAGAACAACTCTTAGGTGCTCGTCATGTTCATCCTCAGTCCTCGAATAAACCAATATGTCATCAATGTACACCACAACAAACTGATCTAGATAGGGCTGAAACACTCAGTTCATCAGATCCATGAAAGCTGCTGGTACATTAGTCAGTCCAAAAGGCATCACTAGGAACTCATAGTGTCTATAACGAGTCTTAAATGCCGTCATATATACATCAGCCTCCTTAACCCTCAACTAATGATACCCATAATGCAAATCAATCTTGGAGAACATAGAAGCCCATCAGAACTGGTAATCAATCCTCAAAAGTGGATATTTGTTCTTAACAGTCAACTTTTTTAGCTGCCGGTAGTCAATACACATCCTCATGGATCCATCCTTCTTGTTAACAAATAACACAAGTGCTCCCTATGGAGACACACTAGGGCAGATGAACCCACGATCCAACAACTCCTAAATCTAAGCCTTAAGCTCCGTAGGCACTTTTGGTGCCATTCAGTAAGGAGCGATAAACACCAGAGCTGTACTAGGAAAAAGCTCAATCTCAAATTCCACTTCCTGATTTGAAGGTAAACTGGGTAGCTCCTCAGGAAAGACGTCTAAAAAATCCCTTACAGTTCTGATGTCCTTTACTGTAGTGTCCCCAGAAATGGAAACACTAACATAAGCCAAGAATGCCTCACATCCCTTATGAACCAATTTCTCAGCCACCAATGCAGAGATCACATTAGTAAATAATTCCAACATTCTCCAATCATGACTACCTCAATATCCTCTTCAGTTCTCAACACAACCCTCTTAGTCGTACAGTCCAAACTTCCTTGGTGTTTGACCAATTAGTCCATTCCCAGAATTAAGTTCGAACTCCCCAAATGAAAGCTCCATTAAGTCAGCCAGAAAGATTTCCCCTTGAACCTCTAACGATCTCTGTATAACTTATTAACCTATACAGACTACCCCAATGAACTCAGTATAGTAACCTCACTCGTAGTGCTCTCAACCGAAATCCCCAAATTTTTAGACATAGTGCTAGCTACATAAGAATGTGTGGAATCTATGTCTATCAATACAAGATAATGTACATCATAAATAAGGAACGTACCCGTGATAACATCCAGAGCACCTCTATCCTCTCGGTAATGTGCAGTATATATGAGAGCAGGCTGCCTCGCATCAGTCTGTCCAGCACCTCTGCCCAGTTTTCTCTATCCACGACCCATACTGTTACCATCCCTAGCCTAACCACGGCCTCTCGGTGGTTGCTGAACTACCCTCTATGGCTGTGCAGTACCAATACCCGGAGCTTACATCTAATCGGCCTTTAATGGATACTCTCTAATGCGGTGCTCTAATGACGCACACCTCAAACATGCCCTAGTCCTTCTCCAACAGTCACCCTGATGGTGTCTACCACCATCTACACATCACCGCAGTCCAGTAGTAATAGCAGAGGGCCCTGCTCTAATTGGCCCATCAAATCTGGCCTTTTTTCTTAGGCCTCTGTACAGAACTCGAGGGCTCTGAATCCCTCCTGTTCTTATCCCTCTCACGATCTCTGTTTTGGCGCTTAGTATGCTTAACCTCTTCGGTGATCTTCGCCTACTCTACTAGAACAGAGAACTCTTGATCCTTCTGCGGAGCTATTAGCACACTTAAATTATCTCTGAGGCCATCCTCAAAACGGACACACCTCTCGTACTTAAATGCCACCATACCTCGTGTATAGCGGCTGAGTCTCAAGAATTCGACCTCATACTCGGCTATAGATCGGTCTCCTTAAGTAAGGTTCAGAAACTCCCTCTTACAAGTATCCACATAACTGGCTCTCACATACTTGCCCTGAAACATCATCCTAATGAATTCCCACCTCAAACGTTCGGGCTGAATGCCCTTCTTAACGGTCAGCCACTACTGATAGGTCTCATCACAAAGCAATGGGACTGTACCCTTCAATTTCTGCTTAGTGGTACAATCTAGATTGTCCATAATCCACTCGGTGGCCTCCATCCAATACTCAGCCATATTAGGGGCGACTCCAGTGACACCCCTAAAAAGTTTAGCTCCATTAGACCGGAGTCATTCCAAAACTGACCCTCAGCCCCCAAATCTATTGTTGGGCCCAGTGACCTTCTCTAAAATCCTTAGCGTAGATTGAAACAATGTGTCGTCCCCAACCATACGATCTTAAGACCCAGTCTTAATAGCCAGTGATACACGTGTCTCACTAGTGTCTAAATTTGGCATGCTGCCTGAAAAAGAACAGTCAACCCGAACCCCTCTACGACCTCTACCTTGACCTCTAGTACCCCATCGTGAATACCTCGTACGCTCATGTCTATTCGAATTTATCTATATTACGAATTTTATGAATCAGTTACAGTTTCAGTAGTTATTAACAGATGTTTTATGCAAAGCAGTATCATAAATTCACTATTTATTTTTTGCAAATATATTCTCTATTAGTTTCGCTACAGTTTTGGTGTACACTAACTAAAGTGTTTTAAGAATAGTATATCTAAAGTATCATATCAATTTATCAGAATACTTACAGGATTGGCGCCGAAGACTCAGTGTACCACATACTCAGTTTAATTATTTTAAATCATTTGAAAATTAGTTCTCCAAAAACCAAATTTTAAAACCCAAAATCTACAGCTGAATTTTGCAACCTGGCTCTGATACCACTAAATGTAACACCCCAAACTCGGCCTAGATGTTATGGTCGAATCTGGCAATGTCACATGGAATAGTATTTGAAATCGAAGTTGACAAGTTTAAAATCATTTCAGTTTATTAACATTTGTTATGTCGAAAAACCCTTACTAATTAATTTGTCATAAAATGTATCTTTTTAGTGGAAGGTTTAGAAAACATTTTTATTTAAGGAAATCCATTCGTTTTCTATAAAACTGACTTTTCGTTGCAGTTTGCGATTAAAAAACTACTTAAGCAATTAAAACCCCAAAATGAGGAAAACAGTCCAAAAAAGTCCAAAATTACTTAAAATACCCCTAAATATAATAAAGCAAAAATAACATAATATCAAAATTGAATCTAAGTCAGTTTAACAAACGTGTGGCCACCCTCAAGTCCTCCACCGCACCGATCCGTCTAAATATGGGGATTACCTGTACAGATTAAACAGAATGGGTGAGTTTACGTAAACTCAGTGTGTAATCCCCATAGAAAGCAAGCATATAGTCAAACACAATAAACAGCCAAATGCAGTCTGAGGCCTAAGCCCATTACAGTTTTAGTAACAGTTTAGGCCTTAGCCTATTTCAATTTCAGTATCAGATATGCATCAGGGCTTTCACCCATCACAGTAACAGTTATGCATACAATAACCAGAGAACAGAATCTTACCCACTAGCCTCTACACACCATCTCCATCCATCCCTACGCTCCATGTGAGGTTTAAAACACCCACCCAGCCTTACAGTCTAAGTTGTACTAAATGCGACACATAGCAGTATAATGCAGCTGAGCTGCCAAATAATAGGCTTAAAAGCCTTTTAGTACACTTTCGCCAAATAATCATCATCCCACTCCAATGCAATGCAAATATACAGTATATCAATATCATGCTTTTATGCAATTATCAGACATATACATATATATTTATCAATAAACATGTATAAATTATCATGTTCAATACATGCATTACATACAGTCAGATCATTCATTTCGGGGTCTAGGTAATGCTTATTGACCCTACAGTAGGTTCACAGTCGACTTGGGCTACCCGTGCAACACTGGGAAACATTTCTGTTAAATGGGCCCACACGTCCATGAGGCTTGCCCGTAGGGGCCTACACACTTGTGTAGGCCACACGACGTAATTTGGCCTTGGTCGTGTAGATCACATGGCCTGGCCTAGAATCCCACACACCCGTGTGGACTTACACGATTGCGTGGCCCACATAGCCCAATTCAGTCTAGCCCGTGTGTTGCACACAGCCTACCTAGCCATTACACAGCCGTGTCTTTCTCACACGGCCTAGCCTTGTCAATCACACGGCCATGCCATAGCACTTGGCCTATAACATGAGCAACCACATGCCCATGTGGCATCGATAGTGGGGGTTTTTAGCTTTCACTGAAACTTCATTCTCTACTTTTTCAGGTATACACCTGGTATTGAATGATGTAAAATGACCACAAGCACTCCTGAACCTAGAAATTGATATTCCAACACCCAAAATTAGTGTTAAACACAAATCCAAATAAATTTACTATGCGATCAAAACCTTACATCGTTAACCAATTGGCGTAGGGACTTACCAATATCGAACGAAAACCTTCAGATGCTCAATCCTCAGCAGAAACACTAACCGATTTGTGACCGTCACCTACCAACAATGTCAAAACAATCCCCTTTAAGAAACCAAGCAGAAAATACCAAAATAGGGACAAAATGGTTACTTACCGGACTAGTGCAATCAAAAGTTGAACAAGAATGAGGCAAATTGAATAACCGAAATGAGAGGGGAGACAAAGAAAAATTTCAGCAGAGAGGGGAAGTAGGACATCAAAAGATGGAGGAATTTTGGGAAAAGAAAATTGAAAATAGAAAGATGATACCAAAAAAAAAAATTATCCCTAAATCCCTCAAATTACTCCCCCACTTACCCCACATTTTTAACCACTCAGAATCCTGGTTAATTCAAATTCCTACCCATTGCCAGAAGCAAAAATAATTCCTTTGCTTGCACAAGGACTCAAACATAGGACCTCCAGCACATCAACACTCCACTTAACCACCAGACCAGCAGGCCCATTCTGCTATGAGCTCACCAATAATTAAATAAAAGCCTACTAGCCTGAGATAGGGGTTAAGTCAGAAAAATACTAAAATTTGCCAAAGACATGGCTTGAACTTGAGTCCTCCCACACACACCCAGAATGCTTAACAACTGAAGCAAACAGATATTTGTGTCACAAATTCACAAAAACAAAAATAAGAAATTTGGGGTGTTATAAAGGATATCCTATCAAGGCAACCCACTTATGACTATGTCGTTGGATAAGCATTGAGTAGTTACTTTTGTAATGGTATGTTGTTAGGGAAAGCTCAATCACAATACTATAATGGAATGACTTCGTGAATAAATGATCTTATAATTAATACTCGAAAAGATGAAACTTAATTATAAATCATTTGAGCCCTAATTACATATGTCCAATCGGTCCCTCCTTTAGCTCATTAAAACCAAAAATGAACTGCGTGTTTGAATAGAAATGAACAGAATGAATAGGAAAAGAGAAATGAGAAACATTCAAGAATAATTATAGTTTTTTTAAATGGAAAAATGGAATCATTTGGAAATGAATGTAGGTTTCCAAAATAGAAATGGAAATTGTAACAGCCCAATTTTTAGTGGTGTTTGTAACAGTGATTCGAGATCACTAAATTTGACAAATTAGTTTGAAAATTCTAATATTTAATTATTATTTATGAATTAAGTGTGATTTTAGAGATATTCTTGAATTAGTGAATTTTGTTAGTTAAAAGAATTTATTAGGTAAATTAGGTCGAAAACGAGGTACCAAGACCTCGATTTTATAAACTAAGCCGTAAATATTTTTATAAATATTTATGGAGTGTCATTAAGTTAGTATTAAAGTTTCGTTAGAAAATTTTAACGTTTTGATAGTTAATTAATTAAAAAGGACTAAATTGAAAAAGGTCTAAAATTCGTTAATTAAAGAAATAAGGATTAAATAGTTCAAATAGTAATTAAGAGAGGACCAAAAGGGTAATTAGACACCCATGGAATAGGCTGGACGGCATGTGTGTATATGAAAACAACAAAACAAGTGTGAACAAGGGGTAAAATTAGAAATAACATAAAATTTAATAGTTAAATATTGGAAATCTAGATATTTCTTCCAAATTCTCAGCAAAAAACACCATTGAAGACCCTTAAGAAGTTGGTTTTCATATTTTACTGCATGTAAGCTCAATTTTTGTTTATTTCTTGAAATTTTTATGTTTTTGAGACTTATACAATTAGGTCCAATGGCCTATTTCATTAGTTTTTAATTTCATGAGTGATTTTGAAAGTTACCATGGATGAGTGTTGGAAGTTTATGATTAATTAACATGGAATTAAAGGTTTAATTTTATTATATGATGATTTTATCAAGTAATTTTAATAAAAATTGATTTTTAGGACCTAATTGTGAAAAGTTAAGAATTAGGGTTTAGTGTTGAAAGCTTGCTTATCGAAGGCTGTGTAATAGCTTATAATATTTAGATAAAGTGTTAATTGAGAAAAATTAGCTCATTTAAAGAGTTAATGGATGAAGGACTAAATTGCAAAAATTATAAAAGTTGGGGTAATTGTATAATTTCAAAATCTAAAGTGTATAAATTGTGAAGTGGACTGAAATTGAATTATATGCTAATGAATGAAAAATTTTACATTTTAGATCTAGAGCCCGTAGATTAACGAAAAAAAAGAGAAATTAGTAGAATAGTCCCTAACTGCTACAAACTTACAAATTAGCTTAGGTAAGTCTGTATGGTTAAATTTTAATGTTAATTGTTAAATTAATGAATAGTAATATGTATTTACTCATACTGTTTGTTGAAAATAAATTTGTTGTAAAAATTATGAAATTTAATCAAATAATTGAAGTGAACGGAACGCCGGATTGAGTACCATCGTTTAGTGTGAAAGAAAAATTAACGGCAAATTACCCAAGTAAACCGAGGTCAACATTTGTTGCAAACTCTCGTGTTTGCTTTTTGTTTATCTCTCATGAGCTTCAGTCAACTCATATGAGTTTCAGTTTAACCATTTTGGGTTTCAGTTCAGCTTTTTTGAGTTTCAGTTTAACCCTAAAGGGTTTCAGTTTAGCTCTTCTGAGCTTCAGATTAACCCTTATGGGTTTCTGTTTAGCTCCTAAGAGCTTCTTTTTAACCCTTGCGGGTTTTCATCGAGCACTTATGTGTTTCAGTGTAGCCTTCGGGCTTTTTGTATATGATGTACTCAAATCCGTAAGATGTTCATCAATTTGACAAAGGTTGGTAATTCAGTAAGTGACATATGGAATTATTGTTCTTAGACTCAATGAGTTTATTGAAATTGAGATGAAACAAGTGAATTCATCCATTAAAGTTGTGGCTGGCAGAGAATGTGTAATGAATGATTTATTTACATGAATGGTTATAGTATGTTCGATAAGATTTATGTTTAAAGCCAACGAACTTACTAAGCTTCATTAAGCTTACTTGTATTGTTTAATGTTTTTGTAGATTTACGAGTTGTTAGGAGGTCGAATCAACGCATCAAATCACACTATCCAACTTACCAGTAGATTTTGCTAAACATATTACGGTTTATATGGCATGTATAGGGATTGAAATGGTTGTGTAAATGTTAAGAATTACTTTTTTTATGTTTCAGGTTAACTTATATATGAATTATTCTATCATGTTTGGTATGGTATTAGTGTGGTTAATGGATGGATATTTCCTAGGCTTAGTGATGAATAAATTGGTAAAACATGTCGATATAACTATGCTTGTATGCATGTATTTAATAGTAGGTTTTGTAAAACAATGAATGAAGTTATTTTGGCAAGCTTAGGCAATTGAATTTTGTAATGATATAGTATGTTTAAAACATGATTTTTGGCTTCTGTTGATTGTTTGATTGGGGTTATTGATATAGTATGTTTGATTGGGGTGAGAAAAGTGGCCTTAAAATGGCCTATTTTCGTCCACAGGGGTAGAGACACGGCCATGTATGACACATGGCCTAGTACATGGGCATGTGGTCTGGCCGTGTGTCCCTTTCACCCTAAAATTTCAAAATGGAATGTCCAGGTTTTTACACACGGGCGTGTGGCTTGGTCATGTAACCCTTGCACTTAATTAAATTGCAAGCCAGAGAGTTCCACGGGTTAAGGACATGGGCGTGTGCCCCACCTCATATGCCACACAGCTTGCGACATGGGCATATCACCTGGCCGTGTAAACCATACGATCGGCCACACGGGCGTGTGTCCCCTGTACCTAAGAAGAATTTTGAAATTTTCTGAAAAATTCTCTGAGCCTCCAATTTAGTCTCGATTTCTTTCTAACACATTATTTGGGCCTTGAGGGCCCATATAAGGGACAATATGAATAAATGGTGAGTGATTTCATATATGTTTATTAAATATTATAAATGTTTGTATTTATTCTGTAAAGTTTAGTAATATCCCGTAACCTTATTCCGGCGACAGATAAGGATTAGGGATGTTACAAAAATGATTTATTTTCAATTCTATATGGATTACTTAAAAATAATCGGAAGAATGAGTTTATGTTTTTGAGCTGTTTTGATGCCCAAAAATGAAAACAAATTATTCAGTCACAGCTAACATGTTAAGTTGTAAAATATTAAACATATTTTCTCGAAATTTTACTACGGGTAAAATTGTCAAAGTTTTATATGGGATAAAATCTTCAAAATTTTACTAAGGATAAAATAGGTATGAGAAAATTGTTTAATATAGAATATTAAAGTTTATTTTGGGAAATAGAAAAGTTGAATAAGGTTGGATCACATTACAGAGTACTAGGTCAAAAAACCCAAGAAGTACTCCTAATTGGACCCAATGTTAAAGGGGCCCAAGACCTCTCATATAACATAAGGGGGTGGCAACCCTTATCAGAATACTAGGGTGTGTCGTCCACCCCACTCCTACTCTAAGTAGGAAGTTGTTTTTCTATTTGAAATAAACCACTACAACTCAACAACAGTTCTACCTTCTCTTCTTATAAACAAATGGCACTAGTAGGGCATAAAATAGAATTTGGAGAGATTGGTATTCTGTCGAGAAATAGAGAGAATTTATTCTCAACTATCAAATATATTTTTTAAGAATAACAATTTTATCTGTTTCTATTCAAAAAGAGAGAATTTTTGTTTTTATCCCAAATAAAAGAGAGAATTTTTTCTAGTTCAGTGTTTATATTCAATTGGTTCAAGCTTTCATTCGAAGTAGTTCGTGGTACGAGAATAGTGGAGAAAATCATTTGGTTGAAAGCCAGGAACAACAAATGTCCTCTAAGCTAAAAACATATGTATGAATTTAGTTAGAGTTTATTGCTATAAATATCACAAACCGGGTCGATTTTCAAAATTTTAATTTTCTACTATGCAAGAAAATCGTTTTCAAATGGGATTTTTCTAACAGAAGGCACATTTTTTGAATGATAGTAGATACTTTATTCTTTTTATTGATGATTGCACAAGGTATTGCTAGGTTTATTTTTTGAAACAAAAAACTAATGTAGCTGAAGTTTTTTAGAAGTTTAAAGTACTGGTCGAAAATTAGATTGACAACAAACTAAAGATAATCAGATTTGATAATGGAACCGAGTACACTCTAGACAAGTTCGAAAGCTATCGTGAAAACCTGGGATCTATCACCAGCTCACCAATATTTACACTCGACAGCAAAATAGAATGTGTGAGAAAAAATAGGACTATGATGGACATGGCGAGGTGCTTGTTTGAAAACAAGATGCCAAACGAATTCTGCTCTAAGGTAGTAAACACTTTAGTCTGTCCATTAAACAGATTTCTAACCAAGGTTGTCAAGGAGAAGACTCCATTTGAAGCTTCATTCGGGTACAAACCTTCAGTTTCTCACTTAAAAGTATTTTGTTGTATCTGTTTTGTTCATATTCCATAGGTGAAAAAGTAAACTCGAGAGGAGATCGCAACCTAGGATATTCCTTGGATACAGTAGTAATAAAAAGGGTACAAGATCTATGACCTTTTTTCTAAGAAAATTGTGGTGAGCAGGGATGTTGTGTTTGATGAAGAGAAAACATGGAGATGAGATGCTTCTGAAGTTAAGATACTCGAACAAAGAGAGCTTGAATAGAAATTACAGCCTATGGATGATCAAAGAAGACTTTGATGACATACTAGTAAAGGGCACACATCCAATTGTTGAAATATATCAAAGGGCTGATGTTGCAGTTCTTGAACTTGCGAGCTTCAAATAGGTTGAAACAATAAAAGGCTAAATGGATGCAATAAGCGCTAAGATGAACATGATTAAGAAGAACCATACATGGGAGCTTGTTGATAGGCCATCACATAAAAAATTTATTGGTGTTAAATGGGTGTTTAGAACCAAGCTCAATGTTGATGGTTCACTTAACAGGTTGAACGCAAGGCTTGTTGTGAAGGGTTTCAGTCACCAATTTGGAGTCGATTACTTAGAGACATTTGCCCCATTTGCAAGGCTTGATACAATTAGACTACTGTTAACTTTGGCAACTCAAATAGGATGGAATATCCATAAACTAGATGTCAAGTTAACTTTTTTTAGATGGCTACTTGAAAAAAGAAATTTATATGGAGCAAGCTCTTGGTTTTACTATCAAAGGAAATGAAGATAAGGTGTACAGGATTAAGAAAACCTTATATGGGCTAAAACAGGCTCCAAGAGCCTGGTATGCAAGAATTGATGATTACTTGCAAAATTTAGGATTTGATAAAATCCTCAGTGAGCCAACTTATTATGTGAAGAAGGTTGAAAATGTCACAACATTAATAGTATCTTTTTATGTAGATGACTTACTTGTAATTGGGAACTGTGATGATTTGGTGAAGGGATTCAAGCTATAGATGACAAAGATGTTTAAGATGTCAAACTTTGTAGAAATGAGTTATTTCCTTGGCATGGAAGTACAACAAGTTAAGGAAGGGATATTTATCAGTTAGCAAAGTTTTTCTTTAAAGATCTTGAAAAGGTTTTGCATGGAAAAGTGCAAATCAGCAAGCACACTAATGAGAAGAATTACAAAAGTCTCATCGGTTGCTTGTTGTATTTAAAAACAACACAACCATATATTATGTATGTAATAAGACTGTTATCAAGGTTCATGAACTACTGCAATATATAACATTTTAAGGTTGCTAAGAGAGTGTTGAGATATATTAAAGGAACCGCCAACTTTGGCATTTGGTTCATAAAGGTAGATATATTGAAGCTTGTTGGCTACACAGACATTGATTGGGCTGGATTAATTGATGATATGCGAAACACTTTTGGATATCTTTTCTTACTTGGTTCCAGCGTGTTTTCCTAGAGTTCCAAGAAGCAATAAACTATTGTTCAATCCACGACTGAGGTAGAGTATGTGGCTGCAGCAACAACGGTCAACCAATCAATTAGGTCGAGAAAAATTTTAAGTGACTTGAATCTTGTGCAGGATGAAGCAACATATATTTTGTGTGACAATCAATTTGTTGTTCCAATTGAGAAGAACCCTGTCTTTCATGGGAAGACAAAACACTTTAAGATCAAGTACCATTTTGTAAGGGAAGCTGAATAAAGTAAGGAAGTGACTTTATTTCTTTGTAGCATGGAGAGTAAATTGGCAAACATTCTAATCAAGCCTATTGGAAAAGCAAGGTTTGAGAAACTGAGGAATGAAATTGGCATTCGCTGCATAAAGGCTAAGGAAGAGTGTTGCGAGATGACCATTTATGCAATAGCTCACATATTTGGCAGACAACATTGGTGTGAGTTATCTAGCTAACAAGCTATTTGGCGGGCTTTCAGTTGGTGAACTATCAAGATGACAACTATTGGCAGACTATCTGGCGAACAGTCCAAATGTGAATAAGACTCGCAAATAGGTGTAAACTGTGTTACGGATTGGCATGTGAGCTTTGATATGGCGGACTATCTCAAAGCTTTTAATATAAGCTAACAAGTTGTTAACTTGTTAGCAAAGTTGCTAGATTATTTTATTTATCTTTATCTTAATAGGATAATTTGAGCAGTGTTGATTAGACATAAATTAGTCAATGAGTAATCCCATGTACCTAGACTTGCCAACTTGTCAAGTTGTAGTTAGTAATATTTCTTATTTAGGGCTATTCTTTGTATGTAAATTATAGTAATTGAAATAGAAAAACATAGCAAGTCACATTTGATTGCTAAACCTTGGTCTATCTTTCATTTCTTCCCTACAAAGAAAAACTACCACCAAGTATGGTCCTCCCAATACTTTGTAAATTTACTTTTCATGTTTATTTCCATTTGCTTAATCATTAGATCTTCAAATAAAATATCTTTCTCAATAATTTTTAATTTGACACACCCTTTCAAATACAAGTTGGTGGTGGAGGTATTTAGTTCCATAAAACAAATTGGTTATATCATTGAAAGGCTTCAAAAATGCAAAAACATTTTCAATCCAAGGAATATCATCATCTTCTAGTACATAACTACCGAAAGCTTTATCTTCCCTTGCCAAATTTCTAAATGCAACAAGATAGAAGATAAATCTTTCTAACATCAAATAAGTCAAGTTCCATCTTGTTGGAACATCCAGCCACAATCTTTTAGAATAATTTAGTCTATCTTGAACTACATATCCACGAAACATAATCTTCCTAACTTTGGAACCTATAACATATTTCGTGCAATTTCTAACTTTCACTAAGCTCGCCTTAATCACTTCTAAGCCATATTGAACACAACAATGGATGTGAAAAAATAGAACATGACATAGTAAAACTTCTTGCTAATCAAGTTGGCTACACAACATATATTACATGTTACACATGTTACTTACATTGTCTAAAGTGATACTAATTTTTTCTTTGAATTACCCAATCTTTCATTAAATCATAAATGATGATGTTATACAAGATATTTGCAAAATGTGGAGGCGAAACATGATGGAAACGGAAAATTTTGGTATGCAGTTTTCATTCTTCATCAATATAATGAGCAATCAAACAAAGATATCAATTCGATGCATATAACATCTATATATCAGATGTCAATGAAGTGTTACTTGAAACTTGTTCTAAACTAGATTTAAGCAATTCTTTCATTTTATTGTGTAATTTCAAGCAATCGGCCTTACAAGTATTCCTAGAAATAAGATTGAAATCCTTATTTAACTAACTACATAAAGCTTTAGTTTTTCTATGTTCAACCTATTCAAGTGATAACTATGCTTAATTACGCATTCAACTATCATTTTAGGATAAACATCTAATTGAATCATACTTGATGCCTCTTCACTTACTTTAGATTCATGTAAACATTTTCAAAATATGTTCAAATGATGTTTTAAAAAACTAAATACAAAATAACTTAATTAAATTAATTATCTAATTAAATTTAAATATAAAATAACTCAATTAATTAATTTTGATAAATAATCAAACCTAGTTAAATTAAATAACTAAATATTAAATAATCTTTCCTAATCCAATTCAGTTTGATCTGAATCGATTCTATCCAACTTAATATATTATTTAATAGTATAAATTTGAACAGTCCCGCACAATATGCGAACCTTCGTAAAGGAAGCATTTCACTAGCCCCTTTTCCTTCTTCTTCTTCTTCCACTACTTGTCAGGCTTAACTTTCATTATCTGAGTCTTACCATCTCCATTCTTCCTAAATTTTTCTTTTTCTCCCCCACAATTTCCCTTTAGTTTGAATTTAGGCTTGGAAGACTCAAACTTTTCTATCTTTTTGTCACCTAACTTCATAAGCGACTCTACTATAGTCATGGCTTTGGTAAATTCCTAGAACCTCAACAACGTAATTTTTACTTTTGCCTACGATTTCAAACCATCCATGAAAGAGAAGAAGGCCTCTTTTTCACCCAAATAGAAAATTTGAAGCATGAGTTCACTGAATTGCTGCACATACTCCCTAATTATGCCTTGTTGGCGTAAACAAACATAACTTAGCACAAGCCTCATCATTGACATACTACGATAAAACTGCCCTTTGAATTCACACTGGAACTCCTATCAAGTCCTGATAGTAGTACCACCTCGTCTCTTATCTATGGACCTATGACACCACCATAAGAAAAAGACATCAGTAAAATACATAGTAATAATATTTACCTTAGTAACATCATCCATAATGCCTTTGACACATAAATATTACTCCATTCCCCATAAGAAGTTGTCCACATCCTTTGTGAACCTCGCATCATTGAACTCTTTCGGCTTTGGGACATCTACCTTAGGCTTGGGTACGATAGCCAACACCCCATTACCCAAAGAAGCTTTTGTAGATATTGATCTCCCTCTTAAGCTTATCAGTATGTTCCTTCAAGGTCGACGCCACATCCTTGATAGCATTATTCCTTTTAGTCAGCTTACTAATAACAGTATTGAAGGCCCTTTGCATCGAATCAACATTATCACTAAGGGCCATTGCCACTTGTCCTTTGACTTGATTTTGACTCGATTCCAACTTTGTGGTACATCCATCAACTTCCTCAAAGGTCCCCTTCATATCACCCATGGAGACCTTGTAACACCCCAGACCCGGCCCAGACGTTATGGCTAAATCTAATGATGTCACATCAAAGAGGTTGTTTCAAAACAACTGTGTTTAGTTAAAATTACGTTCAGTGGCATAGTTGCTTAGTTGAAAATTAAACTTGTGACTTAGAAAATCAAAATCCTTGTAATATGTTAAGTTAAGATGAAAGTCCATGTTCTACGTAAACGTTCACATATTAAGATTACTTAGAAAACCGTGATTAACTTTAAAAAAAATTTAAGTTTGATGATCCAACAGTTGTAGCAATAATAAACCCAAATGAAAAGTCAAATCGAAGACACAAGGTATTATTACAACCCATTGAAAAACAAACAAGTAATTAAAATAAAGTAATTCGAAAAGTATTTAAAACTTCTAAGAAGCTTGCAGTGTGGCCATCTCCGAGTCCACTCCCACGTCGAGCCGTCTACTGAGGGTCACCTGAAACATTAAATTAAAGGGTGTAAGTTTCGAAACTCAATGTGTACGACCCTTGGCAATCAAATCAATATGCACATCAACACATTGGGCCTAAGCCCTACTCAATATCGATGGCCTCTGGGCCTTAGCCCATGATAGCCTCAGTTGGGCCCGAGCCCATATTCAAATTTCAAGATGTTCATGCCATATGCAGTTACCCATAACCAACCCTGTACATCCCCTTCCAACCCTACACTTTTGTGGGGAGATACTTGACCCACCCATCTTATACATCCGTTGTGACACCGGTTGCGGCACCACTCATCGTTGCAGCAGAGCTGCTCGTGGCCATAAGCCTTCATTGTAGCACCGGTTGCGGCACTACTTATCGTTGCAGTAGAGCTGCTCGTGGCTCAAAAGCCTTCATTGGATCCACAGTAGTCAAGCGACCGTGTGATCCTCATATACACTTCCTCCAATCAAAACCCAGCCCACATGCAACATAATATCTCATGAATGCATCATCGTCACATACAACATACACCAGTCATACTCATAACACATAGGGGTATTTTAGTCATTTCACTACCTAGGGGTATTTTGGTAATTTCTATCCTACAAGGGTGTCTCGGTAACTCTACCCTTCGAGGCGTTATAATAATTCTACTCTACAGGGGCATTTTAGTAATTCTACCCTAGAGGGGTATTTTTGTAATTCTACCCTAGAGGGGTATTTTCGTAATTTCCTAAAGGTACAGATTTTAATTATGGATTTTGGCCCATCAACAAGTCCTCGCAACTAAAGTGAACGGACACTATGCACCAGGTAGGATTCAAGAGAAGAGGAGGTGTGTCACTCGGACCGCTTAAGTACCAAGCTCTTCCTAGATCCAATCCTAGATATGCACACATCCATTGCCACACCTTAGTCTAGCGACTTGTCCACAGACATGTTTAATCATTTACTAAGTCTTATGTAAAATTTGAGAGATCAGATTCTACAATCCCATAAGGCCCACTAGGCCCAATCATATTCATAAAACCCATTAAGCCCCAAGCATGCTTATGTAGCCTATTAGGCTCGATCATAATCCAATCATACAATCATGCATAACAATCCATCATACAAATCCATATCACAACTTGCCAGTTTGGGCCTATAAGTTTAGCAAGCCCATTTGGGATTTCAGGATTTCGGCTTTTGCCATTTTGTTATGTGTGTAGTGTATGCACACACCTGATTCACGACCCGCACTACACTATCCTCAGCCTCGACCTACAACCAAAACCATCTTCGAATCAATTCTATACCTTAAACTACAACTTTATCAAATCCCGAAGCCTTACCTTAACCTTACCGTGTACCACAAGTTTTAATAGCCTCTCCTTCGCTATTATTTCTGAATATCCTTAGATCTGCACCAATACACACATATTATCAACATCAAGTGACTCGTATTCCACACGAGTCACCCCTATCAGCCATATTTACAATCAACCACCTATGAAACCGAAATTGGGAATGAGTACACTTACCATCCGTTAGAGATCCTTCCCTAGCTTGGAATCATAAAAACCTACCCCTAATTATAATAGGGTCAATGGACAAGAAAAAGAAAAGATTAGATAGCCCATTCGGCTTTACCAAACGCACTAAAACGATTAACTAGGCACTTATCAAAACTAATCTCCAAACTTGCGGCCTAGATCTCTACTGAGTGAGCAATCGACTTTTAACCACTTGATTAAAGGTTGCAAGTAACAAAAATAGGTTTGAGATGAAGGGAAACAAAAGAAATCGGTAAGAGGAGGTGGGTATTCAGCTTTTAAGAGATTTACGGGAAGAAGTCGGCAAGAGAGTGTATAAGCATTCGGCTTTAAGAAATTATAGATGGTGTTTGGCTTTGAGAGATAAAAATTTTAGTGAAATTTCGGTAAAAATGAAAGGGAAAAGAAAAAAGAAAAGAGGGGTTAGCTAAGAAGTAAATTCGGCAAAATCCCAAAGAACCCCCATGCACATTTGGCATTCCTTTAAATAAGCACAAGCCGATTCAAGCTCCTTTACAGTCCCATTCAGCACCAACACTCTCCCTCTCTCAATCTCCTATTTTCTCTCCATTATCTCCACCTTAAAATTCTCTCCTGAACACTCCCCTCTAGAGTCCTCTTTTGCGCCACCACCTTCTTTCTATAAGCAAAAATAAAGTCCCAAAACTACCACTCTTGAGCTTCGAACCTTGGACCTTATTCCTTACTTGAAACGCCACCTTGTAGCTCCTATGTAACGCCACCTTGCCACTAGGCCACAGGCCCTACTGTGTCCTATTTTCCCCTTAATTTGCTTAAGAGGCCTAATACATGAGACTAGAGCTCCATTAAAGCAAAAATTAATTTTTCCTTTATGGTCTTCCCTAAACCTGAGACTTCATAGAATCCTCCAAATTTTCCAAAAACACTAAACCAACAATTCTAACTTGTAATTTCATGTTGTTGTCTTACTCTCAAAAATTCTAAACGCACCTAAGCCCGAAGCCCAATTCTTCCAGGCCCAAAATCTAAAGCGTTATAAACCTCAAGTTTGACAACCTTGCCTTCCAAAGCTGACAACATATCTTTCAAGTTTTTAGCTTTCTTACCCCTCCCACAGGTCTCCATAGTCTCAACCTGCTCGTTTACTCCCTTCGACATCTCAACTGGCACCTTCGAGCATTAACTTGGATACCAACTGTCACAGGCCTAGAACTTTAGTTTGGGAAATCGCGCGACCTTAGACGACTTATTTGCTTCAAATCTGCCTAAGTTAGCCTAACTCTTAAAAAGTGATAATTCTCCAATAAATTCTTTAAGGTGCCAAAAATAGAGCGAAAGCAAACAAAAAAGCAAAAGAGCAACGAGAGAATTGAAAAAGCCACAAGAAAGCAATGCACACAAGTTATTTGAGTAAATGTTCTGAATATATACTTTAACTCAAGACTGAGTGAAGTGATTACAAATAAAGGGGGAGGGTTCTATTTATAGTTGATATCCCCCAAATCTAATAGTACAGATCAAATTACATCAATGGCTGAGATCAGTTCCCATTTACAATAAGAGAGTCCTAAGGGATTCAAACTTTATACATCTTAATCCTTTAGGATTTATAATAATTATCTTGGTAAAAATACTACTAGAGTGTTTATAATTTAAGCAGAATTCAAATAGATGGGCCTTGATTCTCTTCCAAGCAATGGGAACGGCCCTCAAAAAATAAGAGGGATCAAAGTGTGCCTTGGGCACGAGCTCCTTTGCGTAGCCTGTGACAACTACTGGTTCATGTGAAGAAATGATCAAAAAAGGTCGTGTGTGCTAGAGAATTGGGAGATCCTATCATAATGCACGACTACTTAATAGGTGGGTTCACTACCAAAAAATAAAAATTCTTATACATATAAAGAGGATAGGAAATTTTGAAAGATAAAATGGTGAGCTTTAGTTGTAAAAGATCAAAGATAAAAATAAAAATGACTTTTATCTAATTTTTTAAGAGAAGGTTAATTTTACTCTCAATCCTTTTACTTCTTATATATTTGAAATTTAATCTTTTTATTTTTAATTTCAAGAATTTTAACTCTTCTATTATTTTGATTAAACAACTAAAGTAGAATTAACTTGATGACAAAAATTCTATTAAATTAAATTATAAAATATTTGTAAAATATATTCACATGACCAATTTAAAACCGTGTAATTTAAAATAGTTTTGAGAACTTTACAATCTCATATATATATATATATATATAACACTTATTAGCCTATATTTAATATTTTTATTTGCTTATTTGCATTCAAGCATGTAATGTTCACAACATGAATAAATTTTATTTTAAAAATGTCAAATAATTTAATTTAACGAAAATCTTATTAAAAATAAGAAATAAGAAAATAAAATAATGTGTAATATTTCTACTCAATGTATATATATATATATATATTTGGTATGGTAGAATTAGAGAGTTAGAGTTTACCAATACATGGTAAGGGCATATACCCCCATCATATATACGCACACTACATTAAAAAAAAAAAAAAAAAAAAAAAAAAAAAAAAAAAAAAAAACTGTCCAAATAAAATCTTTATCACTCAAAGGTTTGAATTTAATTAATTTCTGAGTGAACAACTGTGAACCACAAAATGAAGTTCCAAAAATTTTTATTATCGAAAAAATAGAGGCGTCTGAAATTTTTATTTTAAACAAGAAAATACAGAATATATAATTCATTTATAAACTAAAAATAATTATTGTCGAAATTAATGTGTCAAAAACGAAATTCCTGAACCCAACTTTTATTTTCTTTCCTATTTATCTTCTTCCTGCTTTTTCACCTCTCTCTTTCCGACAACAAAAACCAGACGACCTCAAATAGAGGAAACAGCTGCTTCATTTCCTTTTCTTTCCCCATTTATACCCTCCATCAAAACCTTAAACCTGTTACAGTAATGGCTGCCGAGAGCTTCTATGATCAACCTGCCTTTGTTCTTTCGAGAGGTACCCTCTCCCCACACCTTTGTAAATCAAATCTCATTTTCATAGATTCACAGTTGAGGCAGAGTACAATGTAGCTCTGTTTCTCCCCGTTTAAACTAAAACCGCTCCTTTCCCTCAAAGGCAGACAGGATGAACCAGGCAAATTTAAATATTATACATATATGAACCAGGCAGACAGGAGGAGCATACCGTTCACCATCAATCATGGCTATTCATTATCATACATTGAAATGCAGAGGAAGAAGACAATGGGATGTATGTGAAATGTTGAGTCTGTTTTGTATTTAATGGCCATGATGGTGATGGTGTATGCTTTTTTACCCAATTTTCCATAGACTGACTTTGTTCCTTACAGATATAGATATATAGTTGCTTTGTTTCTGATAATACCCACATTTTTTCCAGGTCTATTTCATGGTTTTTATTTTTATTTTTGCATTTACTTGCTACATGAAATTTATTGGAAAATGTAGGCGATTTCTATGAAGTTTTGTGGAAATTTAAAGAAGGAAATCGTTTAAGTGCCTTTGAAATGCACAAACCACTTGAGGATGGAATGATTCCATTTTGCCTCTAATGGCATTCGACATCATTTGAAATTTGTTTGTATTTTAGTTTCATTCCTGCGTTTGACTTATACATGAATGTAATGGGGTTGGATATTTGACCATTTTCTTTGTCTTTGAAATGATTACTGTTGGTATGGCTTCATGTTGGATTCTTCTTAATTAGTGAAAGTTTGTCCAATTTGAGGTTTGGGTATACTAATGTGATAATCTTTTATGTGTTTATCTGATATTGGTGCATTATTGTTGGGATTCAAAATTTCAGTGCCTTCCTTTTGGTTTAACAATATAACAATGATCTGATAAGTGATGACTATCATTAAGCCTGCTTGTTCATTCTCCTGTCACATTTGAATATGAAACCAACTTACCTAGGTTTCCTGAAATTCTTCTGAAAAAAGGTCAGTAAATTACAGTAATAGAATTTTCATTTCATTCATAGTTCAGTTATGTTTGAGACATGTCTGTACCATGGGTTGGAACTCTTTCCAAACATCTATGTTATTATACAAACACGTACAACGATGCTTCACTCGAGCAATTTTTCTTGCCGGCATTATACAAACATCTAATGATAAAATGCTAAGAGAATAATGCCTGCAGGTAGGGGAGAGTTCTTTACTTAAACATGGATTTGGTCATGTGATATGCTCTTGTGTCCCATTCTACTTTATGTTAAATCTACATATGATTAATCAAAGTAAAGCTACATTTGTTCCTACCCGAAATCTTCTTTCCAATGTGATATCGATCCCATAAACATTTGCCTTTGTCTTTTCTGTCATCTATATTTTCAGTTCTCATTACCCTAAAAAATTTTCCATGGGGAAGTTCATACAGGGTAGGTACATTTAGCAATTTCTTTCCTATGATTATGTTTTA
Source organism: Gossypium stocksii (assembly GCA_020496765.1). Lineage (NCBI taxonomy): Eukaryota > Viridiplantae > Streptophyta > Magnoliopsida > Malvales > Malvaceae > Gossypium > Gossypium stocksii. The sequence goes on from CM035624.1 coordinate 24,348,358, forward strand.
GCAACAATGGCATTCCCAATGTGTAGCTTGTACAGTAGATTGCTTGAAGCTTAGTTTTGTTCCTTATTTAGAAGCATTGATTTCCTCCATTAATGATGATGTAGGAAACTTTGTCAGCCATAATAGTTATGTATTTTGAGGATGTTAACTGTGTAATATGATGTTATAGTTGAAAGGAAGATTTTCTTCTTCTTTTGTTTTTTTTAATTATTTTTTTCCCCTTAGTCAGTCCATAAACATATTTTCATGAAGGACATTCGATTTCTGTTGTTTGTTTTAATGGAGTGACTGTGGGCCTGTGCTTTGTATAGGGGACCAAACACAAGTTTTCAGAAAAAAAAAAAAAAAAAAGGAGAATTGTTCTCGGACATTGATTTATGAACTGTTTGATTATTGAAGTCATCCTATCCTTTTACCTACATTCTCTTGAATGTTGTAGCTTCATCAACGGGGGAGTGACATTAAGTCTCTGTTATTCAATGGTGTCTGTATTTTAGTTATATGGTTGTTGAGTATTTTTTTTAATTTTAAAATATCACATCAATAAATTTTATAAAATTAATGTTGAGTGTCGAAACCATTTTTTTTAAAGGTCGATTGTTTGTTTAAAAACGAAAAATGGGAGTCGTTACCAATTTTTTTTATTAGGTGTGATCGGATTACCTCGTTATTCAATCATTTTAATAAAAGTTAAAATTTACTAAAACGATGATTTTTGGTCTGCAAAATCCAGAAAATAGGTTCGTAAGTCGATTATATAAGAGGAAGGATTAGTATCCTCGTAACGTCCAAAATTGGTACCTAGTTCATTAATGAATGTCTTAGTGTTGAAAATTAAAAACTTGAAAAGAATTTAAAATACGATCCTTCTTTGTGGTGATGTTATTTTTTTTAAAAAATTGTTTGAATAAATCAAAACGTATGTTACAGGCCTTCTAATCTCGAGGTATCAAAATATCACATCCATTAAGTCAGGACACAACACCTCGGGTCCTTAAGAATAAGTTTGCACTTATTTTTGATTTGAAATTTCATGTATTTTGATTTTAAAAGGATATTTGGTTATTTAGGTTAAACGAGAAAAATCGAAACCCATTAAATTAGGGTATGACTCCTCAAATCTCCAAATACAAAACATTGCCTTATTTTGAAAATTTTTTTTACGTGTTTAGGTAAAAAAATTAATGTAATATTTAAAACAATATATTCTTAATTTGTTTGAATATAACTAAAATATGAACTCATATTTAACAAACGATGATGCAGCATGAATAATGGCATAACATGTTTGATAAAAATAAAAGATTGCAATAATTGAAGTTAAAAATAACTTCTCATTAGGTCTGCTACCTTAGCACGTTTGTTTGTGTTTGCCGCCTATGGTATGTGTTTTTAGGTTTTTTATCTTTCAATCATTTACTGTTTCTTTGTTGAGATCTGTCCGGTGCGTCAAATTACGGTTGTGTTGGGCGCATCTTTTATGATTGGTTTTTTTTTTAGCTGCAATTATGGGGAACGAATTAGTGGACCTATCAATTAATGAGGATGAAGAAGAAATTTTGCAGATACCATTTGATTCGATTACTGAAAAAGAGGAGTTTCTACTGGTAGGTTGTTTTTTAACAGCAAGTCTTATTCACTTTCCAGCTATGAAAAGTACGATGGCGAACTTGTGGCATCTAGTACGGGGGGTTCATATCCGAGATTTGGGGGAAAAAAGGTATTTATTCCAGTTTTTTCATCGTATGGATCTGCAAAGGATTTTAAAAGGTTCACCATGGACTTTCAATAATCACTAGTTGGTTCTTCACCATTTACAAGTAGGGGAGGATCCTTTAAAAATTTCATTAATTTTTTCCCCTTTCTGGATTCAAATACATGAAGTTCCTATTGGTTTGTTTTCTGAAAATCTAGCAGTATAGTTGCATAATTTTTTAGGGACTTTTCTTGAATATGATGGGTCAACTATTGGGAGAGGAAATCGTAATTATATGAGGATCAGGGCTACGCTGGTTGTTAGATGCCCATTGAAAAGGAAGAAGCAAGTCATGTTTAATAGGAGATGTTCGTATGTCAAGTTTAAATATGAACGTTTAACTCTATTCTTTTTTTTTTTGTGGCCGTTTGGGACATAGTGACTCTTACTGTGATGTGAAAATGAGGTTGGGGGTTGAAATTGCAGAGATAGGTTGGGATTTATCGCTGAGAGCTCAATCTCGCAGATCTTTAGATTTGACTAGTACCTGGCTCAGAGAGGAAGATGAGGGTAGTGATGGAAGCAAATGGCAAGGAAATAGAGGAACGGGGACTAGAGTACAAAATAAAGGTGACGTTGAAAAGGTTGGTAAAAGTGGGTCTAATATAGATCCAATTTTGGGATTTAATTTAGAGGGAAGTACGGAATTTTTTACTTCAACGAGGAAAAATTACTGATGGGCCAGTTGAATTCTGCTATGGAGCATGATCTGGAAGAGGGCATTCTTATTGGAGAGGAGGGGAAAAAAAGAGCTAGGGGAGAAATGAAGGAGTGCTCCAATAAAGAAGGAAACATGGTTCTTATGATGCAGAATAAGAGAGTATTTGATCATAACCAGATTTTATCGGCGGTTGCCAAAAGGCAAGTCGACTAGTCGCAATGAAAATTCTAAGTTGGAATGTCCGTGGTTTGGGGAGATCACAGACTATTCGGCAACTTCAATATATGCTGAAGTTACATAATCCCCAAATTGTCTTCTTTATAGAGACAAAGTTGTGTGGAAAGCAGATGGAACGAGTGCGAAGAAGCTGTGGCTTTCAAAATGGTATTGACGTTGAATCTGAAGGTACTAGAGGAGGATTAAGCTTAGCTTGGAAAGGAGATGCCGGAGTTACATTGCGAACATTTTCAAAAAGACATATTGATGTGATTGTTGATGATAATGAAACTGGAGTGAAATGGAGATACACAGGATTTTATGGCTCTCCCTATGCACAGAAAAGGAATGAGGCATGGAGATTGTTAAGAAGCCTGGCTATAATGGAGGATATTCCTTGGTTAGTAAGTGGGGATTTTAATGAGATAATGTATGGTTTTGAGAAAAAGAGAGGGCAACCCAGGGATAAGGGGCGGATAGAATTATTTCGGAGTACTTTAAAAGATTGTCAACTGAGTGATATAGGATATTCTGGCTCTTGGTTTACTTGGGAAAGAGGAAATTTACCGGAAACGAATATACAAGAGTGGTTGGATAGAGGAGTTGCTTCAACTAGTTGGATCTCAATGTTTCCGGATGTCAAAGTTCAACATTTAGTGCATTCGTTTTTCGATCACTGTCCCCTTTTGATAAATACAAAGTTGGGTGAGTGTAGACTCAAGAGTATGCTTTTTAAGTTTGAAGCTTAGTGGGTGGTGGAAGATACCTTTTTGGAGAAAGTCAAACATATTTGAGGGTCACATTCGGGAACAGTATTACAGAAATTGGAAATCTTGAAAAGTGGTTTGATTCAATGGGAAGGAAAAAGTAGAATGAATCGAAAGAGAAGAAAGCAGATCTTGAAAAATGGTTTGATTCAATGGGAAAGAAAAAGTAGAATGAATCGAAAGAGAAGAAAGCAGACTCTTACGGATAAACTGGCCAGCCTATTTGTTAATGATAGGGATGAGGAAAATATGGCAGAACTGATTGATACAAAAATCCAATTAAATTTTGAGATTGACAAAGACGAGCGTTACTGGGAACAGCGAGCGAGGCTTAATTGGTTGAAACTTGGAGATAAGAATACAACCTTTTTTCATAACTCAGCAACACAACGTCGAAAGAGAAATTTGATTCGTAAGTTGAAGAATGATGAAGGTAGGGAAACAGAGGCCATACATGAAATGGAGGTAATCGCACGATCCTACTTTCAAAATTTATTTACAGCGGAGGGAGCTGAGAATTATGATTATGTGATGTCTGGAATAGACCGTTGTGTGTTTGCAGAGGATAATTTAAACTTGACAGCAGCGTACACAAGTGATGAGATTCGTGAAGCAGTTTTTTAAATAAGGGCAACGAAGGCACCAGGGGAGGATGGCTATCTAGCTCTGTTTTACCAGAAGTGCTGGCATATTATTGGGGACGAGATTACTTCTTTTTGTCTTTAACAATTGAACGAAAATATGGAGGTTGGTTCTTTTAATTCCACTAACATTTTCCTTATCCTAAAAAACTTTAATCCAATGAATATGATGCACTTTCATCCGATTAGTCTTTGTAATGTCTTATACAAAATAATGGACAAAGCTATGGCGAATCGTTTTTAATGAGTGATTGGAAAATGTATTGATGAAGTGCCAAGTACTTTTGTGCCAGGGCGTTCGATTTCGGATAATGTTTTAGTAGCATATGAAACTCTTCATACACTTAAACAAAAAAGAACAGGGAAAATAGGATTGATGGCAGTTAAGTTAGATATGAGTAAAGCTTACGATAGGGTGGAATGGAATTTTGTAAAGGCAGTAATGGGTCGGCTGGGATTTGATTCAAAGTGGATCGATGGGATTATGAATTGCATCACTTCGGTGTCTTATTCAGTTGTCATAAATGGATTTAATAGGGAGAAATTCTAACCAACCAGGGGTCTCAGGCAAGGGGATCCGCTCAGTCCGTTTCTATTTCTTCTATGTGAGAAGGTCTCTCAAGCTTACTGAGGCTAGCAAAAAAGGAAGGAAGATTAAAAGGGGTGAAAGCCAGTAGGAATGGACCAACCATGTCACATCTTTTATTTGTTGATGATTGCATATTATTTGGGGAGGCTACTGCCAGGGGTGCGAGATTATTTTCGACAATATTGAGGGAGTATAGATCTTGTTCGGGTCAGTATGTAAACTTTGACAAATCAACTGTTTTCTTTAGTAAGAATACATCAGAGGATGATAAACAGTCAGTTGTTAATTTACTATCAGTCCGGAGCTCGAATGAACCAGAGAGATATATTGGCTTACTGAATATGATGGGTAGAAGGAAGAAGGAATAGTTTCAAAGTTTGAAAGATCGGCTTAAAAAGCAAATTGACAACTGGAGTACATGATTCTTATCTTAGGGGGGAAAAGAAGTTTTTATTAAAGCTATACTTCAAGCAATTCCAACGTATACGATGGCATGTTTTCTTTTACCAAAGAACTTATGTGAAGATCTCGAAGGTATTATGGCAAAGTTCTGGTGGCAGAAAGGAACGGGAAAAAGGGGCATTCATTGGTGTAGCTAGAAATATCTTTGCTGTTTAAAAGAAAATGGTAGACTGGAGTTTCGTAATTTACGCCAGTTTAATATTGCATTATTAGCCAAACAGGGTTAGCGTTTGGTTACTTATCCCAATTCTTTATTAGCCAAGGTTTTAAAATCAAAATATTATCCACAGTCTACTTGCTTAGAAGTGAGGTTAGGAAATATACCTTCGTTCACATGGAAGAGCATCTGCGCCTCAAAGAAACTTCTTCAAGACGGGCTATGCTGGAGAGTGGGGAATGGGAAGGATGTTTCCATTTGGAATGATTGTTGGGTCCCCGAAATAAACGTAATCAAGAGACAGGACAGAACAAACGGTGAAGAATTGGAGTTAGTATCAAACCTTATTGATTCTTTGTGTAAGAAATGGAAATCAGAGTTGGTTATTAATACCTTTCTAGGTGAGACTACTCAAAAAATACTGAAAATTCCCCTAGCTAAGACAGATCAAGCGGATAGTCAAGTTTGGAAGGGAGAACAGTCTGGTGAGTATTTTGTCCACAACGCCTATAAACTATTACAGGAATCTACTATGGATCCTAGTAGTAAATTATTACAGGCTGATTCTAAAAAATTTTACATGAAACTCTGAAGTCTACAACTGCCTACAAAATTAGCAATTACAATATGGTGAATCTCTTGGAATTACTTGCCTACACTTGCTAATTTCAGAAATAAAAGAGCAACAATGAACTTCACATGTCCCTGATGTCGCTCTAGGGAGGAAGACTGTTCTCATAGTTTTAGGCAGTGTCCTACAACGTGTGAAGTATGGCAATCTTTAGGTCTGGAATGGGTCACTAGTAACACAACTGAGGATTGGTGGGAATGGCTTACCTGAGTTTTTACACGAGGATCCAAGGATCAGTGTCGACTTATCTGCACTGCATTATGGTTAATCTGGCACTCCAGGAATCAGTTGGTGCATGAGCGACTCTTTGTAACAGGAAGAAATATCGCAAAGCAAATATTGAATTATAAGACTGAACAAGATGGGCTGAGAATAGAACAGAATCGACCAGACGTAGCTAAAGTAAACAAAATTAGAGAGACCTTACCAAAGGTCAGAATATGTTTTGATGTTGCGTTCGATGGTAATACTTTCAGGTCTTTATTTGGTTTGGCAGTTTGGGGTCCTAATGACGAGTTCTTGGCCTTGAAGACGACACTCCACAGCAATGTTCCATCCCCGTTCGTAGCAGAAGCATATGCACGATTGGAAGCAGTAAGATTAGGGATCTCAATAGGTTTACAAGATATTCGGATAAAAGGGGACTCAAGAACAGTAATCAGAAAATGTCAAACAAGAGAAAGAGACAGATCTGCTATAGGAGCAATCATACACGATATTCAGAATATGAGTGCTAATTTTCAAAAGATAACCTTTAGTTTTATCCCCAAAACAGAAAATACACGAGCTCATGACATCACAAAGAAAGCACTAGAAAGCGGAACAACATTTTACCTGGTGTTTGAAGACCAGAGTCACCAAGTTTCGGCTCCAGAGGAACGTTGAACAGGACAGTAAGATTAGAAGAAGTTGAAGGGAAATGAAGACAAAGAGGATAGCAGTGATTGTATAACTTTGGGAAGAGCTATCGTCAGGGTATGGATGGACAAAATTGATAAGACTACTCAAGAAACAGATATGGAGTCTAGCTGTCCTTGAAATGACTGGAAGAGATTAGGTTTTGTTTTTTCAAGAATACATCTATTGCTTTTGTCGGTTTATCTTTTCTTTCTTTCTTTAAACAGCTTTGGTTTTGGTCTCTGAGTCAAATACCGAGGCCTTAAACTTTCTCATTTGATTTATGGGCCTGAGGCCGGCAACTTTTATGGTAATTTCTTTTTAATATTTTCTAATAAAATCCAGTCATTTTGAAGTTACAAAAAATAATAAAAGATAGCAATAATAAATCATGGTATTAAAAATAATAATAAGCACAATTAACAATGATAGGAGTAAAAAAGAAAAAAACATGATATAAACAAATAAAGAAGACAAGCAAATTAGAAATAATAAAGTAAACATTAGGTTAATAAACAAATAAACTAATAAAAAGTTTTAAAATAAAAATAAAAAAAACTTGAAAGCAAGTAAATAAATAAATAAAAGAGGGAATTAAAATAAAACAAATAAAGGAAGCTAATAATAATAATAATCTATATTTTGAAAACGTATGAAAAGATGTATATATATAAATAAACAATAAAATAAATAATAATAAGAGTAATAATAATGATAAGCCTATTAGGAAAATAATAATAAGTAAATAAATGAAAAGAGAAAAGATAAATATCAAGTATTAAATTAATTAATTTAGTAATATAATAATATTAACAAGGAAGAGGCTAAATTGAAATCAAAACGGGAGTTTGGGCAAAAATCGAGAATGAGAATAGGGTGAAGGACCGATTTACAATGCGTGAATAACAAGAGGGACCAAGTGGGAAATAATCCCCGTCCTCCAAAACGCGTCGTTTCAAACAAACCCCATTGAAACCGAAATAAAATCCTAAGGCATAAATTAAAATAGAAAATAAACTAGATTGAGAACTTAAAAAAAGGGAAGGATCAAGCCCGCAAATAACCCACTAAAGGCAGAAACCTGTGGACCATGACGTCGTTTAGTGTGAAAGGGCACTAAGCCAAAATGGCGCCGTTTTGTACTACTATTTATGCAACAGACCAAATTAGGGCCTTGTCAGAATAGTGGTTTCAAGACCACAAATCCGATGTAGAAAGCACATTTTATGATTATTCTTAAGTTTATGGCATGATTGCATGATACTGAGAAAATACTATGAACGAAATTTTATGAAATAGGGATTAATTTGTCCTTTAGGACTAAATTGCAAAAAGTTGCAAAATACGGATTTTTAGAAGGTTTAAATAAGAAATAGTATTAGACAAAATTATTTAGTATTATTTTTATGTGTTATGGTATATTATAAGAGTGCATGAAAATTTTAATGAATTAATTTACACGATTGAAGGCTTAATCGCGAAAGAGGACTAAATCGCATAAAGGGGAAAAGTTTGATTTTACTAGCAATTTGTGTTAATTAGCTGGAGAACTAATATGTGGGGGTTTTATTGGGCAAATAAGCCCATCATATAGGGCATGGCCGGCCAAGCAAAAGAAATGGCCAAGAAAGTAAGAAAAGTCAAAGGGTTTAGGTGATTGATTGATAAAATAATACCTATGTGCCTAGCCTTCATTTTTTTTTTCAATTTTAGTCTTCTTCTTCCACCAAAATATCTAGAAAATTAAGGGTTTTAAGAGATTCAAAATTTTAGCAACATTTAGCACTCATTTGTAAGTAATTTCCATGACATTTCTTGATTATTTTTACAATTTTGAGACCTTCATGACATAAGCTTTCTATTGGGGGTGTATTTAGCATTTTGGTAGAAAGTTTAAAGTTTTTCCATGGAAGTATAGATGTTATTTTCTAGAGTTTTATGAAAGAAAATGAATGTAGGATGCTTGATAAACAACTTTTATAAAGAGGTGTTCATAGAAAACACCTAAAGAGGACAATGAGTAAATTGTGTGTTAAATGCATAAAATGATGGGAATTTAAAGTTGCAATAAGAGTAAAAAGAGTTTATATAGGCATGAGAAATAAGGAAATTTGATAAAAATAATTTCCGAGTATAAGGGCAAAATGGTCATTTTGCCAAAGTTTAGGTGTAAAATGGTCAATTTGCCAAGTTTTGAATTAAGGGTTGTTATAATTAATTTGATGATTAAATTATTAAATTCTATTCATTATAGATCAAGAAACTAGAAGCCCGAATCACAACTAGGGAAAGGGTAAATGGTGGACTAAACCGAGCATTTGTTATATTTTGGACCCAAGGTAAGTTGTATGTGATATTATAACGTTAATTAATATAGAAACTTTTATGATGATTTTCTATGATATATATGTTATTGCCATGACATTATTGACAATAATTTTCACTAAGAAATGATGAAGAAATAAAAGTATGATTTCGATAAAATGTTAATGAATACGAATGATACTGTTGTCATACTAGAAGAAATTGTAGGTCTCGTATAAGACCATGTCTGGGACATGGCGTCGGCACTGAACTGAAATCCCATATAAGATCATGTTTGGGACATGGCATTGGTATCGACATGTGGTCCCATATAAGACCATGTTTGGGACATGGCATTAGCACTTAGATAAGATACAGATCCCTTGTAAGACCATGTCTGGGGCATGACATGGGCATCTAAGAGAGATCCCATTTAAGACCATGTCTGGGACATAGCATCGGCATCATATGAGATGCCGTGTAAGACCATATCTAGGATATGGCTTCGGTATCAGCTTGAGATCCCATGTAAGACCATATCTGGGATATGACTTTGGCATCTTACCAAGAGAATGGCATTATGGGTATCCTTCGATATTCTAAGTATATTTATAGCTAAAGTATTCAAGTTGATTAAGTTAATGAGAAAGACTAAGGTTTATGATGAGTGTTACAGGTATATTTGAAAATAGTTACAAGAAAATGATAATGTAAGACACGAGATTGAGTAATTTATGAGAATGAGCAAGTCATGAGATTGAGTAAGTTTCAGAAATGTGTAAGTCATAATGATGAGTAAGTCATGAAAATTAGAAAGTTATGAGCTTGAGTAAAATATTGATTGAAGTTTCAAGTTACTTTGAATGAAATAATGTTGTATTAATTATGATTGTTATTTTGTTTCATGCAACTTACTAAGCGTTTTATGCGTTTTATGCTTACTCCCTCCATTTCCCTTTTTCACGTAGGTTTGCCAAATTTGCTCGGGGATCTTTAAAAGTCGGAGCTCGAAGTCACACTATCAAGTCATCTATTTTGGTATAGTTATGTTAGTTATTTTGAATATGGCATGTATAGGTCTTTAGTCATTTTGTTACATGATTCATACTAGTTAGCCAATTGTGTTGGCTATTTATACTTACAAGTTTCATTTTGTAAATAGCCAGTGGAATTGGCCTAAAACTATCCAAGTTACTTAGCGAAATGAGAATGAATTTCATGGAAATTGTTCAAATTTGTTTAGTAGTTTATGCATGCATTTTGAATATGAATTGATTGATGTGTGAGCACCTACTAAAGGTTATTTAGATGAGTAGTGGTGCTATGTTATAATGTATAAAGATTGGGTTATTTTTGAAGGTGTTTCAGGGTGGCTGAAGGCTTGGTAAATAGCCCTATATCGCCCACATAGGTAGACACATGGGCGTGTGTCTAGGCCGTGTGCGACACATAGGCTACATACGGGCGTGTGGCTCAACCATGTGTCCCCTGCACCTTGCATGGGTAGAATTAAATGCTCATCAGTGTTCCACATGAGCATGAGACAAGACCGTGTGTCTCGACCATGTAGAGGACACGGCCAACACACGTAGTGTGCCATGGTCGTGTGACTACTGACGTCAGAAATAGAATACCCAAGTTTTTGTACATGGGCCACGACACAAGCGTGTCAAGGGGCACGGGCGTGTCCCTAGCGTGCCTAGGCCGTGTGAGGTACACGGGCCATCAACACGGCCATGTTTAGAGGCCATACGGGCATGTTGCCCATCCACACGGGCGTGTGCCCTGTTTTCACTAGTTTTTGAAAAAATTTTCTTGAGTACCTAAAATGGTCCCGGGTTATTTCCGAACCATGATTTAGGGCTCGTAGGCCCATAAGAAGGCTCGTAGGATAATGTTGAAAATTTTTTATTTGGGACACATCTCCATGAGTTTGAGTTAAATATTTGTATGAGTTTTAGAATGGTAATGCCTCATACCCTACCACGGCATCGGTTTCGGGTAAGGGGTGTTACAATTTAAATTAATTTTTTTCAAATTTTTTCATTTTTCAACATTCTTCTAAAAAAAACCTCTTAACTCTCTCTCGTTCTCCAGAATCTGGCCACTGGACCGGTCATTAGCCACCATGGTGGCTGCCGACCACCAGTGACAGTGCCTCCGTGCACGGTGGACGGAGAAAGTAAAAAACCCCTTTTTCTGCTCTTCGAGTCTCTGGGCCATTCAAAACGTCGTTTTTCATCAGAAATGACAAACCTCAGCCATCTACGGTGGCAGAATATGAGAGGTCAGATAATTTTCGCCTCTTTTTTCATATTTCCTCAGTATTTTCCCCTTAAAACACCAGTAAAATGATAGAAAAAATAAAAAAAGGTAATACAAAAGGAACTGCCTTTAGGCTTTCTAGTTTGCGATTTGCTTTTGATTTTTTTTTTTTGCTTGTATTTGATATCTTTTGTCCAAAAAAATTACATTGATTTGTTCATTGCTTTTATAGCAAAAACGATACAATATTTTTATGCTCTGCTGCTATTGTTTTTGCTTTTTGCTACTATTCTCTCTGCTTTTTACTTTCTTCTTTGTTTTTACAGGCTTGCGAGGTCAATGGAGAGGAGTTTTCCCATTTTGGTGTAAGGAGGCAGTCCTTGGGTGGCGTAAACACTGCGGAGGCACGTGGGTGGCAATAGGGGTATGACGCATAGAGGATTAGGGTTTTCTGTTTCTGCTGAAAATGTTTTAGGCTATGGGCCTGTTAATTTTTGGGCTAGGTTTTTTAATTTTGGGCTAAAGTTTAATGTAGTTTGGGCTTGTAATAGACTGTTTATTTGGGTTTGTAATTTGGTTTTATTATTATTTTTTGGTTTTTCTGGTGATTTAGGCTCGAACAAATTGGGCTTTCTAGAGCTGCCCCTCTTTGCTTGTTGTCGTGTAACGAGAATGGAGTAAAGACTTTTAAGAAAGACCAATTTTGCCCAGTCTCGCTGAGTCTCGCTTTGTCTGGTGCTTCTTTTTTCAAGTAGCCTCATTCCAATCCACTGCATCTTGTTGCTTTGATCCACTCCACCACCACTTCAGAGAGGAGGACTTTGTAGTTCCAATCTACAGCAACTTCAAAGGTATAAGATTTGTTATTTTAATTCGCTCCACTATAACTTCAGGGAGATAGGATTAGTAGCTTCAATCTGCTCCACTACGACTTTAGGGAGATGAGATTTGCTGTCTTCAGTCTGCTCCGCTGCAACTTCAGGGAGATAAGGCTGGTGGCTTCAATCTGCTCCACTGCAACTTCAGGAAGATAAGATTCGCCATAATTTGTAGCTTTAATCTATTTCACTGCAACGTTAGGAAAATTAGATTTGCTGTCTTTAGTTTGCTCCGCTGCAACTTTAGGGAGATAAGGCTGTGGCTTCAATCTGCTCCACTGCAACTTTAGGAAGATAAGATTCGACATAATTTATAGCTTTAATCTGTTCCACTGCAACGTCAGGAAAATAAGGTTTGCTGTCTTCAATCTGCTCTATTGTAACTTCAAGGAGATATAGTTGGTGGCTTCAATCTGCTCCACTGTAACTTTAGGAAGATAAGATTCGCCATAATTTATTACTTTAATTTGCTTCACTGCAACGTTAGGGAAATAAGATTCGCTATCTTCGATCTGCTTAACTGCAACTTCAAGGAGATAATATCTACAACTTCAATCTGCTCCACTACTACTTCAGGAAGATAAGATTTGCTGTCTTCAGTCTGGTCCACTACAACTTCAGAGAAATAAGGCTGATGGCTTCAATATGCTCCACTACAACTTCCAGAAGATAAGACTCACCATAATTTGTAGCTTTAATCTGTTCCACTATAACGTTAGGGAAATAAGACTCGCTATCTTCGATCTGCTCCACTGCAACTTCAAGGAGATAAAATCTACAACTTCAATCTGCTCTATTGCTACTTCTGGGAGATAAGATTTGCTTTCTTCAGTCTGCTCTACTGCAACTCCAGGGAGATAAAGCTGGTGGCTTCAATCTGCTCCACTACAACTTCAAGAAGATAAGATTCGCCATAATTTGTAGCTTTAGTCTATTCCACTGCAACGTCAGGGAAATAAGATTTGTTATCTCCAGTTCGCTCGACTGCAACTTCAAGGAGATAAGATCTATAACTTCAATTTGCTCTACTGCTACTTTAGGGAGATGAGATTTGTAGATTCGCCGATCTTGCTACACCGTCCTCTGGGAGACGTAACCTGTAGAATCGATTTCATGGGCCTATAATTATGCCAAATGATTAGAATGTCATTATCAGAGTGAATCAAATGCTTCTAATTAGATGTGTATGAATGATACTTGCATGAATGCAGAATGTCATGTTGTGAGAATTATCCCTTTCCAATGCTTATGTTGTCATCACTCGTTGTTCATCAAGGTTGTATCATTGATGTAATATCCTGTTTTCTTGTTCAGCTAATATCTTTGACAGAAAATCCAAAGAAATAGTCACAATTTAGACTTTTCTTTGTCAAATATTTCCAACCCTTAGGTTTGGTGAGTTCTAAATGATAGTCTTGTTTTATGTTCTTGTACTATTTAGAAACTTCCAGAGTAATATACAGAACTCCTTTTGTGAAAGTATAATTAGTCCATTAATTGTCATTTCAATGCAAAATACTTGAAAAATATCATAATGATAGACAAAATGGAAATTTATCAGGAACAATGATAAACTGTAAATTATATATATTTCTATCCCACATTTAGTACATTTATGGATGAATTATCATTGAATTTGTGGAATTTGATGCTCCTAATTGTTTGATTTCATGTTTTATACTTAGGAGAGCATGGAAGAGTGAAAAGAACAAGAAACGGGCCGAAAATGGAGAAAATGGGCCAAAGCAAGGAAACAACACGGCCTGGAGTTCACCACACGGGCGTGTCACATGGCCGTGCCATATTAATAGGCTTGAGCACAGCCTAACATCGACTCACACGGGCGTGTCACACGGGCGTGTCCCTGTCGTGAAGAAGTTCAATTTCACGCGAAAAAGGCTACTTAGGGGCTAAGAAAAACATTCCAAACTCTATATAAAGACCCTAGGAGACAACTACAAGGGTGTACATTCTTCCCGCCAAGACGGAGAGCTAAAGGTAGGGAATTACTTGAAGGAAAGCCGATTGATCTATCTTAGAAGCCAGGATCTACATCAAGACAAAGGATCTCCCTTCAATCCTTTCAGGAGTTTTGGGTTTTCTTATGTTTTGTTATTTTCTTTATTCTGAGATGTTTCTTTTTATAAACATGAACTAAACCCCCAAATACCTGAGGGGGATGAAACCAAAGATGAATCTTGTTATTGTTATCTAAACTATATGATAAATATTCGATTTGTTCTTAATTGTGTTTCTAATTCTTGAATTAATATTTCCGGGATATTAATTTAAGTCGAATGTGCTTAGGTAGAGGAGCAAAAGTCCTTGTTTAAGAGTAGATCCAACACAATTACATGGAGTTGATCACAATCCTAGACATAGGATAACAAAAATCTGCCGGATTAGAGTCAAATCTAATACAGGGATCCATAGATTGAGTTAATGCAAGACTAGGGGTTTTAATTAGAAAGAGATTTCAATTAATCAATCTAGGATTAGCTGTTCTTATTCTCGACGGAGATATTAACATAATTTAGGGATCTCTACGGATCAAGTCGAATGAAGAAATCGTCTAGTTCAGAGTTAGATAACAAGTGAAGTCTAGGTGGATTCTTCCTTAGGTATTGTCTTTATCATTCAGTTTTCCAAAAGCAATTCTCCAATTTACTCTTTGTCGCATCCTTAGTTTAGTTTAGAGTTAATTAGTTTAGATAAACCCCCTCTTTATTTTTAGTCTATATAATAGGAAGAAAGTCATTACTAGTACTTTAGTTCATTGGATTTGATATTCTAGTCTTACCACTAACTATACTACTATTCGATAGGTGCGCTTGCCTTTTATCGTGATAATAGTTAGTTTCTAGGTATGATCAATTTTTATTACTTCATCACATCACGATCAAGTTTTTGGCACTGTTGCCGGGGAATTAAAATATTAGGAACACTCTATTTCTATTACTTTAGCCATTACTACTTTTATTTATTTTCAGTTTTTATATTAGGTTTTATTTACTAAATTTTTCGTTCTTTCTTCTTTTCACTGGCAGGTATCTCTAGTTTATGACTAGAAGAAACCAGTCAGGACCTTTGCTTTTTGACGACGATTTAGAAGCCACAGTTTGCAAAAACCGCAGAGAGATAAGAAGAAGCCTACGATACCCAGAACAAGGACAAGAAGAAGAACCCGAATTGACTGAAGAGATGGAGGCAAATCAAAATAATCAGCTACCTCCTGTAGTAGCCGTAAAATCCTATCGAGCAAAATCCTATTCCTCATACTATGTATGATTATGCTAAACCTAATTTGGCTGGTACTGAATCTAGTATTGTTAAGCCTACTATTGCTGCAAATAATTTTGAACTAAAGCCTAACACTATTCAAATGATATAGCAGTTTGTTCAGTTTGATGGTTTGCAGGATGAAGATCCTAATGCTCATTTAGCCAACTTTTTGGAATTCTGTGACATATTTAAAATAAATGGTGTTTCTGATGATGCCATTCATCTTCGGCTATTCCCATTTTCCTTGAGGAATAAAGCTAAACAGTGGTTAAATTCTCTACCATGAGGGTCTCTCACTACATGGGAACAAATGACCGAAAAATTTTTACTCAAATATTTTCTGCCAGCTAAAACGGCTAAATTAAGGAATGATATCTCTTCTTTTGTGCAGATGGATTTAGAAACACTTTACGATGTTTGGGAGAGATACAAGGACTTACTGAGAAGGTGCCCTCACCATGGGTTACCCCTATGGTTACAAGTTCAAACTTTTCACAATGGTTTGAACCCCTCAACGAGATAGATGATCGATGCAGCCGCCGGTGAAACAATCAATAACAAAACACCAGAAGTAGCTAACGAGTTTATAGAGGAGATGTCACTGGATAACTATCAGTGGCAAGTCATGAGAACAAAGCCACAAAAAGCTGCTGGAGTTTTTAATGTTGATGCAGTCATCATGCTTTCTAATCAGGTAGAACTCTTAAATAAAAAGATTGACAGTTTAGTTGGTTCTACGCAGGTACACCAAGCGATGCAGTATGACATGAGCAATTCTGAGTACCCCACCTATGGATATGGCATGAAAAATGAGCAAGCCAACTATATGGAAAATAATCCTAGATCTCAAAATAACCCTTATAGTAACACTTACAATGCAGGTTGGAGGAATCACCCCAATTTCTCATGAGGAGGACAAGGTAACCAAGGAAATCAGAGACCACCACCTCCTCTGGGATTTTAGCAACCACCTTACTAGCAAGAGAAAAAGCCAAACCTTGAGGAGATGCTCACAAAATTTATCTCTGTGTTAGAAACCCATTTCCAGAACACCGAGACGGCAGTCAAGAACTAGCAAGCATCCATCCAAGGACCCAAAAATCAAATAGGCCAGCTCACTAAGCTAATCTCTGAAAGACCACAAGGTGGTTTACCAAGCAACACCGAGACTGAACCTAAGGAGCAACTCCATGCCATCGACACGATTGATGAAGAAGGGTTAGCTGAGACCAAAGTAGAGCCAAGTAAGGAGACTGTGGTAAGTAGAGGAAAGGATGAGGTAAGTCATAAAGAACCAGCTGTCAAAGAATATAAGCCTCGTGTCCCATATCCTAACACGATAAGGAAAGACCGCACAGACGAGCAATTTGGTAAATTCCTAAAACTTTTAAAGAAATTACATATTAACTTACCGTTTATTGAAGCTCTTTCGCAGATGCCAAATGCTATTAAGTTTTTAAGACAGCTTCTAATGAACAAATGAAAGCTAGATGAGTCATCTAATGTGGAGCTAAATGCAGTGTGCTCAGCCATTTTGCAGAATAAGCTACCTAACAAACTAAAAGATCCAGGGAGTTTTACAATTCCTCATTTACTTGGTAGCTTGGATGTTAAAAATGCGTTAGCTGATTTAAGAGCCAGTATTAATGTAATGCTATATAAATTGTTTAAACAACTAGGTCTTAGGAAACCTAAACAAACTAAGATGAGCATCCAATTGGCTGATAAAACTATTAGATTTCCTAGGGGTATAATCGAAGATGTGCTTGTCAAAATTGATAAATTTATATTCCCAGTCGACTTTCTTGTTCTAGACATAGATGAGGATAGCAATGTACCACTAATTCTAGGGCGACCCTTTTCAGCAACTGCTAGAACCATAATTGATATAGGCACAGGTGAGCTCACACTTCGTGTCGGTGATGACAAAATTACTTTGCAGGCTCGTAACTCTAATAAGACAATCAATGATAATGATATTATTACGAGTCCTTGTAATAAGAATGATCTCACCGTTCAACCTTCTTTGCAAGATACCCTTCATATAAGTGAGACCGAACCACAGATGAGTCCATCCAAGGGAACCACCCATGAAGAACGAATGCTACAGATTGAAGAACTGGACGAGTAGTTGAACTACCGTCAAGAGAAACCCAAAATATGCCACATCAAACTGAAGCATCACCATGATGACCCTAAGGTAAAAACGAATCAATTTAAGATAGGGGATAAGGTAATCTTAGAGGAGGAAGATCCTCAAATTTTGAATTCAAAACTTCATACAGGCGACATACCTCCCTTCACGATAATGAAAATCTTCCCCTATGGTACAGTCGAGATAACACATAAGACGTTGGGTACTTTCAAGGTAAATTATACTCGACTCAAACCTTACTTTGACATTAAGACTGATAGCAGGGAAGAGGAGTTCAAACTCCTCAAACCACCGTGACCGTGCAAGCTTGGAAGAAGTTGAGCTTAGACTATAAACAAGCGCTTCTCGGGAGGCAACCCGAGCACTAACATAGTAAAGTTCTTTTATCTAAGTTCTCAAACTCTAATTCATCAACTAACCTCCTGAATGCAATTTTTTTAAGCCACACGACCATGCCCGTGGGCATGTCTAAGGCCCTGGGGACACCATAGGCAAAGACACGACCGTGCGATACGATCGTGCACAAGCAGGACAAAATTCTCCCAACATACGGGCTACGACAATTAGCTATGGCCGTGCGAGGTGGCCGTGGCCAATCCTGACAAATTGACACAGGCGTGCGACATGCTCGTGTCTCAAGGTCATGGTCGATCCTATTAATTTAACACGGGCATGCGACACGCCCGTGCCCCAACCTTGTGGCCGAACCTGCCAACTCATACACGGGCATGTGACCTCATACATGGGCGTGGGAGAAGCGAACATCGAAGAACACGACCATGTGACAGGACCGTGTGCCCTAGCACGCCCAAAGAACGAGTGTGTGCCACGACTCAAGCGTGCCAAAACCCTTGAAATTTGAGGACACGCCCGTGTGCCCCAATTTCTATAAAAACCCCTCACTATTCATCATCTTCTTCACTCAGAACCCTAAATCCTCTCCCACCACAGCCCATTCTAGCCCTTTCTAGTGCCGCCGCTGACCTAGCCCAAGCCACCACACCTGTGTACCATTGCCACGACCGTGCTCCGCGCCTACAACTGCCCATTCGGTTTCCCTTTCTTCCTTTTATCTTAATCTTTGTTTTTATTTTTAATTATTTATTTCTATTTTTATTGTTTCATTCATTCATACATGTTTTATTCACTTAATTTTACTTTCAATGCTTATTTGACATCCATGCAATACCCATGATCTATTGATTTAGAAAAATGCCATTTTGAATCATTCTCTTGTTGCCATCTTAAGCTATCTCATGCCATTGATTTTAGCATACATAGATGATAAAAAGTCATTTTAGCAACCATTGTCTTCATTAATTTTTTCAGTTCCATGCTTAGAATGAGTCGAATAATGAATTACTTTCCAAGAATTAATTTTTGCAGTGAAATAGGTATTAATCTCTTATTGAACAATCTAGTCTTGATTGCCATTAGTCATCACTTAGTTATTAACTCATGAATAATAATAATACATGCCCATTTTTATTTTTAATTTTTTTATTTCAGGAACTATGTCATCGTCAAGAGGAAAGAAAGCCGCTATCTCTACCTCTAAAAAACGAAAGGGGTCCAGTGGTTTATCTTCTAGAGCCACAACCGAAAGTAGACACCCATTCCTCTAGTTTTTGCAAAGTTCCCAAGAGGAACTATTTCAAATTCTTAGAGCAAGACCCCTTGGAGTAGGGAGGTGTATCGATTGGGCCGCATTAGAGCAGGTCCAATTAGCAGACGCAATTCGGGCCTTGTTAACGATGGACCCCTAGGACCAATTATTCCAAATCGTGGAGCCCACTTACCTCGAGCTTACTTTAGAGCTCTGCTCCACATTCCACCTCCAGAAGTCATGGCCAGATATGACGATCCAGGGATGGTCCAGTTCCGCCTCAGGGGCATTGTTCGATAGCTTAGTGTACCGAAGTTCGGTACAGCCCTAGGGCTATACACTGAGCAGTTTTTGGAGGAGGAAAACCTCTCTGAGCTTCACTGCCATATCCACTTCTCACCTTCTAAGTGTTAGCAGGCCTTAGTCCCTACTCGGGCCACATACGACCCTAATCGCTCCAAGGCGATAGCTCTTGCCCCATCGCTAAGATACCTACATGCTCTACTCACACATACATTGACGAGTAGATGAGAGAGCACCAGTGTCATCAACACCCACGACGCCTACTTCTTGTGGAGCATGTCGTACGGGTATGTACTCGACCTTGCTTACTTTATCGCCCATGCCATTCAGCACCAAACCGAGTAGCATCAAAGGGGTGTGATCTCGATGGGCCCATACGTGACCCGCTTCGCCCGCTACTTCAGCCTCCTCAACATAGATGCCCAGACATCCTCCTACACTCTCATCAGCCAGATGACCCCACAGGGCATCCAAAGCATGATTCATATGAGGATGATCGGGCGTCGACATAGGACTGGCCCTTCTCAATACTGCTTATCTCAATCCACTGAGCAAGAGGACCCACAGGACATTCCTGATGATGTCCCTACATCTCACAAGGAGCCACTGCCCACTCGTTATCCAGTTCATGCGGTAGCTCCAGATTCTGTCACTTCTGAGCAATTCACACAATTCTAGCAACAGTGTTTTCAACACCTTGATCACATTGATGCTACTTTATATCAGATTTGTCAGCACCTCCATCTCACACCCCTACCCCCACCTCACGAACCATCTGAAGATTAGGACTCACGAGTCCTCTTATCTTATTCTTTATTTTCATTTTTCCTTTTATTTCATTTAAACATTATCATTTTCATTATTTGATTTTCAGTATTTTAAGAACCTAGTTTATTTCATTTCAAACATTTCATATTGGCTATTTCTTAAACGAGTACATTGTGCTAATCTAAATTCCTTAAAAATTTATTAATGCTATCGCAGTTTCAAAAGAGCTTTACAGCTCAAATCCATCTCTAATAGGAAAACCTTGCCACAACTAACGGTTCCTACACGACCACAACTCTAGCCACCACGACACCGATCATCATATTCTTGTGGCACAGAAATTGTGGATCAACACCCTTCCCTACAAATCTTCACACCTCCAACTCAAGGAATCCATCCAATATTCAGGGGGTTTCACTTCTCTCCCTATCTTATGATTTTTTGCTTTTATTTTCACTAACTTTATATTTGTATATTGAGGGCAATGTACATCTTAAGTGTGGGGGGAGTTCACTTTCATTCTTTGCATTATCCTCGAACCCTTAAAAATTTTCACCACTAACTTTTTGCATTGTTCTCAAATCCCTGAATCTTGGCCTTAACAAATAGAATGAATTCTGATTGATTTATGATTTTTATTGATATGTTGAGAATTAAGACATAGGTACTTATGCTTTGATTATTCAAACTTTAAGACATTAAAGAATCAAGCATGATAAGTTGAAATTTTTGAGAATTTGAATTTTTCTAAGTTGTTTTCCCCAATTTTAAGTGTTATCTTGAAATTTGAAATTCACAGGATTAACATCAAAAGCCATAATTATGGTGAGATTTTTGAGCCTTTTGAGCATACATCCATTTTGCTCACTTTTATTGTTGCTTTGAGTGAGTCAATATTGATCTGTTATTCTAGAACTTGCTTCGATTATACATGTCGAGACCACATCATTGATTTGATATATCGAAATGATACAGGCACCTAGGTTTTAACCCACTTATTCCATAAAAGCTTACCTTCATAATTAACCCCTAGTGAACCCCATTAAGCCTAACAAACCATTCATTGACTTACCTTCAATATTAACCTATAACTCATTTTTTGTTGAATTCCCTTCAATTATTTTGATCTCTATTTTTGTCGAGATTTGAGTTGAATAATTATCTAGCTATGTTCTCCTTTTCAGCTTGTAAAGTTTATAAATATCTAATTTGTTCTTTAAAAAAACACATATGCATATTTTAATTGTAATTCAATGTTTTGCATATTTCCATGTAATTTTTGAGCTCCTGTTCTTAAACAATGTCATCCATAAGAAAAAGGCTTTATTCTAGGAATATGTTTCAGTGATAGAGATTTTTCTAGTTAGATGATTTTTCAGCTCAATCTCGATTCTAACCCTCTTTTTCAGCTTGTGATCACACCCCTAACCAAGCCCACATTACAACGCTTGAAAGACCTTTTGATCGATGTATCATGTCAATACATAGTGGTAGAGATTTGATTTTCCTGCAAGCTTATGGTAATAACTTTTCATGTTGACTAATGAGTGCTTAATTTTTGAACCCTAAACACTTCGAGTGGATAGAGTGAATCTTTAGCGAGGATGTCAACTCTTGTTGATTTTGAGTTCAAGGTAATTACCTAGAAGAAGGGAGGAAACCTATGTTTCTGTGATAAAATTCTCAACTTAGATTGTTTGAAACTTTAATTTTCTTGCGGTTGAATTTTCAATGTATGATTACTTGTGGATTAGTTTGAAACATTATTGATAAGGATTATAAGTTGAGAAGAATGATTTTTAATTGCAAGTTGAGATTTTGCTTGAGGACAAGCAAAGGCTTAAGTGTGGGGGTATTTGATAAACTATAAATTATACATATTTCTATCCCACATTTAGTACATTTATGGATGAATTATTATTGAATTTGTGGAATTTGATGCTCCTAATCCTTTGATTTCATGTTTTATACTTATGAGAGCATAGGATAGTGAAAAGAACAAGAAACGGGCCAAAAATGGAGAAAATGGGCCAAAGTAAGGAAACAACACGGCCTGGAGTTCACCACACGGGCATGTCACACGACTGTGCCACATTAACAGGCTTGAGCACGGCTTAACATCGACTCACACGAGCGTGTCCCTGTCGTAAATAAGTTCAATTTCACGTGGAAAAGGCTACTTAGGGGGCTAAGAAAGACATTCCAAACTCTATATAAAGGAGGCAACTACAAGGGTGTACAGTCTTCCCACCAAGACGGAGAGCTAAAGGCAGGGAATTACTCGAAGGAAAGCTGATTGATCCATCTCAGAAGCCAGGATCTACATCAAGACAAAGGATCTCCCTTCAATCCTTTCAGGAGTTTTGGGTTTTCTTATGTTTTGTTATTTTCTTTATTCTGAGATGTTTCTTTTTATAAACATGAACTAAACCCCCAAATACCTGAGGGGGATGAAACCTGAGATGAATCTTGTTATTGTTATCTGAACTATATAATAAATATTCGATTTGTTCTTAATTGTGTTTCTAATTCTTGAATTGATATTTCCGGGATATTAATTTAAGTCGAATGTGCTTAGGTAGAGGAGCAAAAATCATTGTTTAAGAGTAGATCCAACACAATTAAGCGGAGTTGATCGCAATCCTAGACATAGGACGACGAAAATCTGCCAGATTAGAGTCAAATCTAATATGGGGATCCATAGATAGAGTTAATGCAGGACTAAGGGTTTTAATTAGAAAGAGATTTCAATTAATCAACCTAGGATTAGCTGTTCTTATTCTCGATGGAGATATTAACATAATTTAGGGATCTCTACGATCAAGTCGAATGAAGAAATCATCTAGTTCAGAGTTAGATAACAAGTGAAGTCTAGGTGGATTCTTCCTTAGGTATTGTCTTTATCATTTAGTTTTCCCAAAGTAATTCTCCAATTTACTCTTTTTCGCATCCTTAGTTTATTTTAGAGTTAATTTGTTTACATAAACCCCCTCTTTATTTTTAGGCTAGATAATAGGAAGAAAGTCATTACTAGTACTTTTAGTTCCTTGGATTCGATATTCCGGTCTTGCCATTAACTATACTACTATTCGATAGGTGCACTTGCCTTTTATCATGATAATAGTTAGTTTCTAGATACGATCAATTTTTATTACTTCATCACATCACAATCAAACAAAATCTGAAAAGAATGGATTAATCAAAGAAAGCAAACATAGCTGAAATACAAAATGAATAAAAGGAAAATAGGTGCCCCAAATATCTCAGCATGAGCTTCTCTGCACAAACTTCTTGAGGACCCTTTTTAAGCTCAATATGTGTTTAGGGGATCTAGAGTACAATGTTGATGCCCCTAGATGTAACATCTCATTCTTGTTAATTCGAAGAAAGCGAGACTACCGCATGCCCATTTTTTAATCAAAATTTGAATTGCCCTTTATGGGTTTTCAATTCAAAACCCCTTTTGGTCTCAAGATGTCCTTTACGGGTTTTCGCCTTGGCCTCTCCTTTTTCTTTTTTTTTCTTTCTCTTTTTCTCTCTTTTTTCTCTTTGTTTTAAGTGAAATACTCTTTGATTGAATCTGAATTCACAGGATTAGGCAGGTTCTTGCCGTCCATCTCGGTCAATATCAATGCTCCTCCAGAAAAGGTCTTTTGTACCACATAAGGTCCTTCCCAATTTGGCATCCATTTTCCTTTAAAGTCCTTTTGTATAGGAAGGATCTTCTTCAATATCAAGTCCCCCTCATGGAACTCTCTAGGGTGAACCTTTTTGTTGTAAGCTTGCATCATTCATTTTTTTGGTATATTTGACCATGACGGATAGCTCTTAACCTTTTCTCTTCAATCAGATTCAATTGATCATATCAATATATCCATCTGGCTTTATCTAACTTCAGTTTTGACAAAAACCAGGAGAGAAGAAATCTCGACTTCAATGAGAAAAACCGCCTCCATTCCATAAAACAATGAGAAAGGTGTTGCCCCAGTAGAGATCCTGACAGATGTTCGATAAGCATAGATGGTAATTTCTCATGCCAATCTTTATGAGTCTCAATCACTTTCCCCACGATCTTTCTTTTTTTTGTTTTTTTTTTTTGTTTTTTTGTTACCTCCACTATACCGTTCATTTTAGGGCAATATGGTGTTTGATCTTAAACCGACTGCAAAATTCTGATATCGTGTTGTCGTTCAAATTTAGTACATTATCATATATGATCCTTTCTAGCATTCTCTATCGACAGATGATCTCTTTTTTCTTATTCTTCTTCTTTTTTTTTTTAAGAATTTGATGACTGTCGACTTTATGACATTAGCACATGAAGCAACTTTCACCCACTTAGTGAAGTAATAGACGACCAAAAAGATGAATCGATGCTTGCTAGAAGCGTTTGGCAAGATCGGCCCATTGACATCCATGCCCCACATAGAGAAAATCCATAGACAGGTCATAACATGAAGAGATGGAGGAACACGAATCTTGTCTCCATAAATTTGGCACTTATGGCATTTCTTGGTATAACTAAAGCAATCCCCTTCCATTGTGGACCAATAATACCTGAATCTCATGATTTGCCTGGCCAATGTAAAACCATTAGCATGTGTTCTTTAGACACCCTTATGGACCTCTTGTAAGATTTTCTTAGCCTTAACAGCATCCGCACGTCTTAGTAGCCCAGGCATATCTTGATACGATCATGCGAAAGCATCTTTGAATTCTTGGAATAACTCAATGACGTCTCACTTTGTCTGTGTGGTGATACATCTCCGATCTTCACCTCTTTTTCTTCTCCTAGGCTCACAATGTCCACTGACTCTTTGTAAGGTAGGATCTGGTTTTCATTTTGTTCGATTATCCTCAACAAATCAGAAGATAGGTTACAATGTCTATCATCTTCAAAGTCTTGAGATCCCTTTAAACACATATCTTTCTCAAAAGGAGATTCTGAGTAGCAGCGTCGCTCATATCATTGATATCTAGAGACCTGTTGTAGGCACGAAGGAATATCTAAAGAATAAATGAATCTAAGAATAATTATTTGTGTGGTATGAATATGAATAGAATGAAGGAATAAAAGAACATTTGCTCAGAGTGAGACATAAAAAATGCATTTTTCATTGAAATAAAGATGTTGGACATGAGCCTATTTCACAAAAGGATTTTTATTGCTTCTAGGCTTAAATCAACAAGTGTGTTTTGAACATTACTCTAAATCAACTCTAAAAGTTATAGGAATCTCTTCTGCAATCCAATTGTTTAGAACACTTCCAAGCTTATAAGGGTAAATGCCTGATAAATTTCCTCTTCCAATTCCTTCTTCGGATATAGCATTGATGCTCCAATTTCCAAACATTCCTTCAGGGCCTTTAGTATGTTCAAAGAATTCTAGTTTCTTATTATCCATCAGGCCTTGTACCAAGGCTCTGAATTCATTGCTTTTTGAATCTTGTGACCCTCTTTATCATGGAACTCATAGTAGTTTCTTGCTTCTCTGGGTTTTTTCTCTAAATCCTGTGTGATTAATCCTTCTTCTATCATTTTTTCCAAACCCCTCTCAGTGGGGTTTTCACCTTTGCTATATTCATCTTGATTTTCTTCCCCACATTCTCGATTATCGCGTTTACCCCTTTGTCAAAATGGTTGGGTAATGGATTTTCTGCATTAAATGGACCATCGAATTTCACAATACCCATTTTGATGAGTCTTTCGATTATCTTTTTGAAAGCGGTGTAGTTCTCGATTGAGTGTCCTGTGATTCCCGTGTGGTATTCGCATTAGGCATTCACGTTGTACCATTTGGGGAACGGAGGCTGCATAGGTTTAAGGTAGAAAGGGGATACTACATGTGCATCAAACAAACTTTGGTACAACTCTCTATACGTGATTGGGATGGGTGTGAATCGGAGTTTTTCTGAGTTCGGTCTTGGATTGGATTCTTCCTTTGGAGGGACCTAATGGCTAGTAGTTACCGTCTTTAGCTGGATTATGGTAATTAGCTTTGAATAGCCCTTGTTATACATACTCGCATTATTCACCTAAATTTCCTTCTTCCTAGGGGCATTTAAAGTATTGATTTAGGAGCTCCACTCTCATCTTTTCCATTTGTAATGATTTTCATATTGTTTTGAGAGCTCCACTCTCACCTTTATTTTGTTTTTCTAGATTATCCAGATCAATGACAACAGGATTGATTGGATTATCCCCCAGACTAGAGCCTGAACCCGTCGGGAAGTTCAACGGTACCAAGGTACTAGTTTGATATTAGGGTCTGGTGTTAACGGACACCCTTTGTGGATACGCGTTTGGTTGTGCTTGGGTGTTTGTTAGGGTAAAGCCTGAATGATAAGCAGGGTCCTTATTATCGTCCTCGGAATTGACCATAGGGATCTTTCCTGTTTTTAATCCTCCAGCTAGCAATTGGGTTAACTGGCTTATCATGTTTCTTTGGAATTTTAACATCTAATCCCTCACATCTTGTAGAATTTTGGCCAATTGCTCTTGCATCTGTATTTGCATTTGCTCTAATCTTTTCAACCTTTGGTCCATTGCTTCAGTTTTTCCTCATGTACCGTAACAATATTCCAGGGTAACTACCATGGTTTTAGGGTCTTTTGTGAGTTTTATTGCATATGATACAATGCAATGCTAATGCATGAAATGAATGCAAAAAAGAGGCGTTGATTTTGATTCAATTCTATTAGAACAACTTTTCTAGAAAAAAATTCTTTACATAAAATGGATACATATACGGCCTTGCCCTCATACTCCAAGCGAAGATATTGATTGTAACACCCCTAACCTGTATCTGTCACCGGACTAGGGTTAAGAGGCATTACCAGACAAATTAGAACATTTACAGACATTTTACAAATATTTATACAACATTACCATTTCATAGTCAAACATCATCAATAAGTCCATTTAAAAGGTTTACGAGACCTTAAACATGTATTAGAGAAGGGTCAGGACTAAACCGAGCTCATACAAAATTTTTCTAAAACTTAACATTTTTCAAAGGTACATAGGTCACACACCCGTGTGGGCAAGCCTGTGCCTCACACAGCCTTAGACACGCCCGTGTGTCTAAGCTGTGGCAAAATAGGGCATACATTCTGACTTGCACCACACGGCCGAGGTTACGCCTGTGTGCCATCCCGTGTGCCACCCACGGCCACTAGACACGCCCGTGTGTCTGGGCCATGTCAAACCTGTAGGGTATATTGACTTATTTCGAAAGGGTACCCCAGGGGACACACGACCGTCTACTATGACCATGTGTCACACACGGCCAAGACACACGCCCGTTTCTCTGCCCGTGTGAACAAAAATAGGCCATTTAAAAAGCCAACTTTGCCACCCTTTTTGGGTCCTTCCTACAAGTTTAAAACCAACACACTTCATACTAAATTTTCATTCAATTCTCAACCAAAACATGTACAAATAATACCATATATTCCTCATCCAAATTCATACTCAATTTCCATACTAAATCATGCCAAACTATAAGTCAAATCCATTGATGATCATTATACCTATTCATCACATTCATTCTTAACCAAAACCTTAACAATTTCTTATCCAAGCACATATCGCATTAAAACATACCATTTTCTCATTACATATTTAATACTAAAATAAACCATATTTTCATTCATAACAAGTCATATCACATGGCTATGATATACACATATTAAAACATATCTTATACAATCTAGCTTATACATGCCACATAACCAAAATCTCAAAGCATTTATTTACCGAAACGATAACCGGATAGTGTGATGACGTCTCCAATGACTTCCAACCTGAGCAAATCTCTGAGAATCTATAGACATAGGAAAAATACACGGAGTAAGCTTTGAAAGCTTAGTAAGCCATAAACAAATAAATTACTTCAATAATATTTATAAATTAATATCACTAAGCCGAATTTAAATAAATCTCAACCGCATATACATTCATTGCACTCATAAATTCATATGCCACATTAAAATAACTTCTTTTATCTTATGTATCAATGAATCCATAACCCATGTTTTCAAATTTGAAAATCAACCATTTACTCAATCATATAAATTGAGTTTGCACATAATTATACATAACTAACCAAAACATGTAATGGTTCATTAACCACTTCACATATATCTTATCCATTTGGTTACATTACAATTTCATACATAGAGCACATATTTATATTTCATTTTCTTATAAATCACATATCATCTTTTACACAAATACAACTTTCCATTTTTCAGAACCATGTTTCTTGTTTCATAATTCTCATACTCAAAACATAGGACCACAATTCATGTAACAAACATATATAACACATCAATCATTAGTTTACATTCATATTATTTGATGTCATATATTTCACATATCGTCATTTGAAACATTTTCACCTTTCATTTCTGAATTACATAATCGAAACACACATACTTGAATCATATATGGCAAAACACAATTGCCCTTCTACGTTTCTCATATAATTCATTTAATCATAGTTTAATCACTATTAACCACATCTCATTTTCACATAGGTCATATAACAACTAATCATAATCATACTCACTTTCATTACTCAATTTTATAAACATTGCAACATACCTGAATCGGATGCACATTTATATACTCATTTATTTCTTGGAATGCCCGTTGAACCGTTCATAATCAATAAGGATACTCGAATAGCTTTGGAAACTCATACAATGCTAACGTCCCAGACGTGGTCTTACATGTAATTAAATATTGATGCCATTGTTCTAGATAGGGTCTTACACGAAATCATATACGATGCCAATGTCCCAGACATGGTCTTACACATAATCTTTAATCGATGCCAGAGTCCCAGACACAGTCTTAGACGATACCTCAAATCGATGCCAACGTCCCAAACATGGTCTTACACGAAATCATATATCGATGCCACTATCCTAGATAGGGTCTTACACAAATCACATCTTAGAAGCTCTCAAGTTATGACACCATTATCCTCTACAATTCATAAGGCTCTTTCGAAACTTACAACTACTTAAAAAGTAAACTCATACTCAATCAAGTCATCAAATGTTCAATTCAAGTCGACCACATGTATACCAATACAAATTAATTCGGCAATACCTATAAAACATATGCATATGAATTCTTGAACATTTATTTACTTATGAACTTACCTCGTACGGACACGAATGGACCGGAACAACTATTTAAAAATTTTCTACTTTCCCCAATCTAGATCCAAATTCCGCTTTTGGCCAATCTAATTAATAACAAAATTAACTTATTCAACATTTCATTCAATTTCATCCAAGAATACATAATTTGGGCATTTTTTACTTTAGCCCCTAACATTTTACATTTTCACAATTTAGTCCCTAAACCCAAGTATAGCTGAATTCTTCTTTAGTCCCTAGTAGCCCATTAATTCAATTTATTTCATATTTTAACCCCTAAATTTACAATTTTTTTTTCAATTTAGTCCTTAATATACATTTTTACCAATAATTACTTAATTAAACATATTAATCTAACAACATATTTTTATTTTCCATCATCAAACAACAAAAACCACAAGATATCATCAATGGAAATTATGAATATATCATCAAACTAAAAAAATTGAAGCATGGGTTTACTAGTATTCGAAGCAATGATCTCAAAAACGTAAAAATCAATAAAAACTGAGCAAAATCTACTCACCTATTAGATCATGCAACTGCCGAATATGAAAAGCTTCAATGGCTTCATCTTCTTCTTAAGTTTTGGTGCAAAAAGGATGATAAAATCCACTACCAATTTGTTTTGTTTAATAATAATAACCATAATAAACATTTTATAATGTTAACCTTAATAAACAAATAATAAAATCATGTAATATATGTCCACCACCATCCATGCATTCAATTAATGGCTAAATTTCATTATGAGGACCTCCATTAACAAAGCCATAGCCATTTGAGTCATTTTACTAATAAAACTCATATTTTTTGCTTTACACAATTTAGTCCTTTTTGCCGAATTAACCGTTTAATAGGTAGAATTTCTTTACGAAACTTTCACACGGTAATTCTATCAAGCTGTAAAACATATTAAAATAATAAAATAAATATTTTGACTCAGTTAAGAGGTCCCGAAACCACCTGTTCTGATCAGACTCAAAATTGGGTTGTTACATTGATCCTTTTCTTCATATTCAGATGTTAAGATCAAATCTCGCGAACTTTCCTATGGATGCCTCTACTAGCTCCTTTTTGCTTGATCCTAGTTGTGATCCATTACTCACTCATCCCCGTGAGGCTCGTTAGCTTCTTTAAAAAAAGGTCGTGACGTTGAGGGCTCTCAAATAATCTTTATCGGCTTGAATCCTCAGGCAACAAAGCAAAGTCATGTATTCCTCCGTCAGACTATCACCCTTCTCTCGTTGTGTTTTCTTGAACCATATTCGAACGGCCACATTATCTTCTACTTTATTAAGAAATCCATTTTCCATGACAAGCTCTCTATTTATCAACTGAATGTGAATCAACACTTCTTTTCTATGATGAAAATGCAATGCAATCATAACCAAAACAAAAGAAACATGTCAGTACAAAAAACATAAATGACAAACAGTGCACCTATTTGGGTGACCACTAGGGTTTAGAGTGGTTCTACCTAGGGTGGGCTCTTAAGGCTCGCTACATGCGGTTTGGTTCTAAAGTAAAGGCAGCTGAACTGGCAGATTCGTCGATCCTCACCCATTATAGGCTCATATGGACCGAGTTCAATTCAGGGGAATACATTTCCCTATGGCCATGCTGAGATGAAAATCTAATGAAGACATAGGTACGGATGTATCCCAAAAGCGACCCACTATCCCATGCAGAGGTGAAAACCTCACAAAGGCGTAGTTTCTCACTCCCACTTAAAAGGGTGTAATCGAGCGGTCATGTAATGCAATATACGAAATATATCAAAAGGCTCAGACTAATAAAGCAAACATATTATAACGAAGACCACAAAAATGACGAACGAACTGAACAAAAGGATCGTAAATTTAAATTAAATTTTTAATTTTCAGAAAAAGACAGAAAATAATCAATTTGTGGCTTGACTCTCTTATTTTATCCCCAGCGTAGTCGCCAAGCTGTCGAAACCATTTTTTTTTGAAAAGGTCAACTGTTTATTTAAGAACAAAAAATGGGAGTCGCCACCAATCCTTTTTTATTAGGTGTGATCGGATCACCTCATAATTCGATCATTTTAATAAAAAGTTAAAATTTACTAAAATGATGATTTTTGGTCTACAAAATCTAGAAAATAGGTTCGGGAGTCGATTACATACGAGGAAGGATTAACACCCTCGTAACGCTCAAAATTGGTACCTAGTTGATTAATTAATGTCTTAGTGTCGAAAATCAAAAACTTGAAAATAATTTAAAATATGATCCCTCTTTGTGGTGATGTTATTTTAAAAAAATTGTTTGAAATAAATCAAAATGTGTATTAGAGACCTTCTCATCTCGAGGTATCAAAATGTCACATCTAGTAAGTTAGGACACAACACCTCGGGTCATTAAGAATAAGTTTGCCTTTATTTTTAATTTGAAATCTCATGTATTTTGATTTTAAAAGAATATTTGGTTATTTAGGTTAAACGAGAAAAATTGAAACCCAGTAAGTTAGGGTATGACTCCTCAAATCTCCAAATATGAAACATTGTCTTATTTTGAATTTTTTTTACGTGTTTGGGTAAAAAAATTAATATAATATTTAAAACGATATATATTTATTTTATTTGAATATAGCTAAAATATGAACTCATATTTAATAAACGATGATACAACATGAATAATGACATAAGATGTTTGATAAAATAAAAGATAGCAATAATAAATCATGGTATTAAAAATAATAATAAATGCAATGATATAAATAACAATGATAGGAGTAAAAAAGAAAAAAACAATGATATAAACAAATAAAGAAGACAAGCAAATTAGAAATAATAAAGTAAACAATAAGCGAATAAACAAATAAACTAATAAAAAGTTTTAAAATAAAAAATAAAAAAAACTTGAAAGCAAGCAAATAAATAAATAAAAGAGGGAATTAAAATAAAACAGATAAAGGAAGCTAATAATAATAATAATAATAATAATAATAATAATAATAATCATAATCATAATAAATATAATAATCTAAAATTTGAAAACGTATGAAAAGATGTATATATATATAAAGAAGTAAATAAATAAATAATAAAATAAATAATAATAAGAGTAATAATAATAAAAAACCTATTAGGAAAATAATAATAAGTAAACAAATGAAAAGAGAAAAGATAAATATCAAGTATTAAATTAATTAATTTAGTAATATAATAATATTAACAAGGAAGGGGCTAAATTGAAATCAAAACGGGATTTTGGGCAAAAATCAAGAATGAGAATAGGGTGAAGGATCGATTTACAATGCATGAATAACAAGGAGGGACCAAATGGGAAATAATCCCCGTCCTCCAAAACGTGCCATTTCAAATGAACCCCATTGAAACCGAAATAAAATCCTAAAGCATAAATTAAAATAGAAAATAAACTAGATTGAGAACTTAAAAAAAAAAAAAACAGAAGGATCAAGCCCGCAAATAACCCACTAAAGGTGGAAACAAGCGGACCTTGGCTGGAGTAGGTTGGGTCAGCCCGTTTCACACCAAAATGATGTCATTTAGTGTGAAAGGGCACTAAGCCAAAACGACGCCGTTTTGTATTACTGTTTAAATTAAATTTTTTTCAGATATTTTTCATTTTTCAACATTCTTCTCAAAAAACAAAAAAAGCCTCTCAACTCTCTCTCATTCTCTAGAATCTAGCCACCAGATCAATCATCGGCCACCGTGGCAGCCGCCGATCACCGGCGATGGCGCCGCCTTGCACAGTGGCTGGAGAAAGTAAAGAAATCCCTTTTTCCGCTCTTCGAGTCTCCGGGCCCTTTGAAACGTCAGTTTTCATCATAAACGACAAACCTCAGTCGCCTACGGGGGCGAAATGTGAAAGGTCAGATGATTTCTGCCTCTTTTTTCGTACTTCCTCGTTATTTTCCCCCTTAAAACACCAGTAAAAAGATAGAAAAATAAAACAAGGTAATACAGAAGGAACCACCTTTAGGCTTTCTAGTTTGCGATTTGCTTTTGATTTTTTTTTTTTTGCTTGTATTTGATATCTTTCGTCCAAAAAAATTACATTGATTTGTTCATGGCTTTTATAGTCGAAAAGATACAATATTTTTATGTTCTGCTGCTACTGTTTTTGCTTTTTGCTACTATTGTCTCTGTTTTTTGCTTTCTTCTTTATTTTTGCAGGCTTGCAAGGTCAATGGAGAGGGCTTTCGCCATTTCGGGGCAAGGGGGCAGTCCTTGGGTGGCGTGCGCGCTACGGAGGCACGTGGGTGGTAGCAGGGGGTGCAGCGCATAGTGGATTAAGGTTTTCTGTTTCTGCTGAAAATGTTTTAGGCTATAGGCCTCTTAAGGCCAAAGTTTAATGTAGTTTGGGCTTGTAATGGACTGTTTATTTGGGTTTGTAATTTGATTTGATTTTATTTTTTGTTTTTGGTATTTCTGGTGATTTGGGCCCGAGCGAATTGGGCTTTCTGCATTAAGTAATAAATTTAAATTTTGAATTCTAAAAAATAAAAATTAAATTTTTAAAAATAAAAATGTAAAATTAAATTTCAATAGTTTAAATCTGTCAAAATTCCAGTACTCTTATGAAATGAAATTAAACTTTATAATTTAATTTTGAGAGATTTTGTCCTTACATTTTCTTATTTAAAAATTTTAATCTTGTCTAATTTTGTCATTAAATTTAATGATGTCAAAGGTAAAATTACTTTTTAATACTTAATATTTTCCAGATTTTTGTGAATATGATTCTTACTCATTATAAGTACATAAAATTTTTTTCATATTTATAATAAAAAATAAAAATTTAAAAATTATATTTTTCAAAAACAAAGAATTATGAAAAAAATAAAAATATTTAAAATTAAAAAAATAAAAATGATTTAAAATTATAAGAAATATCCAAAATTTAGAGACAAAAAATCGGGTTACCCGTGAATTGGTATCGACCAATTGAACAAAGCTAAAAAACCGATTGAATTGTCTGTTGAGCTGATTTCAAAATAGTCTGGCTAATTGGTTCCCAGAACAACCTATTTAACCGGTTTAAAGCAAATAAGTTGTTAAAAAAAAAGAAAATATTAAAAATTATAAAATTTTGTTCAATTGCTAGTTCAATTGAATTTTTAGCCTCGGTTCACGGGTCAATCGATTTATAAAAATTTTAAACCTTTTTAGCCCTTAACATTTAGGCTCCGTTTGTTTACCAGTAAAATATTTGCCGAAAAATAATTTCTGGAAAATGATTTACTTTTCTGGAAATGATTTACTTTTCTGGTGTTTGGATGAATCTGTGTAAAATACTTTTTGTTGTTTGGTAGATTTTCTGAAAATATTTCATTAAAGCTGTTTTAAATTAAACGGGCCCTATATTTAAGAATTTATTATCTTTTCATTATTTAATTGAGTTTATTATATATATATATACACTAATAAATTTATATTTTAAATTATTTTTACATATATTGCAATGATTTATTTATAAATAAATAAATCAAATTAAATATATAATAATACTCAATTATTAAGCTAGAATATTTAACATCATAAATTGAAAACAACCAAAGTCAAATAAATTATTTCTAATTGTGTTATAAAAAAATAAAAACAAAGATTGAATAATTATAAATTAGCTTCCAAACCACAATTAATACTAATATTATCCAAATGCATAATTAGTAGTACACCGCATGATAACAACAATATTGTCCAAGTGCATAACTAATATTACACGACATTAAAGTATCAATATCTTCAACCTTGAGAAAATTTTTGAAGCCAAATTTATAGAATACAACAAGGTTTAACTTTCATTTCTCTATTAAACCAAAAGCATAATGTTTAATTGATTAAGGGGTTTTTCTCTATTAAACCAAAAGCATAATGTTTAATTGATTAAGGGGTTTTCTCACAAAATGAAGGGAACAAAACAAAACAAAACAAAACAAAAGTCATGACTATGCTAAACCTCTTTCAAGGCAGCCAAAGTGTCTAAAAGCGTTAGTGAAGTGCTTTGTTTCTTTTCTACAAACTCATGGTTGAGGCTTCCATAAAGCTACGATGTCTTCCACTACTTCCCTTACAATGAGATATATGGAGCTCATTCCAAAGGACTCTAATATTTTAGACTTGTGCATTTTTTCCATCACACTTCCCACTGGGTTTACCAATACAAGCTGAAATGGAAGAAACGAAAACCATATCAACAAAGCGTTAAAACCTTAAGCTAACCAACAATGTAATCTAATTCATTGGGTGACACCTGACAATCATTTACTTGAAGTGATCTTTTCTCCAGTATCTTTCTTAGTTCACATAACATGTCGATGCCACTTGTATCTATTATCGAGACAGCTGAGAAATTTGCATCACTGTTAGCCAAAATACAAGTAAGAAATTCTTGGAAATATATAATTTTTCCACATAATTCATATAACTTACTAGTCATGTCAATAATTATACATTTCAAAGTGCTTTCATGGCTTTAATTAACTTGTTCTTCCTCCTCTTGAACCCATCTTAACATCCTATAACAAAGAAATTTTGTCAGTTAAGTCAAACATTTGCTCAATAAGATGTTGTACTATAATCTGCTAGACTGATAAAACATACCAGATAGTTTATTGACCTGGCAATTGAAAGATTAAAAGAAGACATTAATGGAGTTACCTTTCTTGTAGATAAGTTGAATTTGCAAAGTAGATTGGAGATTTAATGGCCAATATAAGAAATGAAGGGACCCTTTTGCCATGATACCAAGGTTAATGAAACTATCAGCATTGTCACTGTAAAGAAAATTGATATTTGCCATAGAACATGGGGGATCGTGAAAGGATTCATGGCATTAGCTTCAAAAAAGGTCAATGAGTACGCAAAAGATGGCATGAATTGGAAAAATGATAACTGGCCGCAAAATGAAATTGAGAAGAACGGACATCATCAAGGCTCTAACCAGGGATATAAAAGATGGAATTCTACTTTTAGAGGACAATCCTCCTCTGGTGGGAATTCTAACTCTCGTACCTGAAGTTCTTGGGGTGACTGGGACACGAAAGACAACAAGAAGGAAGGTACTACAGAGGTAACTACTTTTCATAGCATTGATGGTTGGGCTGGTTGGGACGAAGCTAAGGATGATGGATATGATAATTTCAATAATAGCGCATCTAATAAAAGATAAATGAATACAAGCTCAAAATCCCACAAAATAGTTCTCATACTAAGCTTGCGATGATGTTAAAACTAAAATCTATCTGACTAATGTATGTTGCTGTTTCAAAAACAAGCCCTTCAAAGTGGCCTATCAAGGTATTGGTTGCTAATTCCATGTAGAGGATAAGCCAATCCCTTTTTCTAGACTACAAAGACAAAAATTATGAGACGAGTGAAAGACTATTCGAAGTGATAAAGGTCATGGTTTCTAATATTTGTAGCTCATGTTCTAGGAAAAATTAAAAAGGTGCATCATTCACAAAAACAACAAGGACAAGAATCAAGCACATTTACAAACAAAACGTGGTACCAGATTACATTTTTATTGCCCTGAATCGATAGAATTACATCATCACAGATAAAAGATACTTGTAATTCACTTCAACTTGTATAACCGAAAGGCATAAAATTTTATGTAAAAAGGTGATTGCATTTAACACTGGTTTTTTTTTATTTTTATTTTTTTGCTTTAATAGCATGACAAAAAACTAAACTTTAGATGGTGAGAAAACTGATAAATATATATATATATATGAAAACAGTCAAACAAAAGCTTCAAAGCACAAAGCTTGAACCTTTCGAAAAAGAACAAAAACCAACAGTTTCCTTTATTTTCTTTCAGTTTCTTAGCAACCAAACAAAAAACTACTATGTTAAATCAAAAACCAAGAGAAAAAGGATGATTGGACACCTAGAGATGAAAACAAAGAAGTAGAAATAGATGAAGAAGAAACAGAGAGTGAAGGAGTAAGAATTTTCACAATGAGAAAGAAGGACAAAAGCAGCAGAGAAGATAAAAGTAACACGGAGTGAATTGCACTATAGTTGAATTTTCTTTCTTCACTTAAAAATTTATTCCCAAACCCACAAAAATATTAAAAATAAAGAAACAAAGAAAGGCATAAAATTTCAGGCATATGAACTGAAAGAAACTTGTATAACCAATTCATTATTCACTTTCAGATAAAACCCACTACTAATTCAGCACAAAGAACAAATGGGTATTCAACAATATAAAAATTATAAATCAAAATTCTAGGGAATTTCCAAAATTATCGGTTAAAATATGAACAAGTAAAGAACAAGAAGAAAAAAAAAAGAGCTTTAAATGAGCACAAAAACGATGCCATACCTTAAGCCAAGACCCTGTGAAGAGGAAGATTTGAGCGAAACGAAACAGCAGCTTTGCCTGAGAAGAGAAGATATGCGACAGACACATCTAAGGAAAAATGGAAGAGATTATAAAAGATGAAGAATGAAAGAAGTAGGAGGAGGAAAGTTACCTGGATGAAGAAGGAGAGGAAAGATGTAGAACGGCACACATGAAGAAGGTAGGAAAGAAGCAAGTGACAATTGGAAAATGTCTTACAGAATAATAATTGGTAAGACATTTTCCCTAAACCCAAAGCCATTTTACCCGTGTTTTGGAAAACAATTTCTAAATGTAAAATGTTTTCAATCAAACAAACACCGTAAAATGAGGAAAACATTTTTCGGAAAATGTTTTCCTGACAAACAAATGGACCCTTGTAGTTTATTGTCATTTAGTTCATACCCTTTAAATTTATCTTTTTTAAATTTTAAAAATTATTAATTTTTCACATTTTAAACATAAAAAACTATAATTATAATATTTAAATAATAAAAATCTTTAAAATTCAAAAATAAAAATAAAAATATTTTTAAAAATTTAAAATTCAATGTTAGCTAAACTAGACTGGACTAGTTCGACCAGGAATCAGCTGAGGTATCGATCCGATGAGAGGTAAAAAACTGGTTGATTCGTGAACTATTAAAAAAAGATTGAATTGAGCTAAAAAAAACTAATTAAATTGGCAGTTGAACCTTTTTTTTATTTTTAATTTTTTAATTTTAATAATTTATTTGCTTTGAACCAATTAGATCTGTTGTTTTGGGAACTAATTGATCAAACCCATTTGAAATCGATTGAATTGATTGTTCAACTGGATTTTTTAGCTTGGTTGAACCAGTTTGCACCAATTTGTGAGTGAATCAATTTTTTACCTCTCACCGAACTGATACCGAAACCAATTCGCAGTCTGACTAGTTTGTTCGATGTAGTTTAGATAACATTGTACTTTGGATTTTATAGTTTTAAAATCATTTTTTTTAATTTTAAAGAGTTTTTATTTTTTCATTATTTTTTATTTAAAAATATAATTTGAATTTTTTATATTTTTATTAAAAATATGAAAAATAAGTCCAAAAAAAGTAAAAAAGGAAATTATGTACTTTTAGAGATTAATGACCAAATTGACAAAAAAAATATAAATGTTGAAGATTAAAAATTTTATTTTATATTTGAAATAATTAACTTTAATAGTAAAATTAATCGAAGAAACCAATATTTTCAAATAAAAAAGTAGATGTGTCAAAATTAAAATATAAGGACATAAATTTTAAAGTTAAAAAGGCACAGAAAGCTTTAGCATATTTAGAGGAATTCCAAATTTATGAAAGTGATTGTATATTTTAACCTTTGGTCTTCCCTTCAACTTCGTTAGAACTTGGCTTTTCAGTGCGGGTATTCTGATAATTTAAACATAAAGGATGGATGGGAATGGATTTTGTCAAAGAAAAGAATAACCTAAATTGGAGATTCATTTGGAATTTGTGACTACTTATGGTTTTAGATGTATATTTATTTTCTTTTTTATCAGAAAAGGAGAATTAAAAATTAACTAACAAATGTGTCGCAATTCATAACTTCCCTTGCCGTCTCAGCACGTATAATGGGTAACATACAGTCTAGTGGCTGATGACATAAAACAAAACAAGTATTGGAAGGTGGGGATCAATAAAACCACTCCCTAATCTATCAAGCATATCAACACAATGGTTACCTGATAGCCGTCATACGTACGAACATTTGAACTGCAAATATCACAGTAAAAATATATAAAATAGAGTAACGGTATCCGCAAATATATGAGTCAAATTGTAAAATAGTTTGTTTACAACGAAACACTTCATAAATATTCCGATGATTGTACCCAAGGGATTGTTGATTAAAGAAAATCACTATTAAAATAATTATAGGAAATAAATACTAATCTAGTTGAGTTACAGATTAGTAGTGTAAATCCAAAACAATAATAAAATTAATTAATTACTTTAGCCTAAACTAAAATCACTGAATAGAATTCAACAAAATCTCGAACAACAGGCAAA
Organism: Gossypium stocksii; assembly: GCA_020496765.1. Classification (NCBI taxonomy): domain Eukaryota; kingdom Viridiplantae; phylum Streptophyta; class Magnoliopsida; order Malvales; family Malvaceae; genus Gossypium; species Gossypium stocksii. Next base: position 24,388,257 of record CM035624.1, read on the forward strand.
AGATTAATTCGTTTCAATGTTCATAACTAACTTCCATATTCGGGTTTTAGTGAATTGGCTAATAATCAACCAATTGTTACCTTTCGGCCTCCAACTAATTAATTAATCGATGAATACTCACCTATCATTCAACATTGCTCTTTAAACCGGGATTATTATGATTTACTCGGTAAACTTATCTCTCGACCTCGTTTTACCAAGATGACTTCTTAGGGTCGTCAATCCTAGGTTTTAAGCATACATAATTTAAGTTAACTACTTCCATGGGGAACCCTCGTTCTTTCTTTAATTACTCCCACATCCGCTCTGTCACATCCCAAAGACCGAGTTAGTAGAATCGGGTTAGTGAATCTAGAGTTAGGTCAAATTCTAAAATTAGGATCATAGTAATTTATTAATTAAATTATTAAAATAATATTCGAGATTAGAAATCTAGGTTAGAAATTAAAATTAGGTGTTCAAGAAATAATTTGGTTAAAATGAGATCGGATTTGAAAATAATTTAGAAAATGTGTTTTAATTGAAAATAAGGATTGATTTGAATAAGGGAAGGAACTGGAGGCGGCAAAAAAGGGCAATTGCCCAATTTTTAAAAATTGGTTGGTTATTTAAACCCCCACCGTCCCCTTCCCTATAATTTTCCCTCTTTATTTAAAATTTTCCCAAACACCAAATTAGAGCTTTTCTCTCAGAATTGATTCATCCTTTTTGATTTTCAGGCTTTCCAAATACAAATTCCTCTTTTAGTTTCAAAGAATATTCAAGTTTTCTTCCTCAATTTCTCTATAATTTTTCACTTGTTTTAGCTCGAATTTGACTCATAACTCATAGTTTTCGTCAAATTGAGGTAACATTCCAACTTTTTATTATTAAACTTAGTATGTTGTTATTTCAATTTTAGTTTTAAATGATTTAATCAAGATCTCAATATATGTAATGATTTTAAACTGATTTTTGGCTTGAAAATGGTAGATCTCGTAATACTAAGCTAAGCTACTATTTTAAAACGATTTCTAACTCATTTTGACCTAATTAAAATGTATTTCATCTTAATTTAAGAAATCTTTAATGAATTTTAATGAATTGGATGTTTTCCCCTTATTAATTTTCATACAAGCTTAAGCTTTCCAAAAAAAATTAGATCTGTGTAATTAGATAAAATTGATGGTTTATATATGTAATTAGACAATATTTAAGATGTATGAAATCTAAATGTAGGCTTAGAAATGAGATTTGGGTGGTTAAACAACTATTTCAGCAAAACTAGCTATTTTTTTGGTATTGTGAATGAGAAGTTTAGATTTGTGATTCTAGAGTGATTGATTGTGCGTGTTGTAGTTTGTAATTTTTTTATTGTGTTTGATGTGTATGCAAAGTGCCAAATCAATTGGGAGCCTCTACAAGCAAGGACAAGGAAAAGGAAAAGCTTACTTGAGCTTTAGCTTTGATTATTAAGGTGAATGATCTGGTGTGCTGCAAGCACGCATAATTCAAAGTGTTAAAGGGAGATTAGGTAGCCTAATTCCCTACCTTAAGTTCCAAGATTAAATGTTTCTACCTATACTTAAGTTAATTTGCAAATGATGTTTCAACGTGGTGAGATATGTATGTGATATGTTAGAGTGATTATATACAATGTGTTTATGTTAGAAAATGACTTGTGATCTACTGGTTTTTATGAACACATGTGAGAATATAGTGTATATGGCTCAATGAGCAATGTGATAGAACTTGAGAGTGCATGATATGTGAATGTCAAAGTGGTATGAACATGAAAAATATGATATGTGATAAATGTGTGCATAAACCAAAAAATACATGTGTGAAATGGATATATTGGCCTTGTGATCTCTTGAAATCATTGGATATAGTTAGCATGTCATAGGATTGTGAGTACTCACCACTTTATGGTGTATTGAGGGTTGGTGTGTTTGGAGGACATGTTTAGTGTGTTTGTAGGTTACATATATTTGGTGTGCTTGAAAGGTATATTTGGTGTGTTGGAGAGTGTTAGCTTTATGGTACTGTAACACCCTATACCTGATCCAGTCGCTGGACCCAAGCTATAGGATACAACAACAGTAAACCTGAACATTTACAATCAATTTATTCAATAGTACTCAATAATCAATAAATACAAACTAATTCCATGTTAAACATGCATTACAATCAAAACCAAATCTTAATTGGGCTTACAAAATCCTTTGAGCAAATTTGGAACCAAATCGGAACCAATTTGAAACATTTACAAATTAATATGTATAAATGCAAAACAAGGGACACACAGTCGTGTGGTAGCCCGTGTGTAGCATAAATGACCTGTTTTAAGAAATTTGCATACCATTCAATCCAAATGACCTATAATGACATTTTGTGCTATTCAAACAAAAACCAAAACATGCATATTCCCAAGTCAAAGGCACCAATCACCTAATCATTATATCAAACAACCAATGTGCCATCATTGCCATCAACAAATCAATAATTCAAATCAAATACCATTCAAACCAATTCTTACACCATTTCATACCACAATACAATTCACATGCATATTACCAATTAAACTTTGTCATTTCTTTAATATTCAAGCATACTAAACTTAGAAAATACCAAATATCCAATATCAAGCCACAACTATAGATTTACATATACAAGGTTATTATACTAAAATAGACTTTAACTAGCTTAAGTTCATTCAGTATATGTACATGCCACAAGTAACCAACTTATCACCAATTGAATTTCACCAACTAAACTATCATGTATGCACCAATTCAACAAACTGACAATGCGTTAAGTTTCAAGCACACATATGCCATCAATTACCAAACCAACCAAAATACCATTAAGGATTTACATCAATACACTTATTTCATAATTCAAATGGCACAAAATATGACCAAATTATCACCAACATGCATATACCAAAGCTTATTTACATGCCATCTATAACCGAGCCAAAATAAACGTACAACTACCAAAAGATTTGACGGATAATGTGATTTCCAAAAGCAATCCAATCGATAGCTTGAATCTGATGATCTACAAAGAAGAAGAACCAAGTAGAGTAAGCTTACATAAAGCTTAGTAAGTCTGTATTAAACTTAAACTTTAACTTACCGTAATTGTTGTAACTAAAACATTTCGAAAATTATTTCATAAACAAGGTCATGAGTTCAATTATTTCCTATACATACCACAAATCTCACAAGGTTAATGAGTTCACATATATGAAACATATAACTTTATCACATTATAAAAATTACGAGTAAACACATTTAAAAATCAATTCAACCATCACCTATTCATTTAATATCTATATCAAATGTATCATTTTATATATAACCATTTCATATATCTATTTTCATATATTCATTTTCACCTGATGAACCAAATGTAATAACGTCGGATACGCGGGAATGATGCTCATACAAGCTATAATTGTAAATGCTCAGAAAAGATGTAAAATGGGCCTTCTCACACGAGCTGTGGGGAATCCGCAACAAATGCAGGACATCAGCCATCGGTAGGACATCCAAGACCAATACCCGAAACGGTAAATAACCCTAATGACATATCATTTGTATCCTAAGCATTCACGAGGTTCATATGGATTATGTTTCATATCTATATCATTTAGTCATATACACATTATTTCATCATAAGAATTCATCCATGTAGTTTCCCATTTTCAAACATAACCTCTAATTTAATTAATATTACAACTTAGTCTATTTCATCCCTTACCATTTAACAAGTAAATGAACTCAATCATAACATATATATAAATAGTTATTATATCATAAAAAAAAAAAACAGCAACTAATTAATTTAACTAATTTACAAACTTACCTAATCACAATAGCTACGAACACTTCAACTACGATTACTCAACGACTTTTCCTTTCCCGAAATTATCAACAAACTGGTTTGTTTCTTGACCTAAATATAATATTTTCATTCAATTAACCAATTCAAATACTTTAAAAATAGTTAAATTGACATATATAACCCTTTATCAGTATTTTACATTTTTACCCTAAACTTTTACCTTTTATTTAATTTAGTCCCTAAACTTGAAACTTTCAAATTTATCACAATTAAACCAAATTCATGCTACTCGAATTCTCTCTTATACATATATAACCCATAATTACTGAAATTTCACAAGAATTCATATAATTTTACTATTTTAACAATTTAATCCTTAAACTTTGAAATCCACTAAAACCACTTTACAAAATAGTCCTATTTAATTATCAAACTTATAAATCTATCATAAAACTTCAAAAACATGACACATTCATCAATGGAATAATTCAAAACAATTAAATTTTTTATAAATTAGCCCCTAAGTTAGATAGATCTCAAAAACATAAAAATTATTAAAAACGAAATAAAAACACTTATCATGGAAAAGAATTTAACCATAGCTGAAGCTTTGCTTCTTCTTTAATGGAGGAATCGGCTTAAGGATAAAGATGATAAAAAATGCCAATATTTTATTTTCTTTTGTTTATTAATTAACTTTTAATTATTATCTTAAAATATAAAATTATCATATTATTATAAAAAGACAAACACAACCGTTCACTATGCTTAATTATGGGTTAAATACCATTTAAATCCCTCAAACTATGGTTTCATAGCTATTTAACTCAAATAAACTAATAACGATTAAATTTTATGATTTTACAATTTAGTCCTATAATACCCCAAACCCGGCCTGGACGTTATGCCCAAATCTGGCGATGTCACATGGTAGTCTGTTTAAAAACTGTAACTTGTGTTGGACAAACCGTAACTTCGCTTAAAACATTTTTCGTTTAGAATTCGTTATTATCTTATGTTAATTCTAAAATCGTGATTCTTATTCAATCGTTAGTTTTCAAAACATTATACGTTGCGGAAGCTTTTTAAAATAGTCTGTGTCCATGTGGGTATTTTGCTAAACCACATGCATTTCTTTTAAAAACCCGTATTTTACCTACCTCTAGGAGATGTAAAACATAAAACAATATAAAACCCAAATTTTAAGCAAAAATCCATAGAGGCCTTCATTACAGTAAAATACCCTAAATAAAACTTTATAAACCTAATTAAATATGAGACAGTATAAAAAGGGGTCATGTGGCCACCGCTGAGTCCTCCGCCACTCCGATTCACCTAAGTCTGAGAAATTACCTATATAGATAAAAAAGAATGGTCAGTTTATGAAAACTCAGTGTGTAATCCCCATATAAACAAGCAGACGAAATGCAATCATAGTCTGGGCCTAAGCCCATTTCAGTAACAATTTCAATTTCAGTTAGGGCCTTAGCACATTACAATACAAACACAGCCATGCATTTGGGCCTTGGCCCATTACTGTATCAATATTCAATACAATAACAGATATATAGTATCAAGTCCTACCCAGCCAGCCTCTACATTCCAACTCCATCCAACCCTACACTCCATGTGGGGATATAAACAACTCACCCATCCCTACACTCCAAAAAGCACCGAATGCGGTACTAGACAGTAGTATGCAGCTGCGCTACCAGTAATTTAGGCTCGAGGCCTTTCAGTACACTTCCTCCAAACAATATAACCCTCAAACCAATGCAATGCAATATATAAAACTGTCATGTTATAACGTGATATCATGCATATAATCTGGCATACAATATCAAATTAGTGGAACATCATTATGCTTAATATCATGCACAAGCATATTAGTCATACAGTCATTTCAGTTACTTAGAGATTCTAGTTAAGCTTACCGACCATACAGTATGTAACAGCCCGAAATAGGGTCTAGTCAGAATAGTGGTTTCGTAACCACAAATTCGAAGTAAAATTTTGAATTTTTGTAAATTTTTGATAAGATTTGATTTATTGATATTTGATATGAAAGTATTGTTTGAAAAATTTTATTGATTAAGTGCCCAATTTTATGTTTGGGACTAAATTGCATTAGTTGCAAAATGTGAGGTATAGAGTATAAGTACCTATTTGGAATGGGGGTTTGAATTAAAGGTCTTTATGTGGCAAATAGACCATCAAATAGTGGCATGGACAAAAAAGGGCATTTCTAGAAACATTTGTTAGTTATGTCATTAAGGGCATTTTTGTCCAATGAAGAAAAAGACAAAATAAGATGATATAAACATCATCTTCTCCATGGAAAAAGAACCCATAGCTGCCGATTTTCATGTCTTCCATGGCCAAGGGTTTCTTTGCTTTCCATACTCATATGTAAGTGCAATTTTGCCCCGTTTTTTATTATTTTTGTATTTTCGAGTTCCTCCAATTTTAAATTTCATGATTCTACCATTATTTTCAAGAGATTTTGGGGTTCAAAAATATACCCATTTGTGTTAAGTGTTTTTGGTTGGTTAATGGTAGAAAATGAAAGCTTAAGATGTTATATGCATGTTTTTGGTAATGAAATTGGATGAAAGCATATAAAAAAGGGTTAATTTGTAAAGGGTACAAATTGTTCTTAAATATGTTAATTATTGGTAAATTGAGTGTCATTGTTGTGAAAATGGGTTAAATAAGCCCATGGAATAAAGAAAATGAGATTTTGAGCCAAGGGACTAATTTGTAAATTAGCGAAAGTTGAGGGGTAAATTTGGAAATTTACCCAAAATGTAAATTATGTCCGAAATTGAATAGATAATTGATAAATGATATTTTGTGTGTTAATTTAGTCCAAAAAAGATGTGACAAAGCCCGAGTAAGGGAAATAGAAGAATCTCGAGAAATTAATTCGTTGGTGATTCAGGTAAGTTGTATGTGAATTCTAGCATATTTTGATAAAATATAATTATTTGTTCATAATCGTGTGATTATATAAATATGTGAATCATGAAACAATCGAAAACCGTATATATATCCGTAAATGTAGAATTAAGGTAAATACCTAAAATTTTGATTAGTTGCTGAATGTACTTCTGAAATTATCCGAATAATTGTTCATTTATGAGTGCGTAATGATAATGATTTTTGAATTGTGAAATGAAAGGAAATTGATGTACTTCTGTATTCGTGGAAAATAGGTATGTTTTGTGAATTTCGATTAATCATTTGATATATCTTTGAAATTGTGATAATGATGAATTATCTGTACGATCCCTATTGAGCAAGTCAGAATAAACATAGATATAAGTGACATTGTCACTAGAGGGTTCTGATTCTGTCTGATATAGTTCCTGGGTGCTGGGTGGTCTAGCATTTGTTGCAGACACCTGTCAGCTTGTGCGAGCAGGCCCGTGGTAACTTCTATTCTGTTTCTAATTGTAGCTTCGGCTACCACTCTGTTAGTAGCTTCGGCTACCCCTCTGTAATGTAGCTTCGGCTACCCCATGGCTCTGCCATGTCTGTGAGGCACTTCAGTGCTAATCTCTGCATATCTGGTTATATTCCGACATTGCTCAATGGGAATAGATTAACCATTCTGTAACGAAGTGTTTTTACAGGTAAAACGAAATAGTTCTGTATATTGAATTTGGTATGGATAAACATACATATGATTGCTATATGAAATGTGCCCAAAGGAGTAAGTTGAAGATGTAGTGATATGAGTTGATATTGGTTATGTTAAAGTAAACGATTCATTAAATTGTTACATTGCTATGAATTTCATATGACTTACTGAGCTATTATGGCTCACTCTGTTCCTTTCTTTCTTCCTCAGTATATCAAGACTGTGGGATGTAGAGCCGAGGCGTTGGAATATGCTTCACACTGTCAAGCTTCATTGGTATATTATGTCTTGATGTGTTTGACTTATGGCATGTATAAAAGATTTATGGATATGTATAGTTAATTTGTAAGCTTATAAGCATTACGTTTCTAATGTGGTATATAGAAGTAAATGTTTGTTTAAGTAAAGTATTATTTAGATTGGTTGTGGATGTGCTTATTTGTGTCTTAGGGAAGCAAAGGCTTGGTAGATAGCCTAACACGGCCTGCAAGGCATGGTACACAGGCGTGTGCCATGGCCGTGTGGGATTTGGCAGAATGCTCCACGGGTATGCGGCACGGGCGTGCCTAGGCCGTGGGCGATACATGGCCTGACCTTACGAGCGTACCACTAGACCGTGCCATCCCTACACCTTGATTTAAATTTTAGTGTACCACACGGGCAGGAGACACGGCCGTGTGTCTCAACCGTGTGGGAGTACACGGCCCCTAAACAACCGTGTGGGGTAACCATGGCCAATTTGATAGATTCAACCACGGTCTTTGGACATGGGCGTATGAAGGCCACACGACCTTAGCACACGTCCGTGTTTTGTGTCACACGGGCGTGTGATGTAGTTTCGAAAGTGAAAAATTTTTTGGGCATTCGATTTGATAGGATTCGAATCCTAATCATTTGTAAAGTCCGTATTATGTCCAAAACTCTCGATCAGGGTTAGAAAGAGCGAATTTGTATGTGATTCTATGAGTGTTTTTGGAGTTAAGTTCTGTGAAGGTCCGTTTAAATCCGATAACGCTCTGTACTCGATTCTGACGACGGTCTCGGGTATAAGGGTGTTACATTTAATTGGTATCAGAGCACGGATTAGTTGATTCTTGGACTAAAGTAGCAAGTGTGGTAGTCTATCTATACATGCCATAAGTATAGTGTGACAGTGTGATATTCTCTGACTCCCATGAATGATTCTATTAGAGTTATGATGATGTTTCTAACTGATCTGTTGTTGATTTAACTGAAATGTCATTGAAATGGCTATATGTGTTTGTGATATGTCTGATTCTGGAAAGACATAAAATGATGTGTAAGAAATTGCATAAAGTGAATTGTGCCAGTGTGATGGTATTGTGATAATATTACGTGTATTAAGTTACATGTGTAAATGAATGTAAGAGTCCCCTTCGAGGCTTAACGACCTCACCCCCTTATCAATGATATTTTGATAATAAGGTTCTTGTGTAATGAAATTTGATTGAGTTTCTATGAGAGAGACTAAAGTGTATTATGGTAGATAAATGATTCCGTAAATAAAATTCGGAGTGGTTTAGTAATAAGTTGAGGTTAGAAAGTATGGTAATATGTTCTGAGAGATTTTTTTTTGATTGAAAATTTGTTAATTGTTACTGATAAAGGAAGAAAGACTGGTTTTGGTAAATTAATTTAATTGGATCTGATGTTTGAGCATGTGTCTACTGGGAAATTTTCTAGAGCAGTTTCCGTTAATAAATGAAATTTGAAATAGTATGAGAATTCATGATGACAAGTGAATTGAAAGGATGTTTGAATTGAATATCTATAGTGGAATAGAGTATGTTAGTCTTTATTGGATGTTCTACATTTCCTATTCACAGAAATACATATGTGATTGTTCCTTCTCTGATGAAATTGTTATAGATTGAGAATGTTATCTGACTCTCTTGTTTAATAAAGATATGGTCATTCTAATTTGTTTACAATTAGTATAATTGTATTATTTCTTTGGGGTTTTATCGTACTGTGATTGGAATGAGTCTGAGAGAAAAAAATTCTATGAGATTATTCTCTATTTCTGTTGATGGTATTCGATGGTAAAGAAAGGTTGGAGAATGTATTAAGAATAGGAAATCCGAAATGAATTGACTATCTATGATAGAGTGTAATATGTGCATTTGTCTATGAATTGAATTTGAAACTTTACTAATCTCACCTCTTATCAGTAAAATGTTACGATGAAGTCTGTGAGATTTGAATAGATTAAGTTTATGATTAAGGGATTTTAGAAACCTGAAATTAGAAGATTGAGTGAAGTGGTGATAGTTAGATAATTATTGTAACTCCTCTTGGACATTTTATGTGTACGTTATCTTCAGAGATATATATATGTGATCTGTTTGGGTTATGTCTGATATGGTTTCATCTCTTCCTGATATTCTATTCTATTGTACGAATATGAAAATCAACGGAAAAGTCTGTAAGTTGTTAATAATCTGTTTCTTCTAAGTTGGTGTTCTGTTAAATATATGTGAAGGTTATATTACTTTTGTTACTAAGAAATTCAGTGTTCAGGAGTGACACTGTTCTTTCTGGATCTTATGTGGGATATTATCGGAATAGATATCATTCTATATGGGTCGTGATCCTCTGATATTTAGTGTAACTTCAGACGTCGAAACTTTGTTATGTTGATTTTCTTATGATACCATGTGGATGTTTGCAATAGACCTCTATTTGACAGGATAACTATGTCTATGATGATTATAAATTTTGGTTCAAAGGATAAGAGTATAGTGGTACCTTCATCTGAGCTACAGAAGTTGTATTTCTGCATTGATTTCTGTTTGAATTATAATTAACTTTCTTCTGTGTTCAAATGCTTTATAAAAAAATCGAGATATTGTTTATTACTACGGTTAAGACATTAGTACGATTATGATTCTATTATTCCCAATTTAGTGGTTGTGATTTCTGTAAAATGATAAGTCTGGGTTACCTTATAACGAGAAGAAACGGTATCTGTAAAAAGGACTGATTCGAAATGTAGTCTAATTTGATGTGATTCAATTGAAAGGATATTTGAATTTCATATGATGAAATTTATCCATTGTACTGGGGAGATAAATTCTTAATTGTATACGTATGAACTGAAGAGTCAGTGTTATTGAAGTTTTGACACAGTAGTACTTCTATCAGAACAATCCTGTCTAAGAAATGTTGTGGTAATCTAAGTTTGTCAGACTATTAAAGTTTTCTTTTGCACAAAGATACTTTTAAACGAAGTGTTAGTTCTGGTTCAGTCTGAGTTGAGTAAAGGATTTGTGAATTCCAATTATGTAACATTGTTTAGTTTGAAGTGTGTTCTGATGAAAGAGATTTTAGAAAAATTTGGTAATTCTGTGTAATTAGAACTGTATGCAAGGAGTTTTAAATGCTTATTGTTCGCAAAACGAACTTGGTATGATTCTGATTTTGGTTTTGAGATTTGAGTAAATGTTATGATCGACTGCAGTTCAGAGATAGGTTTTATATTCTGAGAAGTTCATAATTAATTTGTATGATTTTGATTGAAGCTCACAGTAATAGATTTTCTATACATCTGGGAAACATGAAAGGAAAAATTTCTAATTTTAGTATGAAATGTTTGATCTATCAACGAATTTAGACTAAATATCAAGTGTCATCTGATTTGTTACAACCGATCACGATTTTTGAATGAAAGTTGAATTGAGTAATTATGGATTTTATTTTAGGTTGCCTTTATTTCCGAGAAAGAAAGATTCGACATGAATTGAAGTGATAGATTGATGAGATCAGTCCATAATATTCTGATATGATCTGATTTCATACTCCATAATTAGTCAAGCTTTACATTTCTGATACTAAGGTTGCACGGAGTATCATTGTCAGTTGTGTTTGCTAGAAATCGGGGATTTACTTTGCGATTCTAAAAGAAGACTTTAAGATTATTGATTATGGTTTTCTTCTGGTATTCTCTGAAGCATTATTTTACCGTGAGGAATTATATTCTTGGAATTCTGTATTCTAGTTTTCTTATTAATCTTTTTATGTGAATTCTGGAATGTTGTTATTATGATCTATTTCTGAAGTATTTTCTTCTTTAATCTGAAACGACTACATTCGCTATGATTATGTGTTTGGAGCTCTCTGATTCTTATGAAAAGTATACGATAGAAGTTCAAGCTTGAATTGTACAGTGATCTTTTCTCTCTTATATGGATCTGATAATTCCGAGTATGTAGTGGGAACTTAGTGTACTTTCCGACTTAGATTGAATAGTACTAAAAGTCACAGAAGAGACTTAATGTATGAGATAGAGTGGTCAGATCGGGATACTGAAAGGTTCTATGTAGTTATGGACTGATTCTATTGAAAGAAAGTCTGAGTTTAGTTGCATTAAATGCTAAAACAAGGTTCTTTTGATGAAACTGAGTAATATGGATGTGCATCGGAATGTGATAGCCAAAATAAGTGAGAGCGACTATTATTTGATGTTGAAATTTTAAAAGTATAAGATTTCTGTTAATGTTATTATTGTTCTGATCTGAGATATGTGCCAAGCTAAGTTAAAATTTATGCAGAGATTTTATCTACGTTTTAGTTGTGAAATGTTGTCTGATATATGTGTTGTCCGTTTGAGATACGTGTTTAGATATATGTTCGGATGTGCAGGTATATGGACTGAGTATAAAAAGGATTGTGTATGCTATATCACGCTCTGACTCAGTACTTAAATGACAAGTTAATATCTGATAAAGTTAGAAATTTATTCTATTTGGAATGAGAATAGTCAGTGGTATTATGAGAATGATTATGAGACAGAACTTCTGTCCAAATTAAATCTGGAAATTGTTTGCTTCTGATAAGATTTTCGGGGACGAAAATCCCTGAAGGGGGGAGAGTTGTAACAGCCCGAAATAGGGTCTAGCCAGAATAGTGGTTTCGTAACCACAAATCTGAAGTAAAATTTTGAATTTTTGTAAATTTTTGATAAGATTTGAATTATTGATATTTGATGTGAAAGTATTGTTTGAAAAATTTTATTGATTAAGTGCCCAATTTTATGTTTGGGACTAAATTGCATTAGTTGCAAAATGTGAGGTATAAAGTATAAATACCTATTTGGAATGGGGGTTTGAATTAAAGGTCTTTATGTGGCAAATAGACCATCAAATAGTGGCATGGACAAAAAAGGGCATTTCTAGAAACATTTGTTAGTTATGTCATTAAGGGCATTTTTGTCCAATGAAGAAAAAGACAAAATAAGATGATATAAACATCATTTTCTCCATGGAAAAAGAACCCATAGCTGCCGATTTTCATGTCTTCCATGGCCAAGGGTTTCTTTGCTTTCCATACTCATATGTAAGTGCAATTTTGCCCCGTTTTTGATTATTTTTGTATTTTCGAGTTCCTCCAATTTTAAATTTCATGATTCTACCATTATTTTCAAGAGATTTTGGGGTTCAAAAATATACCTATTTGTGTTAAGTGTTTTTGGTTGGTTAATGGTAGAAAATGAAAGCTTAAGATGTTATATGCATGTTTTTGGTAATGAAATTGGATGAAAGCATATAAAAAAGGGGTTAATTTGTAAAGGGTACAAATTGTTCTTAAATATGTTAATTATTGGTAAATTGAGTGTCATTGTTGTGAAAATGGGTTAAATAAGCCCATGGAATAAAGAAAATGAGATTTTGAGCCAAGGGACTAATTTGTAAATTAGTGAAAGTTGAGGGGTAAATTTGGAAATTTACCCAAAATGTGAATTATGTCCGAAATTGAATAGATAATTGATAAATGATATTTTGTGTGTTAATTTAGTCCAAAAAAGATGTGACAAAGCCCGAGTAAGGGAAATAGAAGAATCTCGAGAAATTAATTCGTTGGTGATTCAGGTAAGTTGTATATGAATTCTAGCATATTTTGATAAAATATAATTATTTGTTCATAATCTTGTGATTATATAAATATGTGAATGATGAAACAATCGGAAACCGTATATATATCCGTAAATGTGGAATTAAGGTAAATACCTAAAATTTTGATTAGTTGCTGGATGTACTTCTGAAATTATCCGAATAATTGTTCGTTTATGAGTGCGTAATGATAATGATTTTTGAATTGTGAATGAAAGGAAATTGATGTACTTCCGTATTTGTGGAAAATAGGTATGTTCTGTGAATTTCGATTAATCATTTGATATATCTCTGAAATTGTGATAATGATGAATTATCTGTACGATCCCTATTGAGCAAGTCAGAATAAACATAGATATAAGTGACATTGTCACTAGAGGGTTCTAATTCTATCTGATATAGTTCCTGGGTGCTGGGTGGTCTAGCATGTTTTTAGACACCTGTCAGCTTGTGCGAGCAGGCCCGTGGTAACTTCTATTCTGTTTCTGATTGTAGCTTCGGCTACCACTCTGTTAGTAGCTTTGGCTACTACTCTGTTAGTAGCTTCGGCTACCCCTCTGTAATGTAGATTCGGCGACCCCATGGCTCTGCCATGTCTATGAGGCACTTCAGTGCTAATATCTGCATATCTGGTTATATTTCGACATTGCTCAATGGGATTAGATTAACCGTTCTGTAACAAAGTGTTTTTGCAGGTAAAACGAAATAGTTCTGTACATTGAATTTGGTATGGATAAACATGCATATGATTGCTATATGAAATGTGCCCAAAGGAGTAAGTTGAAGATGTAGTGATATGAGTTGATATTGGCTATGTTAAAGTAAACGATTCATTGAATTGTTACATTGCTATGAATTTCATATGACTTACTGAACTATTATGGCTCACTCTGTTCCTTTCTTTCTTCCTCAGTATATCAAGACTGTGGGATGTAGAGCCGAGGCGTTGGAATATGCTTCACACTGTCAAGCTTCATCGGTATATTATGTCTTGATGTGTTTGGCTTATGGCATGTATAAAAGATTTATGGATATGTATAGTTAATTTGTAAGCTTATAAGCATTACGTTTCTAATGTGGTATATAGAAGTAAATGTTTGTTTAAGTAAAGTATTATTTGGATTGGTTGTGGATGTGCTTATTTGTGTCTTAGGGAAGCAAAGGCTTGGTAGATAGCCTAACACGGCCTGCATGGCATGGTACACGGGCGTGTGCCATGGCCGTGTGGGATTTGGCAGAATGCTCCAAGGGTATGCGGCACGGGCGTGCCTAGGCCGTGGGCGATACACGGCCTGACCTTACGGGCGTGCCACTAGACCGTGCCTTCCCTGCACCTTGATTTAAATTTTAGTGTACCACACGGGTAGGAGACACGGCCGTGTGTCTCAACCGTGTGGGAGTACACGGCCCCCAAACGACCGTGTGGGGTGAACGTGGCCAATTTGACAGATTTGACCACGGTCTCTGGACATGGGAGTGTGAAGGCCACACGGCCTTAGCACACAGTCGTGTTTTGTGTCACACGGGCTTGTGACGTAGTTTCGGAACTGAAAAATTTTTCGGGCGTTCGATTTGATAGGATTCGAATCCTAATCATCTGTAAAGTCCGTATTATGTCCAAAACTCTCAATCAGGGTCAGAAAGAGCGAATTTGTATGTGATTCTGTAACTGTTTTTGGAGTTAAGTTCTGTGAAGGTCCGTTTAAATCTAGTAACGCTCTGTACTCGATTCCGGCGACGGTTTCGGGTATAAGGGTGTTACACAATAGGTCCACAGTCGACTCGGGTGAGCTGTGCAACCTTAGCAATCAAATAGTGAAAATGGGCCCACAAGCCCATGATGTTTGCCCATGTGGGCCCACACGGCTATGTGGCCTACACGGCCCAAAATAGCCTTAGCCCTGTGGTTCACACGGCCTGGCCCAATAATCCCACATGCCCGTGTAGTTCACCCGTGTGGGCCCACACGGCACAATTTAGCCCGGCCCGTGTATCGTACACGACCAACCACACGGGCGGCCACACACACGTGTGGCATCGATAGCCTCACTTTTCAACTTTTTTCCGATTCTCGTTTATAGTGTTATGGTTACACACTTGGTCTGCTTCTATTGCTAAACCAACCACGAGCACTTCAAGACCTCAAACGAAAAACATAATGGCGATTCCCTATTGCCAAAATGTCAATCAACAGCCCACTGCTCTTCAATCGAATCCTAGCCATAAATCAACCTTTAGTAAACCATTAATTGACTAACCAAAAAGTAGACGCACCTCACTTACCGAATGCGCAAAAACATGGAATGGGAAACGACTATTGAAAGAGAAAAAAATATAGAGGCCAAAGGAACAATAATTCGGTTGCAACCAAGCAGGAAACAGAAGTAACCTTCCAATTAGTCACTTTTAATCAAAGCAATAAGAACAAACAATTTCCAGAAACTATAGACAACCTTACCTTCGACGAACAACAATGGATTTGCAATTAAACGACACCACCTGGAATTTCTACAGTCGCCTAAAGGTATCCTAACCAGAAATAGAACTCCTATTGGACAAAGAACAACAATAGGATGGAAGCATAATAGCAAAACTTACCGTCACTGCTCAAAGATATTGAAGAAACAAGTCGCGACCACAAGAAGAAGGTTAGGAAACGAAAGAAATTTGTAGCAACAGGAAAAGAGGGAATCGACAAAACCAAGAGAATAAAATAAGAGACAAAGATGGAGAGGGAAAACTAAAGGAAACTTTCGGCAGGAGAGAAAGAACAAAAAAATTCAGCTTCAGCAAAACTAGGGAAGGAAAAACTGAAATTTGAAAAAAAAAGAATCTAATCCTATCACAATCCCTTAATTTCTCTTATTTTTACTCCTCAAATCTCTCCACATAACTCCCCACTCAATCCAAACACCCCCAAAACCATCCACAACCTCCCACACATCTCAAACACTTAGTATTTTACCACATTCCAAACTCCTTCACAGCACAAGTACAAAAAAATCCACCTTGCACGTACATGGATTCAAACTCAAAACCCCCAGCACACTGACACTCCACTTAACCAGCAGACCAACAGGCCTATTTTGACATATTTTACCAACATATATTTATAAGCTTACTGATTAGAGATAGGGGTTTATTCATTTAAAAACAAAAATTTGCCCAAGCTAATGCTTGAACTTAGGACCTCTCAGACACTTCTCGGAATACTTAACCACTGAAGTAGACATACAATTGTGTCACAAAAATATGAAAATAAATATATAAGAGATTTTTAGGGCGTTACAAGTCTTTTGTTCTTAATTAACTATCCAAACACCAAAATTTCTGGACCAAATTTAATAAAAATATTTACGGTCTCGGTTTACCGAAATGAGGTCCTGATACCTCATTTTTTGAAACCAGTTGACTTTAGGGACAACCCACTTGTACTTAACTATTCATTCAATTAAAAAAACTTATCATATAAAAATTCAATGTTATATTATATTTGACTCGTAAATATTAAATAATAGTATTTATAAGCTCACTCATTGGATTTGTGGTCTTGAAACTACTATTTCTGATGCCACTAAAAATGGGCTATTACAGCTACACTTTAGACTCCTTGAGTCATTTGTGTGATGGAGATTCGTGTATCTAGTGTGTTGTATTATCATACATATTTCATAATCGCAAGATGCCAATATATCAACTTGAATTAATGATTGATGATGTTATGTGTTATCAAGCTTAGTATGCTTTCTATTAACTTTTGATGTTGTGGATTATTGGGGCATATTTGAGCACTCACTGAGCTTGAAAAAGCTCACACTCTCTTATGTATATTTTGCAGAAAAATAGCTTGAGTGAAGGAGAGAAGTAGGCAAGCTTGTGATCCCAAGCAAGACAACACTCTTTTAAGTATGTGTTGTGTTTTCTACTCCAATAAGGAAGCCAATGTGGGATAATTTAAGAGGGATATACTTTAGTTTTTGTTTTGGCTTGTAAATGGACATTCTATGGGCTATTTAAGGACTTTGCATTTGGTTTTTGGATTTTGAATTGCTTTGGATTAATGCATGAACATTGATAGATGAATGGTTAGGTTGTATAATAACTAGTATGCATGTGCTTAGGTGAAATGTTGGTAGAATTGTTTGAGTGACTTGTTGAATGCTTGGACAAATGCAAATTGACCAAAGAGTAAGGTATGGACCCATAATGCACTTAGAATTTCCTTATATGCAAATTTGGTATGTTGAGTAAATTAAATTAGAATATTAGGAATGTATGCCAGCTTAGCTACTTGGACAAAATGTTTAAACATGTTAATGTATGTTTTAATATAAATGAACATGTTTTGTAACACCCCTATCCCGTAACCGTCACAGGAATAGATAAGGGGCATTACCAGAAAATCTTAGAATGGATCGGAATAGAACAGAGCATGCATTCAAAACTTCATAAACAATGACATTGTATCATATGATTACACATTATCATTATACAAAACCCATACTCAAAAAACAAAATAGAGTCCCCTATACATGCCTTAAACCTTAATGATATACAATCTTTCTCAACTCACATGATAGCTCGATAATGTGATGATATCTCCGGCCCTTCCAACTTGAGCGAATGTACAGACCCATAAGAAATGGGAAAAGAGAACCTGGAGTAAGCTTCAAAGCTTAGTAAGTTTTAAGCAATGCAAACAATTAATTTATTTATATATCCATTATTCAAATTCTCAAGTAACCATTCCTAGGTAATTGCCATTTGGCCGAGTATCCACTAACACATGATGCACATTTAGCAAATTCACTTCACTTGAATCTGAACTTATGTAACATAAGAAAACAATAAGCAACTCATTAACAAGTTTTATCAATGTTTGCAACAAAATCACAAATTCACTACAAGCTATCTTCCTGAGCAACAGTCACTAAATTATTTATAAATGGAGATACGAAATTCCAAATCAAGTGTCATTAATGTTACCTGAAAATACACTCATATATCTTCCATCCATAAAATTTTTAGAATTTTTTGTTGGGCCAATCAATACCAGATTTTTCTTAAAGCTTCCCCTATTTCACTGTTTGACTATTCTGACCATTTTTTACTATGAATCAGATTTCTCATTGTACAGAATTCAAAATATGTTTTCATTTATTTCATTTGAAACTAGACTCATTAAGGAGTCTAAGTATATAAATTTTATCTTATAATCATCATTGTACAATTTACAATGAATTTCTAAATACAAAACAGGGGATCTCAAAGTCATTTTGACTCTATCCCACGCTACTTCAAATATCTCATTATCGACAATTCTTCTGCTTACATGGTTTCTTTTATAAGAAACTAGACTCATTAAGCTTTAATTACATAATTTATTTAGCCTCTAACTCAATTCCCACCATTTATGGTGATTTTCGAAATGCACGTTACTGCTGCTGTCCCAAGCAAATTTATTACAATTTTAGTCTTCCACATATTCTTTGCATTCATATTATTTAACATGTATATCACCAATCAATTTCATATAACTTTTCACCATAACTGAATACACACATATACATATGGCATTTTCACATATCCTTCTCATTTCACAATCATGATTCGACTCCGATCAATCTAACATATAACAGTATATAACACATACTTGAATTAGAACTCATATGGCATAGGCAAACCAATTACTTTCACATATCTTCACACGTTGACCGATTATATCTTGACCATTTATGTAGTCATAATACTCATTCACATATGAGTTCCAAAATACACTTATCATTTCATCCAATTCAACTTACATACTAATACGCGATACATACCTGGCCAACTTAATGTTTTGCCATATTCAATTGTGGTCTTATTACGAAGTCATAGTCTTAAACTTTGCTCGAATCACTGGCATTAAGCCTGCTAGGTTTTTAAACCCGAATTCAATCACCGACTCGAAACCTGCGGGACTTTAAGCCCAAACATATCACCAGCACGAAGCCTGCGAGACTTTAAGCCCGGATATAATACCAGCACGAAGCCTGCGGGACTTTAAGCCCGGATATATTACCAGCATGAAGCCTGCGGGACTTTAAGCCCGGATATATTACCAGCACGAAGCCTGCGAGACTTTAAGCCCGGATATATTACCAGCACGAAGCCTGCGGGACTTTAAGCCCGGATATAATACCAGCACAAAGCTTGCGGGACTTTAAGCCCGGATATAATACCAGCACGAAGCCTACGGGACTTTAAGCCCCGATATATTACCAGTACGAAGCCTACGGGACTTTAAGCCAAGATATAATACCAGCACGAAGCCTGTGGGACTTTAAGCCCGGATATATTACCAGCACAAAGCCTGCGGGACTTTAAGCCCGGATATAATACCAGCACGAAGCCTGCGAGACTTTAAGCCCGGATATATTACCAGCACGAAGCCTGCGGGACTTTAAGCCTGGATATATTACCTCATATACTTTTAGTATTCTCGTTACATAAACACATTAACAAGGTGATGCCTTCATTTGAACCTATTCGTAAATCACATAATTTGCTTTCATTCTGTATTAACCATAGGGCCTCACTATGTACATCTATATATAACTTGCACACATTTAACATTAGCCATTTTGGCTTCATCACATATACATATCTCATACATATTTCGCATTAGCCATTCGACTTTACCACATATACATATCTCATACATATTTCACATTAGCCATTTGGCTTTAGCACATATACATATCTCATACATATTTCACATTAGCCATTTGGCTTTACCACATATATAACTTTCACACAATTCACATTGATCATTCGACATATCAATATAGTAAATTTCATTTCACAAGAGCCATTCGGCCATATTACATTTACATATAAATACCATTTCAATTTCATCTTCATTTCATAGTAGCCATTAGCAATGTCACGTATATATACTCAACTTATCTAAAATCCATAATAGCCATTCGGCTATATACATTTAAACACAATAAAGTCATGATTCTTTTAATATGTACTTAGCATATCATACTCAATCATATCAATAGTCCCACGCACTTTATAACATTAAACCACAATTTATTTCATAAAACATTCAGAAATTTTATCACATAAGTTATTGAAATACCATTTTCATATATTGATTCCAAGTACCTTCGGCTATCACATTTAGCCATTTCTAAAAATAATACACATTCTATTTACTCATGTTCTTTAAAATTTCATAGGTCATTTACACATACTAGTCACATAAACTCATCTTTCCCATTTATAGATTTATTTAATCTATAATTGTATATATAATCGAACTTAATACTTAAGAACTTACCTCGGGAGTTTTCGATGACTATATATCTACGGCTATTCGTTAACTTTTGCCTTCCCTTTATCCGACTTTGGTGCTCTTAGCTCTTGAGCTGAAGTAAACAAATTAACTAATTTAATTTCTTATCAACATTTCAACTTATAATATACACAACAAAATAACTAACACATGTATAAACCATAATCACATAGAGTAAATCTTACGGCTAGCCTTATAATAGTATGTAAACGAATGAAATTATAAGCTTCATTTTATTACAAAACCGAACATCATCATCTAGATTTTTGAATTCCTTTAGCACATTAACAAACCAAAAACCGGATATTCTATTTACTATTATAAGACCTTTTTACCTTTCATTATCAATAACTAAATCAAATGTCACATAATAACTCACACCAAGTCAATGCTACACAATTCAGCCCTACCCTCAAACACAAATAATATTTATAATTTTCTGAAAACAAATAGGCCGAATACTTTCCCAACAAAACCAAATTCATTTCAATTCAAATACACGAGTACTCAAATAACAAATAAACTTGCCCTTGGTACTTTTAAACCAAAATTAAATCTCTTAACAAAAATATGTACCATTATACGCAAAACACCACACCTTCATAAACTAAGCAAAGCCGAATGTGGATACTCATTTATAAACACAAGAACTTAGTTTCATTAGCTCATGAATGTATGACTACCATTTCTAAATTAAATCATCAAAAATAAAAAGCTTCAAAGCTTCCACCCTTAAGCATATTCTAACCATGACCGAATGCTTAATGCATCAAAGACTAAAAAATTTCATTCATGGGCTATGGAGGGAACCTCAATTCTAACTTACTCTTACGATTTCAAAAGAAAATAAAAAGAATTACATGCCTAATTCAAAGCTTAAAATGATCGAATACTTGGGGATGTTTTTCTTCCTCTAGCTACGGTCATGGAGGAAAAAGAAATGAACTAAAACCTTGTTTTCTCCTCCCACTCACTCTTTAATTATTATCATTATATTTTATGCACATATTATGCATATATCCACAAAAGTATAAAATAAAAACAAACAAAATAACACCATGACATAGGTTGGCCGGCTATTAGCATTAAAAGTGGTAAATTGACATACAAATCCTTGTGATTTTTAAACCATATACTATTAGGCCATTTCATAAATACCTAACACCTTTTTAAAGTTCTCCCACAAGTCCTATTAATTAATTTAACAACAAATGGAAAAAATCAAAGCATCAAAACTTCATATATGCATTTTCACATATATTAGGCACGAAATTTAACATTTAATTATTTTTACGACTCGATTTAGTGGTCCCGAAACCACTTCCCGACTAGGGTCGAATTAGGGCTGTCACAACTCTCCCTCCTTAGGGATTTTCGTCCCCGAAAATCTTATCAGAAGAAATAGTTTTTGAAAACATTTTCACAAAATTCTCGGAATCACAAATTTCTATTCTTCACATATATCTCTTTTTACCAATAATCCGGAACTTCTGTCTACACTAACAGATCACATTATAGATACTTCAGTCACTTCATCAAATAAAACATTGTACTTGCAAAACCCATCATACCGATCTTTTCTTGTTAGAAGATAAATCATAATTCAATAATATTTCTCTTTCAGAAGATAATAAAAACCTGATTCGATTTTGGGTAGCAATTCTATCTCATAACCATTTCTACAATATTGCTGATTGCTTTCGCTCCATATCCACTTAATTTTTAACTTTGTCAGATAGCAACTTGTCATCTGAATATAGATCTGAAATATGCTACAACACACAATCACTTATACACCTGATCCAAATACCTGTATAATCTATTACAACTCAGATAAACAAACATTTCACAGTCAGAGCTCATATAAAAAATCTTTTGCATAACCTTTAACCCATCTGTCTACTTAATCTATATCAGAACAATAATAACATTAACAGAAATCTTATATGTCCAGACTTCCATAATCGAATAACTGTTACTCTGAACTCATTTTGAACCATCACATCTCAATATACTTTTATTCCTTGGATCAAGAAACATTCAAATTTTTCCCCTCGAATACTCGAAATTGTCAAATATGCAACACTAACACAACCACAATCATCTCTAATCATCAGCCAAACAGTTCTTTTATAATAACTTTAACATTGTCTCTAAATCTGTGACTAATTCAAACATACATATAACCCAAGTTAAACAACACCACTGAATCAGTCTTGTCTAACAGATAATAACTTTTCAAGACCACTTTTCTTCGTACATGTCGTAACATCTCACACATACATTCTATCAGGTCTCTTCAGATAATTAATCACGAATCATTATCATTGCATAATTCGAAAGAACACAACACTCGCTCTTTAACTCACTGATCCTCAAAGGGAGTTTCATATTCGAATACACAGATAACTTTATCACTCATCATCATAGTATTACTCACATTGATTCAACATTTCAAATTTTCCATCTGGTTACAACTATATTTTCACATATCTCAGTAATACATGCACTTTATTCCATGTAAATATTAGCAAAACATAAGTGAAATTATCACGATTCAAACTTTCATTTTTCATTACTCAAATTACCAATAATGTCTTATCAAGTTTCCACATTTAATCTTGATCACTTGTTAATATTTATCAAATTGGAAAACGTCTCACGGTTTTGAGTACATCGCTTACTTGATGCCATAGTCCAACTATGGTCTTATACTAGCTCTGCTCTGCCCATGTTGATGCCTATCCCCGATAGGTCTTACACTAGCTCATCTGTCTCATGTATTGCCATGGTCCAACCATGGTCTTTTCCGTCAATTCATTAGTGAACGATTGTACTCATTCGCTGCATTCCACCCAATTTGATCTTTCATTCTATTTACTTTATACAATCTCATACACATTTTTACACTACTGCACACATATCATAAACTTCTTATCATACTTTTCCAATTTAGTCATATCGCAAACATATTACTATCAGTTCAATAGCATTTTCAGATCAATCAATAATAGCTCGGTTGGAACACACCATTACCTTAGCAAAACAATTTATAAAAGCCGTGAGACATCACACTATCACACTTTACTTACGGCATGTATAGCTAGACTCACACGCGCTACATTAGTCCTAGAATTAACTAAACCGTAGCTCTGATACCAATAAATGTAACACCCCTAACCCTTAACCATCGCAGGAATAGATAAGGGGCATTACCAGAATATCCTAGAACAGATTGGAACAGAACAGAGCATACATTCAAAACTTCATAAACAATGACATTGTATCATATGATTACACATTATCATTATACAAAACCCATACTCAGAAAACAAAATAGAGACCCCTATACATGCCTTAAACCTTAATGATATACAATCTTTCTCAACTCACATGATAGCTCGATAATGTGATGATATCTCCAGCCCTTCCAACTTGAGCGAATGTACAGACCTATAAGAAATGGGAAAAGAGATCTGGAGTAAGCTTCAAAGCTTAGTAAGTTTTAAGCAATGCAAACAATTAATTTATTTATAGATCCATTATTCAAATTCTCAAGTAACCATTCCTAGGTAATTGCCATTTGGCCTAGTATCCACTAACACATAATACACATTTAGCAAATTCACTTCACTTGAATCTGAACTCATGTAACATAAGAAAACAATAAGCAACTCATTAACAAGTTTTATCAATGTTTGCAACAAAATCACAAATTCACTACAAGCTATCTTCCTGAGCAACAGTCACTAAATTATTTATAACTGGAGATACGAAATTCCAAATCAAGTGCCGTTAATGTTACCTGAAAATAGACTCATATATCTTCCATCCATAAAATTTTTAGAATTTTTGGTTGGGCCAATCAATACCAGGTTTTTCTTAAAATTCCCCCTGTTTCACTGTTTGACTATTCTGACCATTTTTCACTATGAATCAGATTTCTCATTGTATGAAATTCAAAATATGTTTTCGTTTATTTCATTTGAAACTAGACTCATTAAGGAGTCTAAGCATATAAATTTTATCTTATAACCATCATTGTACAATTTACAATGAATTTCTAAATACCAAACAGGGGATCTCGAAGTCATTTTGACTCTATCCCACGCTACTTCAAATATCTCATTATCGACAATTCTTTTGCTTACATAGTTTCTTTTATAAGAAACTAGACTCATTAAGCTTTAATTACATAATTTATTCAGCCTCTAACTCAATTCCCACCATTTATGGTGATTTTCCAAAAGCACATTACTACTGCTGTCCCAAGCAGATTTATTACAATTTTAGTCTTCCACACATTCTTTGCATTCATATTATTTAACATGTATATCACCAATCAATTTCATATAACTTTTCACCATAACCGAATACACACATATACATATGGCATTTTCACATATACTTCTCATTTCACAATCATGATTCGACTCCGATCAATCTAACATATAATAGTATATAACACATACTTGAATTAGAACTCATATGGCATAGGCAAACCAATTACTTTCACATATCTTCACACGTTGACCGATTATATCTTGACCATTTATGTAGTCATTATACTCATTCACATATGAGTTCCAAAATACACTTATCATTTCATCCAATTCAACTCACATACTAATACGTGATACATACCTGGCCAACTTAATGTTTTGCCATATTCAATTGTGGTGTTATTACGAAGTCATAGTCTTAAACTTTGCTCGAATCACCGGCATTAAGCCTGCTGGGTTTTTAAACCCGAATTCAATCACCGACTCGAAACCTGCGGGACTTTAAGCCTAAACATATCACCAGCACGAAGTCTGCGAGACTTTAAGCCCAGATATAATACCAGCACGAAGCCTGCAGGCTTTAAGCCCGGATATATTACCAGCACGAAGTCTGCTGGACTTTAAGCCCGGATATAATACCAGCACGAAGCCTGCGGGACTTTAAGCCCGAATATATTACCAGCACGAAGCCTGCGGGACTTTAAGCCCGGATATAATACCAGCACGAAGCTTGCGGGACTTTAAGCCCGGATATAATACCAGCACGAAGCCTGCGGGACTTTAAGC
Source organism: Gossypium stocksii (assembly GCA_020496765.1). Lineage (NCBI taxonomy): Eukaryota > Viridiplantae > Streptophyta > Magnoliopsida > Malvales > Malvaceae > Gossypium > Gossypium stocksii. Next base: position 24,414,057 of record CM035624.1, read on the forward strand.
CTCGATATATTACCAGTACGAAGCCTGCGGGACTTTAAGCCCCGATATGTTACCAGTACGAAGCCTGCGGGACTTTAAGCCCGGATATATTACCAGCACGAAGCCTGCGGGACTTTAAGCCCGGATATAATACCAGCACGAAGCCTGCGAGACTTTAAGCCCGGGTATAATACCAGCACGAAGCCTACGGGACTTTAAGCCCGGATATATTACCAGCACGAAGCCTGCGGGACTTTAAGCCCGGATATATTACCTCATATACTTTTAGTATTCTCGTTACATAAACACATTAACTAGGTGATGCCTTCATTTGAACCTATTCGTAAATCACATAATTTGCTTTCATTCTGTATTAACCATAGGGCCACACTATGTACATCTATATATAACTTGCACACATTTAACATTAGCCATTTTGGTTTCATCATATATACATATCTCATACATATTTCGCATTAGCCATTCGACTTTACCACATATACATATCTCATACATATTTCACATTAGCCATTTGGCTTTAGCACATATACATATCTCATACATATTTCACATTAGCCATTTGGCTTTACCACATATATAACTTTCACACATTTCACATTGATCATTCGACATATCAATATAGTAAATTTCATTTCACGAGAGCCATTCGACCATATTACATTTACATATAAATACCATTTCAATTTCATCTTCATTTCATAGTAGCCATTAGCAATGTCACGTATATATACTCAACTTATCTAAAATCCATAATAGCCATTCGGCTATATACATTTAAACACAATAAAGTCATGATTCTTTTAATATGTACTTAGCATATCATACTAAATCATATCAATAGTCCCACGCACTTTATTACATTAAACCACAATTTATTTCATAAAACATTCGGAAATTTTATCATATAAGTTATTGAAATACCATTTTCATATATTGATTCCAAGTACCTTTGGCTATCACATTTAGCCATTTCTAAAAATAATACATAATCTATTTACTCATGTTCTTTAAAATTTCATAGGTCATTTACACATACTAGTCACATAAACTCATCTTTCCCATTTATAGATTTATTTAATCTATAATCGTATATATAATCGAACTTAATACTTAAGAACTTACCTCGGGAGTTTTCTATGACTATATATCTACTGCTATTCGTTTACTTTTGCCTTCCCTTTATCTGACTTTGGTGCTCTTAGCTCTTGAGCTAAAGTAAACAAATTAACTAATTTAATTTCTTATCAAAATTTCAACTTATAATATACACAACAAAATAACTAACACATGTATAAACCATAATCACATAAAGTAAATCTTACGGCTAGCCTTATAATAGTATGTAAACGAATGAAATTATAAGCTTCATTTTATTACAAAACCGAACATCATCATCTAGATTTTTGAATTCCTTTAGCACATTAACAAACCAAAAACTGGATATTCTATTTACTATTATAAGACCTTTTTACCTTTCATTATCAATAACTAAATCAAACGTCACATAATAACTCACACTAAGTCAATGTTACACAATTCGGCCCTACCCTCAAACACAAATAATATTTATAATTTACTAAAAACAAATAGGCTGAATACTTTCCCAACAAAACCAAATTCATTTCAATTCAAATCCATGAGTACTCAAATAACAAATAAACTTGCCCTTGGTACTTTTAAACCAAAATTAAATCTCTTAACAAAAATATGTACCATTATACGCAAAACACCACACCTTCATAAACTAAGCAAAGCCGAATATGGATACTCATTTATAAACACAAGAACTTAGTTTCATTAGCTCACGAATGTATGACTACCATTTCTAAATTAAATCATCAAAAATCAAAAGCTTCAAAGCTTCCACCCTTAAGCATATTCTAACCATGACCGAATGCTTAATGCATCAAAGACTAAAAAATTTCATTCATGGGCTATGGAAAGAACCTCAATTCTAACTTGAGGGAACCTCAATTCTAACTTACTCTCACGATTTCAAAAGAAAATAAAAAGAATTACATACCTAATTCAAAGCTTAAAATGATCGAATACTTGAGGATGTTTTTCTTCCTCTAGCTACGGGTAATGGGGGAAAAAGAAATGAACTAAAACCTTGTTTTCTCCTCCCACTCACTCTTTAATTATTATCATTATGTTTTATGCACATATTATGCATATATCTACAAAAGTATAAAATAAAAACAAACAAAATAACACCATGACATAGGTTTGCCAGCTATTAGCATTAAAAGTGGCAAATTGACATGCAAATCCTTGTGATTTTTAAACCATATACTATTAGGCCATTTCATAAATACCAAACACCTTTTTAAAGTTCTCCTACAAGTCCTTTTAATTAATTTAACAACAAGTGGCAAAAATCAAAGCATCAAAACTTCACATATGCATTTTCACATATATTAGGCACGAAATTTAACATTTAATTATTTTTACGACTCGATTTAGTGGTCCCAGAACCACTTCCCGACTAGGGTCGAATTAGAGCTATCACATGTTTTAAATGACATGTTAGAATAGAGAAATTTGCCTAAATGCATGAAATGCTTTGTGTAATTGAGTGTCAATGTAACACCCCTTACCCGTATTCGACTCCAAAATATGCTACGAGGCATTATCGAAACACATACACTTGTAAACGTATTAAATCAGGACATAAAATTTCATCCAAATTAAAACTTTTCAAACATATTCATAATATCCCTGTCGAAACCACTTTAAGGTTTTAAAAATGGGGAATCGACTTTGGATTTTGAAAATAAAAATAAACGAGAGTCGCCACCAATCCTTTTTTATTGAGGTGTGATCGGGTCACCTCGAAAAAATGGTTGTTTTTAATAAACAATTCAATTTATCAAAACAATGATTTTGGTCTACGAAAATCAAGAAAATGGGTTCGGGAGTTGATTACGCACAAGGAAGGATTAGCACCCTCAATACGCCTAAAATTGGTACCTAGTTGATTATTTAGTGTCTTAATGTCGAAAACTGAAAACTTGAAAGAATTTAAATACGATCCCTCTTTGTATCGATGTTTAATTTATTAAAAAGACAAAACGTTTGGATAAGTTAAAACGTATGGCAAAGACCGTCTTATCTCGGGGTAAAATGTCACATCCAATACGTTAGGACATAACACTTCAGCCCCTAAGGCTAGACTTGCCATTTTATTCAAAACTCATGTATTTAATTTTGAAAGGATATTCAGATACTTAGAGTGGACGAGAAAAAAATCGAAACCCAATACGTTGGGGCACGATCTCTCGAATTTCTAAGTACAGAACATTGTCTTAATTTAGAAAATCTTATTTCGAGATAACAAAACGTCACATCCAATACGTTAGGACATGACATCTCGAATTCTCGAGAATAAGCTTTAAAATTTATGTATTTGTTTCAAAAAGGATATTCGGTTATTTGGGTTAAACGAGAAAAATCGAAACCCAACACGTTAGGGCACGGTTTCTTGAATTTCTAAATACCGAATATTGCCTTTGCAAAAGACTCATTTTTGTGCCGAATAGAGGTTAATATAACATGAATTTGTAATAAAATGCAAAAATAATTAACGACAATAATATGTGCAAATAAAATAAATGCATTAATAGAAAATAATATAAAATACAAGCATAAAAGAAATAGCAAGCACACAAACTACTTACAGATCAAAGATAACGAAAAATAAAATAAAGAAATAATAAAATTAAAAAAATATATAATGACATATATAAAAATAAATAATGAAAATAATGATACAAATAATGAAAAATATTAAAATATAAAATTAGAATATTAGAATAATATATAATAATAATTATAATAAAAAGAAAATAATAATATAATGTACTAATAATATAATAGTAATAATAAAATACAATATTAAAATAATACTAAATATAATATGATAATAATAATATATATACATACATATAATAATAGTAAAAACGTGATATTAAAAAAAAATAAAAATCAATTTAATATAATAATATATATAAAAATAATAGTAATAATAATAAATATGTTAATCATAATAATAATAAAGAAGGAAAATAGTAAAAAGAACACAAGTAAATACTAAAAAGAAAATATATATATATATATATATATAGTAGAAAATAATAATAATAATACTAATAGTAATATTTAAAATAATATAGCAAAAATAATAAAAAAGGGCTAAATCCGAAAATAAATCAATAAAAGGACTAAAATTGAAGGCTAAACAAATTTCGGGGGTGAATTCGAAGTAAAAAGAAAAGGGGAGGACCATATTGTAACGCGTGAAAGAAGTGGAGGGACTAAAATGGGTAATAACCCCTTCACTTCAAAAGGCGCATTTAAGGGTGGACTGAATTGAAATCTAAAACAACTTTCAGGGCAAAATTATAAAATATAAAACTTAATTACAAATTAATAAAAAAGCGGAAGGACCCAAATGGCAACTAGACCATTGATGGAAAACACGCGGATCCTCCTAGTGGGTCGGATCGACACACGGGTCAGAGGCCAAAACAACTTCGTTTTGAGCCTCTAACCTAATCCTTCGAAACGACGTCGTATGGTGGGGGTATAAATACCAAAATTTTGTGAAAAAAAAAAAAAACATTCTTTCCTTCCCTTTCTTTTAAAATTTTTAGAAAACCTCTCAACAAATTCTTTCCCTCCCCTTGAGTCCGGCCAAGCTCCGATGGAGCGCCACCATGGGTTTTCGCTACCGGCCACGGTCGCTGGCCACAGTACACGGTGGCCGAAATTTCAAAAGGTTAGGTTTTTTTAAATTTCTTTATCTAAAAATATGTATATACATATATAAAAAATAAGAAAAAGAAGAAACGAAAAAACAGATTCAAAAAAGAAAAAAAATCACCTTCAAGATTTGATTTTGTAGTTTGATTCTCTTTATTTTTTTTTTTAAAAGATCTCTCTTTTTTGTTCAAATCTATTTTTTTTATTCCTCCCTTCTCCAATATTACATGATTTGAAATGGCTTTTATATAGCCAAATGAGTACATTATTTTTTTACATTTTGCTACTGTCTTTTCTTCTTTTCTGCAGGCGGCGCAACTTGGGCAAGTGGAGGAGGGGCTGCTAGTCAGAGGCGGTGGCCGACCTAGGGGTTAGGGGCGGCACTTCTTAGGTTTAGAGATTAGGTTTTGTTTATTTCTGATTTTTTTGGGCTAGGGTTGTGTTGTAGTTTGGGCTTAGTGGTTAAGTGGGTTTTTGTATTGGGCCCCTGGCTAAATTGGGTGTATACATCCCTATTACGGGCCTACGAGACCCAAAACATACTTTGGAGGTGGTTAGGGACTAAACCGAGAACTTTGGAACACTTAGAAAATTTTCATGCTTGGGAGCGGCACACGCCCGTGTGGCTTGGGACACGCCCGTGTCTTTAGACCGTCTAACTCTCTATTTATGACGTCATCAACAAATGAGGGTCACACGGCCAAGTCACACATCCGTGTGCTAGGCGATGTCCCCCACACGGCTGAGACACATGGCCGTGTCTCTGCTCATGTAGCTAAGAAATTGGTTATTTTCCCAACCATTTGTCACCCTCATTTGCACATACTTAAACATAACTTCACAGGTGTATTTCATGGCATAAATAAGTTACCAATATATCAACAATTCAGCCTTAGACTTGTCATTTAACAACCAATATACCTAGTCCCACTTGGTCACATTCAATATGCATCATCAACATCTCTTATTCGTACATAATTATAGCTAACTATCATACCATACCATTAAGCCAAACTTAGCCATTAGACATCAAGACTACTAGCACATTCAACCATTAAGTATTTAGGCCATAACCCACAACTCATCATGTATCATGCAAACACAACTCACATCACAAGACATTGGCATGTAAATAATATATATATATCGGCTTACAACCAATTAGCCAATATAAGCCAAATTACATGATTGCACATAAATCAAACCTTTAACCATTACAAGCCAATGCATTTGGCCAAAACATAATAACTCATACTCAAAATCATTGAGTCCCTATACATGCCATAAACTTAAAATGCTTGAAAACATTGATACCGATCAATAGCTTGATAGTGTGATATAATCTCCGACGATCTCCAACCTAAGTTAGTATATGTGACACTATAGAAAAAGGAAAGGAATGGGGTAAGCTACATAGCTTAGTAAGTTGGAATGTATATAATAAGCAATTTATGAACATACTTTTACCAATCCTCATAATATGTTCTCAAGGTAATACAATCATAATTGCACATAGTTCCACTATTTACTCATGTTTATCTCAAGCTGTCTACTCGAATCATAGTCACTAAATTATTTATATCTTAAGCTACAGAACTCCAAATTAAGATCCGTTAATTTTCCCTGAAACTAGACTCATATATATCCTTATAATAAAATTTTCAAAATTTTTGGTTTATCCAATAAGTACATTTTATTCATTAAATTCACCCTTGTTTTGCTATCTGATAGTTCTGACCCCTCTTCACTAAAAATTAATTATCTCCTCGTACAGAATTTAGATGTTGTTGCTGTTTGTTTCTTTTGAGAACAGACATTAAGTATTTTAAGAATATAAATTATAATCCATAATTATTTTTGTACAATTTTTAATTATTTTTCAAATTCAGAACAGGGGATTCTAAAATCATTTTGACCCTATCTCTCTAAAATAAAACTATCTCATAATATGAAATTCTTTTGCTTACAACGTTTCTTTTATGTGAAAATAGACTCAATAAGCTTTAATTTCATATCTTATTCAACCTCTATTTCAGTTTCCACCATTTTTGGTGATTTTTCAAAGTCACACAACTGCTGCTGTCCAAAACTATTTTATTTCTAAATTTCACTCTTTCATGTTTTCTTTATAGTAACTTTCATTGTAACACTTACTCCATATCAACCTTACCAAAGTTCGTTCATATATCGAGCACATTATTCATAACTTTACACACACATACCTACACTTATTCATCACATAGTCATATTCGTTTACATTTAGTCATTTCCCGTTGAACACATCAGAATAATAACAGATATCTGGTGGCTTGCACATAGTACCACCCTTGTAGCCAAAGCTACCTTCTTCACAAAGTGGCCTTCACATAGTACCACACTTGTGACCAAAGCTATCTTTTTTCACAAAGTGGCCTTCACATAGTACCACACTTATGATCAAGCTATCTCTTCTCAATGTGGCCTTTACATAGTACCACACTTGAGTCACTAGTGACATGTCACTTGTATCCTATTCTATTCCGAATGTTCAACCAGGAATTTATCACTTTTTGATACTTGTTAATTTCATTCAATATTTAGCCGCATTTCATAAAACATAATAAAATATGATAACATAAGTAAAAATGATGCATTATTTACATACAAACTTACCTCGATACCAAATATGGTGAAAAGGACTAACCGTCAAATACTTGTTTTTCCCTTGTTCTAGGCTCGAATCTTGTTTTTTCTTGATCTATAATATCAAATTAGCTCACTTAGTAGTCACATTCCAAAAATCATATTATGGAAAAATTACATTTTGCCCCTAAAGTTTGACATATTTACACTTTTGCCTCTAGGCCCGTAAAATGAAATTTATTCAATTTCTTTAACATACAAGCCTAGTTGAACCATTTTCATAACTATAACAGTCCACAATTTCCACTAAATCACACTCTTATGACCAATTTTATAACTTTTACAAATTAGTCATTTTGGGACAATTTTGCCAAAAATCACATAGTAAAAGTTGTTTCTCAAACCATAAACATGCATTTTCTACCATTAAACAGCAAAATAATCACATATTCATCATGGGTCAAAACCCTAGACTTTAACCATATCTCAAATTAGTGGTAGAAATAGATAGATCTTGTTACGAGGATTTCAAAAACGTAAAAATCATTAAAAACGGGGCTAGAATGGACTTACAATCGAGCTTGGAAGCTTGAAAAACCCTAGCCATGATTTCCCCTTGTGAAATTCAACCATGGGTTAAAGATAGACAAAAATTGGCTTTTAATTTTGTTTATTTAATCATTTAATCACTAAATGACCAAAATGCCCCTAACTTAAGAATATTCTATTTCACTTATTTCATGTCCATTTTAGTCCAAAAAATTAACCAATGGCCTAATTACCATTTAAGGACCTCCAATTTAAAATTTCATAGGAATTTGACAACTCTAGCTTCTAGAACTCAAGTTTTGCATTTTTTACAATTTAGTCCTTTTGACTAAATTGAGTGCCCAAACGTCGAAATTTTCGAACAAAATTTTCATGAAATCATTCTGTGAAATTGTAGACCATAAAAATATAATAAAAATAAATTTTTCCTCGTCAAATTTGTGGTCTCAAAACCACTGTTCCGACTAGGCCCAAGTTCAGGCTATTACAATTCTCCCCCTTTAGGGATTTTCGTCCCTCAAAATCTTACTGGAATGAGGTTTAGTATCTTTTCTCATAGTTTCCAACATGTTACCAAATAATCCTCTTCGACGGTGATCCTTTCAGAAACACTCTGTCATCGATCTAGAATCCAATATATTTAGGTTTTGCTTCTGTATAGCTTTTTACATCGATCTGAAACTGTTTTCAACTTTTACAAATTGCTTCTACCTTTTTATCAAAATCACAATTCAATTCAACCTCGTGCTCAGAATTTCCTGTAGCTTTTTCCATAGCCGGTGATATAACCCTCGGATTTCTAAATAGTTTTACGGATTTTTATCATCCATCAATCATAATTCAAGTAGCATCTCTCTTTTTTCGGGGATAAGAGACATCCTGATACAAAATCCATGGTATCTTTTTCCTAACATTACACCAGTATCCTTGTGGACCATAGTAGTCTTGATTGCATTTGATATTCAGCCTTACTCTGACGACAAAAATGACACTTGAATACAAAAATCAGAAATATCGGTTTCATATCTGTATACTAGAACATTTACTTCAAATCATTGTACTTTTTATTTCTCTTTGGAAGAACAAACAAGATATTACGATGAGCTCTGAACGGAAACTCTCTGCATAAGGCTTGAGTTCCCCAGTACATAAATTCTATCTTGGGATAATAGTAACAGCAATCAGATCTGATCTAAACTTCAAAATCAAAAGTCGGTTCATACTGTATTCGTTTAATTTACCACTTACCATTCCATTTCTAAGCTCTTTTGATTTATAATGGCAACATCATTTTAGCTTTCAGTTTAGCTAGAATCTAGACACCATCAATAAGGTAAATCTTGAAACCACACTCACAAAATAAGCAAAGATTTTTCATTCAAGTATCTGCAAGTATTTCTGCTTTACCCAGAGGTAAGTCAATATTCACACAAAATCTTTCAACATACTAGTCACAGATATTTACTAACTGCATTAACTCAGACGAAACATGACATCTTGTTTGAACTCACTAATAATAATTAGAATTGCCCAATGAAAGAAAATCAATATACAATTTAGACTTGAATTGTCATAATCCACACTTTTGTCGATATCAACTTTAAAGATAGCCATGCTTGACCAATTAAACAATAGGGATGATAAGAAAACCAAGATAATGAAATCCAAGATACAAGAACATACTGAATGCTCGAGAATACTACTCATATGAAATAATAGAGATCTTGACGATTCCTCAGAGAAAACCAAAAGAAAGAGAAACACTATTCATACATTTTGAAATCAATTGTGACAGAGATAATATATATTCCATACAGATATAAATAGAACAATAGCCAAAAGAAACAGAAGAATAGTTTCATATGAATTCACCGTCAACTTTTTATCTTAGACGTTACGGAATAGAATACCAATAGAAGATAGAAGAATGCCGATCATAAATCAATCAGACCAACGATGCTTTCATCAGAAAACGAGCAATTATAAATACCTCTAAGAATATATAAACACATAAAATACCTAGAAGAGATAGTCGTAAGTTGCTCAACTATAACTGTCATACCCAAACATCTTTACATTTAAAACATCGATTTAAGCCCTAAGTGCCGTCGGCTTCTTCTTCTATTCTTTCTTTCTTTCTTTCTTTCAATTTGTTTGCATGTTAAAATAAAAGGAAATGGTTTTGGTTTTGTTTTAAAGCAATATATTATTATTATTATTATTATTATTATTATAACTTATATATATTAGATTCATTTTATATATTCTTCTTATTATTATTATAATATAACATATATAATATACATTCATTAATGACTGTCCACTACCATATAAATAAATGAATATTTGCTACTTTAGTCCTTTTAGTTTATTTCAATCTGTAATTCAACTTGTAACTTTAAAGTGATTAAGTCCCTATACCTAAACGACTCCTAATTTCACAAAAATTATTTAACTAAAATCTAATTCACTTTATGAGTTCATTTTACGAGAATAGAGTCCTAAACCTCACTTTCCTTCACCCCTGACTATCAAGTCATTACAATTCTCCCCCTAAATAAATTTCGTCCCCGAAATTTACTTGAAAAGAGGTGGGGATATTGAGATCTTAATCGGCTGTTTAACGTCACAGCAATAATGTGCAAGCGTACACTGTCAATGCAAGTATAGTAGACAAATATGAGTCTATTGGATAACGATCCCACGAGGATGGTTGTCTTTTGGCTATTAATGTCAGTGCAATAAAGAGATAAAATGAGATAAATTGTAAAAGTAGTTGTAGAAGCAATAACTTGAAAATAATAAGATAAAATATCATAGTGAGAAACTAGGATCCCCAACGTGAATATTCAATAGAATGCTAAGTGCTCACAAGAATGGTTACACACTCATGAGCTTAAAAACTAGTGTGAATTATCATGACAGGTGAAACTATCATGACTTAAAATCTGAGTGCATGTCCCTGTGGACTGTCATAATTTATAAACATGAGAACAAGTTTTTGCAGTCACTAGTCCTCCTTCATTAACATCTTGGCACAACACCAATGCTTTTTTCAATTACGTCCCGCCACAACACCAGAACTTCTTTTATCAATCATCCCTCCACAACGCCAAAACTTCATCTATCAATCATCTCGCCACAACACCAATACTTTTTTCAAAGAAATTTTTGCCGTAACCCCGATACTTAATTCAATCAACATCTTGCCACAACGCCAGAACTTCATTAATAAATATCCCGCCATAACACCAATACGTCATAACATATCTCATTCTTAGACACAATATTTACTACCAAAATTGCATTAGCATGCCTCCCATTCTAACTTTTACAGCTCACCAACACAATAGCAATTTATATACCAATCAATACCTCAACGGTATGAGGTTTACGTACCCTTTCACATTCAACTACTCACGTGGACAACAATTATACATGTAAGAAATTTCCACTTTAAATCGGGTACTCACACTCAACAGAACAACATCAACAACAATATCAGCAACAACAAACTTCAACATCACCAAATGTTATAGTAGAATTTACCAACAAAATAATCCAACTATCATAGCCTTATAACATGCAGAATGAAAATTGAGAGTTGGAGTCTAGAAACTCACCCAAAAAAAAAACCAAGATGCTAAGACCCTATACATGATTAGCCTTTCTTTTGTCATGCAAGCCTCCTCTTTGGTTAGCTAAACAAAATAACCATTTGTCAATCCAAATGACAACATTCATAAGTGAAACAATCAAAATCCATTAACTTGGAAAATATTTTTATAAGCAATCTAAGATTTTATGTTCACAGCCATGAACTTTATTGTAACTTAAATTTTATTACCTCTTTTCTTTAATGAAAAAGCTACAGAAGGGTTAAAAAGATTACTAGCTTGCTAGATTCTTAATTTCTCAAGCTAAAAAGTTTATTTTTTCCTTTATACAAATTGCTTGAACGTTTATTTTTTCCTTCATACAAATTGCTTCTTACTTCCTTATCATTCTAGAAAATAAAAGGAAAATGAAGAAGATGAATGCCAGGACAAGAGAATGAAATAATAACATCTTCGATTCTCCTACTTATACCCCTCTCACTATTGCTCACCAATTCCAACATTCAATATAAAATATTAATGCTTTAATAATGTTGTTCCCCACTTATACTATCTAGTTCAAATGTAATAGACCCAAAATTGTAATCTAACTTATCTACCAATTGGTTCACAAGATTCAATAATTCACACTAAATCCCTCATGAACTAAAAGCTTCTTAATTTGATACCTCTTCTCACTAAGGAATATAATTCAACATAATCATTTTAATCAATGTCTTCCTTGCAATAAAGACCAATCTTCACTTTTAACAGTTTCGGGTGTAACACAAACCTAAACATGTCCTTAGTCTAATAAGCAATCCTATTAAAAGACTAATATGTCATCTATTAAGTCCATTGGGGAGATTCTTTGTCTTGGGCATCGAAGCAGATGATGCTTAGAAGATAGAGATATAGATGTCATTGACTAAACTAACAGTACATAGGATAGGACCCAAGAAGAATAGATTTGAAAGTCATTTATGGATTTATTCACTTTTGATGTTATAATGTAACATACCTAAATCCTGAGTGGATGACGGACTATGAATGTGTGACTCGTACAATTTGATGTAAGTAAAAGACTAACTTCAAATAGATAAGGAACCAAAAGTAGGTGGGTTGGGTGTACAACTTCTGCAATATGTAGCGTCATTCACAATAGTGGAATTCATAGCTCAAGATACAGGTAAATGATATACTCTCATTGACATTACATGGTTGATGAAAAGTAAACATGGCCATGGGTCGTTCGTCTTTATGATGAGTGACTTGATTACTATTTGATAGTAATGACTTTTCATGAAGGAAGATGCAATGGTTGTCATGAGATAAAATAGATCATATTGGGAGAGAAAATATTATCCGAAAGAGATTAAATATATCCTATAAGGGTAACACACTTATGACAAGGTTATTGGATGAGCACTGATTAGATGCTTTTGTAATGGTATGTCGTTAGGGAAAGCTCAGTTATGATACTATAGCAAAATAACTTTGTCACTAAATGAGATTATAATTAATAGGAGAAAAGTCAAAACTTAATTATAAATCAATTGAGCCCTACTTGCATATGTCCAATTGGTCCCTCTACTAGCTCGTTGAAACCAAAAATGAATTGTGTGTTTAAATAAAAAAGAACATAATGAATAGAAACAGAGAAATAGGAAAGATTTAGGAATGATTATGGTTTTATCTGAAATGGAGAAATGGAACCGTTTGGAAATGAATGTGGTTTTCTCAAAATGGAAATGAAAATGAGAAATGATTAATTTGCAAATGTAAATGAATTAGTTAAAAATGATCGGGAAATGAGTCTATGTTTTTTAGCTCTTTTAAAGCCTGAAAATAAAAATAAATCATTCAATCATGGTGAACAAGTTAAATTGTAAAATATAAATTATATTTTTTCCGAAATTTTACCAGGCGTAAAATCGTTATAATTCTACTAGGGGTATGTAACAGCCCGAATTAGGGCCTAGTCAGAATAGTGGTTTCAAGACCACAAATATGAAGTAGAAAAGTATGATTTATGATTATTTTTAGGTTTATGACATGATTGTATAATAGTGAAAAAAATTCATGAAGGAAATTTTGAGAAAATGTGACTAATTTGTCCTTCAGGACTAAATTGCAAAAGTTACAAAATTAAGTTTCTAGAAGCTTTAAGGATGAATTAGTGTTTGAAAAATTATTAGGAGTCTTATTTAGTAATTAGACCAATTTTTGGCACTATGGACTAAAATGCCCATAGAAGGGTAAAATTTTAAAGAAAGGGTGCAAGGGCAATTTGGTCATTTGGTAAATAAATGAAAAAAAGGGAAAAAGAAAGCAAAAAGTGTCCATCTTCTTTCCCTTGAGTGCCGAAAATTGCAACCCTCCATAGCTAGGTTTTCCTTCATTTCCAAGCTCTAAGTAAGTGACTCCAAGCCCTATTTTTCATGTTCTTCGTATTTTTGAAATCTTCGTAGCTTAATCTAGCTATTTCTACCACTAATTTGAGCTAGGGTTTATATTCAAAAATATACCCATGCATGACATGCAAGTATTTTGATGACTAGTGGTAGAATATGAAAGTTTAAAGTGTAGTAAACATCTTTTTTCAGGTGATTTTTCATGAAAATCCCTAATAAGGACTAAATTGTAAAAGTATGAAAATGTGTAGTAAAAGTGTGAAATTATAAAAAGTAGGGCCTGTTATGAGAATAAGAAAGGTTCGGCTAGGCTTGGGAAGTCAAGAAATTAAGTTCATTTCATTTTATGAGCCTAGGGACCATTTTGCAAACATGCAAAAGTTTAGGGGAAATTATGGGTCATTTAGCCAATGTGGGTACTAAATAAGCTAAATTTGTCATTTTAGATTAAGAAACACGAAACCTGGACCGAAACCAAGGGAAAAGTAAAGTAGTGGACTAAACTAAGCAGTCATCCACATTTTGGACTCGAGGTAAGTTGTATGTAATAATCTAGCTTTATATTTTATGAATGTTTAAATGTAATGATTTTTCTATGAATCCATGAAGTTTCATGAGGCTTATTGCTAAGCCAATTTATGAGCTATGTATAATTCCATGAAATCTATTAATGTGAATTTTATCAAGAATTGATGGAAATATGAAAGTAAAAATTTGTGTATAAGTATCAAAGATATGAAGGATACCGTAATCATGTAATAAGCATTGTAGGTCCCGTGTAAGACCATGTCTGGGACATGGCAACGGCACCGAATAGGGATCCCATGTAAGACCATATCTGGGACATGGCATTGGCATCCACATGAGGTCTCGTATAAGACCATGTTTGGGACATGGCGTCCGCATCGAGATGAGACATATATCCCTTGTAAGACCATGTCTAGGACATGGCTTGGGCATCTAAGAGAGAGATGCAGTATAAGACCATGTCTGGGACATGGCATCTACATCATTCTACGATCTTGTGTAAGATCATGTCTGGAACATAGCATCAACATCGATATGAGATCCCATGTAAGACCATATATGGGATATAGCTTTAGCATCAGTTTGAGGTCCCATGTAAGACCATACTTGGGATATGGCTTTGGCACCTTACCATGAGAATGACACTATGGGTATCCTTCGATATTCTAAATACGTTAATAGAGAATGTATCCAAGTTGTTTAGCTAATAAGAGAAGACTAAATTTTCATGATGAGTGTTATAGGTACACTTGAGTAAGTCATGAGAAAAATAGGAAAATGTAAATCATGAGAATGAGCAAAACATGTGAAAGAGTAAGTCATAGAAAGAGCAGGTCACGAGAGTAAGTATGTCATGGGAATGATTATGTTATAAGAATAAGTAAGATATGAGAAATAGTAAGAAGTTATATGAAATTTCATGATACCCTACTTGAACAGTTTTCCATGACATATATTGCTACTTTATTTCATGCAACTTACTAAGAATTTTATGCTTACTCCTTTATTTTCCCTTTCTATGTAGATTTGTCAAATTAGCTCAGGGATCAATCAAAGTCGGAGTTCGAAATCACACTATCAAGCCATCCATTTTGGGTATTGTATAGTTAGTTATTTTGTGTATGGCATGTATAAGGAACCTTGTCACCTTGAGATGTGTCATTTTGCTAGCCTAATGTGTTGGCTATTAGTAGTGTTCAAGCCATTTTGTAATAGCTTTTGAAAAGAGGCTCATATTGATCACCTTAATTGCTAGTTTAATATGATGGTTTGAATGTTATGGTTGCGAATGTGTGGATATTCTATTGTGCCATGATATGTGATATGAATTGGTATTGTTTTGGTTCAGTTTCAGGGTGACAAAAAGGCTTGGAAAATAGCCTATAGTTGTCCACACGGTTGGGCACACGGCCGTGTGCTTAGGCAGTGTGTGACACATGGTCAGCCCCCATAGGCATGTAAATAGACCGTGTGTCCCCTGTATCCAAATTAGCGAAGTCAGTGTTGCACATGAGAAGAGCACGGGTTATAGACATAAGCGTGTCTTGGCCGTGTGAGGGACACGGACCATAGACACGAGCGTGTGCCCATGCTGTGTTCAAGTCTGTAGGTTTGAAATAAGAAATAAATTCAACATGGGCCAGGGACATAGGCGTGTGTGACCACACGGCCTGCCCACACGGGTATGTCCCATCCTACACAGGCTTGTGGCCTTATTTTAAGCAAAAATTTCTTAAGTGCCCAAAAGTTCTCGGATTAGTTCCGAAACACACTTGATATACGTTTTGGGCCCCGTAGGCCCTTAATAAGGATAGTAAGTGAATGCATGAAGGGTTTTGACATGGAATGAATTTCTCTAGCCAGAGTTTACGTATTTAAGTATGTTTAAGTGTGGTAATGCCTCGTACCCCATCTCAGCGTTAGACTCGGGTAAGGGGTGTTACATTTAGTGGTATCAGAGCTAGTGTTTAGTCGATTCTAGGACAATCATAGCACATGTACGAGTCTAGCTATGCATGCCATACCTATGTATATATGTGATATGATAGTGTGAGGACTCCTGACAATTTAAATGTGTTTTATTATAGCGAATGGATCCCGAACGAGTTATGGCAGATCATGTAGAAATTAACACACCAGCTCTCACTGAAGGAACGATGCCAACCAGAACTGAGAATAGGCCGGCTACTGTAAGTCAAAGGGGAGAGGCCCTGGAGGCCTTCTTCCAAATGATGAACAAGTGGTTCACTGAGTTCGTCCGAACAAACCCAACCACTCAACATCAAGCTCCACCCTCTCAATTTCCTCAATCTACCCCAGCAGCTCCTTGGATAGTAAAGGTAGTAAGGTAAGAAAAGCCCTCGGTTGATAGAATCCGGAAGTAAGGGACAGAGGAATTTTGGGGTACGAAAGATGATGATCTCGAAAGAGCTGAATTTTGGCTAGAGAATACCATCAGGGGATTCGAGGAGTTATCTTACACGCTAGAAAAGTGTATGAAATGTGTCGTATCTCTCCTGCGAGATTCAGCCTATCAGTGGTGGAATACCCTTGTGTCAGTGGTACCAAGGGAGAAAGTTAATTGGGAATTCTTACAAGAGGAGTTTCATAAGAAGTATATCAGTCCTCGGTTCATTGATAAGAAGCGTAAGGAATTTCCAAAGTTGAAGCAAGGTCGAATGACCATGACAGAGTATGAGCGTGAGTTTGTGAGACTCAGTAAGTACGCTCGAGAATGTGTTTCCACCAAGGCCATCATGTGCAAGAGGTTTGAAGATGGATTGAATGAAGACATTAAGATGTTTGTTGGTATACTAGAGATAAAAGAGTTCGTAATGCTTGTAGATAGGGCTTATAAGGCCGAAGAATTGGCCAAAGTGAAGAGGAAAGATGAGATAGAGTCTCGTGAATTGAGAAAGAGATCATTTAGTAAGTCGTTCCAATCCTCCTCCAAGAAGTCAAAAGAATTCTCTACTCTATCAGCTACTTCAGGAGGGTTTTCGAGTAAAGGCAAGGGTAAACAGTATTCAGTCTCCAAAGCTCAAACCACCTCAGTTGCGAGTGTGGGTAATACTCAACCTAGTAGGCCTGAGTCCCCCTAGTGTGGTAGATGCCACCTCGGCGAATGCCAGGCACATGAGAGGGCTTGCTTCAAGTGTGGCTCTCAAGACCATTTTATTAGAGAGTGCCCTTAGATGATTGAAAAAGATAAAGATCAGAGTGCAATGTCGGGTAATGTTCCCACCAAAGATAGACCTCAGAGAAACCCGGGTATGAGAGCGAGCATAAAGGCACACCAAAGGAACAAACTGTGAGACATGAGGGTAGAGCCCTAGTGAGGACATACGCAATTCGCGCTCGTGAAGAGTCATCATCATCCGATGTTATAACAAGTACATTTTCTCTACATGAAACTTCTGTTATTACTTTGATAAACCCCGGATCTACCCATTCATATATTTGCATGAAACTAGTCTCTAGCATGAATATACCAGTAGGATCTACGAAATTTGTGATACAAGTTTCCAATCCTCTAGGTAAGAGTGTGTTAGTAGACAAAGTATGTCGAGATTTTCCTTTGATGATTAGGGGTCATTATTTCCCTGCTAACCTTATATTCTTGCCATTCGATGAATTTGATGTAATCCTTGGTATGGATTGGCTGATCACTTATGATGTAATAGTGAATTATAGTAGAAAATTTATTGAATAGAAATATGAGAGTGGTGAAACTCTTCGAGTTGAATCAGATGGATACAAGAACTTGCCTCTGGTGATATCTTCTATGGTTGCTCAAAAGTGTATCACAAAAGGGTATGAAGCTTACGTTGCTTTTGTAATGAATACAAATGATTCAGAGTTAAAAATGGAATCAGTGCTAGTAGTGTGTGAGTATCAAGATGTATTTCCGGAAGAGTTGCCTGGATTGCCTCCCGTTAGAGAGGTAGAGTTTGGCATAGAATTGGCTCCTAGCACCACATCTATTTCTATTGCTCCTTATAGAATGGCTCTAACCAAGTTAAAGGAATTGAAGGCTCAGCTACAAGTTTTGATAGACAAAGGTTTTGCAACACCGAGTCATTCTCCATGGGGTGCTCCTGTACTATTTGTGAAAAAAAAAGATGGCTCTATGAGGTTGTGCATAGATTATCGGCAACTTAACAAGGTAACTATAAAGAACAAGTACCCTTTGCCAAGGATCAATGATTTATTTGATCAGTTGCGAGGAGCCACAGTGTTCTCCAAGATAGACTTGAGGTCTGGGTATTACCAGTTAAGAGTTAAGGAATCTGACGTGCTGAAGACTGCATTTCGGATGAGGTATGGTCACTACGAGTTTCTTGTCATGTCATTTGGCTTGACCAATGCCCTTGTAGTATCCATTGATTTAATGAACCGTATCTTTCAGCCATACTTGGATAGATTCATTGTAGTCTTTATTAATGACATATTAGTCTATTCACGTGATGAGGATGAACATGCCAAGCACTTGAGGATAGTTTTACAAACTTTACGAGACAAACAACTTTACGCCAAATTCAGTAAAAGTGAATTTTGGCCTAAAGAAGTCGAATTTTTAGGCCACATCATTTCGAGTGATGGCATTAGAGTAGATCCAAATAAGATCTTGGCAATTGTGGATTGGAAACTGCTGAGAAATGTATTTGAGGTTAGAAGTTTCTTGGATTTGGCAGATTATTATCGGAGATTTGTCTAGGGATTTTCCATGATTACTACTCCAATGATGAGGCTTTTGAAAAAAGATGTTAAATTTGAGTGGACTGACAAGCTGCAACGGAGTTTCGAGAAATTGAAAACCCTACTGACTGAAGCTCCTATTCTAGTACAGCCAGAGCCCGGAAAGGAATTCGTAATTTCCAGTGATGCATCATTAAATGGATTGGGCTACGTACTTATGCAAGAGGGCAAAGTGATTGCATATGCCTCGAGACAATTGAAACCTCATGAAAGGAATTATCCAATTCATGATTTGGAGTTGGCCGCAATAGTGTTTGCACTAAAAATATGGAGGCATTATTTATATGGCAAGCACTACCGAGTATTCACCAATCACAAGAGTCTTAAGTACTTGATAACTGAAAAAGAGTTAAACTTAAGACAAAGAATATGGCCAAAGTTGATCAAGGACTATGAGTTAGTCATTGACTACCACCCAGGGAAAGCGAATGTTGTTGCGAATGCTTTAAGTCAAAAGTCCCTATTTGCTTTGAGAGCCATGAGTGCACAGTTGTCCCTGACCAATGATGGATTGGTTTTAGAAAAAATGAGAGTTAGACCAATGTTTATCCAAGAGGTTTGTGAAGCACAGTTAAAAGATAGAGAATTACAAGCCAAGAAAGCTTAATGCTAGTTAAGTATTGATTCAAACTTCCAGATCAATTCATATGATTGTATAAGGTTTTGAGATTGACTTTGTGTACAAAAGGATGATGAGCTTATTAGGAGAATTTTACATGAGGCACATAACAGTCGTATGTCTATCTACCCCGGCAGTACCAAGATGTATAATGATTTGAAGGGATGGTGTTGGTGGCCAAACATGAAAAGAGATATCTCCAAATATGTAGCGAAGAGCTTGATTTGTCAGCAAGTAAAAGCAGAACATCAAGTACCCTTCTGTTTATTACAGCCTATAATAGTTCTCAAATGGAAGTGGGGCCGTATTACCATGGATTTTGTGACAAGTTTACCGATGACACTGAAAAAGCAAGATGTTGTTTGGGTTGTGGTTGACAAGCTTACTAAGTTAGCCCATTTTATTCCAATACGCACGAATTATTCATTAGACAAATTGGCAGACTTGTACATTTCTGAGATTGTGTGACTTCACAGAATTCATTATCAATCATTTCGGATAGAGATCCAAGATTCACGTCACGATTTTGGAAGGAGTTACAGGAAGCTTTGGGTACAAAGCTCAACTTTAGTACTGCTTTCCACCCACAGGCTGATGGTCAGCTGGAGAGAGTAATCTAGGTGCTTGAGGATATGCTTAGATGTTGCGTATTAGAATTCTAAGGTAGTTGGAAAAAGTACCTACCTTTGGTCGAGTTTACGTACAATAATAGTTTTCAGTCGAGTCTGAAAATGGTGCCTTATGAGGCCTTATATGGGCGTAAGTGTCCAACGCCTTTGTATTGGACAGGGCTAAAAGAAAATCAGATTCACGGGGTTGATCTAGTCAAGGAAACAGAAGAGAAAGTAAAAGTGATTTGAGATTGCTTGAACGCTACTTCCAATAGACAAAAGTCGTATGCCGATTCAAAAAGAAAGGAAATAGAGTTCCAAGTTGGGGATAAAGTGTTCTTGAAAGTATCTCCATGTAGAAAAATTCTTAGATTTGGCCGAAAAGGCAAGTTAAGTTCGCAATTTATTAGACCACATGAGATCATCGAGAGGATAGGGCCGGTAGCTTATCAGCTAGCTTTACTGTCTGAATTGGAAAGGATTCATAATGTATTACATGTGTCCATGCTATGACACTACCGATCGGATCCTTCACATGTGATTACCGTGATAGAGATTGAGATTCAACCAGACATGACTTATGGTGAGAAACCGGTTAAGATTTTGGCTCGGGAAGTCAAACAGTTGAGAAATAAGAGTATAGCCTTTATGAAAGTGCTATTGCAAAGACATGGGGTAGAAGAGGCAACATGGGAATTTCATGAAAACATAAGAAACCAATATCCCACCGTGTTCACTAGTAAGATTTTCAGGGACAAAAATCTATAATAGCTCGAATTAGGGCCTAGTCAGAATAGTGGTTTTGAGACCACAAATCTGAAGTAGAAAAGTATGATATATGATTATTTTTAGGTTTATGACATGATTGCATAATAGTGATAAAAATTCATGAAGGAAATTTTGAGAAAATGTAACTAATTTGTCATTTATGACTAAATTACAAAAGTTGCAAAATTAAGTTTTTAGAAGCTTTAAGGATGAATTAGTATTTGAAAAATTATTACGAGTCCTTATTTAGTAATTAGACCAATTTTTGGCACTATGGACAAAAATGCCCATGGAAGGGTAAAATTTTAAAGAAAGGGTGCAAGGGTATTTTGATCATTTGGTAAATAAATGAAATAGAAAGGGAAAAAGAAAGTAAAAAGTGTCCATCTTCTTCCCCTTGAGTGCCAAAAATAACAAGCCCTCCATAGCTAGGGTTTCCTTCATTTCCAAGCTCCAAGTAAGTGACTCTAATCCCCCTTTTTCATGTTCTTCGTATTTTTGAAATCCTCGTAGCTTAATCAAGCTATTTCTACCACTAATTTTAGCTACGGTTTATATTCGAAAATATACTCATGCATGACATGCAAGTATTTTGATGATTAGTGGTAGAATATGAAAGTTTAAAGTGTAGTGAACATCTTTCTTTAAGTGATTTTTCATGAAAATCCCTAATAGGGACTAAATTGTAAAAGTATGAAAATGTGTAGTAAAAGTGTGAAATTATGAAAAGTAGGGGCTGTTATGAGAATAAGAAAGGTTCAACTAGGCTTGGGAAGTTAAGAAATTAAGTGCATTTCATTTTACGAGCCTAAGGACCATTTTGCAAATATGTAAAAGTTTAGGGGCAATTAGGGGCCATTTAGTCAATGTGGGTACTAAATAAGCTAAATTTGTCATTTTAGATCAAGAAACACGAAGCCCGGACTGAGGTAAGTTGTATGTAATAATTTATCTTTATATTTTATGAATATTTAAATGTAATGACCTCTCTATGAATCCATGAAGTTTAATGAGGCTTATTGCTAAGCCAATTTATGAGCTACGTATAATTCCATGAAATCTACTGATATGAATTTTATCAAGAATTGATGGAAATATGAAAGAAAAAATTTGTGTATAAGTATCAAAGATACAAAGGATCTGTAATCATGTCATAAGCATTGTAGGTCCTGTGTAAGACCATGTCCGAGACATGGCATTGGCACCGAACAGGGATCCCATGTAAGACCATGTCTGGGACATGGCATTAGCATACACATGAGGTCCCCTATAAGACCATGTCTAGGACATGGTGTTAGTATCGAGATGAGACATAGATCCCCTGTAAGACCATCTCTGTGACATGGCTTGGGCATCTAAGAGCGAGATCCCGTATAAGACCATGACTGGGACATGGCATCTACATCATTCTACAATCTAATGTAAGACATGTCTGGGACATGGCATCGACATCGATATGAGATCCTGTGTAAGACCATACCTGGGATATGGCTTCGGCATCAGTTTGAGGTCCCATGTAAGACCATATTTGGGATGTGGCTTTGGCACCTTTCCATGAGAATGACACTATGAGTATCCTTCAATACTCTAAATACGTTAATAAAGAATTTATCCAAGTTGTTTAGCTAATAAGAGAAGACTAAAGTTTCATGATGAGTGTTATAGGTACACTTGAGTAAGTCATGAGAAAAATAGGAAAATGTAAGGCACGAGAACGAGCAAAACATGTGAAAGAGTAAGTCATAGAAAGAGCAGGTCACGAGAGTAAGTATGTCATGGGAATGGTTATGTTATAAGAATGAGTAAGATATGAGAAAGAGTAAGAAGTTATATGACTTTATATGATACCGTACTTGAACAGTTTTCCATGACATTTATTGCTACTTTATTTCATGCAACTTACTAAGCATTTTATGCTTACTCCTTTATTTTCCCTTTCCATAGAGATTTGCCGAATTAGCTCAGGGATCAATCAAAGTCGAAGCTCGAAGTCACACTATCAAGCCATCCATATTGGGTATTGTATAGTTAGTTATTTTGTGTATGGCATGTATAGGGAACCTTGTCACCTTGAGATGTGTCATTTTGCTAGCCTAATGTGTTGGCTATTAGTAGTGCTCAAGTCATTTTGTAATAACTTCTGAAAAGAGGCTAATATTGATAAAGTTAATTGCTAAGTGAATATGATGGTTTGAATGTTAAGGTTGTGAATGTGTGGATATTCTATTGTGCCATGATATGTGATATGGATTGGTATTGTTCTGGTTCAGTTTCAGGGTGGCAAAAAGGCTTGGAAAATAGTCTATACTTGTCCACACGATTGGGCACATGGGCATGTGCCTAGGCTGTGTGTGACACACGGTCAGCCACCATGGGCATGGAAATAGATTGTGTGTCCCCTGTACCAAATTAGCTAAGTCAGTGTTGCACATAGGAAGAGCACATGGATGTGTGCTAGCCATGTGGATTTTTAAGTTATTCTTTGAGTAAGATCAGATTAGAGCATGAGTTATAGACACGGGCATTTATTTGCCATGTGAGGGACATGGGCCATAGACACGGGCGTGTGCCCATGCCGTGTTCAAGTCTGTCGGTTTGAAATAAGAAATAAATTCAACATGGGCCAGGGACATGGGCATGTGTGACCACACGGCCTACTTACACGGGCGTCTCCCATCCCACACGTGCATGTGGCCCTGTTTTAGGCAAAAAATTCCTAAGTGTCCGAAAGTTCCCGTATCAGTTCCAGGACACACCTGATATATGTTTTGGGCCCCGTAGGCCCTTAATAAGGATAGTAAGGGAATACATGAAGGGTTTTGACATGGAATGAATTTTTATAGCTCGAGTTTACGTATTTAAGTATGTTTAAGTGCGATAATACCTCGTAACCCGTCTCGACGTCAGTCTCAGGTAAAGGGTGTTACAAGGTAAAATTGGGATGAGAAAATTTTTCAATATAAATATGTTGAAGTTTATTTTGGGAAATAAAAAAATAGAATTGAGTTGGTTCAAATTAAAAAGTACTAGGTCAAAAAGTCTGGGAAGTACTCATAATTAGACTCGATGTAAGAGAGCTGTAAAACCCCTTACCCGTATCCGACGCCGGGACAGGGTACGAGGTGTTACCTAACAAACATGCATGCAAAAATACATGCTCAGGCCATAAAACTTTGTTCTAATTTAAAAATTTTCAAACTTTATCTTAAAGTCTGTAATATGAACCTACAAGGCCCAAAACATGCTTTAGAAACAATTTGAGGCTAAACCGAACACTATTGTGAATGTTAGAAAAGTTCATTAAAAACAGGGCTCATGCTCGTGTGGAAGGGCGACATGCCAGTGTGATCTCTAATATGGCCATGTTGAAGGCCCGTGTGGCTCACACAGCCTAGGCATATAGGGACACACCCATGCCCCCGTACCCGTGGGAATTTAATTTCTAACATCAAACCTACAAGGGTTTTTCACACGGCCTGGCATACGCCCGTGTCCCTCACACGACCATGACAGACCTGTGTCTCAACCTATGTGTAAAAACCTCGGTATTCTATTTCTGACGTCATCAACTCTTAAGGGTCACACGGCCAAGGCACACACCTGTGTGCTAGGTCGTGTCTTTCATACGGTTGAGACACACGGCCGTTTCTCAGCCCGTGTGGTTACTACTGGGCATTTTATTTTGCCAATTTAAGATACAGGGGACACACGGCCGAGCTACATGCCATGGGGCCGACCGTGTGTCACGCATGGCCTAGACATACGCCCGTGTGTCTACCTGCGTGGACAAGTATAAGGCTATCTACCAAGCCTTTTGCCACCCTGAAACATAATCAAACACATACCAATCTTGCCAATGCATAACATGGCATAAATACTCAACCAAACAACCACAATTAGACATCCACACATCATATAGCTTCATCTCGAATGTATGCGTACACCCAAAACTTTCATACTCAAGGCATCAATAGTTACATTCTCTTTACACTTAATTAATCAACTAGCCTATACATGCCATCTAACCAAAATTACAAGGCTTTGAGTACCAAACCATAGTGAGATAGTGCGTTGAGATCTCTGACTTTTTCCAACCTGAGCAAGCCTCTGAAACCCTACGAATATAGGAAAGTAAACAAGGTAAGCTATAAAGCTTTGTAAGCTCATATGACTAATAGGCTTATATTAACTATCAGATACATCTCGAGTAATTATATGAGCATAAAAGAGTTCATATGGTCTCACCGTATAATCATATACTCCCTTATAGAACTAACCTTGATTTTTGAAAGCTTATTCATTTTAATAATCGTATGAATCAAAAGCGTACTATCAATTCACTTACAATTACTTGTGCATAAATGATATGAAATATTTCACATTCAATTCAGTGGTCATGTCATAAGCATAAAATACTATCTTGCATGTTAAACCGTAATATTACTCATATTTACGCTGTGGACTTATAACATGTCCTTAAGTTACTTCCACTCGATACTCTCATGGATTTTATACATATATGTATCACTTAGCTCGATTACCTCTTTATTCTTAACCTGACCTTGTCCATTGATTCGCTTAAATATCAATAACAACACGTTATCTCAGTTCAATATCAATAAATATCATGAATTCGTGAATCTTTCATATTTCATTCATATAATTATATATGAATTCCATAATTTTTGAGTTACCTGATGAGTCATTTGGAACACCGTCGAATGCTCAGGAATCACATATGCACAATACCAATGCCATATCCCGGATATGGTCTTACATGAAGTTGCACGCTGATGCCATGTCCCAGACACGGTCTTACACTGGCTATCACATATTGGTGCTGATGCCATGTCCCAGGAATGGTCTTACACTGACACATATCGAGGTCGATGCCATGTCCCAAACATGGTCTTACACTAGCACTCACATCAACGTTGATGCCATGTTCCAGACATGGTCTTACACTGGCTCACATATCAAAGTTGATGCCATGTCCCAAACATGGTCTTACACAGACTCTCATACATCAAAGCCGATGCCATGTCCCGACATGGTCTTACACTAGCTCTTATCTATTGGTGTCGATGCCATGTCCCAGACATGGCCTTACACTGACACACATCAAGGCCAATGCCATGTCCTAGACATGGTCTTACACTGGCTCTCGCGTCGCCATGGTCCAACCATGGTCTTTTTTCGTCAATTCATCACAAGTCTTAGTCCGATTGTGCTCAACCCTGCATTTTCCTTAGATTGATCTTTCAATTCAATACGAACGTATGGAATAATACATTATATCCTTTCTAATTTAATAATTGATCACTGTAGACTAACCATATGAACTTACCTCGTTAGCTGAAATAACGAACTAAGTTGAATAATCTGATCCTTTGTTTTCCCTCATTCTCTACCCAAACCTCACCTCCCTCAATCTATATAATAACAACATTTACTTACTTAGTCATCAATTTAGACTATTTAGTCTAAAATTAAAATTAAGGCAACTTTGAACCTTTGCCTTCACATTTTTGCAATTTAGTCCCTATTACCTAAAAGTGCCAATTCATGAAAGTAAACACAATCCATGTTTGGCCAAATTTTATAATTATTACTACCAGCCCATAACACATACTTTGGCAATTTATAGTTTTTCCCCTAAACTTTCACAAAATTATGATTTTGCCCCTAGGCTCGTAAAATGATTTTCATCAAATTTCTTCACTTCCTAAGCTTAGCTGAACCTTTATTACTCTTATAGCAGCCCACAATTTCAACAATTTCACACAATTACCATCTATTTTACAACTTCTATTAAAGGGTCCATTTTATGATTTTTCATGAAAATCCTTTCACAAAAGTTATTTATTTAACAACCAAGATTCATTTTCTTCCATAAAAATGCAGCAAACAGCATGAATATTCTCATAGCAAAACCCTAGATTTTTAACCATTTTGCAAAATAGTCTCCTCATTAGCTAGATTAAGCTAATAGGGTTCTAAAAACACAAAAATCATCAAGAAAAACCATCAAAATCACTTACTTGTAAGAGGACTAAGTGGATGAAAGTTTGAGCTCTAAAACCCTTAAGTTCACTGTAAATTTTGGTGGTGGTGGGGAAAAAAAGATGAACACTAGCTTTTTATTTTATTTAATCAATTAAATCACCAAAATCCCACCTAACCTTTGACTTTTCAATCTCTTTGTCTCCATGTTCAGCCATTAATCAAATTGAGGTCTATTTATTCAATGAGGACCTCTAATTTAATGTTCCATAGCTAAATAACAGCTTTTGCTAATAAAACAAAACTTTCGCACTTTATGCGATTTAGTCCTTTCTCAAAATTAAGCATGCAATCGCTAAAATTAATTCACCAAAATTTTCATGCACTCATATAATCATTATATAACACATAAAATAATATTAAAAATAATTTCTCTATCCTCAGCTTAATGGTTCCGAGACTACTGTTCCGACTAGTCCCAAAATCGGGCTGTTACCATTCTCCCCTTTAGGAATTTTTGTCCCCGAAAATTTTACTAGGGTATAGTTTTGTAATTTTTTTTCTTATTTCCTTATCAATTCCTCACATAACTTTGGATTCTCTATCCTTTAATCTCGCAAGTTAAGATTCTGATCTGTTCTTCATTATTCATCAAATCAAATTAAATTTCAACGTCTCTTTATAGCAAAATCGAGGATATCTCTTTCCACAACTATACTTTCATAAACACTCAGTTCACTGACTAAAATTCGAAGATTTTTTTACGTAGCAAGTTCATATATATTTATATTTTTTTTTCTAGTATTCTGTAACCGCTTCCAACTGTTATGAATTACTTTCACTTCCTACTCAAATTCTCTAATGAATTTAATCCCGTGGATCTCTTCTCACAAAGCTTGATCAAGTGACAATTGAGTTCGGTAATTGCAACCATACACACTCATACAATATCGCCTTTATACACAACTAAAAGGTCTTTGTTACACAAAATTCAATTTATGGTAGTTGTTTTTCTCACTCATTTCCAAATTTTAAAGCACGACAACAAAAACATTACCTCGAGGATCTAAAATTCCCTTTCAGGTTAACTATCCAAAATAACAGAGTTTAGCACGTTAGGTGATCCAAAAAGTTTCCAACATGTATAATCCAGACATCTGGACACATATTTACAAGTATCACGTTCCATACTCGTTCGCTGAAATAATCGTCTCAAATCATTGTACCTCTTAGTACTTCCCGAATTAACAGATAATTATTTTATAGTCTCAAATTTAGATCACTTTGAAACATCAAATGTTTTAAACCCTTGTGGTCATCAACACTTTACGTTACTCACTAAATAATTACTGTTGCTAACCATACAGTACAAGTACAATGTCGACCACCTCTAATTCAAGTGCCGAACAAATCTTTTCATGCAGTCTTAACTGTATAAAAGACATAAGCCATCGCTATACATTCTTGCATTAAATACACTTCAAGCCATTCATTAAAGTAAAACTGAAAATTATAAACTCTTTAATCAGTTCAAACTGAACTAGAACTAATGCTTTAGTTAACAATGTCTCCAATTTCTCATAACTTTATTAATAAGTATTTCATCATATAGACATCATAAGCGTGATGATTCCCCACTTAAAACGACTTTGATTTACAAAAACATGTTTCAATAAAATCGTTCTGATAGATGTGATTCAGTATCGCATCTGCTAGAATACGAATTCTATATTCTGACTATTCATTTAATTACCCGAGAATATTTCAGGTTTATTTTCCACCCTGTGGATAAATTCAATCATAAATAACACGAATAATCTTTCAAGCAAATGATCTAATCAAACTAGACAACTGGATCGATCTCAACTGTCAAACAATAACTTTTCAATTAAAAAAATCAATAAAGTTTTGAATTACACTAAAGCCTTAACCATTACATAGATTAATACCATAATGCCATAATATGGTCAACACTTCCACTGTATATATAAATAACGTCTTAAAGCATATCCAGAAATAAGGTATTATTTATCTGCACTGTACTTAGCTGTGTCCTAGGCTATCTAATCTTCCCGTATATAGCAGAATAACAACCAATGGAAATAGAATATTAACATCACACACATTTTACTATTGACTTTTCTATCACCATTATGGAACAAATACCAAAGAAAATGGATTAATTCCAATTATCATCCAACCAAACCAACAATGCATGATAGAACTACTGTGTGAAAATTTCATTAAGAAATTTTACTGTTTAAATGTTTAATTCGGTAAAAAGGACTAAATCGCGTAAAGCAAAAAACTTATGTTCTATTAGTTAAAAGTATCAAATAGCTAAAGAACCTTAAAGTGAAGGTCCTTAAGTTTTTATTAAACCATTAATTTGAAAATGGATGATAGTGGATTGGTATTTTTCAAATTTTAATTAAGTTATAATGTTAACTTTGTAATTTAGCTATTAAGGTAAATAAATTAAAACAAACAAATTATTTTCTCCATTCATCTTCTCAAAATTGATTATGGAAGGAATGAATAGCCATTGTTAGGGCAAGGTTTAGCCAAGCTATTTTTTTCAATTAAGGTACGGTTTCTCGTTTTTAAAGATTTCTACGTTTTTGAGCTCGTTGCAGCTTAATCTAGCTAGCCTGTACCTTCATCTTGAAACTATTATAGATTTTGAATGATGCCATTATTGAATGCTTAGTTATTTTGATAATTAATGGTAGATTATGAATGTTGGTTGTTAGATATACAAGTTCTATAAAGTGTTTTTTGATAAAAATGAGAATTAGGGATTAATTTATGACATCATGAAATTATGTGGTTGAAAGTATGAATAAAGTGAAAATATGGGCTACTATAAAGCTATATGAAATTCGGCTACTATGGGTTAGGGCTTAATTGTGCAAATTTACATTTTTATGTGTTAAGGACTAAATTATAAAGTAGTCAAAAGTCTAGGGAAAATGTGTAATTTGCCAAAATTATGAAAAATGTGCTTAATTAAATTAAATGGAAGGTTGAATGAGTTAATTTAATATATTATAGACCAAGATAAATAAATACCAGAATTGGATCGGGGAAAGTGTAAAGTGGACGAGTAGACAACATTTTATCCAGACTACTCGAGGTAAGTTCGTATAATTAGAATCAAACTTTTATATATTTGTAATTTTTGAGTTGAATATATATAATTGTAAAAATGAGATATTTCGATTAGAATGCCTAAATGGTTATATGTTGGATAAATACCGAGTCCCGTTTGAACCATAAAAAGTCGTAGGATACGAGTGACATGTCACTAGGGTTACCATTTTGGTTGAGATCCTACATTTGTTGTGGACTCACCACAACTCATATGAGCTTACTGTTTTAGCTCTTATGAGCTTACCGTCTTAACTCAATAGAGCTTACCGTTTACCAGCTCAATAGGAGCTTACCGATCATAGCTCAAAAGAGCGAAAATGATAATGAATTGATGGATTACCTATTAATACACTTAGTGTGTATCACGCGTGCATCCCTCAATATTTCATTAGGTTTAATGGGCATTATACTGTTACTGGTTATATGATAAAGTATGGAAACGAGATATGAGTTATATGAAATGTACATGTATATGAGATTAATTGCTAAATGAATTCCTCATGGTTGTTTTACTTGCTAAGTGCAAATTCAAGTTACGAATCTATGAATGTATATATGTGATAGGCATTTGAACTATTTGAGTTGGATTTAATGAGTTTGATTACATGTATTATGATTTTGGTAAGTTTAATTCTATGTTATACGGGCTTACTAAGCTATAATGCTTACTTTGTTTATTTACTGTGTTTTATAGAGGTTTGTTAGCTTGCTCGATTTGGACAGTGTCGGAGAAAGGCATCACACTATCCCATCAACTCTTCCGTACTATCGAACTCAAGGAAAATATGTGAATATGGCATGTATAGGCTAGTTAATAGGTTAATGTTTTGGTTACCTTAGCTTATAAAGTATATATAAGTTTTGATGTATTTTAAGCCATGAGATTTGGCTTAGTTGGCAAGATGGAAGTTTATGAATAAAATATTTGATGCATATGTTATTATGATATGAGATGAGTTAGTAGATTGAAAATGCTTGAATGATAGTTGATATTTAAATGGTTATATGGTTAATCTATTGGTTAGGTCATATGTGAATATTTGTTTATGAATCATGTTGGTTTAGCACATGTCTAAATGCACAAATGGCATGAAGTTGAGTACATTATTGTTTGGTCTTGAAATGGTATATAATGTGTATTGGAAATGGATGTTTGCCTGCCTATTTAAATGTGGATTTGGCACCAATCGTATGCTTGTAGGTACATGGAAATTGGGTGAGAAAAGTGGCTTAAACCAAGCCTGTTTTCATCCACACGGCCTGAGCACACTGGCGTGTGGCTCGACCATGTGTGATACATGGCCTTGGTAAATGACCATGTGTCCCCTGGGGCACCCTTTTGAATTAAGTCAGTATACCCTACAAGATTGGCACAACCTAGACATACGGACGTGTGGTCTCCTATGTGACCAAAGTCAGTATCCCCTCCTAATTTCACACGGCCTGGCACATGGGCGTGTCCACAGTTGTGTGGTGTAAATCAGTATGTATGCCCTATTTTCACATAACCTGGACTCACAGGCGTGTCTGGTGGCCGTGTGAGGCACACAGCTTAGGCACACGACCGTGTGACCCTTATTCAAAAATTTTTCTAAGTTTTCTCAAATCTTTTATATGTTACCGATTCAGTCCTGAATGTATGAATTAAGCTTTGTATGCTTAATTTAAGCATGTTATGAATATGATTGATGGATAACTACTGAAATGGGATAATATTTGATGATTAAATGTTCTGAACAAAGTTGAAAGTCTGGTAATGCCTTTTAACCTATTCCGATGACGGTTATGGGTTAGGGGTGTTACAAAGTTAACTACATCCTTTTCAATCCACCTATCACCGAGGAAGCCGAAGATTCTACTACTGTTACCAGATACTCATATATCAATGCCATAAAAAAGCCAAATTTGACAAAGAAAGTAGAATGGTAAGATGTCACATGTCAATTCACATGGCTAACAACCTTTTCGATCTATTTGTTAGGAATGAATCAACCAAGTCTATTTGGGAAACCTTGGAGAATAAGTATGGAGCTGATGATGCTGAAATCAAGAAGTATGTTATTAGAGAGTGGCTCAAATTCCAGATGATTGATGATAAGCCAATAATGGATCAAGTACATTCCTACAACAAGTTGGTTTCTAACATCCTAGCTAGAGGGATGTAGATGTGCGGAATTCTCCAAGCAAATGTCATAATAAAAAGTTGTCGAAATCCTGGTCCGACTAGCGGGACATTTCGTTAGAAGAACTGATTTACTATGTGAAGATTGAAAAAGCCAATCATCTTAAAGATAAAGCTTTATTTACTTCAAGTGAATTTCATTTAAAAGCTAATCTAGTGGAATATGGTTCTAGTTTCAATTTTAACAGGTCAAAAAGGACTGAAAACTTAAAGAAGATTGAAAAACTCTAGAACAAGAAGGCTATCAACTTTAAGAAATCAAGGATGAATAAAAAATCCACCAAATTTGTGAACTGCTACGTGTGTGGCAAAGTTAAATACAAAGCATACCAATGCTACCAACGCTCTAACAGCCAAAATGAGAACAAACCACAAGCACATCTACTTGAAAATCCATATGACATAACAGTCGAGGTGGTTTTTGAATTGAACTTAGTCGAGAACAATGCTAAATGGATTGTAGACACAAGTGCTTCCAAATAGTTTTATGCCAACAGAGAAATGTTCATCGAGTTTTAAAGTGTAGCTAAAGGTGAACAAGTCTACATGGGTCATTCTAGCTATTTAAAAGTACTAGGTAAAGGAAATATCTTACTTAAACTTACTTCTGGCAAAATATTAGCATTAAATAATGTTATTTATGTACCTACCCAGAGTAGTAATTTGACCAGTGGTGGATTATTGAATAAGGCAATCATTAAACTAGTCTTTGAATCTAATAAACTTGTACTTTCCCGTAATGGAGCTTATGTTGGGAAAAGTTATTTGAGCAGAGGTTTATTTGTGATTGAGACTATGTTTAATGATAATAAAACCACCACTTCTACTTATATTGTTAAATCTATTAATATGTGGTATGCTAGATTAGGTCATGTGAATATTCATTCTCTAAAAAAAAAACTCATGAAAATGAATATACTCCCTAATTTAGATTATAGTAGTTTTCATAAATGTGAAATTTGTGTTGAAACCAATCATGCTAGATATTCCTTTAAAACTCTTCCTAATAGGAAAGTTTAACTTTTAGAGCTAGGTCATACTAATCTAGAAGACTTTGAAAACACAGAGATTAATAGTGGAAAATGCTACTACGTTACCTTTGTAAATGACTACTCTGGATATATAAAAGTTTATCTCCTAATATCGAAAGATGAAGATAATAAGACTTTTCTACTTTATAAAGAAGAAGTGGAAAATTAGCTTGATAGGAGAATAAAACATCTTAGATCCGATAGATATGATGAATATGGCACTAATTCCTTAAAGAGGTTTGTGAGAAAGACAACATTATATATGAATTTTCTGCTCCTTATTTTCTACAACAAAATGGCATAGTTGAAAGGAAAAAATAGAACTCTAAAAGAAATGATGAATGCTTTACTACTCAGTTCTAGTTTACCTAACAATATGTGGGGAGTGGCTGCACTTTATGCAAACTATATTCTTAATAAAGTGTCTCATAAAAAATTAGATTGTGTGCCATATAAACTGTGGAAGGGTTATGTCTTTAATCTGCAATACTTAAAAGTGTGAGGGGTGCTTAGCAAAAGAAGTCTTTCCTGTTTTTAAAAAGAGAACCATTGGATCTAAATTGTTGATGTTGTATTTGTTCGTTATAATAATGATGCATATAGATTCATGTCTTTACATGATCATTTCATATGTGAATCTGGAGATGTTGTTTTCTTTGAGAATTTTTTTTTCCTCTAAAGAAATCTAGTATAAATCTTGATATGCAATTAGATGAGTATGTTTCTTCTAGTGCACATAATAGAGATGTTCTTAGTGATGATGTTGAACCTAGGAGGAGCAAAAGATAAAAGACTGCCGCTAGTTTTGGACCTGATTTCCTCACTTCCTTTGTAACTGAGATTAGTGATATAGACATGATTAGTGATTCTATTGCTCATGCCTTTTTGATAGATGAGGATCCAAAAACCTATGATGGAGCCATAAAATCAATAGATGATAGTTTTTGGAGAGATATCATTAATAATGAGCTAGAGTCTACTATTTCCAATCACACTTGGGAACTAGTAGACTTGCTTAGAGGTTTTAGACCTATTAGTAATAAATATGTCTTTAGAAAGAAACTTGGACAAGATGGGTCAATACAAAGGTATAAGGCAAGATTAGTTGTAAAAAGGTCCATTAAAAAATTTAGAATAGTTCATTATGCTACGTACTCTCCTGTAGCTAAAATATCAACCATTCGTGTTTTGTTTTCTTTAACTTTATTTCACAATTTGCTGGTACATCGATGGATGTAAAGATAACTTTCTTAAATGGTGATTTGGAAGAGGAGATCTATATAGAGCAACCTCTAGGATTTGCATCACTTGGTATGGAAGATAAAGTTTGCAAACTCAAAAAATCTTTGTATGGTCTCAAAAGAGCTCCAAAACAATGGTATGATAAATTTCATAAAACTATTTTTAGTTTTGATTTTATTGTTAATGGTGCATATGCATATTTTTATTCTAAAATGTTTGGTTCTGATTGAGTCATCATAAGTCTGTATGTGTATGACATGTTAATTTTTAGCACTAATATAAAAGCCATTAATAGAATTATCTACCAAGTCTGATGTGACTGATTTAGGAGAGGTAGATGTAATCTTAGGTTAAATTTACTAAATCAGAAAAGGGATTTAGTTTAAAACAATCTCACTATATTGAGAAAGTGCTAAAGAAGTTTAATACCTTTGATGTAATCCCTGTGAAAATTCCTATTGATTATAGCATACAACTAATGTAGAATAAAGGAAATAGTGTTTTTCAATCAGAGTATGCTAAAATTATTAGAAGCCTTGTGTTCTTAATGAACTTCACTCGGCCTGATATTGCTTATGCAATCAGTAGACTAAGTAGATATACCCATAATCCTAGCAATGAGTATTGGAATGCTCTAAAGCGTTTGCTTAAATACCTTAAAGGTACAATAACTTGGAAATTGGAATTTTTTGTATACCTTGCAGTTATATATGGATATTGTGATGTAAACTGGGTTACTGATAATGATGAAGTTAGCTCTACAAGTTGGTATGTCTTTACTCTAGGTGGAGTAATTATTTCTTGGAAGTATGTTAAATAGGCGTGTATTACTTGCTCCACGATGGAATCTGTAACACCCCTAACCCGTATCCGTCACCAGAACAGGGTTCGGAGCATTACTAGAACCTTCAGAACATATTTAGATAATTCATGTAAAATTTCTATTCATATTCCAAAATCATTCATAACATCCCTTAGTAGGGCCCATGAGGCCCAAAACATACATTAGAATCGATTCGGGACCAAATCGGAGTCTCGAGGAATTTTTTTACAAAACCCCAAAATTTTTCTCACTATTAAGAGTCACATACTCGTGTCCCTAACCCGTGTAACTCTCTGACTTGCAACTCATGAACAAATTATGTCATACGGCCAAGTCATATGCCCGTGTGCTAGGCCGTGTGATTAATCCGAATTTTCAAAAAATAGGTGTAGGGTTCACACGGCCAAGGGACACGCCTGTGTTCTCGGCCGTGTGCCTCAACCGGCTAAGACACATGCCCGTGTGCTTAATTCAGAGCATTCTGTTTCGCAAAATTTAGGTGCGGAGGACACACGACTTGACTACATGTCCATGTACCCAGCCGTGTGTCACACACAGTTTAGACACACGCTCGTGTGTCTGCCCGTGTGGACAAAATAAAGCCATTTCTAGCTTCATTTCTTACCCAAAATCACACCCAAAACCTACACATTGAAACACATTTCCAATACCAACCATTCCAAGCATTCAAAATTAAGCAATTCCATTATTTATCATAGCATACCATAACATGCAAATGTGTATTCATAACTTACCTTGAATTAACTTAGGTATTAATAACATATGATCTCATATACTTAATATGTCACATATGAATAACATAATAACCTACTTAACATATAGTTAGCTACTATAGCATGACATTACAAGTGTATCAAAACAACCTTTTCTAGCCATTCCAATGGCTAGATTACAAATATCATTATCAAGCCACTAATGGTCAAGTTATCCTATACATGCCATTATACCAAAAGGATTCAACTATATATACCCAAAATAAGCTAGTTGATAGTGTGACAATGCTCCAATGATCTTTCAACCTTCGCGAGCTTTCGAGCAATATAAAACAAGGAAAATAAAACGGAGTAAGCATTACATGCTTAGTAAGTTTGTATAACAGAAAACTAAACTAACCAATATCGTGTATTAAATTTAGGCATACAATAACATATTATCCATCCATTAGCAAAATTCCTAAACAAATGCAATCAATCAAACATGTTAGTCATTAAGATCTCTATATCAATCAAGCAAACCTAAATGAGCTCATCATGCAATAATTTTTCAAATCATTATCATTTCATCTCATATGCTCATGACATATCAAGAGTTATATCCGTTGAATCATTGAAATTTCGATGGATGTTCAAATAGTACACTCGAGGCATACGATTCAATAAACCGTCAATTTCTTGTTCAAGGGACCCAATAGGGCATTTAATCAAGGAACACACTCTTGAGCCACATATCGTAACAGGATTACTAGTCCAGGCTAAATCCTTTTTATAATTTATGCTCAGAAGAGCTCAATTAGGTTTACCGGTCCAGGCTAAACCCAAATTGTAACGTGTACTCGAGAAGTATCATATAAGGATCACCCGTCTGAGCTAAATCCTTCCTATAATGAGGTCAATAGGATTACTCGTTTGAGCTAAATCCCATCTGCAAGAAATGCAGAACCTCAATCATTTTGGGAAAGCACATGTATTCATCAGAATTCAATACTCAATTGGGACTTAACCCTTTTTACCATTTCCAAGCATGTATTAAGATTTCTCATATAACATTCAATAATGTACATCAATGTAATTCACATTCCATACAAACACAACATTCAATTCACATATCTACATGTTAGATTAAGTTACACGAACTTACCTCGACACTTGCTCGCATTTAAGGTCTACTAATCCGAAACCTTTTCTTTCCATCGATCTAACCTTGAATTTGAGTTGTCTGGATCTATATAAATAACTTTAATCATCAATTTCACACATTTTATACTCGTTAGGACTTAATTTACTCCTAGGAAAAATTATCATTTTGCCCCTAAATTTCCATAAATTTCAATTTCATTCCTAAGCTCAGAAAATGAAACTTGTGCAATTTACTCCCTATACCAAGCCTAACATAAATTTTAAGGTAGAATTTACAGCACATATTTTCTATAAATTTCATAATTTTTCATCAATTTTAACAACTTTGCATTTTAGTCCCTAAATCAAGTTTTCATCAAAAATTACTTTGTAAAAGTTGTTTATCTATCATCAACCTTTCATTTTCTACCATAAATTTCTAATTTTCAACATATACATCCATGACCCATTTTTCATACTTTGGTTTCTTTTCTCTTTCCTAGGGTTTCCATGTATTTTAAGTTGAAGATGATGAAAATAAGATGATATTTCTTTTATCATCTTTTTAATTAATTAATTTTTTTTTATTTCCAATGTAGTCATTACCCTTTTTCTAAATTTCCATGGATGAGTCACCTTAAAATATCTACATACTTACTTAATGGTCTAATTACCAAATAAGGACCTCTAAATTTAAATTCCATAGCCATTTAATCCTTATAGCTACTAGAATTCTACTTTCACATTTTATGCAATTTGGTCCTTCTAGTAATTAAGCACGTAATCGGTAAAATTTTCCTATCAAAATTTTCACATGACACTCTTAGCATAATATGGACCATATAATAAAATAAAAATAATTTAAATTTTCAGATCAGATTTGTGGTCTCGAAACCACTATTCCGATCTTACTGACATTGGGCTGTTACAGAATCAGAGTTTATAGCTCTTAACTTAGCTGGGTAAGAAGTCGAGTGGCTTAAGAATCTATTTGTAAAGATTCCTTTACTGGGAAAACCAACATTTCTCGTATCTTTATTATGTGACTCACAAGCTGCAATTTGTGTTGCTAAGAGCCAAGCTTACAATGGTAAAAAGAGGCACATTGGAATAAGACATGAATTTGTGAGACATTTAATAAAGATTGGAGTACTTTGGAGTATGTGAGGTCTGAAAGGAACCTGACTGATCGACTAACCAAAGGGTTAAGTAGGAAAATAGTTCTTGATTCGTTGAGGGGGATCGGTCTTAAACCTAGTGGTTGAGGAATTCATGGTGGATACCCAACTTAGTTTTCCAAGTTTAATATGGTCAAATAAAACCATGAAAAGACTCATAGTGTACATTTTACCTATCCCTATGACGAATAATGTACATGCATAACATTGAGTTCTTACTCTTGATGAATTCATAGCCCTAAGTTTTGGTGGTTTTATTGAGACGGACTTGATGGATTCATCAACATGTGAGGTTGAGTTTCTTACTCTTAATAAGTTCATATCCCAGAGTTTGGGTGGTCCTATTGAGACGTACTTGATGAAATCACCGAATTTAAAATTTATAGGATGAGCTTAATAAATGCTCTTAACAATTTCATAGTCCTGATTCGGGTAGTCTATATTGAGATTGACTTGATGAAATCACCTACGCTAGTGTGAAGAATTAGCCACCTTCTATGAAAGACATTGGGCAGTCTTTCTAGGGCACTTACTAGCACCTCAAAGTGTATTGGCTAAAACTTATTGATCTATCATGGAACATAAATTATATATGAGATAAGTCGTGTGCCATGAGTTAACCCCTATGTTAATAAGCTCAGGATTCATTCACTTGTTAAGAAGAAGAATCACTCATTTCACTACGTATTACTTCAAATCCACAAGATATTAGTGCTTAAATGACTAATTTCGTTGTCCCACGTTTTACCTTTTCTCATGTTTACAAAATTTCCAATTCTTTTGCATTAGTGGGGGAATGATGGTATTGCAAAATGGCATATCCCACATTGGTTGAGGAAAGACTTATAAAAGAGTTTAAATATAGATTTGCCTTTTACCGTCATTGAGTAATTAGAGCTAAAAGCCCAACACACGTGCGTCACCGCCATCTCGCCTAACCTGTGTCCGTGTTAACGTGTACCTAGCTGCTTCTGACTGTTGACTTATGGCTACTTTTGGTCGTTGGACCAACCCTATAAATTACCATTTTACCCCTTTAGAATGTCCTATAAATTGTTCTGATATTCTCTTCATTGTATACAATAATACTCAACAACAACCTATAGTTTCTCCTATAGCTCACTTGTTTCTTTTCAGTATATTTTCCGATCAGTTTTTTAGCTCTATTTTCTAATTATTTTTCTTTTTTTTTAGAAGAGCAACACCAATTTTGTTTTATCCTCTTTATTCAGATTCATGAATATTGAAGTACTGTGCTAACCTTGGGGACAACGTCCACCATATGATTACACTGATTCGGGTGAATTTGCTTCTAAGGCATTGGTTCTTCCATGACATAATTATTTTTTAATTTATTTACACATGATTTATTTATCCAATCAGTGCTAACGATTTTTCTTTGCATTAGTATATTTTCTACAATCATAAATAAAGATTGGTTTTTTTATTTCTTCTTTCCTTACCTTAATTACTCTCACATTCTGTTTTCGTTCTATTTATTGTTGCAACGAACTCTGAGTTTAGTAAAATTCTCGGTACTGCAAACTAATATTTTTCATAAACAATTTAAAAAATTAGCATGATATATACGTGCATCACCATGCGGGCTATTTAAAAATATAACTTTCTAGTTAGTATTTCCCTTAAGAAAACAACGATTTGTCTCTTTTTAAAAATTTGATGGTTAAATTTAACAATGGATGTTGATGAAACAAAATCCCAGCCACGTCCGCAATTTCAACAAATGAAGGGAGGAACCCTTTTTATGGCTATAATCCCAAAATCAGAAAATCAAATTTAAGCGGGAATTATAATAACCATAACTAATTTTAATTGGCAGTTAGAGAATGCCAGGCTGGCACTTCCTTAACTAACAATAACGACAACCAGCTTTTCGCTGGCATCATTAACCGCAGTTAACTAACCCTGGTTTCTCTACCCCAATGATTTTATCCTTCTTTTACAACCTCCCTCTCCCTATATAAACCCCTTTCCAATAACTTCGAATCCCATATCCACAGCGGCGTCTTGATACACGCCCCCTCTTACTTTTATCATTCAATAATTTTCATCAACAAAGAAAAATGAGAGAGTGTATTTCGATTCACATTGGCCAGGCCGGAATTCAGGTCGGAAATGCTTGTTGGGAACTTTACTGTCTCGAGCATGGCATTCAGGTGATTTTTCGTTATTCTTGAATTATTAGATTCATTTCTCCGATTCTAGATTTCTTTTCTTCATTTTTCTTTTTTTGGTTTACTGTGAAGTTGTTCGATTTTATCTTATTTGATTGCGGTTAATTTGTATTCTTCTCTTCTAAATTGTAATTGAACTTATGAAATTAACTGATTTGAACCAATTTTAATATTAGATTAATGGTTTCCATTACGTTAGATAATTTAGGCGAGATTCGGTTTCTAAATGTTGATTATGTTTCGTTGCATTTCTGTTTGTCTTATTTGTTTATATCTTTTAACAGTTTGATTTTGTTCGATTATATTTGAATTTATTGCGGTGAATCGAAACGCTGTTGTTGTAAATGTAAAATTATAATGGAACTTATTAAATCAACAGATTTGACCAATTGAAATGATTTCTGTTTGCAGCTGAATGATTTCTGTTTTGTTAGATCGTGATTTGTTTTTTCTGTTTTTGAAATGTATGTTTTCAGCCTGATGGCCAAATGCCTAGTGACAAGACTGTTGGTGGAGGAGACGATGCTTTCAACACCTTTTTCAGCGAAACCGGTGCCGGAAAACATGTCCCTCGAGCTATATTTGTTGATCTGGAGCCTACTGTTATCGATGAAGTAAGGACTGGAACATACCGCCAACTGTTCCACCCTGAGCAACTCATCAGTGGTAAAGAAGACGCTGCAAACAATTTTGCTCGTGGCCATTATACAATTGGAAAAGAGATTGTTGACCTCTGCTTGGATCGTATCCGAAAGCTTGCTGATAATTGTACTGGGCTCCAAGGGTTCTTGGTTTTCAGTGCTGTCGGAGGTGGTACTGGTTCAGGTCTTGGGTCTCTTCTCCTTGAGCGTCTCTCTGTTGATTATGGAAAGAAGTCGAAGCTTGGTTTCACTGTCTATCCTTCACCTCAGGTTTCTACATCTGTTGTAGAGCCTTACAACAGTGTGCTGTCCACACATTCACTCCTTGAGCACACTGATGTTTCTGTGCTTCTCGACAATGAAGCGATATATGACATCTGCAGGCGTTCCCTTGACATTGAACGGCCCACTTATACCAATCTTAACCGCCTCGTCTCTCAGGTAATGATAAGAATTCTTGCACAACTTCTAGTCTTTTATGTTATAAATGTGAAGAAATTTGTTCAATAATCGTGCTGTTTGGCGTTAATGTTTTCAGGTTATATCATCTCTTACCGCCTCTTTGAGGTTTGATGGAGCCCTAAATGTGGATGTGACCGAGTTCCAGACAAACCTGGTCCCTTATCCCAGGATCCATTTTATGCTTTCCTCCTATGCTCCTGTTATTTCAGCTGCAAAAGCTTACCATGAGCAATTATCTGTGGCTGAGATCACCAACACTGCTTTTGAACCCTCTTCCATGATGGCCAAATGTGATCCACGCCACGGAAAGTACATGGCTTGCTGTCTCATGTACCGAGGTGATGTTGTGCCCAAAGATGTGAATGCAGCTGTTGCTACCATCAAGACCAAGCGCACAATCCAATTTGTCGATTGGTGCCCCACCGGATTTAAGTGTGGTATCAACTACCAGCCACCAACTGTTGTTCCTGGTGGAGACCTTGCCAAGGTTCAGAGGGCAGTATGCATGATCTCTAACTCAACCAGTGTTGCGGAAGTGTTTTCTCGCATTGACCACAAATTCGATCTCATGTATGCCAAACGTGCCTTCGTGCACTGGTATGTTGGTGAAGGCATGGAGGAAGGAGAGTTCTCAGAGGCTCGTGAGGACCTTGCTGCCCTGGAAAAAGATTATGAGGAAGTTGGAGCTGACTCTGCTGAAGGAGATGAAGAGGATGAGGGAGATGAGTACTGAGCGAAGGTTAGGGACGACTACACCTTTACGACTATGATGTTGCTTTGGATTTTCAATGTTTTTTATTTTTTTGGTTTTGGCAACTTTGGGTGATATTTCCAGTTCATGGTATTTTCAATAAACAAGTTGATCAAGGCTTTTACCATGCCAGGAACTGCATTGTTTGAATGTGGAATGTTGATTTCCTGCTTGGGTGTGGGATTCCAACTTTGATAAAAATGTATATGTATTTTATTTAAATAGTATATATATATATATAAGGCTTTAGTAAAACATATTTTTAATTTAGTTATAAAACATATTAGTATAAAAATAATATTAATCTAGTTATATAATCAGTAAAACCAGTAGAGGGGTCTGTTGGGCATGAAATGTTTTTCGAATCCATGACTTCCCCAGTCAAAGTATATATATATAATATATAGCAAGCAACCAATTGATATAGCAAAATGTTGAAGAGCACAACCATTTCAGATTGAACTCCGAGGAACTTAGACACCCGAATCCGAAAGAAAGTTTATTGTTTGTGGACATTTTATTACAAAGCTGTCATGAGCTTTTGCCGCCTTCATTTCATAAAACTGACTTTAGTTTGAACCGCCAAGGCTCCTCTCGATTTCCATTCTCTTCTTCATGAGTAAGGCATACTTGAAAGCCATATTCTGGTCCCCCGCAGGCGCTGCGAGATTGGTACAAAAGGTTCTCCTGCAACACCTTGCCCTGGAACAAAGATGAGATTGGCTTATTACCTTTTTGTGGCAAGACCAACCATGAGCAGCCCTCAATGCAGCTCCTTTGGAAACCATATCCGTCACTGTTGAAATAATGAAGTACAAGTAATCAGCTAACTCAGATATTGGACTTAGATGTCCTACGCATCTATGGTCTAAACCCAAATATAACAAAAGAAACTGATAAAAGTTTCAAATTACAATATAAATTCATTGTCAACCCAGAGTAAATGACAACATACCGGACCATCCCTTGGTATAAACATCACAACCAAAAATGGATGCAATTAACTCGAGAATGTGCTTGTTTTCCGTTGTTTTACCAGTAACAATAATTCGATTTAGAGAAGGCATTCCTATTCTTTCTGCATGCATAAATAGCAAGAAGTTAGCCCTCCATCAATGCACAAATCTGCAAGTAAAAATTCATTGCTTTTCAACAAAGTGGCACGGTAAAAACTCTAAACCCATGCTGCTTGGACTTGTCAGTAGTTTTGAAGCATCTCTGTTTAACACTTACATTTTCAGACATGGGTATCTGGACACTCCAAATATAAGGAAAAACTTGGAGAAACCCATGGCGGATGCATGCTCATATATAACACTTGCAAAATTCAAGTAACATAGGTAAAATGTCATCAGTATATAACTTCACATCTATTTTATGTATGATTAACCCAGAAGGTTTTGTTCAAAGGTGGCAACTACAGTAGCATGCAAGTTATCATGCAGCCATGTAGGTGTATGTATGTTACCCGGGTGAAATACAGAGCATTCAAGTATAACGTATGTTCACCAGGTTAAATATGTTTTGTGTAGCTA
This sequence comes from Gossypium stocksii, assembly GCA_020496765.1. Taxonomy (NCBI): domain Eukaryota; kingdom Viridiplantae; phylum Streptophyta; class Magnoliopsida; order Malvales; family Malvaceae; genus Gossypium; species Gossypium stocksii. Next base: position 24,458,338 of record CM035624.1, read on the forward strand.
CCGACCTGTATCTGATTTGACAGAAACTTTTTGGCTGAAAAAGCTAGTCAACTGCTTAGTTGTTTTTTAGGCAGGTCCTAGGTTATCATTAAGTTGTATTTAATGTTTGTTCACTTGCACAAGTTATTTTATTATTTTCAATATGTATATAACACTTAGAGAAATGTAATGAGAGTATTGATCTTTTTGCTCTCTCAATTCTTCTCTGTTGTTCCTGCTTCTGTTTTTACTCCTTTTCTTGCAACTCTCATTTCTTTGAATCACAAATCTCTTTTATTCTTTACCCGGGTTACTTACGTTGTTGCTCTGTTTAAGATAAAGCTTCATACTTCATCCGGGTTACTTGGTTCTGTTTTATCTTCCTGTGTGAAAAACTCAACAAATGGTATCAAGAGCCTAAGTCTTTGGGGACCTTGGTTGTGTTTTCATTTGTGAGTGATTTGTGTTTGAGAGAAAAGAAGCAGAAACCTTTTTTGTTGGTTTGTTTGTTTGCTGTAAGTATGAGTTTTACACCACCACCACCACTTGTGTTTGCTGGAGAAAATTACCACATTTGGGTGGTAAAGATGAAGACATACCTTCAAGTGCACGATTTGTGGAACGTGGTCGAGAATGATACTGAACCAGCTCCATTGAGAGCTAATCCAACCATTGTACAGATGAGGCAACACAGTGAAGAGTGTGCAAAGAAGCATAAAGCAATGGCCTGGTTGCAAAATGGGGTATCCGATGTGATTTTCACTAGGATAATGGCTTGTGACTCACCTAAGTTGTGACTCACCTAAGCAAGCATGGGAGAAGCTGAAGGAGGAGTTTATGGGATCAGCTAAAACGAGGCAGCAACAATTGATCAATTTCAGGAGAGATTTTGAGAATCTGAAGATGAGAGAGTCAGAGACCATTAAGCAATACTGTGATAGGATAATGGCCATAGTCAACAACATTAGGCTCCTTGGAGATGATTTCAGTGAGAGCAGAGTTGTTGAGAAGGTCATCACCACTCTCCCTAAAAAATTTGAGCAAAAAATCTCATCATTGGAGGACTCAAGGGACTTATCAACCATCTCATTGTCTGAGTTGGTAAATTCCCTATATGCACTTGAGCAAAGGAGGGCCAACATGCAAGAAGAGCATCTTGAAGGAGCTTTCCAAGCAAAGGCCAAGGAAGGCTCAAGTTCTAGACAAAAAGTGAAGAAGCCTTGGGTCGATAAAAGAGAGAAACCAAGGAGAGATGTAGGGAAGAAGAGGTTTCCACCATGTGCTCACTGCAAAAAGACCACACATCTAGATAAGAACTACTGGTACAGACCAGATGTTCAGTGTAGAAGCTATAAACAGTTTAGACATGTTGAGAGGGTGTGCAAAAACAAAAGGAAGGCACAAACTTAGCAACAAATGCAAGCTTAGGCTGCTGAGGACTTTTAAGCTCAAGAGGAGCATGTTTTTACAGCCTCCTACTTTGCAACCTCAAGCAAAGTTAGATGTGATTGGATAGTGGACAGTGGCTGCACACACCACATGGCAGATGATGAAAGGCTGTTCAAGGAGCTCTAAAGAAGTTTTGTCTCAAAGGTCAGGATTGGTAATGTGGACCTGATTGAAGCCAAAGGCAAGGGCAATGTGGTGATCAACACAAAGTCAGGTAACAAAGTAATCTCTAATGTGTTTTTTGTGCCTGACATAAATTAAAATCTACTTAGCATTGGCCAGGTTGTAGAAAAGGGTTACTCACTTTTTTTCAATAGTGGTTCTTGCATTGTTGAAGACTCACATGGTCAGGAGTTAATTATAGTAGCAATGGCAGATAGGTGCTTCATGCTTGATGTCAATCAACTTGAAAAGAAGGCTTACACCAGCCTTGTTGATAATACTGGTCTATGGCATAGAAGATTAGGCCATGTTAATTACAAGTCACTTGATCAGTTGCACAAGTTAAAATTGGTTGAAGACATGTCAAGAGTAGAAGCCAAAGATACTATTTGTGAAGTCTGCCAGCTTGGTAAGCAAGCTAGATTGCTTTTTCTAGTTGATAAGGCATGGAGAGCTCGAGACAAGCTTGAATTAGTTCACACTGACATTTGTGGACCAATGAAGACTTCTTCTCTAAATGACAGCAAGTATTTTGTGCTGTTCATTGATGATTTCAGCAGATTCTATTGGATTTATTTTTTGAAGCAAAAGTCAGAGGTATTTGAAGAATTCAGCAAGTTCAAGGCTCTAGTTGAGAACTAATCAGGCTGCAAGATTAAAGCTTTGAGATCAGATAATGGTGTTGAGTACTTGTTAGATAAGTTCCAGAAGCTGTGTGAGCAAGCTGGAATCCATCATCAGTTGACAACAGTTTATACTCCTTAGCAAAATGGAGTATGTGAGAGGAAGAATCGAACAGTGCTTGACATGGCTAAATGCTTACTGTTTGAAAGCAAATTGCCAAGCAAAATTTAGGCTGAAGCAGCAAATATGTATCTACTCAATAGGTTGCCTACCACTGCTCTCAAAGACAAAACCCATGGCGGATGCATGCTCATATATAATACTTGCAAAATTCAAGTAACATAGGTAAAATGTCATCAGTATATAACTTCACATCTATTTTATGTATGACTAACCCAGAAGGTTTTGTTCAAAGGCGGCAACTATAGTAGCATGCAAGTTATCATGCAGCCATGCAAGTGTATGTATGTTACCCGGGTGAAATACAGAGCATTCAAGTATAACGTATGTTCACCGGGTTAAATATGTTTTGTGTAGCTACCGACCTGTATCTAATTTGACAAAAACTTTTTGGCTGAAAAAGCTAGTCAACTGCTTAGTTGTTTTTTAAACAGGACCTAGGTTATCATTAAGTTGCATTTAATGTTTGTTCACTTGCACAAGTTATTTTATTGTTTTTCAAATGTATTGGAAATATGTGTATAACACTTAGAGAAAGGTAATGAGAGTATTGATCTTTTTGCTCTCTCAATTCTTCTCTGTTGTTCCTGCTTCTATTTTTATTCCTTTTCTTGCAACTCTCATTTCTTTGAATCACAAATCTCAATTATTCTTTACCCGGGTTACTTACGTTGTTGCTCTGTTTAAGATAAAGCTTCATACTTCATCCGGGTTACTTGGTTCTATTTTATCTTCCTATGTGAAAAACTCAACAGGTTTATCAAACTTTTCCTCTTCTTTTACATTCTAGCCATCCAGTATTCAAAACTGAAGTTTTCAATACAGATAATGATATTAGCTAAACGTGCAAAAGGGGCTTTTAGACGATTATTCAAGGCTTGGGAAACAAGCAAACTTAAAAAAAATGAAGTTTGATTGACACTTAAGTTATTACTACATCGAATTTCTTGATTGTTATATGTTCATACGATTTACAATATTTAATTGGTTGAAGTGCATGCTAATCAATGATCATTATGTATTAGTAGCAAAATAACTATGCAAATAAAATTCAACAGGTGATCTCCTCATTAACATGGAAAAAGAAAATGCTTAAAACCCACCAGGCACAGGAGGAAAAAATTCATCTTCCTTCCTTATAACAGAAACTGATCTTCCCATCTATTGTAAGAAATTGGAATGAGAAACAAAGAACAAATAACTTTGACTTCAAGAAATGTCAGTAGACATATGTTAAGAACTGGCTTACATACAATTAAGTTTCTTTTTTTGGTAGTTACAGCAAGATAGCATGCTGTCTTTTGTTGTTTTTGTTACTTAGTCACAATTAAATTAAGTTAGTAAGATGTTTGTTGTGATTAGGTGCTGATTGACTTGATTAAATTAGCTTAGCTATGTGTACAAGTTTAGTTTTATGAGTTTCAAGATGTATCAGTGGTGTTAGGTAAGTATTAGTTGTTTGTTTTCTTTTCACTCAAGCTAATTGCTTATTTATATGTAAGCTTCAATTGACATATATTGATGATGAACTTTTCAGCCATTTTCATCTCTATTTTGGTCTTAAAACAAACAATTGTACTTCTTTTGTTATTCAAAAACACCAACAATTGGTATCAAGAGCCTGTTTCTTAAAGGGCCATTTTTTTTTCTGTTCTCAAGTTAATATGTTTTCATCTAGTTTCTCTCCAACTCCACCACCAGTGTTTAATGGTGAAAACTACCACATTTGGGTAGTAAAAGTGAAGACATACCTGCAAGCATTTAACTTATGGGAGGTAGTGAATGCTAACCTTGGACTACCACCCTTGAGAGCTAACCCCATGGTAGCTCAAATCAGACAACACTCTGATGATAAAGCCAAGAGATACAAGGCAATGTCCTACATTCAAAACAGTGTGTCAGACTTGATTTTTATAAGGATTATGGCTTGTGATAGTCCAAAGTAGGCTTGGGACAAGCTTAAAGAGGAGTTTTAAGGAACTGAGAAAACAAGACAGGAAGAACTTATCAATTTGAGGAGGGACTTTGAAAACTTGAAGATGAAGTAGACCAAAATGGTTAAGCAATACTCAGATAGGATCATGACTGTTGTGAACAATATAAGAATACTTGGGAATAAATTTAGTGAAAGCGAAATAGTGGAAAAGGTTATTGCAACCTTACCTAAAAGATATGAAGCCAAGATATCTTCCTTGGAAGACTCGAGAGATTTGTCAACAATCTATTTGACTGAGCTAATTAATGCTCTCTATGCTTAGGAAAAAAGAAGAGCCAACAGACAGGAGGAGCATCATAAAGGTACATTTCAAGCCAAAAGCAAAGGAAGTTCAAGCTTCTCTAGTTACAAACGGAAGAAGAGTTGGGTCGACAACAAAGAGAAGTTTAAAATAAGAAAAAAAATCCATCATGCGCTCATTATAAAAAGACTACTCATTTAGAACATATTGTTGGTTCAGGCCTAATGTGCAATACAAAGCTTGTAAGCAGTTAGGCCATGTTGAAAAAGTTTGCAAAAACAAAGGCCAAAAAAAAATTAATAGAAACCACAACAACTGATCACTTAAGCTAAAGTAGCTGAAGAAAGCCACACTCAAGAGGAGCAAGTGTTTGCAGTTTCTTATTCTGCAATCAGGAGAAATAACATAAAATGGTGGTTGATTGATAGTGGTTATACCAACCACATGATTCCTGATGCTAGTATCTTCAAGTGGATTGATAGCAACTTCAACTCCAAGGTGAAAGTTGGAAATGGACAGTACATCAAAGTAGAAGGACAAGGACATGTGCTGATTGACACTCCTTCAGGTACTAAACTTGTTTCAAATGTTCTTTTAGCACCTGAAATAGATAGAAATCTGCTAAGTATTAGTCAGTTACTTAAGAAAGGTTATTCAATTGTGTTCAAGATTAAAGAATGCTTGATTTGTGATCCAAGTGGATGTATACTTTGACAGTGGCCATGACTAATAGGAGCTTTATTGTTGACTGGAGTAAAGCAGCTGCTAGTACTTATACAACTACATTGGATAAGTTTGAATTATGGCATAGGAGGATGTGTCATGCCAATTATAGATCATTACTCCAATTATCCAAGGAGGATTTGGTTAATAATTTTACAAAAATGGTTGAGCAACATGGTGTTTGTAAAGTGTGCCAATTAGAAAAGCAAGCTAGGCTCCCATTTCCAACAAACAAGGCCTAGAAGGCCTCTGAAAAACTACAGTTAGTTCACATTGATGTGTATAGTCCTATGAGGACTCAATCTTTGAATGGCAGTAGGTATTTCATCCTTTTCATTGATGATTATTCCAAGTTTTCTTGGGTTTATTTCCTTAAGATGAAGTCAGTGGTTATGACACCTTAAACCAAACCAAGATGGACCGGCCCAAATTTAAAGCGTTACGTGAGCCACCTATGTGATTCTTAGGCTAACAACTACCCAAGGCACACCTCGACCTTAAAACACCTCAAACTTATCTAAATATTGGTTATCTATTAATGTAAAAGCAAATTATGAGCCAATTTTAAAATTTTCCTATGTAATTTAACCTAAGGACAATTTTGTCATTTTACCATGTATGGTAAAACTAATTCGATTTTAGATTTAAATATTTACCGACCTTCTTTTATTCAAAATTTTGTAATCCTAAAAATTTCATCTTAAACTGAGTTCGTTTGCTATGTCTAATTCAATTGTTATTATTATAGACTAAATTATACAAATACAACTTATCAGAATCTATTCCAAATTACAAATTAAATCTGTTTCTAATGAATTTTTCCCATTACAAGACTAATCCTAAAATTTTACCAAGTGTCCTTATCATCTATGGCTCTAATTAGACTAATCAATTTTCAGGACTAAATAGTAACTTTAACAAATTAGAATACCAATTTAAAAAGACAAAAATTCCAACCCCAAAAACCCACACGGCGGTGTCCTCAACCCATGTGTCATTAAATGCCCGTGTTCATGTCGTGAAAAACTTTTTGCCAGATCACACACACCCGTGTGAAAACCACTATACCTATTTTTTTGCGAAAAACTTGATTTAAAACTTGATTTTGCATATTTTAATGACCAATTAAACCCAATTTAAATATGATTGATTAACATATATATACACAACTTCAATTGGATTTATTAACATTAATTAAGCTTCAATTAAATAGAATTAAGCAATTAATTTCATGCACATCAAACGTAAATAAATCAAACAAGTGGCGTATGTTAGTCGCTAATAAACCACTCCATGGAAGCTTATTTTAAACAATTGTTAGTATAAATTTCATGCTTCACACACCGTGTTATCAATCACCGTGTTATCAAGCAACAATACACTGTAAATCAATCAATAATTAAACTCAAACATGCCTCAAAATTATTATAAAACCATTCAAAATAAATGTCTAATGTCCAAAGTCCATTTACAACCAAAAATCAAACTAATTCCCGATAGTTCCGCAATGCCCGACTATAGTCTCTAAAATGTGTAGTAAAGTCTTTACCAAGCTTAAATCTCTTGGAACTCTCTTGCTCGACTCGTCAACTCCTCAATCCCTATGAATATCAACATGAATATGAGGGTGTGAACTTTAAAAAGCTCAGTCAAAGTTAATAAAAACACAAGTAAATTAACATCCAAGTCATGCTTAATTCACAACCAATCATTCACCAATTGTCAGCCAAAAATAATTAAACATGTCAATTTAATTTCCATAACATTTTCAATACCAAAAATAAATCATTCATGGCTTTCGATCATCAATTGATATAGCAACAATCATACATAAATATATTGGCATTCATTTCTCATGGCTCAATCAGGTGATCATACATTGGATAAATGGATCTTCAAACTCCCACAAATATCAAATACAATCCATCGAGTTGAGCAGGCCGAAGCACACGCTCCTTTATAGCGCCTCAAATAACCCATTAAGTGAGACTCATGCTCAACACTCCCTTATCTACTCCAACAAATCAGTCCACCTAGAGCCATATGCTCACAATGTCACAAATAAATGTGAGTACCCACAAATCCTATGGCATGCCAACTATATCCAATGGATCCACCATGCATGTTGCCAATACATTCAATCAAACATAGCAAGAAATCAATCATAATGTGCTCAATTTTATGTGGTAAGATGTGTAACATGTAACATAACATTTAATATCCAATTAAACCAAGCAATTCATTTGCCAATTTTCCATAATCAATTACCAATTGAAACACCAACATATCATGATAAAAAATTTCAGCACACATACTTAAAAGCATCCTTAAATTTAATTTAATTAAATAGCACAACACCACCAAAAAATTCACTTACCATTTTTTTCAATACAAATACAATTTTTTACACATTTAATACCAGTCTTGCAAAATCAACCATTCACCCATAATTAATTAATTTTAATCATTAATCAAGGTACCAAATCGCCCTTAGAAACACTCACCTCACAATTTTATTCTATTACAACAAGTGATCAACTAGGCAATTTTGAGCTTCAATTCTAGTTTATCTCGGTCCTCTTCAAGATTTGGGCTTCAACAGAGGTAAAGTAGACATTGCCACCTTTCCAAAGCTATATTAAACACAATTTTTAATTAACTATGCTAATAAAAATTCACTCACAAAGATACCTTACTGAATTTGTAACATCAAGTTGAAAACTTGATTCCTCACAAAATCGACCTCTCCAACCCTCCAAATCACTTCCAAACATCAATACTAAACCAATTACACAAAAACTAAGCATCAATTTCACATTTAAATCAATTTCACAAAAATCTAGAAAATTAATTCAAGAAGATGATGAAATTCAAATTTCTTCAAATTACCTCACAAATCATGTTTAATCTTGATAAATAAGACCAAAAACCTTCTAATAAATCCATTTTGATTTGGAACATCCATTGATTTGTGGATTTCCTCTCAAAATTCAAGATCTACCATTAAAGCACCTTAAGCTTTTGAAGAAAATGACATTGATAAAAAATCATTTAATTGACTCTCAAATCATATAAAAATGTTTCTAATCTTCATAACAAACAAGCTTAGGAATAATAACTACCTTTGATTTGTTCCTTTGATTGAAAATCTTGATTCAAGAATCTTGAGAAATTTTAGAATATTTTTGACTACTTTTCAGAATAATTTCGGGTGAATTGAGAGAGTATTTGGAGAAGGAAAATGGTTGGATCTATTATCTAATTATAGATCTTTAAAACCATGCAAAGAAAATAAAATTTATACCTCTCTAATATGATGTAAATGGTGTGAAAGTAGGCTATATGCATTGTTTTTAAAGCTAAAAAATCCACGAGAATTTTAAAATTAGAAAATTTGCCTAATGGCTACTCCCACATTTCTCTTGTTTTACCATTTAATCATTTCCCACCAAAATTCTAAATTTTAAGGTTTATTTGTCAAATAAATACTCTAAATTTTCCCTTGTTTTACAATTAAACCCAATTTAATTAATATTTAAATTTAGCTCAAATTAACCCCAATAAAAATTATTTTAAAATTCTTTTTCGACCCAAATTAATTATCTTCACTTATAATTATTTAATTGCTTTAAAATTAATTTTCCAAAAATATTTTTATTTTTTTGAATTATTTTTTAATCGATTTTAAATAAAATTAACCTCCTAAATTAAATTAAAAATTACTAGAAACCCCATAAATTCCTAATTTCACACTCAGAACCCAAAAAATATACCTGAAACTTCTAGACCTGGTTTAGGGACATTACAGTGGTTGCTTCTGTATTTTGGAAGTTCAAAGTAGCAGTTGAAACTCAATCAGGTTGCAAGCTTACAATTGTAAGGTCACACAATGGGACATAATACACTTTTGATTTGTTTTAAAAGTTTTGTGAAGAGTCAAGGGTTGAACATCAACTCACCAACACCTAAACACCTCAGAAAAATGGTGTTAGTGAAAGAAAGAATCAAACCCTGATGGATATGGCCAGATGTCTCATGCTTGAAAGAACTTTACCAAAAAATTTCTGGGCTGAAATAGTAAACACTATTGTCTATCTTCAAAACAGACTACTAGCCAAAGCCTTGTTGGACAAAACTCCATTTGAAGCTTGGTTTACATTCAAACCCTTAGTTGCCCACTTAAAAATCTTTGGTTGCATCTGTTATGCACATGTTCTTGTTGTTAAGAGGGAAAAATTGGAAAAGAAGCTTAACCAAGCATTTTTGTGGGATATAACAATGTCAAGAAGAGCTATAGAATACTTGATCTATTAACTTACATGGTGTTTGTAAGTAGGGATGTAGTGTTTGATGAGAAGTTAACATGGAACTAGGACAAAGCTGAGCTAGAAAATGTTGTTAAAGATTTAGTAACTGGGTCGAATGTAGCTGATTAGTTTGAGCAAGAAATGGATTTTGATGATTTGCCTGTCAGAGGAACCAGATTAATCAGTGAGGTGTATGAAAAGGTTGATATAAATGCTATTGAGCTAGCCAATTATGAAGAAGCAAAAGCATTACAAGTCTGGAAGGAAGCAATGTTGGATGAAATGAAAATGATTCACAAGAATCAAAACTGAGAGCTAGTTGAAAGGCCAGTTCATAAGAAAGTCATAGGGATAAAATGGATGTTTAGAGCCAAACACAATGCCGATGGAACCTTGAACAAGTTGAAGGTAAGGCTAGTTGTGAAAGGTTTCAGAAAAAAGTATGGTGTTGACTACTTTGAGTCCTTTGCACCTATGGAAAATTAGATACTATAAAACTTTTGCTTGCCTTGGCGGCCCAAAGGCAGTGGAAAATACATTAACTTGATGTGAAATTTGCCTTCCTTAATGGATTCTTTAATGAGGAGATATATGTGGAACAACTAGATGGCTTCAAGGTGGCTAGTGAAGAAATGAAAATGTACAAGTTTAAAAAGACTTTGTATGGCTTAAAACAAGCGCTAAGGGCCTGGTATGACAGAATCGATGCTATATGTCAAGCTTGGGATTCAAAAGAAGCATTAGTGAGCCAACTTTATATGTGAAAAAAGTTGAAGATAAAACTCTTTTAATAGTGTCCTTGTATGTGGATGACTTGCTAGTGACTGGTGAGAGTGATGAATTGCTAGCAGAGTTCAAAAAGCAAACAAAGAATGTTTTTGAAATGTCTGATCTTGGTGAAATGACCTACTTTCTTGACATGGAGGTATCTCAAACTCAGCAGTGCATTTTCATAAGTCATAAGCCTTTGTATTGAAGATCTTGAACAAATTTTGCATGCAATATTGCAAAGCAGCTAGTACTCCAGTTGTTATTAGTGAAAAACTCATGAGCCAAGGTGATTTTGAAAGGGTAAATGAATCTGGTTATAGAAGCCTTGTAGGGTATTTACTTTATGTAACAACCTCTAGGCCTGATATTGTATTTGATGTCAATCTTTTGTCTGGATTCATGCATTGTTGCAATGTGATTCACTTGAAAGCAGCAAAGAGGGTTCTGAGATACATCAAAGGGACTCTAAGCTAAGGAGACAAGTTCACCAAGGCTAATGACATGAAACTTGTTGGTTTTGTAAATAGTGATTAGGCTAGATCCGTTGATGATATGAAGAGTACTTCAATGTACTTGTTTTCCTTAGGATCAATTATTTTCTATTGAAGTTCAAAAAAGCAAACCATAGTAGCTCAATCAACAGTTGAGGCTGAATATGTTACAACTGCTACAGTTGTTAATCAAGCCATTTGGCTTAGGAAAAATATCAGTTGATTTGAACTTGGAGACAAAAGAAGCAACAGAGATTAAATGTGACAATCAATGTGCTATTGCAATTGCAAAGAATCCAGTGTTTCATGGTAAAACTAAGCACTTCAAGATTAAGTTTCATTTTGTCAGAGAAGTGGAGCAATCACATAAGATCAAGCTGGTTCATTTCCGTTCTAAAGATCAATTGGAAGACATCTTGACAAAACCTCTTGGAGCAGTAAGGTTTGAGAACTTAATAGCCAAGTTGGGAGTTTACAGCATGAAAGCCAATGAGGAGTGTGAAGAATTGGCTTACTTGGAGCTAAGGTTTTTTTTTTTTTTTTGTAGTTGTAACATGATAGCATGTTGTCTTTTTTTATTTTTGTTACTTAGTTACATTTGAACTAAGTTAGTAAGATGTTTGTTATGATTGGATGTTGATTAACTTGACTAAATCAACTTAGCTATGAGCACAAGTTTAGTTTTATGAGTTTTAAGATATATTAGTAGTGTTAGGTAAGTAGTAAATGATAGTTTTCTTTTCACTCAAGCTGATTGCTTCTTTATATGTAAGCTTCAATTGACATATATTGATGATGAACTTTTTAGCCATTTTCATATTTGTTTTTGTCCTAAGACAAGCACTTGTTCTTCTTTTATTATTCAAAAACACCAATAACATTTTTACTAACCAGTTAATGGAGGATTTTGTTCTAGATAATATTTAAACATCTTCTAAGAGTTTTCAGCAAAGTGTTCGAATATATATAAGTTAACAATTGAGGAGATGTTAGAAAAATAGACAACTAGCTTAATCCCAAACAAATAGTAAGGGTTTTAGGTACATTCACATGTTAGAACCCCATTTTTGTAGGCCAACATTACCATGTAGTCTTCTAGTTCAAGAAGACTAGGGAAAATTTGCTCTTTTAAACTAGGCTGAAGCTCTTTAGTGAGTACAAAGACCTGCAACATGGAAGCATAAATAACATTTTACAATATAAAGCAACAGAAAAATCAAACAAAAATACTTTTTGTTATTACCTAAGCCAAATGCCAAAATCCAAATATTGTTACCCTATTGTTGAGCATTTTAAACCACCAACGAGGTTATTGAATTTAGCTATACGAAAAAAATGAAAAAAGTCAAAGTTTTCTAAATACTCGAAAACCTCATTAGATGGAATATTTTCAAAATTTTGTTTTTGGTGCTCAGGGACCTTTAAGCTAATTCGTATTTATAGTGGTGGTTCCTCATCAAAAACCATCAATCCTATTATCACACATATACCCACTATTACATAAACAAAGTAGTTGGCAACAAAAGTGGGAGGCATGGGAAGCGTGGGAATGACCCTACAAACCATAAGGAGTTCCAACATTCTCCCACTTGGTTCGTATTGCCCATGAAAACCTAAAGTAGAAACATAATGCATAAATCATGGTGATATTTTCTCTTAGAATTTGAGTAGTATCTTTCATGTATCACAATATACCATGTCTCAATGCTTTATCCCAAATTTCTTAATGAATAAACCCAATATTTGTTCCAAGTCCAAACTTTAGTGACATTTCTCGAAATAACCAAATTTATGTGCACAAAAATATGAAAAACATCAAACTTAACAAAGTTTCTTTATAATAGTTCTTATAACAAAATTTACAATGAAGGAACAAGTCCCATAGTGACAACATGATCCTTAAATTTGTATAGTGGCTCAATGAACACTTTCTTTTCTTTCACACATTCCCTTATGACTAGATAATTAATGTCGATATGTTTACTTCGACTTCCACTTTTGTTATTCTTAGTGACCGCCTATAAACGAGTTATCATTTATAGTAAAAATAATACCAAAATATATATTAATTAATTCAGTGATGTCCACAAGTGCACGGATCAAATTGTAATATAGTATACTTTATAACGAAACACTTGGAAGTATTCTGAGGATCGTATCCAAAGGAGGATGAAATAAATCTACAAAATCCTTTTACAATAAAAACTATAAATAGTAATAATTAATTCCTATATTACAACAAATCATAAAATAGATTAATGAGAGAAATTAAATAATTAAAATAAATAAAAAATGAGAAAATAAATAAACGACTTAAATCAATAAAACCAATCAAGAAGATTAACTCGCTGTAGGGTTTGTAGTTAACTTCATATTAGCGTTTTAGTGGGGACTAACTATCGATTAACCAATTATTACCTCTCAATGTAACAGCCCAATTTTCAGTGGTGTCGAAAATAGTGATTCGAGATCACTAAATCTGACGAGTAAGTTTGAAAATTTAATAAATTAATATTTATGAGTCAAGCGTGATTTTAGAAATATTCTTTAACTAGTGAATTTTGTAATTTAAAAGAATTTATTAGGTAAATTAGGTTAAAAACGAGGAATCGAGACCTTGATTTTATAAATCGAGTACTAAATATTTTTATAAATATTTACGGAGTGTCAATAAGTTAGTATTGAAGTTTCATTAAGAAGTTTTAATGTTTTGATAGTTAATTTATTAAAAAGGACTAAATTGAAAAAGGTGCAAAACTTGTGAAAGTGAATAAATAGCCCAAGTGAAGAGTAAGGAGGGACTTAAGGCATAAATATGCCAATAGGGGATGGTTGAGGTGGCATCAGAAGAGAAAAATCTGAAAAATAGGTGAATAAGGGTAAAATTGGAAATTTTGCAAAAGTTAACAAATAAAATCTCAATTAAAAGAGTTTCTAGCAATTTCTTCATAATTCTTAGCTAAAAATGCCATTTAAGAGTCCTTATAAGCTGGTTTCTCATATATTTTCATCATGTGAGTTCAATTCTTTCTCTTTTCTTGTAATTTTTAAATTTTTAAGACTTTTACAATTAGGTACAACTATCCAATTCATTAGTTTTTGAATTTATGGGTGGCTTTGAAAGTTACCATTGATGAGTGCTGGATTTTTATGATGAACTAACATGGAATTGAAGTTTTAATTTTGTTATATGATGATTTTATCAAGTAATTTCAATAGAAATTGATTTTAGGACCTAATTGTGAAAAAGTTTAAAACTTAGGGTTTGGCATGAAATTATGAATGTCAAAGGCAGTAAAATAGCCTATAATATTTAGGTAAAGTGTTAATTGAGAAAAATTAGCTCAATTGATGGGCTAATTGATTAGGGACTAAATTGTAAAAATTGTAAAATTTGGGGTAAATGTGTAATTTCAAAAATTGAAGGGCATAAATTGTTAAGTGAATCAGAATTGAATTAGATGCTAATGAGTTAATAATTTTAGATTATAGATTAAGAATCTGAAGATAAACGCGGAAAAGAGAAATTAACAAATTAGTCCTTGAATTTCTACAACTTCTACAAATTAGCCCAAGTAAGTTCCTATGGTTGAGCTTTCATGATTATTTGTTAATCTAGGAATGATATAATGTATTATTTCATATGTTTGTTATTGAATTATGATTACTGTAAAAACATGAAAAATTTGATCGAAAGTTCAAATTAAGTGGAATGTAGGATTGAGTACGATCATTCCATGATAAAAGACAAATTGACGGATAAGACCATGGTTGGACAATGGCAAAGTGTTAAATGTAAGACCATAGCTAGGCTATGGCATTTTGGTGAAAAAACTATAACTGGGTTATGGCACCGTGAACGTAAGATCATGATTGGACCATGACAGTATGTGAAAAACAGTACGACCATAGATGGGCTATGGCATCCATATGATAAGAGCATAACTGGGTTATGACATTAGATTGTAAGACGATGGTAAGGCCAAGGCAATATACATGTAAGACCATAGTTAGACCATGGCATAAAGAAAATGATGTACTCAATTCCGTAAGACATTCTCTAATTTGACAATGATTGAAAAGTGTCATATGAATTAAAGTGATTGATATTGAGCTCAATCAAGCGAATTCATCATTTGAATTTGTGATTGGCAGGAAGTGTTAGTGAAATACTTATTTTAATGATTTATTATAGTATGTTCCGTAAGATTTATCTTAAAAGCCCATGAACTTACTAAGCTTCATTAAGCTTACTCATGTTATTTATTATTTCTTGTAAATTATCGTGATATTAGAGGATCAGATCAACACATTGGGTCACACTATCCAAATTCCTACGGTAGATTTTGTTAAACATCTTTTGGGTTTATATGGCATGTATAAGGTTGGTTTGATATGGAAATAGTTTGAATTGGGATTATAAGACTTAAATGTGTAAGTATGTATTAGAAATTGTCGTGTTTGAGATGTTATACCATGTTTAATGCATGTTTTGGCTTGAATTAGTTGCTTGGTTGGGCTCTGATGGTATATGAGAGTGTTGTGTGCAAGTTGATTGTGTAAGGGTAAGAAAAGTGGCCTTAAAATGGCCTATTTTTGTCCACACGAGTAGAAATGCGAGTATGTGTCTTGACCATGTGTGACACACAGGTTGGTACATAGGCATGTCGCTTGGTCGTGTGTCCCTTACATCCTAAAATTAAGAAACAGAATGCTCAGAATTGAGCACATGGGTAAAGACACGGGCGTGTGTCTCAGCAGTGTGAGGTATACAGCCTAAAACATAAGTGTGTCACTTGGTCGTGTGAAACCTGCACCTAATTTTTGAAAATTAAATTAAGCACATGGCCTAGCACACGGGCTTGTGACTTGGCCATGTGACTACAATTTCTTCATGGGTTACAAGTCAGAGAGTTACACGAGTTGGGAAACACGAGCGTGTGAGCCACACGCCTGACCACACAGTGTGTCCCTTACCACACGGGCGTGTGACCCTTGAATTTAAGCAAAATTTTGAAATATTGCGAAAAATTTCCTGAGATCCCGATCCAGTCGCAGTTTGATTCTAATGAATTTTTTGAGACTCGAGGATCTATTTAAGGGACATTATGACTATTCACGGAAAATGTATAGTATTTGACTTGAATTATTTGTAAAGGTTCTATAAATCCTGGTAATGCCTGTAACCCTGTTCCGGTGACGGATACGGGTTAGGGGTATTACGCTCAACCTCTAGCTAATTAATTGATTGGTTGATACTTGTTTATCTCCTGACCTTACTTTCTAAACTAGGTTAAACTACGATTTACTCAATTCGACTCATCCCCTGATCTCGTCTAACCTATGATATCTTCCTAGGGTTTAGTGTTTAGAGTTATTGTAACAGCCCAGTTTGATCCTAATAGGAGTAGTGGTTTCAGAACCATAAATTCGAGGTTGTAAAATTATTTTAATATTATTATCAGTGTTTGCAGTATGAGATTATGTATGTGTGAAATTTTCGTGAAAGAATTTTAGCGTTTGGTTGCTTAATTTAGAAAAATGACTAAATCGCGTAAAATGCAAAAGTTGCATTCTAATTGTTTAAGTTCTTATTTGCTATGATTCATTAAATGAAAGGTCCTTATGATGTTATTAGACAATTGATAGTGGAACATGATACGGACATTATGAGTTTTTAGTAATGCCTTTTGGACTAACGAATGCTCTTGCAGTTTTTATGGACCTAATGAATCGTATCTTTAGACCGTACCTAGATCGATTTGTTGTGGTATTCATAGATGACATATTGATTTATTCGCACGATGAAACTAGCATGCCGAACACTTAAGAATTGTGTTACAGACTCTGTGTGATAAGCAATTATTTGCTAAGTTCAGTAAATGTGAATTCTGGTTAAGTGAAGTTGGTTTTCTGGGCATATTGTGTCAGCATCTGGTATACGAGTTGATCCGAGCAAAATTTCAGTAATTCTAGATTGGAAGCCTCCGAGAAATGTGTTAGAAGTCTACAGTTTTCTGAGACTTACTAGTTATTACAGACGGTTTGTAAAAGGATTTTTGATGATTGCGACTCCATTGACGAGATTACTTCAGAAAGATGTAAAGTTCGAATTGTCTGAAAAGTGTCAAAAAAGCTTTGATCAGTTGAAAGCCCTATTGAGTAAAGCTCCAGTGTTAGTACAGCCAGAATCGGGTAAAGAGTTCAAGATTTATAATGATGCTTTGTTGAATGGTTTGGGATACGTTTTGATGCAAGAAGGTAAAGTCATAGCTTATACCTCGAGACAATTGAAGCCGCGTGAGAAGAATTACCCTACACACAGTTTAGAGTTAGCAACTATTGTGTTTGCACTAAAGATTTGACGCCACTATTTGTTTGGTGAAAGATGTCATGTTTATTCAGATCACAAGAGTTTAAAATATTTGATAACTCAAAAAGATTTGAATTTACGACAGCAGAGATGGTTAGAATTGCTAAAAGACTATGAGTTAGTTATTGACTATCACCCCGAAAAAGAAAATGTTGTTGCTAATGCGTTAAGCCAAAAATCTTAGTTTGCTCTATGTGTAATGAATACTCAATTGGCGTTATCTGACGACGGGTCGATTTTAGCTGAGTTGAAAGCAAGACCATTGTTTTTGCAGCAGATTTGTGAAGCTCAGAAAGTCGATAATGAATTGTTAGCAAAACAAGCTCAGTGTGATTCAAAGCCTGATTCAGAATTTTGAGTTGATGTTGATAATTGTTTGAGATTTCGAAACCAAATTTTTGTTTCGATAAATTCATAATTGATTCAGATGATTTTGAATGAAGCTTATAATAGTCGTTTATTTATTCATCCGGGAAGTACGAAAATGCATAATGATCTAAAACAACACTATTGGTGGCCTAGTATGAAACATGACATCTCAAAAAATGTTTCTAAATGTTTAATTTGTCGGCAAGTTAAAGCTGAACATCAAGTATCCTCTGGTTTGTTACAGCTAGTTATGATTCTCGAATGGAAATAGGATAGAGTTACTATAGACTTTGTTTTAGGTTTGCCCCTATATCTGAGAAAGAAAGATGCGATTTGGGTTGTGGTTGATAGACTGACGAAGATAGCTCATTTCATTATGGTACGATCAGACTACTCGCTTGATAAGTTAGTTGAGTTATACATTTCTGATATTGTGAGATAGCACAGGGTGCCACTATCTATTGTTTCGGATAGAGATCTGAGATTTACTTCGCGGTCTTGGAAGAAACTGCAAGAGGCTTTAGGTGCGAAATTACATTTCAGTACTACTTTTCACCTACAAACAAATGGTCAAATCGAGCGAGTCATTCAGATACACGAGGATATGTTGAGATGCTCCATCCTTGAATTTAAAGGTACGTGGGAATAGTACTTGCTATTGATTGAATTTGTGTATAATAATAGTTTTCAATCGAGTATAAAAATGGCACCGTACAAAGCTTTATACGGTTGCAAATGCCGAACACCTTTGTATTGGACTGAGCTTAGTAAGAATAAGATTTACGGGGTCGATTTGATCAAAGAGACTGAACAAAAAGTAAAAGTGATTCATAATAGTCTAAAAACAGCATCAGATCGTTAGAAATCATACGCAGACTTGAAATGGAAAGATATTGAATTTTAGATCAGTGATAAAGTGTTTTTAAAAATATCTCTATGGAAGAAAATACTCCGATTCGGCAGAAAAGGCAAATTGAGTTTGAGATTCATCGGGTCGTATGAGATTATTGAGCGTATCGGGCCGGTTGCTTATAAATTGTCTTTGCCACCTAAGTTAGAAAAGATTCATAATGTATTTCACGTATCAATGTTACGATGTTGTAGATCCGATCCCTCGCATGTGATTTCTCCGTCTGAGATTGAAATTCAGCCTGATATGACTTACGATGAAGAACCAATCAAAATCTTAGCTCGCGAGGTTAAAGAACTGAGAAATAAGAAGATCACATTAGTGAAAGTTTTATCGCATCGACATGGGGTCGAAGAAGCTACGTGGGAACCGAGGATGCTATGAGAGAGCAATACCCAAACTTATTCACTGGTAAGATTTTCAGCAACGAAAATCCCTAAGGGGGAGAGTTGTAACAGCCTAATTTGAGCCTAATCGGAACAGTAGTTTTGGAGCCACAAATTTGAGGTCATAAAATTATTTTAATATTATTATAGGTGTTTATAGTATGAGATTATGCATGTGTAAAATTTTTGTGAAAGAATTTTAGCGTTTGGTTGCTAAATTTAGAAAAAAGACTAAATCGCGTAAAATGCAAAAGTTGCATTCTAATTGTTTAAGTGCTTATTTGCTATGATTCATTATATGAAAGGTCCTTATGATGTTATTAGACCATTTACAGTGGAATTTGACATAAATGGGCATGCTTTTGACGTTTTAAATGTTGATTAAATAAGGTTATTTTAGTAATTTATAAATAAATGATAATTAAAAGAAAACAAAAGTCAAAATTTGATTCATTCATCTTGTTGGCCACCGAAATTGAAGAATCAAATTAGGGTTTGAAGTATAAAAACATTTGGCACTTTGGTGGTTAATTAGGTAAGTGATTTTTGTTCGGATTTTGATGATTTTTATGTTTTTGATCGTTGCTTCAAATACTAGCTAGCCCATGCCCTAATTTCTGAGTTTGTTGATAATTTTATGAAGTTCCATTGATGAATATTTGAGCTTTGTGATAGTTGATGATGAAAAATGAAAGATAGATGATAGATATTCATGCTTTCTTAAGTGATTTTTGGTGGAAATGCTATTTAAGGACTAAATTGTAAATTTTGCAAATTGAGGGGTTAAAATGTGAAATAAATGTGAATTATGGGCTACTAGGAACCTTATAGAAATTCGGCACACATGAAATTAGGAATCAATTGTGTAATTTGTGTTTGATGAAATAGGGACTAAAATGCAAAAGTCTAAAATTAGGGGCTAATGTGTAAAAATGCCTCATTTGTGTGCTTTGGATGAAATTGAGTGAATTGGTGATTAAATGAGTTTAATTTGAATCTATATAGATCAAGAACGAAAGAAATCAGATTTAGATCAGGGAAAATCGAAGGTTATCGAGTAGTCGACCCGATACGTCCATCCTAAGTACGAGGTAAGTTTCTATGCAAATAAATGTATTTTGATTGAATTATATATGTTTCATTGTTACTGAAATGTATTGAATGCTGAAAGATCGGATATGAGAAAGTATCGACAGAGTTACGACATCCGAAAGCCCTGTATGAACCATAGGAATAGTATAGGATACGTATGTCAGGACATTAGGATTTCGAGGTGCGATTTCGTGTAAGACCATGTTTAGGACGTTAGCATCGATTTTAGATTATATGTAAGACCATGTCAGGGACATTGGCACTGTATATGATTTTGTGTAAGACCCTATCTGGGATAGTGGCATCAATATTTGATAACATGTAAGACCATATATGGGATATGGCATTGTACGAGCTTTACGAGCTATCCAAGTATTCTTATCAATTTTGAACGATTCAACAGGCAATGTCAAGAAGTGAATGAATATGGGAATGACTAACCGATTCAGGTATGTATGATTGTATATGAATATTGAAAGAAATGGTAAGTGAAGTACATGAATTATGAACAAGTGAATTAGATGAGATTAATGAAGTTTGCATATGTGGTTTGCTATAATTCCCACGGATGAATTGGTTAAAGTTTATTTTATGTGTTAAGTAAATTTGTATATGGCTTACTAAGCTTTTGGAAAGCTTACTTTGTGTGTGTTTTCCCTTATTTTATAGATAATCAAAGCTAGATTGAGCTCGGGGATCGTCAAAGATTGTCATCACACTATCGATCACTTTGTTGGTACTTTTGAAGCTTGGTAAATATGGTATATGGCATGTATAGGCTAGTGATGTTATGGTATATGATATGTGTACATCTTTCCATGTGATATGTGTAACGTCCCCACGCCCGAGACCGTCGCCGGAGTCGAGTTTGAGGTGTTACTAAACTTAATTTATCATTAAACCAACTTTACATCGTTTATTTTAAATTTTCGGAATATGCAGAATCTCTGCGTCATGGTCGCTAAAAAAATCATATCTCGAGTTACGAAACTGAAAATCAAGATCCATAAATTTTCCCTGAATCTAGACTCATATATCTATTCACTAATTTTTTTCTAGAATTTTTGGTTGGGCCGATTTGTACAGTTTATTAGCTAAAGTTACCCCTGTTTCAGGACTTGACTGCACTGACCTCTGTTTACTACGAACCACTTTTCTCTCTGTACAAAATTTATATGATTATGTCGTTTCCTTATCTTGAAACTAGACTAACTCAGGATTCTGTACATATAAAGTACACCTCTTAACTATTTTTTTACAATTTATAGTGAATTTTAAAAGTTAGAACAGGGGATCCAAAAATCGTTCTGGCCCTGTCTCACTAAAACTCAGATATCTTATAAAATATAATCCTTCACCTATTTCGCTTCTTCCATTTGAAAGTAGACATAATAAGCTTCAATTTCATAACTAATCCATCACCAAATTAGATTTCTATGATTTTTAGTAAATTTTCAAACTCACGTCAGTGTTGCTGCAATGTTCTGTTTTATGGCTAATTTCATTTTCATAAAAGCTTTCATGTACTAGATAACCTATTATCCTTCCATGACATCAAACATAATCTATATTAGCCATTTCAATGACTCATCATTATCAAGCATTTCTTCAACCAAAACACCACCATATCACAAGATTGTTTACACAAAGTAGGTATATTGCTATACATGCCATACTAAGTTTTACAAGCCATTTACCAAAAAGTCCTTCGGATAGTGTGATCGAGCCTTCGACCTATCCCGATTCTCGAGCCGGCTTGTCCAAAACTACAATGAATGAAAAGGAGGGAGTAAGCATAAATGCTTAGTAAGTTCACATGCAAATAACAAGTAACATAACAAAGTCATTATGCCAAACAACATTAGCATAGCATCACCAAAACATATGTCACAATTCTAATCATCATACTTCATCTTACCACATTTTTGTTGTTGTGTCGAGTTTCAACCCGAGGGTTAAGTACATACCTGTCCAATATGGCCATTTCTCAACATTATCGAATTGTCACTTACATCTTGGGTGCTTTTCCATTTCACTTGAATTTTACCCGTTGAACACATTGGAATACAACTCGGATACACGGATCATTTGCACATAAGTGCCATATATGTAATCAATCAATTATGTAACCCGCCCATAAGCGAACTCGGACTCAACTCAATGAGCTCAGGCGTTCGCATCCATAAGTGAACTCGGACTCAACTCAACGAGCTCGGATGCCTAGTTACATTTCACGAACTCGGACTCAACTCAACGAGTTCGGATATTCGCATCCATAAGTGAACTCGGACTCAACTCAACGAGCTCGGATGCCCAAGCATCCTAGTGACATGTCACTTGTATCCTAATCCATTCCCAAGGTTCAAACGGGATTTTCCTCAATCACACATCCTTGCCGTCTTCCACAGAATACCGAAACCAATACTCGGTAGCCATTTATATTTAACAAGTAGCACATATAATTTGCATATTGTTCAAAAATAACCACAGAGCATATATTTCATGATAAAAATCAGCATATCATATAAATAACATCAATCAACTTAAAAATAACAATTATGTTACATTATTTACACATGAACTTACCTTAGTACCAAAATACAAAGATTTTGCAATTTAGTCCGCAATCTTTTCTTTTCCTCGATTGAGGTTGATTCCACGTCTTTCTTGATCTAAAATAACACATTTAGCTTGTTTAATACTCACATTTTCAAATTAGTCCTTAATTCAAATTTTGGAAAAATTACAATTTTGCCCTTAAACTTTTGCATATTTACACTTTTGCCCCAAAGCTCGGAAATTAAATTTCATTTCAAATTCTTATGTTTTAGGACATGCTGATCATTTATTTGCTATTAGCAAGCTCAAATTCCCACTATAACACATACTTATGCACAATATGTACTTTTACCGATTAAGCCGTTTTGTTCGTTTTTACTTAAAACCGAGTAGCACAAGTTGTCTAACATAATTTAAAACCTCATATTCTATCATAAAACATCAAAATACACAAATTTCACCTATGGGTATTTTTCCAAATATGAACTTTAGCTCAAAATATTGCTATCATAAGCTATACCGAGCTACCGTGATTTCAAAAACGTAAAAATTATTAAAAACGGGGCTTGGAATCACTTACTATGAAGCTTGAAAGTTGAAGAAACCCTAGCTATGGAGAGAGGGAGAATTCGGCAGCAACCAAGGAAGATGATAACTAATTTTGTGTTATTTTTCCCTTTTTATTTCATTAAATATCCAAATGACCAAAATGCCCCTCCTTACTAAACTTTCAAAAATTCCTTCCATGTCCTAATTTTGTCCATGAACTTAAAATTGGTCTAATTACCATTTAAGACCTCCTAATTAATATTTCAAAGCAATTTCATACTAAAAACTTCTAGAATGCAAGTTTTGCAACTTATTCGATTTAATCCCTAACTTCAAATTAAGCACTTTACGCTTGGAATTTCTTCACGAAATTTTCACACCATCATAAAATCATATCATAAACATCAAAATAATTATAAAATAATTATTTCTACCTCAGATTTGTGGTCACGAAACCACTATTCTGATTAGGCCCTAATTCGGGATATTACAACTCTCCCCCCTTTTAAGGATTTTCGTCCTCGAAAATCTTACCGGTAAACAGATGTGGGTATTGTTTTCTCATAGTTTCCTCGGGTTCCCATGTAGCCTCTTCTATTCCATGCTTTTGCCACAACACTTTCACAAGAGCAATACTTTTGTTTCTTAGTTGTTTGACCTCTCGAGCTAAAACTTTTATCGGTTCTTCTTCATAGGTCATATCTGGTCGTAATTCAATTTCGGTCGGTGAAACTACATGCGAAGGATCCGAGCGATACCGACGTAACATATATACATGGAACACGTCATGAATTTTCTCTAACTCAGATGGTAATGCTAACCGATAAGCTACCGGTCCAACTCTTTCAGTTATTTCATACGGCCCGATAAAACGCGGACTTAACTTACCCTTCCGTCCAAATCTGAGGACTTTCTTCCACGGAGACACCTTTAAAAATACCTTATCACCAACTTGAAACTCGATTTCTTTTCGTTTCAAATCTGCATAAGATTTTTGTCTATCCGAAGCAGCTTTCAAACAATCTCGAATTACCTTCACTTTTTCTTCAGTTTCTTTGATTAGATCAACCCCATAGATCTGATTTTCCTTGAGTTCGTTCCAATACAAAGGCGTCCGACACTTACGACCATACAATGCTTCATAAGGTGCCATTTTCAAACTTGTCTGGTAACTGTTATTGTAAGCAAATTCCACCAACGGTAAATATCTTTCCCAGCTTCTTTGAAATTCTAATACACAACATCGAAGCATGTCTTCAAGAATCTGAATTACTCTTTCTGATTGCCCATCAGTCTGTGGATGAAAAGCAGTACTGAAATTTAACCTTGTACCTAACGCTTCTTGCAACTTTTGCCAAAACCGTGAAGTAAATCTCGGATCTCTGTCTGAAATGATTGACAATGGTATTCCATGTAGTCTAACAATTTCTTTAACATACAATTCAGCTAACTTGTTAAGAGAATAATCCGTACGTACTGGAATGAAATGAGCCGATTTAGTCAATCTGTCAACTATTACCCAGATGGCATCTTTCTTTCCTGGTGTCAACGGCAACCCTGAAACAAAATCCATAGTAATCCGATCCCATTTCCATTCAGAAACCATAATAGGCTGAAGTAATCCTGAAGGCACTTGGTGTTCTGCTTTCACCTATTGACAAATTAAGCATTTGGACACAAACTCTGATATATCTCTTTTCATTCCATTCCACCAATACATTTTCTTCAAGTCATTATACATTTTCGTGCTACCTGGATGAATCGACAAATAATCACCATGTGCTTCCTGCAAAATCTTTTGAATTAATTCTTCATTCTTCGGTACACAAATTCGATCTTTAAACATCAAGCAACCATCAGGACCAATTCTGAAATCTGACCCTGTATCAACCTCACATTGCTTTCTTTTGGCTTGCAAGTCTTCATCGCTTTTCAGAGCTTCACAAATCTCTTGTAAAAACATCGGTCTTACTTTTAGCTCGGCCAGAATGGAACCATCATCTGACATTTCCAACTGAGTGTTCATAACTCTCAAAGCAAACAACAGTTTTCTACTCAAAGCATCAGCAACCACATTTGCTTTTCCTGGATGATAGTCAATCACAAGCTCGTAATCTTTTAATAACTCCAACCATCTTCGCGGTCTTAAATTCAAGTCCTTTTGTGACATCAAGTATTTAAGACTTTTATGGTCGGTGTATACCCGACATTTTTCACCATACAAGTAATGTCGCCAAATCTTCAAAGCAAACACCACCGCAGCCAACTCCAAATCATGAGTAGGATAATTCCTCTCGTGAGGTTTTAACTACCTCGAAGCATAAGCCACAACCTTTCCTTCTTGCATCAGTACACATCCCAAACCATTTAGAGAAGCATCGCTATATACCACAAATTCTTTACCTGACTCGGGCTGTACTAACATTGGTGCCTCTGTTAATAACTTTTTCAATTCTTTGAAACTTTGTTGACATTCTTCTGTCCACTCAAATTTAACATCCTTTCGAAGTAATCTAGTTATAGGAGCAGCAATTATAGAAAATTCGTTCACAAACCGTCGATAATATCCGGCTAGCCCCAAGAAACTTCTAACTTCGGTTACATTCTTCGGTGGCTTCCAATCAATAATAGTTGAAATTTTATTGGGATCAACCCGTATACCATCACCCGAAACAATATGACCTAAAAATCCAACTTCCCGAATCCAAAATTCACTTTTGCTAAACTTGGCATATAACTGCTTGTCTCGCAAAGTTTGCAAAACTATCTTCAAGTGCTCAGCATGCTCTGTCTCATCTTTCGAATAAATCAAGATATCATCTATAAATACCACAACAAACTTATCCAAGTATGGCCGAAATATTCGATTCATCAAATCCATAAACATGGCAGGAGCATTTATTAATCCAAACGGCATAACTAAAAATTCATAATGACCGTACCTTGTTCTAAAAGCAGTTTTAGGCACATCTGACTCTTTTACCCGCAGCTAGTATCCAGATCTCAAATCAATCTTTGAAAACCATGTTGCTCCTTTCAGCTGATCAAACAAATCATCAATTCTTGGCAACGGATACTTGTTCTTAATTGTCACTTTGTTTAATTGTCGATAGTCTACACACAATCTCATCGAACCATCCTTTTTTTTCACAAACAATACCGGAGCACCCCAAGGCGAAAAACTCGGTCTCACAAAGCCTTTGTCTGTCAACTCTTGCAACTGTGACTTTAATTCTTTTAATTCCGTTGGTGCCATTCTATACGGAGCAATTGAGATTGGAGCTGTTCCCGGCATCAACTCTATACCAAATTCTACTTCCCTAACTTGAGGCAAACCCGGCAATTCTTCGGGAAATACATCCGGAAATTCACATACAATCGGCACTGATTCCACTTTCTTTTCCATTTCTTTTGTATTTAATACATACGCCAAATAAGCTTCATAACCCTTTCTCAAATATCTCTGAGCTGACATTGAAGAAATTACACTAGACAATGCCTCTGATTTATCTGATTTATCCCGCAGAGTTTCACCATTTTCACACTTTAGTTCAATAACTTTTTGTTTACAATTTACTATGGCATCATGCAATGTCAACCAGTCCATACCCAAAATAACATCAAACTCATCAAACGGCAACAACATCAAGTCGGCCGGAAAGTAATAACCCCGAATCATTAAAGGACATTTCTTGCATACTTTATCAACTATAACACATTTGCCTAACGGGTTTGACACTTTAATCATAAATTCTGTATTCTCAACAGGTATGTTCATGCTAGACACCAATTTCATGCACACATATGAATGAGTAGAACCGGGATCAATTAAAGCAGTAACATTAACATCATAGAGAGAAAATATACTAGTAATCACATCGGGTGAGGAAGCATCTTCACGCGCCTTAATGGCATAAGTTCTAGCTGGAGCCCTTCCTTCAGATTTAACTGCTGAATCTCTGGCTGCATTCTTGTTGCTTGCTTCACTCCCAGCTTTTCTTGGATACCTTCCTCGCGAATCTGCACCACTAGCTTTTGTACTCTGAAATTTTTCTTTTTCAATTCTCTCTGGGCAGTCTCTAATAAAATGATCCGGAGAACCACATCGGAAACATTCGTTTGCTCTGCACGGACCAAAATGATTTCTGCCACACCGCTGACACTCGGGTTTAACAAATCTCGTGTTCCCTACACTGGCTGCCGAAGTAGTTTGGGACTTAGGACCCACATTTTGCTTCTTAAAATTCCCATAGGATTGTCCAGCTGAAACTTGGGAACGAGGATTCATATTTCTTGATTTTCCGGGTTGCTGTGAGGGTGCATTAGTCATTGGTCTTTTCTTCCAATCTCGTGTCTCGGATTCTGCCTTTTTCTTCTCTTTAAGTAGTTCTTCAGCCTTGCAAGCTCG
Organism: Gossypium stocksii; assembly: GCA_020496765.1. Lineage (NCBI taxonomy): Eukaryota > Viridiplantae > Streptophyta > Magnoliopsida > Malvales > Malvaceae > Gossypium > Gossypium stocksii. Next base: position 24,485,907 of record CM035624.1, read on the forward strand.
ATTGACAAGTACCACCATTTCTTTTAATTCAAGAATCCAAACAAATACTTTAATTTCTTCATTGAGCCCATCTTCAAATCGCCTACACATTTTGGCCTCGGTAGGAACATATTCTCTAGCATACTTACTCAATCTGACGAACTCTCTTTCATATTCAGTGACTGTCATACTACCTTGCTTTAGCTCAAGAAACTCTTTACGCTTCTGGTCAATAAATCTTTCACTGATGTATTTCTTCCGGAACTCCTCTTGAAAGAATTCCCAGGTTACTCTCTCTTTCGGTACCACCGAAATCAATGTCTTCCACCAATTGTAGGCTAAATCCCTCAACAAGGATATAGCACATTTCAAGCATTCCTCAGGTGTGCAGGACAGTTCATCAAATACCCGGATAGAATTCTCAAGCCAGAACTCTGCTTTTTCTGCATCATCATCTACATTAGCTCTGAATTCTTCGGCCTCGAGCTTACAGATTTTATCAACTGGAGTTCTTTGAAATTTTATCATACCCACATCTTGAGGCATCGGGGGTACAGGTTGAGGAATTGGGGGAGGTGGGGGAGGTCGTACATTCGGGTTCGTACGAACGAACTCAGTGTACCATGCACTCATCATTTGGAGAAAGGCTTCCCGATCCCTTTCTCCTTCCTGACCAACAGTAGGTGGTGGATTTTCAGTCAGCGCTGCCCCTTCAGCCGGAGCTGGCGCATTACTTTCTACTTCATCAGCCACAGCTGGATCGGGATCCATTTACTATATAAAAAAAATCATTTAAAAGGTCAAAGTCGTCACACTATCACAATATACACATATGGCATGTATAGCAAAATCCGTACATAAAACAATTTAGTTCGAGAACCAACTAAACCTGCTCTGATACCACCAAATGTAACGTCCCCATGCCCGAGACCGTCGCCGGAGTCGAGTTTGAGGTGTTACTAAACTTACTTTATTATTAAACCAACTTTACATCGTTTATTTTAAATTTTCGGAATATGCAGAATCTCGGCGTCATGGTCGCTAAAAAAATCATATCTCGAGTTATGAAACTCGAAATCAAGATCTGTAAATTTTCTCTGAATCTAGACTCATATATCTATTCAATAATTTTTTTCTAGAATTTTTGGTTGGGTCGATTTGTACAGTTTAGTAGTTAAATTTACCCCTGTTTCAGGACTTAACTGCACTAACCTCTGTTTACTACGAACCACTTTTCTCTCTGTACAAAATTCATATGATTATGCTGTTTCCTTATCTTGAAACTAGACTAACTCAGGATTCTGTACATATAAAGTACACTCTTAACTATTTTTGTACAATTTATAGTGAATTTTAAAAGTTAGAACAGGGGATCCAGAAATCGTTCTGGTCCTGTCTCACTAAAACTCAGATATCTTATAAAATATAATCCGTTCACCTATTTCGCTTCTTCCATTTGAAAGTAGACATAATAAGCTTCAATTTCATAACTAATCCATCACCAAATTCAATTTCTATGATTTTTAGTAAATTTTCAAACTCACATCAGTGTTGCTGCAATGTTCTGTTTTATGGCTAATTTCATTTTCATAAAAGCTTTCATGTACTAGATAACCTATTATCCTTCCATGACATCAAACATAATCTATATTAGCCATTTCAATGACTCATCATTATCAAGCATTTCTTCAACCAAAACACCACCATATCACAAGATTGTTTACACAAAGTAGGTATATTGCTATACATGCCATACTAAGTTTTACAAGCCATTTACCAAAAAGTCCTTCGGATAGTGTGATCGAGCCTTCGACCTATCTCGATTCTTGAGCCGGCTTGTCCAAAACTACAATGAATGAAAAGGAGGGAGTAAGCATAAATGCTTAGTAAGTTCACATGCAAATAACAAGTAACATAACAAAGTCATTATGCCAAACAACATTAGCATAGCATCACCAAAACATATCTCACAATTCTAATCATCATACTTCATCTTACCACATTTTTGTTGTTGTGTCGAGTTTCAACCCGAGGGTTAAGTACATACCTGTCCAATATGGCCATTTCTCAACATTATCGAATTGTCACTTACATCTTGGGTGCTTTTCCATTTCACTTGAATTTTACCCGTTGAACACATTGGAATACAACTCGGATACACGGATCATTTGCACATAAGTGCTATATATGTAATCAATCAATTATGTAACCCGCCCATAAGCGAACTCGGACTCAACTCAACGAGCTCAGGCGTTCGCATCCATAAGTGAACTCGGACTCAACTCAACGAGCTCGGATGCCTAGTTACATTTCACGAACTCGGACTCAACTCAACGAGTTCGGATATTCGCATCCATAAGTGAACTCGGACTCAACTCAACGAGCTCGGATGCCCAAGCATCCTAGTGACATGTCACTTGTATCCTAATCCATTCCCAAGGTTCAAACGGGATTTTCCTCAATCACACATCCTTGCCGTCTTCCACAGAATACCGAAACCAATACTCGGTAGCCATTTATATTTAACAAGTAGCACATATAATTTGCATATTGTTCAAAAATAATCACAGAGCATATATTTCATGATAAAAATTAGCATATCATATAAATAACATCAATCAACTTAAAAATAACAATTATGTTACATTATTTACACATGAACTTACCTTAGTACCAAAATACAAAAATTTTGCAATTTAGTCCGCAATCTTTTCTTTTCCTCGATTGAGGTCGATTCCACGTCTTTCTTGATCTAAAATAACACATTTACCTTGTTTAATACTCACATTTTCAAATTATTCCTTAATTCAAATTTTGGCAAAATTACAATTTTGCCCTTAAAATTTTGCATATTTACACTTTTGCCCCAAAGCTCGGAAATTAAATTTCATTTCAAATTCTTATGTTTTAGGACATGCTGATCATTTGTTTGCTATTAGCAAGCTCAAATTCCCACTATAACACATACTTATGCACAATATGTACTTTTACCGATTATGCTGTTTTGTTCGTTTTTACTTAAAACCGAGTAGCACAAGTTGTCTAACATAATTTAAAACCTCATATTCTATCATAAAACATCAAAATACACAAATTTCACCTATGGGTATTTTTCCAAATATGAAATTTAGCTCAAAATATTGCTATCATAAGCTATACCGAGCTACCGTGATTTCAAAAACGTAAAAATCATTAAAAACGGGGCTTGGAATCACTTACTATGAAGCTTGAAAGTTGAAGAAACCCTAGCTATGGAGAGAGGGAGAATTCGGCAGCAACCAAGGAAGATGATAACTAATTTTGTGTTATTTTTCCCTTTTTATTTCATTAAATATCCAAATGACCAAAATGCCCCTCCTTACTAAACTTTCAAAAATTCCTTCCATATCCTAATTTTGTCCATGAACTTAAAATTGGTCTAATTACCATTTAAGACCTCCTAATTAATATTTCAAAGCAATTTCATACTAAAAACTTCTAGAATGCAAGTTTTGCAACTTATTCGATTTAATCCCTAACTTCAAATTAAGCAATTTATGCTTGGAATTTCTTCACGAAATTTTCACACCATCATAAAATCATATCATAAACATCAAAATAATTATAAAATAATTATTTCTACCTCGGATTTGTGGTCACGAAACCACTATTCTGATTAGGCCCTAATTCGGGATATTACAATATGGCTTGAGAATGATAGAGATAATGGACTTGTTTTAGTTTATGTTATATGATGAAATATGATATATGTAATATGTTCATAATTGGCCTTATGAATTTGGTCATTTTGGTAAGGTTTTTATGATGTTTGTTTTGGTAAGTTTGATAAGAGTTCGAGATGTGAAAATGGTATGAATGCTGTGGTTGATTTGGTAGTGAATGGATGAGAAAATGCTTGATTGGTTATGTGTAAATTGGTATGTCTCTAGCCTATGTTTTAATATGCTTTAAGTTGACAATTGAGTATTGGATTGGTTTATGAATTTATGGAACAAATTGTGCATGTTTTGGTATGGTTTTGGTTGCCTTTGGATCATGGATTATGCTTGGTTTGATGCATGTAGGTATGACCCTTTTTGGGTGGCATGTTGGCTTTGTAAATGGCCTACTTTTGCCCACATGGATAGAGACACGGGCGTATGTCTCTACCATGTGACTCGTGGGTTCAATTCGAATTGTGCGTGGGCCCTCGACACGGCCTCACACACGAGCATGTGGTAGGCCATATGGCATAAGTCAGTATACCCTACTGGTTTGGCACGGCCAAAAGACGGGCGTGTGAGGCCATTTCTAATAGGCACAAGGGCTGGACACATGGGCGTGTGACTAGCCGTATGACCAAGGCAGTAAGCTCCCTAATTTTCACACTGCCTGGCACACGGGCATGTCTGATGTCCATTTGGATAAGTTAGTATGTATGCCCTATTTATCCACGGCCTAGATACAATGCAGTGTGAGGCACACGGCCTGTTCACACGGGCGTATGACCTCTGTTACTTAGAAAAATTTTAAAGTTTTGAAAAATTTTGTATGTGATCAGTTTACTTAGAAAAATTTTAAAGTTTCGAGAATTTTGTATGTGATCGGTTTAGTCCTAAACCTTCTTTAAAGCATGCTTAAGGTCTCATAGACCTTCTCAAAGGGACTTTGCGATTATGAATGAATGTGATATTATGATGTATGAATAGTGAATGTGAAATGATTGTTTAATGATGTGATTTATTCAATAATTCCTTGTAACCATAGTCCGGTGACAGATACGGGTTAGGGGTGTTACAATTATCAAGCCTAAAGTTTAAGAACGCGTAATCTATACCAACTAATCCTCTCGAGAAACCCTAAATCCTCTATTAATCACATTCTCATCCACTTGTTAATCTCCCCAAGAGATTTAGCCACTCGTGTTATTAATCATTATGATCTTAATTGAAATAAACATGTAAAGAACATAAATAAATTGGAAGAGATAAAAGATTAGAATAATCTTAGATTGACGTCGAGTAGAAGAATAGAGTAGTAAATTGTCTTATTGGAATAATGGAATATGTCACTTGCAAAGAAGAAATAATCTGAATATTTTAATTAAATAGAAGAACTCTTGAATCGAAACCGATTCCAAAAGGAAAAATAAAGTGTTTAGAAAAGCCAAAAAAAAATTAATCTAATCCTACTCCTAAACTACTAGGGTTTTTGATTTCGTATAAGATGACTTGGTTACATCAAACCCCTAAGGTCTTATTTATAGGAGTGTTGGTAGCCCAAATTAAGTCTTCAGTACATCCTAGGTCTTCCTATAAATTTGATCATGCGGACAAAAATAACTCTGACATACTTGGGCAGCAAGTCAACCTATGTCACGCTATAACCCTTGCATGGCGTAACACAACATGTGTTTATGCCTTGTATCGTCTATTTCATGCTTTGACTGCTTCGGAAGCTTGTGTGTCGCTCGTCCTTGTCTTCCACGTCAATTGGGCTTATAAATCATTTGGTGAGTATGATTCATATTTCAGTCAAATTTGAGAGATAATCTCCCAGTTAAACTATATTAATTTATTTAAGTTGAACTCTAATTAGTCTAGATTATTTTATTATTATTTGACCTACAAATTTAGCTTATAGATAAGCTCTTTTACAGCATTAGAAAATACTCTTATTAAATTTTAGAACTCATAACACTTTTGGAGAATTTTGTGTTTTTGTTTTTCGAGTTTTTTGTTTTCGGGTTTTGGGGTTTAGTTTTTATATCCATCTTTTGTATTGTTCATTCTTTTTCCATTATAGTAAAATTATCTTTACCCGTGGTTTTTTTATTCTCTTTGAAAGGGATTTTCCACATTAATTTTATGTGTTCAAATTATCAATTTCTTCCACTATTTTTACTTGTTCATGGCTTAATCGGGTCAATCCCCAACATCATCAGCCTACACACTCAAATCAACATTTTAGCACTACCTAAGGCCCATGTCGGCTTAATAGGTCAAAATACTGACAAAATGTTTTAAAAAAAATACTTATTTTACTAATATTTAATCATAACTACTAAATACCAAAAACATAGTATCATATATTGGCTATAAAACAAGATCCTCAAGTGTGGAAATAGGCCAAATTAACTACTACATTTGGTAATAGGTCAAATACCTCCGTACTTAAGTCTTTGCTTGTCCTCAAACAAACTAAATGATAAAAAAATAAAAACCAAAATTAAACTAAACTAAAAACAAGAAATAAACATGCAAAGAAAAGAAAATGTACTCGAGCTAACTTAATACAAGAAATTAGATAGAAATATAGTAGCAAGACAATGTAAATAAATATATAACTCTAGAGTGATATACAATTGACTCACAATTTCTAAAGTTAGACGGGTTAGTTCAATAAATTACAAAGCAAACAAATAAAAAAATAGTAAGTATAGGTTTCCATCAAAATAGATATACAAATGTACATGTATGTTCAAATGAATATAAGTAGTAAAAACATCAAAACTTGGCACAATTTCATCCATATAAGATACAACCTAAGTCACATAGGACTTTTCAACTTGTAACGTTCTGTGGCTTAGATTGGTTTGAAATTTAAAAAATAGGCTCGACAAAATGGTTAAGCATGAAATTAATTTGGCACATTCTATTCTCCTCTATACTCCCCCAGGTATACATGGCATCGTATAGTATTCATGAGTACAATCATCGAGCTCGTAATAATTTGTTTTAACAAATTTGAGCGTACTTTTTTTCCAACTCACTTTGTTTTTATTTTTCATCGAGATTTTCTCAGTTGCATTTTATCTTATTTTTCTATAAGCTCAAAATCTTATACTCACTATACCATATAATTCCTTAGTTCATTTAATTTCTTTTTCTCTTTTGAAATCACCGAGATGTATCTACCTAACCCCTTAATATCAATGGCCAGGCGTCTAAATCCATGCAAGGACCAAGAATTAAAAGATCAAATAGAATATAAGTTAAGTTTAAGGTTTCATTTTTGGTTCATCATAAAATGGATTCAGGCTCAAAATAGGTACTAGGGAAAATATTAACAGGATAGCTTTTTGGCTCAAGAATGTTTACCAAACATGCCTTAGGTCATCCCTAGGTAATTCTATACATGGGTTAAATCGGCCAAGTCTATCAATTTCTAATACCTATAACATGCATGCTATTTATATACCTATTGTAGCACCCTCACCCGACCCTGCATTGAATCCGAGTATGAAGTGCCACAAATGGACTGGTTTGAACTAATGACCAAATTTAAATCTTAATAAGTTTAAGATGGACTTTGTTAAATAATATATATATTACAATAGAAACTTTAAATTAAAACAAAAGTTACTAACTCAAATTTCAAACTCTAAGGAAACATCTATAATATATTTGACCCTGAGGTGAAGCTTCTAAGGGTACCCCCTTCCTATGTGCATGACACCTTACCAATGTTGATTCTTGATCCACCACTATCTGGCTTTATCCCTCCTTGAGTTCCTTATCTGACGAATCTTGCAAAAACAGGTCAAAACTTTAGTAAGTTCAATGAACTTAATGAGTTTCGTCACTACCAAAATACATAACTTGCCCCTTTTTTACTAAGGTATAATCTTAAAAGAAAATATATGCTTTTGATCCCTATTTTTACTTAGACTTTAATGCCTTATCTACACTGGAGGACTCTTGATACTCGCAATATTAAGTAATTAAATTTATAAAAACTGATCGCACCAAAAACTAACTAATATCACGATTTTAAAGGCAAGCGCACCTATCGAACAATAGTATAGTTTAGCGGTAAGACCGAGTTATCGTACCCAAGGGAACCAAAAGTACTAATACTTACTTCCTTCTATTATCTAGCCTAAAAATAAAAGAGGATTGGTTGAGACTAATTCTAAAACTAACTAAAAGTGCACAGAAAGTAAATTGAGGAAAACTTTTGGGAAAAGTTGATTGATATGAGCAATACTTAAGGGAGAATCCACCTAGACTTCACTTGTTATTAACTTCTTGAACTAGATGATTTCTTCACTTGACTTGATCCGTAGAGATCCCTAACCTATGTTAATACATCCGTCGAGGATAAGAACAACTAATCCTAGGTGGTTAATTAAAGTTTCTTTATTAATTAACACCCCTAGGTTGCATTAATTCGATCTATGGATCCCCCTATTAGGTTTGACCCTAATCCGGCAGATTTATGTTGCCCTATGTCTAGGGTTGCATGCAACTCCGCTTAATTATGGTAGATCTACTCTTAAAATAGGGACTTTTGCTCCTCTGCCTAAGCACATCAGTTTCTTGAAGTAATACCTAGGATTATTAAATCAAGAATGAAGAACACATAATTAAGAACAATTCAAGTATTTATCAAATAATTCAAGAATAAATAATAACAAGATCTGTCTTAGGTTTCATCCTCCTCAAGTATTTGAGGGGTTTAGTTCATAATTAATAAAGAAAACATCTCAGAAGAAATAACATAACAAAACATAAAGAACCCAAAAACCCCTAAAGGAATTTTTAGGGAGATCCTCTGTCTTGATGTAGAATTTAGGCTTTTGGGATGAATCAATCGGCTTCCCTTAGAGTTACTTTCACTCCTTGTGTTGGTAGAAATATGGTGCTCCTTTTGGGAGAAAAGAGAGTATCTCCTTAGAGTTGCCTCCTGGGGTCTTTATATAGAGTTTAGAATGGCTTTCTTAGCCCCTAAGTATCCAAATCCGAGTGAAATTGCACTTCCTCATGACAGGGACACCCCAGTGTGCCACGCCCGTGTGGTTTCGATAAGGGCCGTGTGCGGGCCTGTTCATGGTGGCACGACCGTGTGGCCTGGCCGTGCTTGTCGGAGCTGGGCCGTGTGGACTTCATGTGGCACGGCCGCTTGGCACGGCCGTGTGGCGACTTCTTGGGCCGTGTCATTTTCACACTTTGGCCCATTTTCCTCTTTTTGGCTCGTTTTTCGTTCTTTTCTCTTCCCTATGCTCTCCTGAGTATAAGACATGAAAAAGAAGGATTAAGAGTACCAATTCTCAAAAAATTAATGATAATCCATCTAGAAATTAGGCTAAACATGGGGTAAAAATATGTATAATTTATCGTTTATCAAATACCCCCACGCTTAAGCCTTTGCTTGTCCTCAAGCAAAATCTCAATCTACAATTAAGAACCATTCTTCTTCAACTCACAATCTTTATCGATAAAGTTTCAAATTAATTCACAGGTATTCATACAATGAAAATTTAATCAGAAGAACATTAAAGATTCAATCACTCTAAGTTGAGAATTTTATCATTGAAACATAAGTTTCTTCCCTCCTCCTAAGTAATTATCTCTCCATCTTAATTAACAGAATCCTCACTAAGGATTCACTCTATCCACTCAAAGTGTTTAGGGTTCAAGATTTAAGCACTCTCTAGTCAACCTAAAAGGTTATTACCATAGGCTTGCAAGAAAATCAAATCTCTACCACTGTAGGTTGATATGATACATCGATCAAAAGGTCTTTACATGGTTGTAATGGGGCTTGTTTAGGGGTGTTGTCACAGGCTGCAAAAGAGGGTTAGAATCGAGATTGAATTGAAAAATTATCTGGCTAGAAAAATCTCTATCACTGGAACATATTTCTCGAGCTAATTCTTGTAATAACATTATTTCTGCCTTGGTAGCCTTAAAATAGAAATATGCAAAAACTATTTGAACTATTACAGATTACAACTGAATTAGTACATACGTTTTTTTTAAGAACAATTCAAGTGTAATACATTAAATTGAATATTTACAACTTTACAATATGGAAAAGAGAATAAAGCTAGATAATAAGTTCAACTCAAATCTCGACAAAAATAGGGATCAAAGTAATTGAATGGAATTCAACAAAAATGGGTTATAGGTTAATATTAGAGGTAAGTCAAAGAAGAGGTTGTTAGGCTCAATGGGGTTTACTAGGGGTTAATTTATGGAGATAGGCTTTTGTAGAGTAAGTGGGTTAAATCCTAGGTGCCTTTATTATTTCAGTGTACCAAATCAACGATGTGGCCTCGACATGTATAATCGAAGCAAGTTCTAGAATAATAAATCAGTATTGACTCACTCAAAGCAATAATAAAAGTGAGCATGAAGGAATGTATGCTCAAAAGGCTCAAAAATCTCACCAGAACTATGGCTTTTGATGTCAATCCTGCGAATTTCAAATCTCAAGATAATACTTAAAATTCAAAAAATTAACTTATGCAAAAATTGGAATTCTCAAAAATTTCAACTTATCATGCTTGATTCCCTAGTGTTTTAAAGTTTGAATAATCAAAGTACAAGCACCTATGTCTTAATTCTCAACATATCAATAAAAATTATAAATCAATCAGAATTAATTCCTAACAAGAGATTGAAGATAATTTTGAGAACACTGCAAAATGTTAGAAAAAGTTCAGGGATTTCAAAGAGAGTGTAAAGACTTGAAAATAGATTCCCCCCCCCACACTTAAGATGTACATTGCCCTCAATGTACAAAAATAACATTAGTAGCAATAAAAGCACAAGATCATAAGATAGGGAAATGCATGAAACTCCCTGCTTTGGATGGATCAGTGAGACGGAGATCGGAAGAGTTGGCAGTTGTGGCAGGGTGTTCCTATTTTCGTAGAGATTTGAGCTGTAAAGCTCATTTGAAACTGCGAAAGTATTTATTAGTCGTGGGGAATTTGGATCAAGAGAGATTACTCATTAGGGATTGGCCGATATAAAAATTAAAAAAAGAAATAAAAGGAAAATAATAAACTAAGTTCTAAAAATACCAATATTCAAATAATGAAAAAGATAAAATGAATTAAAAATAAAAATAAAAAGGAAAATAAAGTTAGAAGAAAGGAAAAGGTAAAAATAGGGATCAGTGTTAAAATAAAAATAAAAATAAAAATTAAGATAAAAATAAAGTTAGGAGGAATAGAAATCTCGAATCCTTAGGTGGATCACGCGGTGGCGGTGGTGAAGTGATGTGGAGGTGCTGGCATATCTGCTGTAGTGTGGCGTCCATGTGATCGAGGCACCGGAAGCATTGCTGCTCGAATCTAGATAAGCACTCAGATATGTCAGCATCGGTGGCTGTTGCACGAGATGGGTGGCGAGGTGGTGGTGGCTCGGCTGGTGTATCCTCCTTCGGTGGTGGGATATCATCAGGAATGTCCTCTTACTCCTCGCCCTCCTGTATGAGGCGGAACTGAAAAGGAGTGCCTCTTGGTCTTCGCTCGATCATCCTCATGTGGTGCATGATCTCGAGGCCCTGAGGGGACATCTGGCCTATCAGTGTATATGAGGATGTCTGGGCCACGGTGTTAAGGAGCCCGAAGTGACAGGCTAAGCGTGTGATATATGGGCCCATGGATATGACGCATTTGCGATAACACTCGGTCTGGTGCTGCATAGCTTGCGCGAGGAAGTATACGAGGTCGATGGGGTGCGCGTTCACCATGCTCCATAGGAAATAGGCGTCATGAGTATTGACGACGCTTGTGCTCTCCCATCTACCTGTCAATGTATGTGCAAGAAGAGCATGAATGTACCTCAATGACGGGGGGAGAGCGGTTGCCTTATTGCTACTGGGATTGTATGTAGCTCCTCCCGAAACTAAGGTTTGCCAACATTTGACTGGTGAGATGTGAATACGACGGGGGAGATCGGGGAAGTCTTCATCAGCTATGAATTCGTCTGTATAGAGTCTCAGCGCGATACCGAATTCGGGTACGTACTAAACCACCAAGGCGAAATTGGATGGTACCTCGGTTATCGTGATTTATCAGGATCTGTAAATGAAATATCGAGCAATACTCTAATGTTAGCTCCAGGTAGGTGGGCTCGACAATATAGAAAAATTACTCCCAAGGCTCAATAGTCAAGAGGGCCCGAACAGCATCTGTGAGTTGGACTCATTTTAGAGCATCCCAATCAATACATTGCCCAGTTCCTAGAGAGCGGGCTCGTAGGAGTTGGAATAACTCCTCTTGGGTCTCTTGGTAAAATGTAAGGAACGGATGGCGAGCCTCGGAGGTGGGCCTCGATGATGACCTACCGGGTCCTTTGCGTTTCTTTGAGGCAAGAACGGCAGCTTTCTTACCGCGTGATGACATGTTACCTAAAATAAAGTTAGAATTATTAGTTCTAAAAATCGAAATTAAATAAAATTAATTGTGTAGATTAAAATGACAATGTGCCTAAAAAATAAAATAGGGACTAACCAAAATAGTATATATAATTCATCCTAAGTGGTAGCAAAAACAAGCAATATGGGTATGTACTTATACTAAATTTATGAGATAAATGGCAAGAAATTGTGCACTTAAATGGCATGCAATCCTAATATGATCTCTAACATTCTAGATTATTCATCCTAGTGTAACTAATTTCATGCTTGAATTAATATTTAGAGTAGAGTAAAATTAACTAAAGAGATAATAAAAATGAAATATAAATAAATAAAATGAGAAAAATGAGAAAATAGAACCAAATATAGGGTTGCACGGTCGTGGGTTGAGGTCCAACGGTCGTGGGGTGAGGTTGCACGGGCGTGTGTCGGCTGTGTGTGAGCGTGGTGGTGGTTTTAAGTTCGGCGGCGGCATTTAAGGTGGTTGTGGAGAGGAGATTTTAGGGTTTAAGTGAAAAAGAGAATGAATAGTGGCTTCCTATTTATAGTTTTTGGGTCACACAGGCATGGAACACGCCCGTGTGACTCATGGTTTGCCCGTGTGAATCGAAATTCGGTGGTTTTGGCGCGTCTAGTTTAAAGTACACGCCCGTGTTGATATCTCGCACGGTCATTTGCGATCGTGTTCCCTTTTTGCACGGTCGTGTGATAAGTTCCATGGCCGTTTGTGATCGATTTTTTGTTCCTCACACGGTCGTTTAGGGAGTCACATGGCCGTGTCTAAATTGACAGTGTTGGCCACGGTTTGAGGACACGGGCTTGGGGATTTGTGCGAGCCCGTGTTTAAGTTGAAGGGTTGCCACGGCCATGTCGCACGGCCGTGGAGATTTATTGACAGCCCGTGTTTTGGGAAAAAATTTCACTCTGTTTGTACACGGCCTAAATGCACGACCGTGTCTCTACTTTAAATGTTCACACGGCCTAAGGTACACCTCTGTGCAAGGCCGTGTGGTCCTAAATTTCTGCATTTAAAAGGGTTAGTTGATGCATGAAAAATACTTAGATTTTAAAGAAAGAAAAGTTACTAAGTTAGTGCTCGGGTTGCCTCCCGAGAAGCACTTATTTAGAGTCTAAGCTCGACTCTACCTGGATGTGTCATGAAGGGATTTCGTGGAGCTGAAGCTCCTCCATGTAATATTTAAAATTCTCACCTCTATAATGTTTAAGTCTATGTCCATTTACCTTGAACGTACCGTAGTTGGGGTGAGTTACCTCAATTGTGCCTTATGGAAAGACAGTTTGAACAATGAATGGACCTGACCACCTTGACTTGAGTTTTCCAGGAAATAGTCTCAGCCTTGAGTTGTAGAGTAAGACAAGATCACCTGTTTTAAATTGCTTAGGTTGTTTCAGTTGTGTGTCATGACGTTGCTTCATGGCTTCCTTGTATAGTCGTTAGCTCTCATAGGCATTGCAACGCCATTCATCTAGTTCATGTAACTGCATTAATCTCTTCTCACCTGCAAGCTTAAAATCAAGGTTTAAAAATTTGATAGCCCAAAATGCTTTATGTTCAAGTTCAAATGGCAGATGACAAGTTTTCTCGTAGACAAGCTTATAGGGAGATGTACATATGGGTGTTTTAAAAGTAGTTCTATAAGCCCATAAAGCATCGTCTATCTTTCTTGACCAATCTTTTCTATTTGTTTCTATTGTTTTCTCTAGGATGCGTTTTAGTTCCCTATTTGTTACTTCGACTTGGCCATTGGTTTGTGGATGATAAGGGGTAGCTGTTCTATGGTGTACTCCATACCTTTTTAAATTTTTTTCAAATTGGGCATTGCAAAAATGGGTACCCCTATCACTGATAATTATCCTGGGTGTTCCAAATCGAGAGAAAAGTTTCTTCAAAAATCGTACTACCATTCTAGCATCATTAATAGGTAAGGCTTGGGCTTTCACCCATTTTGACATATAATCTACCGCTACTAGGATGTACTTATTCCCAAATGAAGTAGGGAATGGACCCATGAAATCAATGCCCCATACATCAAATATTTTGCATGAAAGTATATAGCTCTGAGGCATTTCATTATGTTGAGAAATATTACATGTTCGCTGACATTTATCATAAGAGGTTACATACCTGTTGGCATCCCTGAAAAGTGTAGGCCAGTAAAAGCCTGATTCGAGTACCTTATGAGCAGTTCTAGCCCCATTGTGATGTCCTCCTGTGGGTCTTGAATGACAGTGATTTAAAACCTGGTATGCTTCTGTTTCAGTAACGTATCTTCGAATAACCTGATCTGTACAAATTCGAAAAAGAAAAGGATCCTCCCAAAAGTAGTTTTTCACATCAGCGAAGAATCGCTTCTTTTGCTGATGGGTCAGCCCTTTTGGGGTTATGTTAGCTACTAAATAATTTGCAAAATCAGCAAACCAAGGAACTGTTGCATCTGCTAAGGATAGGAGTTGTTCTTCAGGAAACAAATCGTTTATTTTGTCGAGGTACTTGGGTTGCGTGTTTTCTAATCTTGAAAGGTGATTTGCTGCTAAGTTTTTAGCTCCTTTCTTGTCCTTTATTTCTAAATCGAACTCCTGTAACAATAGAATCCATCTTATTAGTCGAGGTTTTGCATCAGTTTTAGTTAAAAGGTAGCGAAGAGCAGAATGGTCAGTATAGACAATGACTTTTGACAAAATCAAATAAGATTTGAATTTATCAAATGCAAAAATAATAGCTAGCAATTCTTTTTCTGTGGTAGTATAATTTGCTTGAGCAGCTGTCAGAGTTCTAATAGCATAATAGATCGGTTGAAAGTGCTTGTCTCTTTGCTGTCCCAAAACTGCACCTACTGCAAAATCACTTGCATCGCACATTAGTTTAAAAGGTAGATTCCAATCAGGTGAAATCATAATCGGGGCATTGACTAACTTTTCCTTAAGAGTGTTAAAAGATTCTAAACATTCTTGGTCAAAGTTGAAAAGCATGTCTTTTTCTGGCAACTTTGTTAAAGGCTTAGCTATTTTAGAAAAATCTTTAATAAATCTGCGATAAAAACCAGCATGTCCTAAAAAGCTTCTTATAGCCTTAACTAAATTAGGGGGAGGTAATTTTTCAGTGGTTTCAATTTTTGCTTTCTCTACCTCTATCCCTTTACTAGAAATTTTATGTCCTAATACAATACCCTCTTGAACCATAAAGTGGCATTTTTCCCAGTTTAGCACTAAATTTGTCTCTTCACATCTCATCAAAACACGTTTTAGATTATTAAGACAAAGTTGGAAAGAATTACCGAAAACTGAAAAATCATCCATAAATACCTCCATGATGTCTTCCACAAATTCATTAAAGATAGCTAGCATGCATCGCTGAAAAGTAGTAGGAGCGTTACATAACCCGAAAGGCATTCTACGATAAGCAAACATACCGTATGGACATGTGAATGTCATTTTCTCCTGATCTTCTGGAGCTATCGGGATTTGGAAGTAACCAGAGAGGCCATCTAGGAAACAATAATACATGTGACCTGATAATCTTTCCAACATCTGATCAATAAAAGGTAAGGGAAAATGATCTTTTCGAGTTGCATCATTCAGCTTTCTATAATCAATGCAAACTCTCCATCCAGTGACTGTTCTTGTAGGTATTGACTCTTTTTTGTCATTAGACACCACAGTCAGACCTCCCTTTTTGGGAACAACCTGCACAGGACTTACCCAAGAACTGTCAGAAATAGGATAAATAATGCCTGCATCTAGAAGTTTAATTACCTCGGCTTTTAAAGCTTCCTTCATGTTGGGATTCAATCGTCTCTGAGCTTGCACCGATGGTTTAAATTCATCTTCTATTAAATTTTTGTGGGTGCAGAAGGAAGGATTAATTCCCTTAATATCTGAAATTTTCCAAGCTATAGCATGCTTGTGTTCCCTTAACACATGGAGTAGTTCCTCTTTTTCTGCAATGCTCAAATCTGATGCGATAATAACTGATAAAGTTGAATCTTCCCCTAAAAAGGCATATTCTAAATGATCTGGCAGTTGCTTTAATTCTAATTTAGGGGGTTCATCAATGGAAGGTTTCTGTCTCAATTCATCATTCATCTTTATACTTTCATAACTTATGTGTCTTGTGATGATTTCAATAGAATCTAACTCCTTTCTTACTTCCTCAATTTCAGTGGTGGCTTCATCTTTCCCCCCACCTTAAACAAGACACAGTTCCAACGTGTCTGCGATAGAAAGTTCCTAAAAATTATCTTGAACAAAGTAATCAATAATATCAACAAAATAACAGGAATCATCTTGTTCTTTAGAAAATTTCATAGCATCATAGATTTTAAAAATGACTTCTTCCTCACCAACTCTAAGTACTAATTTACCATCCCCTACATCAATAACAGCTCTAGCAGTGGCTAAGAATGGACGTCCCAAAATTAAAGGTACCTCAATTTCCTCATCCATATCAAGCACAACAAAATCAACAGGGAATATAAATTTATCTACCTTTACCAGCACATCTTCGATGATTCCCCTAGGATATTTAACAGATCTATCAGCTAGTTGAATACTCATCCTAGTGGGCTTTGGTTCCCCTAGACCTAGTTGCTTGAACATTTTGTAAGGCATGAGATTAATGCTAGCACCTAAATTAGCTAAAGCTTTATCAATAAGTAAACTACCAATTAAACAAGGAATAGTAAAACTTCTTGGATCTTTCAGTTTTGCCGGCAATTTATTTTGGAGAATAGCTGAGCATTCTTCGTTGAGTTCCACTGTAGCTAATTCTTTAAGGAACTTCGCGTACTTTGGCATCTGCGAAATTGCTTCAACAAAAGGTAAGTTAATGTGTAATTGTTTAAAAAGTTCAAGAAATTTACCAAATTGAGCGTCTGTACGGTCTTTCTTCAACTTTGCCGGATATGGAATGGGCAGTTTGTATTCCTTGAGTGTTGGTGGAGCATTTTCCTTGGATTCCTCTGCCTTGTCTCCTGAGATTCTGGAATAGACTTCTTTTCTGGTTCAACTACTACTTTCCCATCTCTTAGAGTAATTGCTTTGACATGTTCTCTGGGATTTGGCTCAATATTACTTGGTAGTCCACCTTGTGGTCTTTCTGAAATTAATTTTGCTAGCTGACCGATTTGATTCTCAAGCCCTTGAATTGATGCTTGCTGGTTCTTTAGTGCCGTTTCAGTGTTTTAGAAACGAGTTTCTGATGCGGCCATAAATTTGGTGAACATCTCTTCAAGATTTGGCTTTTTCTCTTGTTGTGGTGGTGGCTGCTGAAATCCCGGAGGAGGCTGTTGTCTTTGATTTCCTTGTCCTCCCCATGAAAAATTGGGGTTATATCTCCAACCTGTATTGTAAGTATTACTATAAGGGTTATTTTGAGGTCTAGAATTGTTACCCATGTAGTTGGCTTGCTCAGTTTCCATGCTGTGTCCATAGGAGGAGTAGTCTTGATTGAAAATATTTACTGGAGTTGTGTCACATTGCATCACTGGCTGTGCCTGCGTAGAACCAATGAAATTATCAAACTTTCTATTTAAAAGTTCTACTTGGTTAGTAAGCATAGTGACAGCATCAATATTATAAAATCTTGTAGCTTTTGTCGGCTTTGTCCTCATGAATTGCCACTGATAGTTATTCAGTGACATCTCTTCAATAAATTCATAAGCTGCTTCGGGTGTTTTATTGTTGATTATTCCTCCTGCGGCTGCATCGATCATTTGCCTTGTTGAAGGGTTCAAACCGTTGTGAAAGGTTTGAACTTGTAGCCACAAAGGTAACCCATGATGAGGGCATCTTCTCAAAAGATCTTTGTATCTCTCCTAGGCATCGTATAGTGTTTCTACATCCATCTGCACAAAAGAAGAGATATCGTTTCGTAATTTAGCTGTTTTAGTTGGAGGAAAATATTTAAGTAAAAATTTTTCGGTCATCTGTTCCATGTGGTGATTGAGCCTTGTGGTAAAGAGTTTAACCACTGTTTGGCTTTATTTCTCAAAAAGAATGGAAATAGCCTTAAACGAATGGCATCATCAAAAACGCCATTAATTTTAAAGGTATCACAAAGTTCCAAAAAATTGGCTATGTGTGAATTTGGATCTTCATCCTGTAAACTATCAAATGGCACCAATTGATGTATCATCTGAATAGTGTTAGGCTTTAATTCAAAATTATTAGCAGCAATAGTAGGTCTAAAAATGCTAGTTTGGGTAGTAGCCAAACTAGGTTTAGAATAATCATACATAGTGCGAGGAGCTTCTTCTTGATTTGCTGGTGGCACAACTGCGAGAGGTGGTGGAACGATTTGATTTGCTTCCATCTCTTCTGTAGGTTCTGGCCTTTGTTCCTGATCTTGTTCTGGATAATGTAGGCTTCTTCTGATCTCTCTGCGAGTTCTGCAAACTATCACTTCTAAATCTTCGTCAAAAAGCAATGGTCCTGCTGGGTTGTTTCTAGTCATAACCTAGAAATACCTAGAAGGAAAAAGCAAAGAAAAATAGAATAAAATAAAAATAAAAATAAACTGAAAATAAATAAATATAGTAATGGCTAAAGTAATAGAAATCAAGTTTTCTTAATATTTTAGCTCCCCAGCAACGGTGCCAAAAACTTGATACTTGCGATATTAAGTAATAAAATTTATAAAAACTGATCGCACCAAAATCTAACTAATATCATGATTTTAAAGGCAAGCACACCTATCGAACAGTAGTATAGTTTAGCGGTAAGACCGAGTACCAATACTTACTTCCTTTCTATTATCTAGCCTAAAAATAAAAGAGGATTGGTTAAGACTAATACTAAAACTAACTAAAAGAGCACAAAAAGTAAATTGGGGAAAACTTTCAGGAAAAGCTGATTGATATAAGCAATACTTAAGGGAGAATCCACCTAGACTTCACTTGTTATTAACTTCTTGAACTAGATGATTTCTTCACTTGACTTGATCCGTGGAGATCCCTAACCTATGTTAATACCTCCGTCGAGCATAAGAACAACTAATCCTAGGTGGTTAATTAAAGTTTCTTTATTAATTAACACCCCTAAGTTACATTAATTCGATCTATGGATCCCCCTATTAGGTTTGACCCTAATCCGGCAGATTTATGTCGCCCTATGTCTAGGGTTGCATGCAACTCCGCTTAATTATGGTAGATCTACTCTTAAAATAGGGACTTTTGCTCCTCTGCCTAAGCATATCAGTTTCTTGAAGTAATACCTAGGATTATTAAATCAAGAATGAAGAACACATAATTAAGAACAATTCAAGTATTTATCAAATAATTCAAGAATAAATAATAACAAGATCTGTCTTAGGTTTCATCCTCCTCAAGTATTTGAGGGGTTTAGTTCATAATTAATAAAGAAAACATCTCAGAAGAAATAACATAACAAAACATAAAGAACCCAAAAACCCCTGAAGGAATTTTTAGGGAGATCCTCTGTCTTGATGTAGAATTCTGGCTTCTAGGATGAATCAATCGGCTTCTCTTGGAATAATTCCTTACTTTCACTCCTTGTGTTGGCAGAAATATGGTGCTCCTTTTGGGAGAAAAGAGAGTATCTGCTTAGAGTTGCCTCTTGGGGTCTTTATATAGAGTTTAGAATGGCTTTCTTAGCCCCTAAGTATCCAAATCCGAGTGAAATTGCACTTCCTCATGACAGGGACATGCCCGTGTGCCATGCCCGTGTAGTTTCGATAAGGGCCGTGTGCGGGCCTGTTCATGGTGGCACGGTCGTGTGGCCTGGCCATGATTGTCGGGGCTGGGCCGTGTGGGCTTCATGTGGCACGGCCGCGTGGCACGGCCGCGTGGCGACTTCTTGGGCCATGTCGTTTTCACACTTTGGCCCATTTTCCTTGTTTTTGGCCCGTTTTCCGTTCTTTTCTCTTCCCTATGCTCTCCTGAGTATAAGACATGAAAATGAAGGTTAAGAGTACCAATTCTCACAAAATTAATGATAATCCATCCAGAAATTAGGCTAAACATGGGGTAAAAATATGTATAATTTATCATTTATCAACTCTCATACACGTTCCACCTTTCTTTATTAGCAAATTGACCGCTAATACCATAAGATCCTAGTCAAGCTTATGTCCCGTTAATAGGGTTTTTATGGTTTCTAAAAGTTTTGTTATCTTGGTGGATTCTCACTTTACCTACATGCTTCTAGGTATGAATCATCATTTCATATTACCATGATTCTAAGTTCTGAAATCCTGAAGCTTATTGAGATGTACCCCTGTCGTCTTCCTTAGGACAGGGTTCAACTATACACTCTATCATCAATAGAGCTCCCAATATATTGTTCTCATTTTTATTGATTGTCTTATCTCATAATAGTTTGGTGCCTTTATTGTCATTTCTTCAATAAGGCTACTAGAAAGCCCCATTCCACACTAGTTGACTTAATTTTATCTTACCCTTCTTTATCATGCCCTACACTCGGGTTGAAAAGGCTTTCCAGATAACTTCGCCACTAAGGCTTCGCAAATAATATGACACATATGCTTTTCAGATAACTGACCACAAAGGCTTTCCAAATAATATGCCACATAGGCCTTTTAGATAACTCGCCATAAAGGCTTTCCAGATGACTTGTCACAAAGGCTTTTTAGATAACTTTGCCACTAAGGTTTCCCAAATAATATGCCACATAGACCTTTTAGATAACTCAGCATTAAGGCTTTGTTTGGTTTGCCACCAAGGCACCACATAAATTGTCGTGTTTGACAATACGAATTTGTCTAAACTCAATACCACTTGAAGTTTGCCCATCATCATCCTTAAGACACGTAGAAACTCTAGTAGACAAATGTGGCTTATCTACCATTTTTAGAATTCGCCATGGCCATAGTCTTTCAACATATTTACTACACTACCTTTTCTGATGTTTTTTGTCCCGTCACCACTGTGGGGTATATTATCATATCAAATATTTTTCTTGACACTCCACCTGAACCCCCATTTCTCCAACCATACTTTTTTATGCATAATTCATTCAACATAATGGACATATTTACATATATTTCACTCATATCCATAATAGAGTCATACTTTCCAACACATAATTTCATATGCATGCTTACCACATATCATCATATTCATATAGCACATTGTACACTTCATTTACATACTTGTTGATACTTCACAGAAAATATACACACACACATACATAAAACAACTTCTCAAGCAAAACTACATCAACATCAACCATAAAAAGAATCATCATAAAATAACACGCAGGAGTCGGGTCTTGAACCTCACAAGAGACCTACTTTTACCTTGGCCCAAAGCTTTTGTTTCAATTACCCCTCTTGATTCAGTAATAGCAATTGCTTACAAGATCATGGAATTCCATTAAAATCCCCATTTACAAATAGTTTACTAATGTTTCAACTATATGCGACCCTCATTTAAGGCCTTCCTCTCACACCTTATTGTTCTTACATCTTTTAACAACTTTACTTTTCAATAATTGTAAAACACAAAGCTATAAGACTTACCAGAAGGTTGAATCATCCATTGGTTAAAAAAATCTTAATTCTAGCTTAACAAAGAAGAAGAGTACATTTCTATTAGAAACAAAACTCATCTCGAATGTCCTCCTCCCTTATCACCTTATATGTACTCTTGGCCCCCCTGATTTCCTTACCAAATTCAGAGGTAGGTAAAAGAAAATCTGGCGAATATCTATGTTACTATTTGACTAGTCATGCAGAAGGTCAAATAAATCTGATTGACTCTCAACTAATTTTGTTACAAGAACCAAATTAAATAGCTCTCACGCAAACTGAGCGTACTATACCTTAGCAATGACTCGTGTATGGCATGGTCTTAAAGATAGTTAAGTCTCCTACAACTTTCCCATGCACTTGGTAGGCTCTTCGTGCTCAGCAAAACTCTTAGGCGTACTTTCTTCAGTGTATTCTTTCTTCACTTGAAGATACCTTGTAATTAAATCCTTAGATACAGCCAACGGGCGAATACTTTACGCTAGCATGCACTAATACTCTTATTTTCTAATAAGCCAGCAAGGTGGCGGATTATGCTACCATAGTGCACCAAAACAGTTAACATGCATACCTTACTAGCCTTTTTGGATTCGTCATTTTTGGGGTGTGACAGTTTCCTCTTCCTAAGACGTTGTTTCTTCTAGCAAAGTCCTTTCCTATCTTAAGCTCTTGAATTAGTTACTCATTCTAGGCATTTTCAAGTTCAACAGGCATTGACACTTCTGTTGTTCCTTGTAAAGGCTTTGCTATTTAGAAAGTTGGGCCTCAAGGTGACACATCTTCTCTTATGTGTCTTTGAATTGCTATGAAGAGAGTGGGGGAAGTGGCTGGTGGAGGCTGAGACTAATGTTAGGTCGTCTGGTTGGGTTTGAGAGGTGATTGCTAAATAACTTATACAGGTGGTTGAGTCTACACTTGGGACAAAATAAGCTCTCAGTTAAGGTTTTTTGTTGGGTTAGCAAGGGTATCTGTTGAAGAATGAGCCATCATTTTCAGCATATGCTCATTGTACCAATTGTTGATACAAGGGATCCACAAGGAGACGATGGTGGTAGTTTTCTAAAAGTTGATTCACATATGAAAAATAAAGAATTTCAGGAAATGGCTGGGAAAAGAAGAAAATATGATAAGGGAATTAGAATGCTAAAGGGTACTAAGTGTTCAAATGGAATGCTTGACGAAGAAGAAGATCCTTGGCATCTCATGTATTGGGGTAAATATAAAGGAGGTCCCCTTATCACACAGTGCCATGTGACCGATAATATAAATGGTGGGTTGTTTGTGTGGTCTGCTAGGTGGCAAGTCTGTTGCATGTCAATTGTCGCCAAATGTAATACTATGTGGTCTTATTTTGACATTCTCCTTGTTGAGGTAATATGAGGTAGTTATGCCATGGTGGTCTTTTAATGACTCCACCAGGAGGATAAAAACGAGTCATTAAAAACAAGTGGCCTATTGATAAGTGTTAAAAATGACATGTTTTATCTTCATTCTTAATGCATTTTTGGGTGATTATTCGATTTAATGGTGAATTTTATCCTCTTAATCCTTTAAATTCAGGTTTTTATACTTATGAGAGTACTTGGGAGAAAAAGGAGCAAAAAATAAGCAACAATAAAAAAATTGGAGCAAGGTACAAGGGCCACACGGACTGGGCACACAACTGTAAGGGCCACACGGCCATGTGCCAGACGTGTGGAAATCACGAATTGCACTTCAAACTTGCAGGAAAACACGCTTTTTAGGTTTTTTGGGCATTTTAAGACCTATATGTGACACAAATAAGAAGATAGGAGGGAGCCGTCATAGCATTCTAAGACCTATATGTGACACAAATAAGAAGATAGGAGGGAGCCGTCATAGCATTCTAAGACCTATATGTGACACAAATAAGAAAAACACCATTGAAGCTGACCCTAAAGCAGATTTCCATCAAGATTGAAGATCTCCTTTTGATTTCTTTGAAGTTTATTATGATTTTCTTTGTTTATTGTGGTTATACTGTCTTTGGGATGTTTTTATTTGCTATCATGAACTAAATTGTCATGTAACACCCCTTACCCATATCCATACCGGGACAGTGTTCAAGGCATTACCGACCTAAACAAACTTACACATATAATTTCGACTTGTAAAATTTGCATCCAATTTAAAACTTTTTCAAACATATTCATAACATCCCTATTATGGGCCTACGAGGCCATAAACATACATTAGAGGTGGTTAGGGACTAAACCGAGAACTTTCAAAACTTTTTCAACACTTATAAAAATTTCATGTTTTGGAGAGTCACACGCCTATGTGGGCAGGCCGTGTGGTCACACACGCCCATGTGGCTCGGGACGCGCCCTTGTCCACCACCCGTGTAACTCTCTGTTTATGACATTATCACCCGTTTATGGTCACATGGCCAAGTCACACACCCGTGTGCTAGACCGTGTGGCAAATTTAATTTTTTACATTTAAAGTGCAGACTTCACATGGCCTAGGCACACGCCCATGTCATATGGCCGTGACTTTTACATGGCCAAGACATACGGTCATGTCTCTACCCGTGTGCTCCATACTAAGCATTCTATTTCTCATAATTAGGGTGCAGAGGACACACGGCCTATTCACACGCCCATGGGGCTGACCGTGTGTCGTACGCGGCCTAGATACACACCCGTGTGTCTACCCTTGTGGACAACTTTAAGGCTATTTTCCAAGCCATTTGCCACCCTTAACTTCACACACACATTATACATTTCATTAGCAAATAACATGGCACTAATTGGGAATCAAACATCTACAAACATGGCTTGGACATGACATTCACTCAACATCAAGGCATTAACTTGTGCATGCACATATAAATAGGTTTACAACCCAATTAGCCAATATAAGCCAACTTATGTGGATATACACCAAATCAAATCCTTAATCATCACAAGCTAATACATTTGGGCAAATCATTAACACATACACAAAATGATTAAGTCCCTATACATGCCATAGACTCAAAGGTTTACATTTATTTACCCAACATGGTAGCGTGATAGTGTGATGGCATCTCCAGCGATCTCTAACTCGAGCTAGTGTACCATCCTATAAGATATGGGAAAGGAAAGGGAGTAAGCTATACAGCTTAGTAAGTTTATATGCAAATAATAAGCATATTAGAACACCACATAACCATACGATCTATATGAAAAAGGATAACACAATGTTATTACAAATCTCATAATCATCACTTGTTTAAACACAACCTTACCGGAAGTCCATCACTTATTAAGCTTATCCCCTGTGAGTTTTATTACTGATCATTTATCTAAAACCATCAATATGAGTACAAGATAAAATAAGATGCCATAAGGCTCACATTATCAACTCTATTGTTTGATCATTTCCAACCTCCTAACAAACATGCACATTAATTAGAAATATTCACTTTTCAAGCATTTATTTGAACATTTTTCAAATGTTTTAAATTCACATTTTTCCATAGTCATTTAATAAGCAATTATGCCAATCCTCCCTTTTCTCTCAGATCTGATGCATCACGATATGAGCGAACAATATATGTTATAACATAACTCAATTTGGCCCGAAAACCCATATCACCATTGTCAATCAAACTTATCATGTATTTCATAAATCACAAACATAGATCAATAATCACAAGTCTTTCACTAATAATATTCTCATGGGAGTCATAAACTCACAATATCGTTGATAAACTATAAACTATACATGTTTTTACCTCATGCTTAGCCTAATTTATGGATGAATTATCATTAAATTTATGGAAATTGGTGCTCTTAATCCTTCTATTTCATGTTTTATGCCCAGGTGAGCTTAAGAAGAGAAAAGAGAAGGGAACGAGCCAAAAACGAGCAAATTAGGCCCAATTCAATAATCAACACGGCTCAGAGATTCACCACACGGTCGTGTCACACGACCGTGTCACCTAAAGTCCAACACAGCCCAGCCCCGACAAGCACGACTGGACCACACGGTCGTGCCACCATCAACAGACCCGACCATGGCCTGGGCCTCGATCCACACGAGCGTGGCACACAAGCGTGTCCCTGTAGTGAGGAAGTGCAATTTCACTCAGAAAAGGATGCTTAGAGTCTAAGAAAGGCATTCCAAAGCTCTATATAAAGACCCTAGGGGGCAAATACAAAGATAGACTTTTCTCCCCTCAAAAGGATAACTTTTCTTCCCTCAGAGAGAGTAGAAGCAGGGAATTACTCCAAAGGAAGTCGATTGATCCATCTCAGAAGTCGGATTCTCCTTCAAAGCTGAAGATCTCCCTTCAAATTCCTACAGGGGTTTTAGGGTTCTTTATGTTTTGTTATCATTATTCTTCTGAGATGTTTTCTTTTATAATTATGAACTAAACCCCCCAAATACTTGAGGGGGATAAAACCTAAGACAGATCTTGTTATTATTTTCTCTTGAATTATATGATAAATACTTGAATTGTTCTTAATTATGTGTTATTAATTCTTGTTTTAATATTCCAGGATATTGATTTAAGTATTGATGTGCTTATTCAGAGGAGAAAAAGTCCCTGTTTAAGAGTAGATCTAGCATAATTAAGCGGAGTTGCATGCAACCCTAGACATAGGGCGACATAAATCTGCCGGATTAGGGTGAAACCTAATAAGAGAATCCATAGATCGAGTTAATGCAACACTAGGTTTTTTAATTAGAAAGAGATTTCAATTAATCAACCTAGGGTTAGTTGTTCTTAGTCTCGAGAGAGATATTAACATAAGTTAGGAATTTCTACGGATCAAGTCAAGTGAATAAATCGTCTAGTTCAAGAGTTGATAATAAGTGACGTCTAGGTGGATTCTCCCTTGAGTATTGTCCAAATCAATCAATTTCCCTAAAGAGTTTCTTCCCCAATTTACTTTCTATGCATTCTTAGTTTAGTCTTAGAATTAGTTTAGTTTCATAAAAACCCCCCTTTTATTTCTAGGTTAAATAATAGAAAGAAAGTTAGTACTAGTACTTTTAGTTCCCTTGAGTACGATATCTCGATCTTGCTACTAAACTATACTACTGTTCGATAGGTGCACTTGCCTTAAAATCGTGATATTAGTTAGTTTCTGGTGTGATCATTATTATAAATTTTATTACTTCATATTACGCATATCAAGTTTTTGGCGCCGTTGCCGGGGAACTAAAATATTAAGAATGCTCGATTTCTATTACTTTAGCCATATTTATTTTTATTTATTTTCATCTTATTTTTATCTTTATTTTTATTTTTATTTTTATTTTTATTTTTATTTTTATTTTTATTTTATTGAAATTTTATTTTCTTCTAGGTATCTCTAGTTTATGACTAGAAGAAACCCAGGAGGACCATTACTTTTTGACGAGGATTTAGAAGCTACAGTTCGTAGAAATTGTAGAGAAATCAGACGAAGGCTTCATTATCCGGAACAAGGACAACAACAAGAGCTAGAACCTACGGAAGAGATGGAAGTAAATCAAGACAATCTACCACCTCCCACGATAGCCGCAGAACCGGTGAACGAAAATGATGCTCCTCGTACTATGTATGATTATGCTAAACCTAATTTGGCTGGTACTCAATCTAGTATTATTAGACCTGCTATTGCTGCAAATAATTTTGAATTAAAGCCCAACATTATTCAGATGATTCAACAATTTGTGCAGTTTGATGGTTTACAGGATGAAGATCCCAACTCACACTTAGCCAACTTTTTGGAATTCTATGATACCTTTAAAATCAATGGTGATTCTGATGATGCCATTCGCCTCCAACTGTTTCTTTTTTCTTTAAGAAATAAAGCTAAACAATGGTTAAATTCTCTACCACGAGGCTCAATCACTACATGGGAACAGATGACTGAAAAGTTTTTACTTAAATATTTTCCTCCAGCTAAAACAGCTAAATTGTAAAACGATATCTCTTCTTTTGTGCAGATGGATTTAAAGACACTTTACGATGCCTGGGAGAGATACAAAGATCTTTTGAGAAGGTGCCCTCACCATGGGTTGCCTTTATAGTTACAAGTTCAAACCTTTCACAAAAGTTTGAATCCATCAACAAGGCAAATGATTGATGCAGTTGCAGGAGGAACAATCAACAACAAAACACCCGAAGCAGCCTATGAGTTTATAGAAGAGATGTTACTGAATAACTATCAGTGGCAAGTCATGAGGACAAAGCTGACAAAAGCTGCAGGAGTTTTTAATATTGATGCTGTCACCATGCTTACTAATCATGTAGAACTTTTAAATAAAAAGTTTGATAATTTTGTTGGTTCTACGTAGGTACACCCAGTCATGCAGTGTGACTCAAACCTAGGAGGAGCAGGTAACTCAGAGTATCATCCCTATGTACACAACACTGAGAATGAGCAATTAAATTATGTAGGTAATAATTCTCGACCTCAAATAATCCTTACAGTAATACTTACAATGTAGGTTGGAGGAGTCACCCTAATTTCTCATGGGACGGTCAAGGAAATCAAAGACCACCACCACCTCCTCCGGGATTTCAGCAACCACATTATCGGTAAGAGAAAAAGTCAAACCTTGAGGAGATGCTCACAAAATTCATCTCGGTGTCAAAAACCCGTTTTCAAAGCATCGAGCAAGCACTAAAGAACCAGCAAGCATCCATCCAAGGACTTGAAAATCAGATTGGTCAACTCGCAAAGCTGATATCTGACAGACCATAAGGTAGCTTGCCAAGTAACACAAAAACTAACCCAAGACAACAAGTTCATACTATTACCACAATTGGCGTCGAAGGGTTAGACAAACCAAAACTGATGCAAGACACTCCGGTAAGCTATATTAAGGATGAGGTAAGTCAGGACACACAAAAGCCGGTAAGCAAAAAGTATAGACCCCGTGTGCCATATCCCAACATAACAAAGAAAGATAACACAGATGAACAATTCGATAAGTTGCTTAAACTGCTAAAGAAACTACATCTTAACTTACCGTTTATTAAAGCTTTGTCCCAAATGCCAAACGCCGTTAAGTTTTTAAGAGAGCTACTGATAAATAAACAGAAATTGGACGAGTCATCGCATGTTGAACTGAATGCAGTGTGCTCAGCTATTTTGCTAAACAAGCTACCCAACAAACTGAAAGATCCAGGGAGTTTTACAATTCCTTGTTTAATTGGTAGTTTATCCATTGATAATGCGTTAGCTGATCTAGGGGCAAGTATAAATGTCATGCCTTATAAAATGTTTAAACGACTAGGTCTTGGGAAACCCAAACAAACTAGGATGAGCATACAATTAGCTGATAAAACCATTAGAATTCCTAGGGGTATAATTGAAGATGTACTAGTTAAAATCAATAAATTCATATTCCCAGTTGATTTTGTTGTTTTAGACATGGATAAGGATAGTGATGTTCCTTTAATCTTAGGACGACCCTTTTTAGCAACTGCTAGGACTATCATTGACGTTGGTACAGGTACACTCACATTACATGCAGGTGAAGAAACAATTACCCTTTAGGCTTACAACTCGATTACAACACCAAATAATGAAGGTAAGTGTGTAAATTTTGTTTTTAAGACTGATCATGTGGTCTTACCTTTGTTACAAGAAACACTTCTTAAAGACGCAGATGAATCTCGTTTTGACACATGCAAGGGCAAAACCACCCCCAAGGAGCAAAAGCTATCGATCAAGGAACGAGATGAGTGGCAGATTCAGCACCATGACAAACTCGAAGATAAGATGATAAAGTTTAATACTGGAGACAAGGTGCTATTAGTTAAAGCAAACCCTCGAATTGCCATATATGAGTTTAATGGAGAAATCCCCTTTACGGTAGTAAATACTTTTCCATATAGCACAGTTGAGGTGACTCATTCTCAATTCAACACTTTTAAGGTAAATCACACTCAACTCAAACAGTATTTTGACAAGAAAGAAGAGTTTCAACTCCTTGAGCTACCATGACAGTCGAGCTTTCTAATACATCGACTAACACTTTTTAATGCAGGTTTTTTGAGCCACACGGCCATGCCCACGGGCGTGCCTAAGGCCGTGTGGACACAATGAGCAGAGACACGGCCGTACAATTTGGCCGTGTACCGGCAGAGTAAAATCTTCTAGAGACACGGTTTACGACAAAATGCCACAGCCGTACGATGCGGCCGTGGCCAACACTGTCAATTCGAACACGGGCTTAGACCAGATGACACGACCGTGCGATATGGCTGTGTTGATTCAAACACGGACGTGCGACACGCCCGTGCCCCAAGACCATGGTCAACACTGTCAACTCAAACACGGGCGTGTGACCTAATACACGGTCGTGGGAGAAGCGAACATCGAAGGACACGGCCATGCGACACGGCCATGTGCCTCAACACGCCCTAGGTACACAGTCGTGTGCATCAAACCAGGTGCTCTAAAATCCTCGATTTTTGAACCACACAGGCAAAACCTGAGCCACACGGGCATGTCACATGCCCGTGTGACCCAAGAACCTATATAAACAGGCCATTATTCACCTTCTTCCCCAAATTAAACCCTAAAACCTCTCACCAAACACCCATCCTAGCCCTCATAAGCATCGCCGATAGCCTCCCAAGGCATCTTCACGATCGTGCAACGCCTCCACGACCGTGCTCCGCCCCCCTTAGTCATCCATTTGGTTCTATTTTCTTGATTTTCTCTTTAATTTCTAATGCTTTTATCTATCTTTATGTTAGAAAAATATTTTATTTAGTTTTTGCATTATTTTTGGGCATGAAATTCATTGATTTAGCATGAACAATCTAGAATATTATAGAGAATTTCATGATGCCATGCCATTTAGATTCCCATTTACTTGCCATTTTTCCTTATCTAGAGTAATATTCACTTTGTATAAATTGATACCCATACCCCCATTTTGATATCATGTTTAGGATGAGTAGAATACTTTACTTAGGTTAGTGAATCAACATTTCAATACTATTTTGTTTTGTTTTGTTTAAAACGCATATACTTTTCTTTAATTAAGTTTCAAATTTTACTAATGTATATTATTTTCGGTTTTAGGAACCATGTCATCATCGCACGGTAAAAGAGCTGCCACCCTTACGTCAAAGAAGTGGAAGGGGCCCGCTGGTTTCTCGCCGAGACCTACAACCGAAACGCACCATCCATTCATCACATTCCCACAGAACTCCCAAGAGGAGTTATTTCAAATTCTACGAGCCCGCCATCTAGGAGCCGGACGATGTATCGACTGGACCGCCTTAGAGCAGGTTCACCTAGCAAACGAGGTCCGGGCCCTGCTGATGACAGATCCCTGGGAGCAATTCATCCAGATCGTGGAGCCCATATATTTGGAACTCACTCTCGAGTTCTGCTCTATGTTCCATCTTCAGACCGTCATGAGCCGATACGATGATCCAAGGACGGTCCAGTTCTGCTTAGGAGGCCTCGTACGTCATCTTAGTATACCGAAGTTCGGTACAGCTCTCGGCCTCTACACCGAGTAGTTCATGGAGGAGGAGGACCTCTCTACATTCCACCGTTACATCCACGTCTCTCTAGTGAACTGCTGGTGCACCTTAGTCCCTTCATCGCCCTCATACGACCCTAGTCGCTCCAAGACGACTGCCCTCGCCCCATCTTTGAGGTACCTTCACGCCCTCCTCGCACACACCTTGACAGGCAGACGCGATAGCACAGGTGTTGTCAGCACACACGATGCCTATTTCTTATGGAGCATGGCAAACGCGCATACCATTGACCTCGTTTATTTCATCGCACACGTCATCCAACATCAGACAGGGAGGCATCGTAAGGGCATGATATCCATGGGCGTGTACATCACACGGTTGGCTCGCTACTTCGGACTACTCAATACCGCGGCCCAGACATCCTCATACACATTGATCGACCAGATGTCCCCTCAGGGCATCCAAACTGTGCTCCACATGAGGATGATCCAGCGCAGACCTGGGATCGACCCACCACAGGACCGCCTACTCCGAGAGGCCGAGGATCCAGAGGACATTACTGATGATGTCCCACCACCACTGGAGGAGGGCCCAGCTGAGCTACCACCCCCTCACCGCCCAGTTCATGCGGCAGCTTCATAAACTGACATATTTGAGTGCCTCTCACGATTCAAGTAGCAGTGCTTCCAATGTTTCGATCATATCAATGCTACACTACAACAGATATGCCAGCACCTTCACATCACCGTACCATCACCACCGTGCAACCCATCTAAGGATTAGGCCTTCCTAATCCTCTTTTCTTATCTTTTATTTTCCTTTTTATTTTTCTTTTATTTTATTTCATCTTATCTTTTTCATTATTTGAATTTTAGTATTTTTAAAACTTACTTTATTTTATTCCTTTATTTTTATTATTTCATATTAGCTATCCCCTAACAAACATATTCTGTTAATCCAAATTCCCTAAAAATGATAAGCGCTTTCGCAGTTTCAAATGAGCTCTACAGCTCAAATAAAAAATCTAAAGAGAAACTTGCTTCAACCTCACACAGTTGACACCGTCAAAGCCTACACTCACAACATGAAAGCTGTGGACAAACGAACGCTACTACCACTAGAGTATCCACCTCTACACCTTCCTTTTTCCTAGACACTCTATAGGCACCACCACCTCATAAATTCATCCAATTCAGGGAGTTTCATGGCTTTCCCTATCTTATGATCTTATGCTTCTATTGCTACTAATGTATCTTTGTACATTGAGGGCAATGTACATCTTAAGTGTGGAGGGGAAACTTACTTTCAGTCATTGCATTTTCTTTGAAACCCCTGAAAATTTTTAAAACTAACTTTTTGCATTGTTCTCAAAATTTCGAATTCTCACTTTCACTCTTTGCATTATCTTCAATCTCCTATTAGGAATTAATTCTGATTGATGTATGATTTTTATTGATATGTTGAGAATTAAGACATAGGTACTTATGCTTTGATTATTCAAACTTTAAAACACTAGGGAATCAAGCATGATAAGTTGAAATTTTTGAGAATATAAAGTTTTTCTAGGTTGTTTTCCCTAATTTTAAAGTGTTATCTTGAGATTTGAAATTCGCAGGATTGACATCAAAAAGCCATAATTCTGGTGAGATTTTTGAGCCTTTTGAGCATACATTCTTCCGTGCTCACTTTTATTGTTGCTTTGAGTGAGTCAATACTGATTTGTTATTCTAGAACTTGCTTCGATTATATATGTCAAGACCACATCATTGATTTGATACACTGAGATGATAAAGGCACCTAGGTTTTAACCCACTTACTTCATAAAAGCCTACCTCCACAAATTAACCTCTAGTGAACCCCATTGAGCCTAACAACCCATTCCTTAACTTACCTCTAATATAACCCGTAACATGTTTTTGTTGAATTCCACTCAATTACTTTGATCCCTATTTTTGTCGAGATTCGAGTTGAATTATTATCTAGCTTTATTTTCTTCTCTAGGTTGTAAAGTTGTAAATATTCAAAGTATTCGATTTGATTTGTTCTTAAAAAAAAGTATGTGTAGTTAATTCAAGTTGTAATTTGTAATAGTTCCATAATTTTTGCATATTTCTACAAGCTTCCGAATTCAGAACGATGTCATCATAAGGCTTAGCTCTAGGAATATGTTCCAGTGATAGAGATTTTTTTAGCTAGATGATTTTTCAATTCAATCTCGATTCTAACCCTCTTTTTCTGCTTGTGACAACACCCCTAACCAAAGCCCCATTACAACTATTGAAAGACATTTTGATCGATGTGTCATATCAATATATAGTGGTGGAGATTTGATTTTCTTGCAAGCCTATGGTAATAACCTTTCAGATTGACTAATGAGTGCTTAAATTTTGAACCCTAAACACTTTGAGTAGATAGAGTGAATCTTTAGTGAGGATGTCAAATCTTGTTAATTTTGATTGAGAGGTAATTGCTTAGGAGAAGGGAGAAAACCTATGTTTCTGTGATAAAATTCTCAACTTAGAGTGATTGAATCTTTAATGTTCTTCTGATTGAATTTTCATTGTATGACTACTTGTGAATTAGTTTGAAACATTATGGATATAGATTGTAAGTTGAGAAGAAAGATTCTTAATTGCGGGTTGAGATTTTGCTTGAGGACAAACAAAAGCTTAAGTGTGGGGGTATTTGATAAACGATAAATTATAAATGTTTTTACCTCATGCTTAGCCTAATTTATGGATAAATTATCATTAAATTTATGGAAATTGGTGCTCTTAATCCTTTTATTTCATGTTTTATGCCCAGGTGAGCTTAAGGAAGAGAAAAGAGCAAAAGGAACAGGCCAAAAACGAGCAAATTAGGCCCAATTCAATAATCAACACGGCCCAGAGATTCACCACACGGCCGTGTCACCTAAAGCCCAACACGGCCCAGCCCCGACAAGCATGGCCGGACCACACGGTCGTGCCACCATCAACAGACCCGACCACGGCCTAGGCCTCGATCCACACGGGTGTGGAACACGAGCGTGTCCCTGTAGTGAGGAAGTGCAATTTCACTCGAAAAATAATGCTTAGAGGCTAAAAAAGGTATTCCAAAGCTCTATATAAAGACCCTAGGCGGCAACTACAAAGATAGACTTTTCTCCCCTTAAAAGGAGAACTTTTCTTCCCTCAGAGATAACAGAAGCAGGGAATTACTCTAAAAGAAGTCGATTGATCCATCTCAGAAGCTGAATTCTCCTTCAAAGCTAAAGATCTCCCTTCAAATTCCTACAGGGGTTTTAGGGTTCTTTATGTTTTGTTATCATTATTCTTCTGAGATGTTTTCTTTTATAATTATGAACTAAACCCCCCAAATACTTGAGGGGGATAAAACCTAAGACAGATCTTGTTATTATTTTCTCTTGAATTATATGATAAATACTTGAATTGTTCTTAATTATGTGTTATTAATTCTTGTTTTAATATTCCAGGATATTGATTTAAGTATTGATGTGCTTATTCAGAGGAGCAAAAGTCCCTGTTTAAGAGTAGATCTAGCATAATTAAGCGGAGTTGCATGCAACCCTAGACATAGGGTGACATAAATCTACCGGATTAGGGTCAAACCTAATAAGTGAATCCATAGATCGAGTTAATGCAACACTAGGGGTTTTAATTAGAAAGTGATTTCAATTAATCAACTTAGGGTTAGTTGTTCTTAGTCTCGAGAGAGATATTAACATAAGTTAGGGATTTCTACGGATCAAGTCAAGTGAATAAATCGTCTAGTTCAAGAGTTTATAACAAGTGATGTCTAGGTGGATTCTCCCTTGAGTATTGTCCAAATCAATCAATTTTCCTAAAGAGTTTCTTCCCCAATTTACTTTCTGTGCATTCTTAGTTTAGTCTTAGAATTAGTTTAGTTTCATAAAAACCCCCTTTTATTTCTAGGTTAAATAATAGAAAGAAAGTTAGTACTAGTACTTTTAGTTCCCTTTGGTACGATATCTCGGTCTTGCTACTAAACTATACTACTGTTCGATAGGTGCGCTTGCCTTAAAATCGTGATATTAGTTAGTTTCTGGTGTGATCATTATTATAAATTTTATTACTTCATATCACGCATATCAATCGTATAATCAATAATTATAAACATCATGTACATACCTATATCTCTTAATTTGTAACATAGCCACATACACTTTCACACCTTTGACATTCCCGTTGAACACTTGAAATACTAACGGATACACAGAAGGTTTGCACATAAGTGCCACTTATACGTAGCCAAAGCTACCACTTATCACGTTTCACACATATGCTCATTCATGAGCTAGTCACAGGTCTGCTCACACAAGCTGACAGGTATCTGCAACAAATGCAAGATTACCTAGCCACTGGTATACGTACTAGACCGGCACCCGGACATCACTTAATCACTTAATCACTTATTCATACACTTGGGTTCCTAGTGACATGTCACTTGTATCCTATTTTATTCCTAAGGTTCAACCGGAATTTCTCATTTTCACTTGTCGAAGCTTTAACAATTATACCCGAAGGGTCGATCATACAACTCATACAATATAAGAGAATAAAAACATAATTTATGATGTATTATTTACATACAAACTTACCTCGTCATGAAAATGGCGAGAAGGGGTTTAACCATCAATTACTCGTTTTTCTCTCATTCTAATTTCGAACCTCATTTTCTCGAATTATAATAGCAAATTTAACTCATTATTAGTCACATTATTCAATTTGACCCAAAAATCATATTATGGAAAAATTACATTTTTGCCTCTAAACTTTCACATATTTACACTTTTGCCCCTAGGCTCGTAAAATGAAATTTATTCAATTTATTCGATTCCCAAGCCTAGCCGAACCTCTTTTATACTTATAACAGCCCACATTTTTCATTAAAACACATTTTTATGACATAATTTTATAACTTTTACAAATTAGTCCTTTTAGGCATTTTCATTGAAAATCACTTAGTAAAAGTCGATTCTCTAACCATAAACATGCATAATCTACCATTAACCATCAAAACACACAAATTTCTAACATGGGTAAAAACCTATACCGTCATCATATCTCAAATAAATGGTGGAAATAGGTAGATCATGTTACAAGGATTTCAAAAACATGAAAATCATTAAAAACGGGGCAAGAACGGACTTACTATGAACCTTGGAAGCTTGAAAAAAACTCTAGCCATGGTGTCCATGGTATATTCGGCTAAGGGAGGTAGAAGATGGGCAAATTTTTTGCTATTTTGGCTTTTTAATTCTTTTAATTACTAAATGACCAAAATGCCTTTAACTTAAAAAATTCTATTTCACCTATTTCATGTCTATTTTTGTCCAACAATATATCCAATGGTCCAATTACCAACTAAGGACCTTTAATTTAAAATTTCATAGCAATTAGACACCTCTAGCTTCTAGAACTCAAGTTTTGTACTTTTTACGATTTAGTCTTTTTGACTAAATTGAGTGCCCAAACGTCGAAACTATCTAACGAAATTTTCATGAAATTATTTCGTGAAATCGTAGATCATAAAAATGCAATAAAAATAATTTTTCTTACATTAGATTTGTGGTCCCCAAACCACTGTTCCGATTAAACCTAAAATCGGGTTATTACATTCTAAATACCTAGGGAGATGAACCCTAGGATGAATTTTGTTATTTGATTTCTATTTTTTTAGAATAAATACTTGAATCTTGTTCTCAATATGTGCGCTTAATTCTTGGTTTAATATTTTCTGACTATTAATCCATGTTTGATGTGCTTAAATCAGAGGAGGAAAAGTTCTTGTTTAATAGTAAATCTAGCATAATTGAGTGGAGTTGCATGTAATCTTAAAAATATGACGACATAAATCTACCGGATTAGAGTAAAATCTAACTGGGAGATTCATGGATCGAGTTAATGCAATAATAGGGGTTTTAATTAGAAGGAAATTTCAATTAATCAACCTAGATTCAGTTGCTCTTACTCTCGAAAGAGATGTTAACATAATTTAGGGATTTCTACGGATTAAGATACTAAGTGAAGAAATTGTTCAATCCAGATTAATAATGACAGGTGAAATCTAGGTGGATTCTTTCCTAGGTATTCTTTCGTTTCTTGGTTATTAATCATTTGTTTTCCTGATTTGTTCTTTGTCATGTTCTTTAATTATTTAATTTATTTAATTTTAGTTTTAATCAATCTCTCCAATTTTTCGGTTAAAAAATAGAAAGACAGTAAGTACTAGTACTTTTAGTTCTCGTGGGAACGATATCTTTGCTCACCGTAGCTATGCTATTAATTGATAGGTGCACTTGCATTTGTCAAATTTTTAGTTGGTTTATGATTACAATCACCTGTTGGAGACCAAAAGTGGGTGGTGTGAAATGTGTAGCTGGTTGGTTGGTCACCACTGAAGATACAAGGCAAAGTGCCATTTGCAAGTATTTGTTGAACCATTCCTCATTTCGTCACATACCCAAATTGGGGTGGGAGTATAATAGGAACAATATCTCATTCACTTGCAATTAATTTTTAAACATATCAATTTTGGTGTTAAATTTCACAAATTAGAATATAAAATCCAATAACAATTAAACGGTAAATTTTATATTTGAATCTTTGTATTTTAAAAATGCCATTAGGCCTCTTTTGTAAAACCAATTTCCAACATGTAGTAGCCGAGTCGGCACTTATTGATTAAAGGAGGGAAGTTTGTGATTGAGCTAGGTGGTGGTTCGAGGCTGGGGAGTGCAACATATCCGACGTGTACCCTGGGGCGAAGCCAGGGGGGTTGGCATGGGTCTGCCCCCTAAAACATAAAATTGCTATTTAATCTCTTAAAATTTTTTAAAAATTTTAAATTAGTAAAGGTAAAATTACACTTTGTCCCCCTAAAATTATAAAAATTTGATTTAATCATTTATAAATTATAAAGATATAAACTATAAAAAATTAAAATTTCATCTAGCCTCCCCTAAAAAGTTGTTCTGCCTTTGCCCCTGCGTGTAGCCTGAGGAGTGTGGTTATTTTGAACGGATGGTTGGTGTTTGTTTTGAATGAAGAAAAGTGGTAGGGCCTTCAAGAGTGTGCTTATATAGATAGTTGGGTCCTTTAGAGTTTCTATTGACGCTGGTATGCTTGAAGTTTATTCAACACTCGCGCTTAAGGAGAAGGATCAAGATTTTAACAAAGGAAGAAATAGGTTTGTTGTTCAGGCTCATGAAGACAAGTTGCTCCTTTTGTGTGGCAGTGCGTGCCAAGTCAGAGATCCCAAAGTTTGGCGATTTTGTGAAGATTCTTAGTAAAAAAGTTACCTTTTATTGCTTTGGGTAGAATTCCCTACATTCTGATGTGTATATTGATTAAAACCTACTCTAATTTCTGATATCCAAAAGAAGCATATGCTTTGAACAATATGAAGTGATACTTTTACAAGTTACACTTTTCTTCATACAACACTACACAGGTTTTGTTTCTTCCTAATCATTCATTGCTAATCCTGACAAATGCTAAACCATTTTGTGCAGTTCTGCAGCTGCTATATTCTTATAATTCTGAGGAAAGAAGAAAAAAGCAGCATCATATACATGTCAACCTTATCTGCTATTTGCAAGAAAGAATCAATTCTCTGCTTCTTGGTTATGGTATGATTCCCATTCTATTCTGTGGTCTTATAGCATGGGTTGAAAGAGCTGTGATTTTGCTTTACCACTTTGTTTGTCAGCATTCTAAACTATTTCCTCCATAACTAAATCCACAGTTTCGTTTTCCTTGTCGGTATCTTCTTCATCGATTAGATCCTCAACTTCATTTTCTTCTCCTTCCGCTTTCTCTCCATCTATCTCACCTTCAACATCTCCGGTTCCGTTGCTCACCGCAGACCACCCTTGTACTTGAGGATCAAGGGCCTTCCTCCCAAGTTTAATTGCTCCATCTTCATTCATCCCATTTTGGACAATTCCAATGCCTATCTTTTCGTAAGTGTTTCTAAATTGGTTCAGCAACCAGATGCAAAGGGCAAGCAAGGCACACATATGCACAAAATGCTTGACCTTGAACCCTTTGTACCTTTGGTTTCTAGTAGCTGATTGCTTTATCATGCTTAACCCTTCAATATCCTCCCGATCTGAACCAAAACAGAAGGCAATCGAGTCTAAGTAAGTAATATAGAGTTGTAACTAGAATGCAAGATATTGGAACCCCATTGAACTAAGAACCAACAGCTTCAAGAGTTTTTCATTTTGGGGGCATTGGGCCATGGTGAAGACCACAACAAAAGCCATATTCAACTTTGCACACACAAAATTGATACCAACATTTATCTCTTTCTACTTGAAAAACCAGACAAATCCATTCGCCTGAAATTAACAAAGAACAATATTCGACCAAAAAAGACATAATGACAGAAACTCCAAAAAAGATAGGAAGAAATTGTAAGTAAACTTGGAAAGGAAAAGATAAAGAAAAACAGTACCCTTTTTATAACCTGGAATCTTGGGTTCACCTATATCAAAGGCAGAAGCAGCAACAATGGTGTTTCTGCAATGAAGCTTGTGGTGGATACAAGTGAAGTGAGGGGTAGCTGAGGAGTGAATGTGAGAAACAGAGTGAAGGAAGGTGAGCATATAAATAAGAATACACATGGCAACAACTGGATGGCAGGCAATTGTTTCTTCTATTCATTGGCTTCATTACATTGAACGTGTGGGGGTGCATTACGTGGACAAGTATACGGATCACATCACATACTGATAGTATCTAATGTATGATTTTACAGACGACTTTG
This sequence comes from Gossypium stocksii, assembly GCA_020496765.1. Lineage (NCBI taxonomy): Eukaryota > Viridiplantae > Streptophyta > Magnoliopsida > Malvales > Malvaceae > Gossypium > Gossypium stocksii. The sequence goes on from CM035624.1 coordinate 24,525,800, forward strand.
TTTCAAAATTTGTCCATTTATTTATGGCTTCAAATTTATGGATGTTGCTTTCATTGGTGTAGTGTCAGTGTCACATTTCCAAGTTCCTATACAGACCATCTTCTCCACAGGGAACACAACTGTTTTCTTTAGGGGTAAAGTAAGGATTGTCGACTCAATATTTCAACTCAAAGTCATTTCACTCTTCCCTATGCTTCAGCCGACACATCACTGTTGGGATAGCAACAGCATTCTCTAAAAGAAGGTTGGAGTACAGTCTGTATTTAATTTTTAAACATCACTGTGAAAATCTGTGTCTTCAAATCTCAAATTTCATTCATTGTTTAGGCTGTTCGGCATTGCATATTAGATGAGAATCTGGGATATATTTTCCTGCCTTTTTATTACCATTAAATATGAATATATAATAAAATTCTGATAGTTTATCCATTAAAGCCCAACTGCAACCTAAAAACCCAACACAACTGACAAGACATTCCCGGGTCCTTCTGACTAGAAGTCTGGGCTCATACGAAAAATCCAACGCCCACATACGTGGTGTAGCTTGTTGCCATTTGCCAAGCTATTAACGGTTACAAATATTTTCTGACTGGAAATAAACCAGGTTGAGAGCCCTGTGAACCAAGTAATGGTTTACAATATTTGAACACGTATAAGACAGCTACGGTTATTAAATACCTATATACATATGCCAATAATAAATTTACATGTACGCCTTTGATAACGACCTCTTTGTAATAAAAAATTTCCACGTTCCAACCTCGCGCCGACAGTTTGGCAATTTATGATATGGTAATAAATAACAAATGTGGACCTCTTATAAGAGAAAATTGTCAATCATATGTTGGACTACATCAGCTCCATCCGAATTAACCCAGTAGCTTTTAACCTGAAAAGCCAGATGGTGATAAAATAGTACCACTCTGTCAGACACTTTCAGGGACGTAACCAGTGAATACAAAATGGGGTTAGGAAAAATATACTGTATTTCTAAATTAGATAAACTTCAAAATTTTACATAAAATGATAAAAGATAACTTGAACTAATCCGAACCAATGGAATTCCATTAAGGTTAGTCAAGTTATTTATAGTATTTAGTTTGATTTCAGTTTGATTTTTTTTAATATATATATAGAAAGAGAGATAGATAGATAGATAGAAAGACAGCTAATTCTACCCCCAGGACGATGTAACTTGCCTGAATGGTACTATGTGCAAGAATCCTTTGACGGCTTCCTTTGAAGTACACATCAACCCGTTCCCAGCTGAGTTTTGTTAAACCTCTGATCATTTCCTCTGTAATATTGACAAAAACAAGTGGAATTTTAGCCACTGGATAATAACTAGTTATTCAACTAGCACCTTGGCTTTCAGCTTTAAACATGTAATGGATGATTTAGCTCCCAACAACTAAATATTGTCATCTCGAAAAAATTTCTTCCCTTTTTTCCACTAACAAATGTTTGTATGTCCAATGATTAACAACAATACACCAAATCAAGGGAAAAGATTACACAAATGCATATGTTTCACAATTTAGCAATTATCTTATATGTGAATCACTGCAGAAGAGGAAAGCAAACAGTAATTATCGTCAAAGACCCTGAATTTCAGCTATGTTACTCAGACACTTTATTTTCCTTGAAGCATTTTGTATGACACTCATTTTATGGGGATATGACCCTCTAACCACATATTTGTATTGAACACATACCCCTATTAGACACTCACACCAAAGTCCAAAGACCATAGCTTAAAAGAATAACTCTCACCATTGAATTATTGACAACTCCTATCCAGAATTTTGGATATTACATTTGTTGACTTCAAAGATTAGCTATAACCTAGATAGCCCTATCTGCCACTAGAATGGAAGAGTCTAGATATTATAAGCTATTGAAAATCCTATGATGATATCATGATATACTTTGCTAATCCTAATTCAAAATGAATACAAAGTCTGATATTTTAAAGGAAAACATTTTGCTACTTCCGGATAAAAGAAATTTGAAATCTGAATCCAATCCGTTTATTGGCTCGAAGTTAATGCCATCCTAGCTACCTCTTCACTAACAATTCCATATGCATTGCCGAGTGAAATTGGGAAGAGTGTTATTTTATGCCGTCGTTTGATCTTTTACATCTGCTAGAACTCTCTGTGACTACTAAGAAATATTACAAACCAATTCTGGTGAAGTGAAAGATGCCACCAATCAAAACTAAAAAAAGAAATTTTATAGAAAGTTATTTGATTACTAATTTTAAAATATAAATAATAAGCAAACCTTCCATGTTTATCTTCTCATCTCCATTGATTTTGGCCTCAGTGGGGGTTTCATCAAGGGTGGCTGTTTTTGCTGGCTCCACATTAATGACATGTGGGTATCTGTCACTTCTTGGAAGATGTTTGATCTGATATGGACAGAAATCCAAGTTGGCATCAGGTTCACAGCAGGTTATACAATTAAAAGCTTCCATGAATATGCTTGATGGTTACCTTAGGAAGTTCATTTCGTCGCCGTAAGGAAGATGTACTCCACCCAACAATTTCTAAGAACAGCGTCAAGTTCTTAAACAGGCAGAATAGTTTCGATGAGAATAGGTCATGTCCTAGAGCCTAAAACATCTAGTTCAATTATTAAATCTTTCGTGAAGAATTGGTAATGCAGAGAAAACATAAATGCAGAATCAACTGATATAATAAAAGGATACGGTCGAAACTTGCATTTGCATACACAACACGACGCCTGAAGGACCCCAGAGCAGAACTGCATTTAAAGAAAAAATACAGATATGAGCCTGTAATTTACCATCCGCTCTCTCATGCTTTAAAATAACAAAGGAATCTTGCAAAAACTCACATAAATTTAAGATCTTCACAATCGTTGACCATCCGAAGAAGAAGTGGTGGTTTTCCATCCTTTCCATCAGTCAAAAACAAATGTTTTCCAGTTCTACCAAGCAACCATGATATTCGAGCAGCAAATTTTTCAAGTGCACGGGAGCCACGGAACAATGGAACCTGAATAATGCAAAGCCATGACAAGAATACTATTAGCAACCTGTAATGTAAAAAGTGTTAACACATACTCAATGGTCAAAGACTTCATTGTTCAACGTTATCACTCAATTGCATTCTATTGCATACCTGCACAGAAGATGAATCAGTAGTCTCAGTCAGAACTTAATTGAAGACTAAACTTCAAAAATGCATTTCATCATCAAATAGTGATGAAAAAAAATCTATCCAATAATTCTTGGAGCATGCTACCTGTTTATGCCACAGAGACCCGAGGTGTGGACTTGCAAATGTAATGAAATTCATGGGCTCTAGTCCAGCAATTCTGCCTTTTAATTGCCCTTCAGGGCATAAATCTTTATCTCCCAAATGGTCAGTTCCACAATCTCCATTTGTTTGAGAAGTTTCTTGAGTTAGGTCTTGTTCATAAAGCCGCGCAATGGCATACCTTGCTACAAGGCCACCTAATGAATGACCAACGAAAGAAATCTTCTGAACACTTGGGTGACAGCTTATGACATGTTTAACCTGAAAAAGGTAAACTTAAATTAATATAAATGGTTTCTGTCAAATATATATATATATATATATATATAAATGGTAAAAATGGAAGTACAGAGTATCAAACTACAAAACAATAACATATCAACGGCAAGCAGCAGTTAGCAAAGTTGGAAAATAATCTGAGTTGTAATCATGAATAATGAACCTTATTCAAGATAAATAAAATTGATAGCACACATACCTCCTCTGCTAATCTGCCGCCCATTACATCGACACCATCAAATGTCAACGTTGAAGAATTGCGCTCACTGCCTGCATTGCGCATTAAGTCATTAACCATTCAGTCCTTATTTCACCATGAAATTCATCAACAATATCATTAACTCATTATCACGAATATTCATTTAGTGAATGGGTCTTGCGTTCACTTCACCAATTAATTAGGATAGTAATAATCCAGCAAAATATTAAATAAGAAAATAACACAATTTGATGAATAACAATCAAAATTTGAATCCTGGATCAGTCATTAGTGAGACTTAGATAACTTCGGATAGATCTAAAGTCTAACCCAGGTTAAGTTAATTCAACAGCATTGGAGTATAAGACTCCAAATTACTTAGCAGACTACTGATGAAATTATATTAGAGATTAATTATGAAACAGTTCAAAAAAATAACTTTGTAAGAAGAAAAGGGTGAGATGAGTAAATCATTAACTTGAAACTAATTAGCATTTAGCATAATCACAGTTAATACATACAAAAAAAATGGAGCACCGAAGTACTCACAATGAACAACAACATTCTCAGGATACTTCTTTAAAAGCTGCTTCGCTGCAAATCTCCAATTCTGAGCACTGTAAAGATACCAATCCAAAAATCAATCAAGCAGTTCGAAACACATAAATAACAATAACAAAAAAAAAAAAACGATTAAAACCGAGATTAACCTGCCAATGATGCCATTAACCATGATAACTAGATGAGTAGGATTGTTACGCTCTCCTGGAAACTGGACTTCCATATCGACACCCCCGTTCTCGTGGGATTTCGTTCTCAAGCATCCAAATCTCGGCAAACTCAATGATCTTCTATTCTTTTTTTTCTTCATCTTCTTCTTTTTCTCCTGCTGATTCAGTATCTTATTACTAGTATTATTGTCTTCCCTAACCTTGATCTCTTCAGCAACATCAACTTCCTTCTCCGGTACTCCTCTACAATCTCCCTCCATATTCGCCATTTTGAAGCTTAAAAACAGAGCTAAGGTAAAAAGAAACGATCTTAAAGTGTTGTATTAAGCTAGATTTTTGTATTGGATTTTGATAATGAGAAAATGGAGGGAGTCAAAATACGCTAGCCAGGATTTAAAGAAGCGAAGAGGGGGCCAGTGAAGATGGTGAGGGCGGGCGGTTTTTGTAGTTACGGGTTTGTTAGCTAAATGGGGCGACCCGCGGGTCCCCTCTCTTTCATTTTAAGACATTGCCCTTGATTTTATGGTTTTATTACGGGATAAATTTGATTCCATCGGCTGATGGGTTGAGGATAAAATCGTCATCCTTTAAGTATATTTGTTTTTGTGCTTCAATCATGATTTTTTCTTCTAGAAGGAGACAGAAATTGACACGTTTAATCTTCGGAAACTTTTGTCTTCAAATTTTAAAGCCTCGTTTTTTCAACTCGGACGGCTTTTTTTTTAATTACCAAATTTATTTTAAATCATCTATTTTAATTTTTACTCTCGACTAGATTAGTCGAGTTAAAGAACCGATTGATATTTTTTTTATAATTTATTTAAAATTATACTTACAACATAATAATTTTGTCCTTGAATTGAATTGAGAGATTACCGACGAGAATCAATTAATATTGAGATACCTATTTGAATCAATATAAATAATCGATTGACTTATTAATTGATATGAGTCAATTAAATTTAATTAAAAATTTAATTAAATTAGTGGTTGAATTAAAGTTTATAATTTTTTATGAATTTTTAATAATTTATTTAATTAAAACTAAACATACTAATTGGATCAACAACCTATGGCCTAGCCTTTGATAATTGCCTTGTTTATCTATAATTCATTTTCAATCCTTCGCTCAAATCACGTACTCATCATTGTTACAATAGCGACGAGAGTTAAAGTTTAATTGTATTATATTATTATTTTGATGTATTACATTTGTATTTAAAATATCTTATATATATATATATATATTGGGTAATAAAGTGTAGGATTTATTAAAAAGTCTAAGCTTGTTTGAACTAAACTAGGCTGACCAGTCAGATTGAAAACCAATCAAAATATCAATTTGGAGAGAGATTTTCAATCGTTGACTCAAAAATCAGTACAAACCAAAAAAAAAAACAATTGAATTAAACTTTTAATATTTTATTTTAAAAATTTTTAATAATTTATTTTATCAATCTTATCGTAACCTTTAAATCAGGAATCAATAACATGATTAATTTGAATATCAATCCAATTTTAAAAATTTTGCAAAAATCAAAATTAATAACTTGGATAAACTATTATAGTAATAATCCGTATTAAAAAAATAACATAGTTTTATAATTAGTATAATGCTATGTTTTAACTAACTTTTTATACATATTAAATACCAAAAGCATGGAAGCACCAACTTCAAAGTTGGCATACATATGAATATGGTATTATATGCTATGTTTTAACTTTAAATTAGGTTGGAAATGATATAATACCAAATAATATTATTCTTCAAGCCAAGCAATTAATATATGTTTTGTGCAAGTCTGTACTAATGGAACATACATTTATATGTAAAAAGATTAAGCGACTCTAACTGTATTAAGAAAATAAATAAATTAATGTTGAAAATTCAAATGTGCATGGTCCTAAGTCTATGCCTCTTAATGTCAAGCTATCTAGAAGTCCTCCAACCTTTTTTGGTCAATGGCAAGAGGGAGAGACTCTTCAAATGTTATCAACATTCCAACATAGATAACCTTTCTAGAAACCATTTAACATCTGTCTTTCATCAATCATCCATTAGTTCTCACTTCTTCTCATCAACTACGTGGGTTGTTTCTCATTTTATTATTTTAGTTTTAACTTTTTTTAATTTATTTTAATTTTAACATTTAAAATTTAGTTAAATTATTGTTTATGAGATAGAAAAATTGACTCGCTTATTAAAATTTTACTGTTATTGGCATAGTAGGCAACACAACTTTTTGTTTTTACCTTTACTAGTTCCATGGATAATTTTTTTTTAAACAAAATTTGTGAATCTTTTTTCTAAACTTGTTGAAATTTTAATTTTTATAAAAGATACATGGATTTCCACATAAATAGCCATTTAAGTATTGTTAAAATTTCAATGATCTAGTTAATTTTTTCATTTAAAAATAAATAATTTAACTAAATTTTAAAAGTAAATCGCCAAAATAATAAAAATAAATAAATTGGGACGAACATGACAAAAATAATAATAAATATTAAAAACTAATGTTTAATAAAAAAAATTCACTCAGTCATATAGAAAAAGAAATAAATATAAGAAATTAGCATCTGAATTTTTTTTTTTTAAATTCAATATCATACTTCCAAGCAACATATTTTGGCATTCAAACTTTAAACACTAAGGTTATATATGTTTTACAGTAAACTATATGGTTTGTCACTCTAAATAAGGTTTTTATTTTGATTACTTTAATTTTTTATTAATTTAATTATTTTAAAAAAATTAATTAAATTGGTCACTCTATCGTTAAATGATAATGAAAGGCTCACGATGCATTTGTACGAAAAAAATTTTAAGTGATCAAAATAGAAATAATTTCTATTTAAAGTGATTCGTTGGTAATTTATCCTAATTTTAGAGTGACTAATGGGTAATTTACCCTTTTAAGTAAAATATTTTATTATATATTAAATAAAAATTATAAAACCATAAAATTACAAGGAGGAAAAAAATACATGAATTATCTAAAATCGTAAACGACCTTCTCTAAAAGAAATCAAATGTTCGAGAATTAAAAATTCTGTAGCAAATGTAACAAAGCTTATTAGCCAAAAAAAAAAAATGTTGTGGGTGAAAAAGAAAGCATTTTTACACTTAAAATTATTCATTCACAGTCAACAAATATTCGGTGAAATAAACTTTTTGGAGAAAATTTTAGATTTGAATCTTAAATATAATATCATTGGAAGAATTAGTTACGAAATTGAAAATGATTTTTCCTTATAAATAGTAAAATAAACATAAATATAATTTCGAGGCTCTTTTATTAAAGGTTTAATTTATGATTTAGCCTCTAGAGTATATATGTTTTCTCGGTTTGATATTTAAATTTTTTTTTGTCTTAATTTGGTATTTAAAGTGTGCTTCCAATATATATTTTAGTTTATTTTTTGACAAATATTGAAAAAATTTATAGCCAATCACAAAGCCCCACATGGCTTCTTTATGTAAAAAAGTAAATATTTTCTTTTATTAAATGTATATACACATTAAAAATATAAAAAATAGAAATGAATATATAAAAATTCAAAAAATATATATAAAATCTAAAAAATATATAAATTATAAAAATAAAATTTACAAAAAGAATACGATAATTGAAAAGAAATTTTTTGAAATAAATAATATTATTACAAAATTTGTAAAAATTATAAAAAACTAAAAAAAGTTTTAAAAATATTTTTTTATAAAATTCTAAATTTTTTTTTAAATTTAAAGTTTTTTTTCAATTATTTTAAATTTAAATACATTTTTTTAATTTTATAACATCTTTCCATTTTTTATATATTATTTTGAATTTTCAAATTTTAGAACTATATATTTTAGAATTTTATAAAAAAATATTTTTAAACTTTTTTTAAAAAATTATTTTATATATGATTTTTTTACATTTTTAATCAATATATTTTATATAATACTAAAAAAATGACATGTGGCATGTTCTAATAACGCCATGTGGCCGATCAATGCTAGTCAACATTAGGTCAAACTCAATTTTTTTTTATATTTCAATATTTAATATTATAATTTTTTAATTTAAATTTAATGTTTTTTATTTTAAAATAAACTTATCACATAGCATCTTTTCATTAGCCAAAACATGCAATGTGACACTTTTTCATTTGTCAAAGTTGTCTAATAGTTATTTTTAACATTCGCTACAAAATGAACCAAAAATAGAAGAAATTGATACTTTAAGTACAAAATTGGGATAAATATCAAAGTGGGAAAATAAGTATACTTCAAGGGCTTAATAGAGAATTAAGCCTTTATTAAACTTGGACACCAACATTCATTTATGTTTATTTAAAGCTTATTTAAAACTAATTTATTATTTGAATATTATATAATTAATAATATTATTATTAGTGTGCTTATTTTATTTATTTATAATATAATTATTAATATTTATATTTGATTATTTTATATTTTAAAAAATATTTATATATGTGTTTATTTATTGTTTGCTTGTTTATAATTATGGGCATTGTTTATGACCTTGTTCAATTATATATTTATTAACATATTTATTTAATGTTTATAAAATTTTTTCTTTAATATTAATGAATAAGTTCATTTAACTTCAAAGAATGAACATAAATACAAATAATTTAATAATAAAATATAAACACGAATTTGAAAATTTTAACAAACATATAAACCTTACATGAGAAAAACTAAAATTAAACAAATAAACATGAACAGTCCATTAATTCAAGTTAAGTTTATTTACAACAATATGAATCGTGGCTTACCACTAAAGCCACTAAAAAGGAAGTGTGGTTGTATTCTTTCCTTCATGCTTTCGCAAATCCATATTTTTTATTCGTTTGTTGTCTTTTAGAAAAATAAAAAAAATTATTATAAAAATTTTAAAAAGAAGACATAATATCATTTTGAAAAAATAATAATAACAAAAAAAAAAAAACTAACAAAAACAAAATCAAAATTGAGAACATGAATGTTTAAAATTTACTTAATGACTCAATTTTCAGTGGTATTAGAAAATGTGGTTCCGAAACCTCTTTTCCACAAATTAAGTCCATAAATATAAAATAGGAATATTTATGGAGTTAGTGTGAGAATATTTATGGAGTTCAATTGCTATAGAGTTTTAATTAAGAAAAGACTTGAGGACCTAGATAACAATTAACCATAGGGCCAAAATAGTTATCAAACCATTTTCAATAAATAGTTAGTGGATGATGATGACATTTTCCATTAAGTGTAATTAATGGTTGGATTATGTTAATTAACAATGATTAAGTTAATTAAGTTAAATTAATTAAGTCTTAATCAATGTATATATATTAAAGATAGTGGGAATGATAATATCATCTTCTTCTTTTTTTCATTTCATTCATGTAGTACAAAGAAGAAAGAAGAACAAAGAAGAAAAGCTTGCAAACTCCTTTAGCATTCGACCATTAAATTAGGTGAGAAAATCAAGCCCTTTTCTTGTAATTTTTATAAATTTATGATCATGAGAGCTTGATTTAGTTAGCCCATGTATCAATTTGTTCAATTGTTGAATTTTTAGCAAGTTATCATTGTTGATAAATTGATGAATTTGGCTTGAAATTGATAGATATTGAGCTTAAATTATGAAAAGGACTAAATTATAAAATTAGTTAAGCTTGTTTGTTAGCTTTGTAACATTAGGGACCAAATTGAATAAATATAAAATCTATTATGAAATTATGATAGAAATAGAAAGTATAGAGTCTCTAATGAAAGAATGTGCAATCGTATTTTAGTTCGAAGCTAAGAATCGAAAGCTATACCTATCCCAAATTTCAGGACTAAATTAAATAAAATTCAAAATATGTGTATATTCAAAAGGGAATTAGTTTGAATTGTGCATTTCATGGCATTGTTGTTGTGAGCCATTGAATGGCTATTATGTGTTAATATATGATATTGATTGGTATATATAATTGTATAAAATCGAAATTTGATAAGAATGGAGCTAGTAAAGGAAAAGCTAAAATTGTGAAATAATCCCTGATAAATCTGCCCGTTTTGTGTTTTGAAAGGTAAGTTCATACATAATTTATTACCCTTCCTTGCTTAGTAAGCTTGCTAGTGTTTATTTTCGTTATATCTATGCTTAAACATAAGTGAAGATTTTATGGAAATTGGCATACATTGCCAGCAAATTTGATTGGATTAAAATGAATTGAGATAAGTGATTGGTGTTATATCTATTGGAAAGTCCGGTTTGAAAATGGTTTTCTTCCACAGTAGAAAATTAAAAATTTGAAAATCGATCTGATTTGTGATATTTATAGCAATAAACCTTAACCGAATTCATATCTGTGTTTTCGGATAAGCAAATCCTTAATATTTTTCGGCTTTCAACCAAATGATCTTCTCTGTTATTCTCGTACCATGATCTGATTCGAGTGTGGGCTTAAACCAATTGAACCAAAACATTGAACTAGAAAAAGTTTTCTTTTAGGGGTGAAAATGAAAATTCTCTCTTCTTTAATAGAAACCGGTAAAATTTCTATTCTAAAAATTATGTTTATAAGTTGAGAATAAATTCTCTCTATTTTTTGACAGAATAACAATATTTCTAAGTTATATAAATAGCTCGACTGGTGTCATCTATTTATAAGAAGAGAATGTAGAACTCTTGTAGAGTTGTAAATGTTTATTTTAAATAGAAAAACATACTATTTAGAATAGGAGAGGGGTGAACAACTCACCCTTGTATTTATACTAGGGTTGTCACCCCCTTCATGTTGTATGAAGGGTTTTGGACGTTTCTCACATCAGGTCCAATTATGAGTACTTCTTAGGCCTTTTTGACCCAGTACTCTATAGTATGATCTAACCCGATTCAATTTTTTGATTTCCCAAAATAAACTTTAAAATCTACATATTCAATAAATTTCTCAACCCAATACTACCCCAATAAAATTTTGACAATTTTACCCCATTAAAATTTCGAGAAAATTTGTTCAGTATGTCACAAACTCAACTTGTTCACTATGATTGAATAGTTTATTTTCATTTTTGAGCTTCAAAACAGTCCAAAAATGTAAACTCAATCTTCTATCATTTTTTAAGTAATCCTATATAGGATTCCAAGTTTCCATTTTCATTTTCGTTTTCATTTCCATTTTTAGAACCTACAATCATTTCCAAATGATTCCATTTCTCCATTTTGGAGAAAACCTGAATCATTCATGAATGTTTCCTATTTCTCTTTTTCTATTCATTCCGTTCATTTATATTCAAACACGCAATTCATTTATGGTTTCAACGAACTCGCAGAGGGACCGATTGGACAAACGTAGTTGAGGCTAAAATGATTTATAATTAAGTTCTAACTTTTCGCCTATTGTTTATAAATTCATTTAGTCACAAATTCATTTTGCTATAGTATCATGACCGAGCTCTCCTCAATGACATACCATTACGAAAACAACTACTCAATATTCATCCAATGACCTTGTCATAAGTGTTTTAACTTTATAGAATATCATTGATCTCTTAAGAATAATATCCATTCTCCCAATATGATCATATTTTATCTCATGGTAACCATTACATCTTTCTTTATGAAAAGTCAATCACTATCAAATAGTGATCAAGTCATCCATCATAAAGACGGATGACCCATGACCATTTTACTTTTCATCAAGCATGTAATGGTAATAAGAGGATATCATTTACTCATGTTTTGGGCTATGAATTCCACTACTGTGAATGATGCTACATAGTCTGCCATAAAGTGTACGAGTCACGCATACATAGTCTGCCATCCACTTAGGATTTAAGCATGCAACACTATGAATGTCATAAGTGAATAAATCCATAAACGGATTGAAGATCTAGTCTACTTGGGTCCTATCCAATGTATTGTTAGTCCAATAAGTCATATCTATATTTTTATCTTCTGGGAGTTATCCACTCTGATGCCCAAGACAAGGCATCTCCCTAATTAGACTTAATAGACAATATATTAGTCTTTTAATCGGTTTGCTCATTTCCGATTAGACTAAAGACATGTTTAAGTTTGTCTATTAATACAAGTTGTCTTTTCGTACTATGATCCGACCATGTAATATTGCTTAGTATTAGTTAAACCTTTAGACAACCAATGAGCAACACTTGCTTCCATTTTGTTTGTGTACAAAAACCATTTGAGGAAAATTATACAAAGTATATCAATGTAATCAATGAATTTATTTTGTTAACCAATCTATTTGAAAAAAATACAAGTGTATATTGACGAAAATACAACACTTACGGCACCAGATCCAACAATACCTATTGATTATAGCTAGAAGAACGGAAAATATCTTGATATATATTGTTAAATTTATATGTAATTCATGTTCAGATTCGATTGATAGGATTTGGGAATTGATATGTGACAGTTACATGGTATGAAAATACAAATATATATGCCCATGTGAATATGTTTAAACATTTGATGCCTACGGGCTTTGCACTTCGATGCCTTGGTATGGTGTAGTTTATGCTCGTACGAGCTATCTTGGTGTGGTATAGTTCACTCACATGTCCGAGTTCATTTTATTAGGGTTCCATTGAGCAAAAAATTACAATTGAATCTTGAAAATAAAAAAAATGAAACAAACCAAATTTGATAAGTTATTATGACATGTGATTCAAATTGAAATGGTGTGAACTTGTAGATTGATGATAGTATATGAAATTGTGATGATCTTATATGGATTGGCATGTTTTAGTAATGCTTTAGCTATGTATAATGCCTGTAACACCCTCATCCTGACTCAATTCACTGGGTTAGGATCTTAGGTGTTATTACACATAATACATTGCAAAATTTTCAAAATAGTTAACGTATACTCTTGACTTAAAAAATATTTCTTATTAATTTATCTAAGGTCTCATTATTAAAGAAACAAAGAAAAGTATTTAAAAATAAAATAATACATCAGACTTATTACAACTTTATACAACACATAAATTTACTAAAAAAGAGACACGATAAGGTGTAATTTTATTATAGGCCACTTTTCCAAATAGGCCACTGTATGCATAATAACTCGAATTGCCGCTTCTCTAACGCATTCTTGACTTGGTCTCCCTTGGCAAACTCACTTTTTGACAATACTTGAAACATAAACATAACGCTTGTAAGTTACACAAACTTAGTGAGCTTTAATACAAAATACCTTCGAATATTCTTAGTTGAATTTATCATCTCAAAGATTTGATTTCATCTCTTTTTGGGCGGACACCTTCATCAACTTGGGCTTGCAACAACATGCCAACTAATACTTATTGTACCGATTCTCACTTAACTACCAAGCTGACTTCAGATCTTTCCAATCAAATCATATTCTAGTTGAGTTGAATATCACCAGTTTACCAATCAAATCATATTCTAGTTTAAATCCAATATAGGCTTATACTGATCATAAACTATCCAGATCATTTAGAATAATTTCATGCATCTTGTTTCAAAACACAAAGTTACCCAAGATGACAAACAACTCAGATTCCATAAGATTCCAGAGTGAGACATGATACTATTAAGATATGATGAATACCCGATACTTAGGTTTCAGCACTATGTAACGAGACAAACTCAAATTGACAAATTCTTATATCTTTCATCGCTTCGAACATGCTCATATTCTAGACTAATAAATTATTATGGTGCATACCCTCTTTGGTCATACAGATACACACTTCTTTTCAAGAAGCTTTGTAACAACCCAATTTTAGTGAGATCGGAATAGTGGTTTCGGGACCACAAATTTGATTCGAAAATAAAATTTATTTTTATTTTAGTATATGGTTCTTATTATGTTAGAAATGTCATGTGAAAATTCAGATAAGAAAATTTTATTGATTTTGTGCTTAATTACGAGAAGGACTAAATTGCATAAAAGACAAAAGTTGAATTCTAGTAGCTATAAGGAGTAAATAGCTATGGAATTCAAAATTTGAAGTCCTTATTTAGTAATTAGACCATTGGGAAAAGTATGTAGATATTTTAGTGAGTCATCCATGTAAATTTAGAAAAAAGGGCAAGGACTAAATTGAAAATAGAAATAAATAAATAATTAAAAATGATAAAAGAAAATATCATCTTATTTTCTCATCATCTTCCCCAAAAATACATGGAAACCCTAGGAGGAAGAAGAAACTTTCATGGCTTAATTGGGTAAGTTTCCTTGTCCCGTTTTTAGTAATTTTGATATTTTTGAAATCGGAATAGCTTAATCTATCTATTTGAGGGATCAATTTGTAAAGTTATCAAAGTATAAAAATTGGGTCATGGATGAATCTGCTGAAAATTAGATTGATAGATAAACAACTTTTACAAAGTGATTTTTGATGAAAACATGATTTAGGGACTAAAATGTAAATTTGAGAAATTTGATGGAAAATTTCGAATTTTTATGAACATATGTGCTGTAAATTTTGTGATGGAATTTTGGTTAGGCTTGGAATAGGGAGTAAATTGCACAAATTTCATTTTCCAAGCCCAGGGACGAAATAGGAATTTATGTAAATGTTAGGGGCAAAATGGTAATTTTGCCTAGGATGAAAATTGAGTCCAGTTGAATATGAAATGTGATAAATTGATGTTAAATTTACTCTTATAGATCCGGATAGACCAAATTCGGAGCTAGAACGAGGAAAAGAGGAAAATGTCGGATTAGTAGATTTTACGTACACGAACATTTGTCGAGGTAAGTTCGTGTAACTAAATTGTATATTTATATGCTTGAATTAGATTTTGTGTATGTTATTTATATAAATATCATATATATATATATGACATTGAAAACATATCCGATAACACCTGATCAGTGATAATGCTCGATAAATGATAAATGGTAAAAATGTTATCTATTTATGCTGGAATTGAATGTGAAATGTATTTATTCGAGTATTGTGAGTGTTATAAATGTATGAAATAATTACATACCTGATAATGCTTGAAAAATGTTAAATCCCGTTTGAATAAATGAAAATCAATAGATATGTGATTTCCCGAAATGAATGGGGTCTTGAATTTGTTGCTGATGGGATTTAGCTCGAACGAGTAATCCTATTGACCTCATTTATAAAGGATTTAGCCCAGACGGGTAATCCAGATATAAGTCCACTCGAGCATATGTTACGAATTGGATTTAGCCCGGATAGGTAATCCAGATCAAGCTCTTAGAGCATATGTCATAAAAAGGATTTAGCTTGGACTGGTAATCCTGTTGTATATATATGTGGCTCGAGAGTAGACTCTCTGAAATAGTACCTTATTACTACCATTGAATATGAATTGACGGATCCTGATTTGTACACCTCGAGTGTACTACCTGTGTATCCATTGATATTCCAAATAAATTCAACGGGTAATAATCCAGACATGAGAATATATGAATAAGAAATAAGTTATTGCACGTATCTGCCTGGAATATATGAGATGATAATACATGATAATTGATATACAGAAACATGAGATGATGATATTTGTACATGGAAATTATTTGATGAGAATGTTCATCCTTGATTATAGACGTGTACTTCTTGAGCGAACTATTACTCATGTGACCTTGATATTTTGAATGACATGAGTAAGGCTCTAACATGAAATAATTTGAACTCGAGATGAACTATTATGAAATTATACTTGTAATATAAAGAGACTATTTATACATGTTAAATGAATACATGATGTGGAAAGCATATGTTCATGGAAACTTGATTGTTGTTGAGCCCGTATATGTTTTGATGTTATTATGGAATATATGACTAACAAGGGCAATAAGAATATGTGTAGGGCTTGAGGTCAAATTGATTGAATATGCCTTACATAGTTACCTCAAAATAGAATGAATGGTAAGTTAAGTACCATGTTATACGAAGTTACTAAGCATTTTATGCTTACTTATTTTTATTACCCTGTTTTAGAGTAAATCGAAAGCTCGTTGGATTGGAAGCTTGGCGGAGATCACTCACACTATCCATCGGCCCACGTCGGTACAATATGGTAAATCAATTATGGTTATAATGACATGTATAGGTTATATTGGTCATATTGACATGAAAATGTAAATGATTATTGTAATCTAGCCATTGGAATGGCTAGTGATGATTATGTTTTGGTACATGTATATATGTATTTAAGTTTATTTTATGGAGATAACATAAGTGTTTATTATTGATTGATTGAGAAAGGTTAAGTAAGTATGCTTATAAAAGGTAAGATTAAAGGCATGAATGCATGTAACAATATATCATGTTAGATGTTATAAATTGCTTGAATTCAATACTTGGATTGGTTGGTTTTTGGATGTTAGTTTTAGTGCAGGTCATTGGTGTGATTTTGGGTGAGAAATGAAGCTAGAAATGGCTTTATTTTTTCCACACAGGTAGTGTAACACCTCTAACCCGTATCCGTCGCCGGAATAGGGTTATGAGGTATTACCAATCAAATCACATCATTAAGTAAACATTCTATATTCAATAATCAAACATTACCAAATATCATTCAAACATATTCACATTGTCCTTTATAAAGGTTTACGAGACCTTAAACATGCTCTAGAGAAGGTTTGGGACTAAACTAATCACATATAAAAATTTTAGAAACTTAGAAAATTTTCATACATACAGAGGTTACATGTCCGTTTGAACTGGTCGTATGCCTTACACGGCTAAGGACACACCTGTGTCATAGGTCGTGTGAAAATAGGGCATACATACTGACTTGGGCCAACGATCGACCACACACCTGTGTGTCTAAGCCGTGTAACTCACTGATTTAAATATTATTTTAGCTTCAGATAACACACGACCGTGTACCAAGGCCATG
This sequence comes from Gossypium stocksii, assembly GCA_020496765.1. Classification (NCBI taxonomy): domain Eukaryota; kingdom Viridiplantae; phylum Streptophyta; class Magnoliopsida; order Malvales; family Malvaceae; genus Gossypium; species Gossypium stocksii. The sequence goes on from CM035624.1 coordinate 24,543,159, forward strand.
TGTCGCACACGGTCGAGTCATACACCCGTTTGCTCAGCCGTGTGGACAAAAATAGGCTAGTTACAAGCCACATTTCTCACCCAAAAGATCAACACCTACACAAGCTCAAATTACATCAAATACATACTCAATTGGGCGATCAAATATTACCATTTCATGCACATTTCATACCATATCAATCTCAACCATTTTAATACACATTTTAATACCATCTGCTTAACCAAAACATACCAAATCAATATACCATGTCCATCAATTTAACCTAATTTAAATATGCATTTCACAAGCAAATACACATCACATACCAAATAACCATTTGAGCAACTTATACCATAATTCACCATAACATGATAAGCCAAATCACTTGGCTTTTTATGCATAAAACCTTATAACGTTACAAGCCAAACTTAAGGCTAAAATTCACCATTATAGCATACCAAAACATGCCACATCACAAAGCAATATTAACATCAAAATATAAGGCATTAACAAACTTTACAATATGGCAAAATATACATCCAACAACTATATCAAAATAACCATAACCTATACATACCATATACCATAAATACAACTTCAAAAGGTACCAAATAGATGTTCGGTAGTGTGATGACGTTTCCTGGCGATTCCAGATCTAAGCTAGCTTCTATTCTCTATAAAACAGGGAAAAATAATCACAATAAGCTTAAATGCTTAGTAAGCTCGTATGTAAATAAACTTAACAACTCAAATAAGTATCATTCAACCATTAAGCATTATAAATAGCAATTCACATGTAAATGCTTAAACCTTTCCCATGTTACACATGATCAAGTATCAATTCATGAAATTTCTCCCATTCAATATTCACATAATTTTCATACGTACCTCAACCACTTAATTCGATTGTACTTTCATTCTCATCATAACCATGCCCGTTGAACCATTTGAAATCATTAAGGATACTCGGAAATCTCGTATAACTCATACAATTCCATATCCCAAATATGGTCTTACATGTTATCACATATCGATGCCAATAGCCCATCTATGGTCTTACACGAATCTCGTATCGATGCCATGTCCCAGACATGGTCTTACACGTAATCTCATCTCGGTAATCCTAATGTCATGACATTTGTATCCTATACTATTCCTAAGGTTCGAACGGGACTTTCGGACGTCGTGACTCTGTCGATTCTTGCTCATACTCAACCATTCATCATTTTATTCAATTCAACAATAAATAAACATTTATAATACAATTTAAGAATGTTATTTAGCATACGAACTTAACTCGTATTTGGAATTGACGAATCGGGTCGACTACTCGATAACCTTATTTTTCCCCTGATTTAAATCTGAATTATTTATTTCTTGATCTATATGAAATCAAATTTAGGTAATTAAATCATGTATTCATTCAATTTAGTCCAAATCACACAATTGGGCATTTTTACACATTAGCCCTAAAGTTTCACATTTTTGCACTTTAGTCCTTATTACACAAAAATCACAAATTCACACAATTTCTTTTAAACCCATGCTTTCAGAATTACTATAGTGCCCTTAGCAGCCCAAATCTTTCATTTATTCACACATTTCACCTCACATTTTACACATTTCACAATTTAATTCCTATTATGCATTTTCATCAAAAATCACTTTACTAAACATGTATAACTATCATCAAATACTCATATTTCATCAAAAACTATCAAAGAACTCAAGTATTCATCAATGGCAACTCACATAATCTTTGAAAAATTTGCAAAATAGTCCTTGGGCTAGCTAGTACTAGGTACAACGATTAAAAAAACATAAAAATCATCAAAAATCGAGCTAAAAACACTTACCAATCAAGCTATGAATGTGCTGAACCCTAACATGCATAAAATGCTGTTTTTCACCTTGGAATTTCGACAATGGAAAAAAGGATGAACAAAAATCATGTTTTGTTATATTTTTATTAACTTAATTACACAATTACTTATTTACCCTTAATGAATAAACATAATAATTCATAATGCATGTCCATTAATGTCCACTCATGCTAATAATGGTATAATTGCCACTTAAGGGCTTCTACATTAATAATTCATAGCAAATAAGTAGTTAATCAAATAGAACATCAATTTTGCATTTTTGCGATTTAGTCCTTTTATCAAATTAAACACTCAATCGATAAATTTAATTCACGAAACTTTCACAGATATATATTCACATGCTGTCAACACTGAAAATAATATTAAAAATAATTTTTTCGACCTTGAATTTTTGGTTCTGAACCACTGTTCTGATTTAACAAAAAACGAGCTGTTACAGGCAGAAACACGGGCGTGTGTCTAGACTGTGTGTGACACACGGCCGGGTTCATGGGCGTATAGTTAGGCCGTTTGTCCCCTGCACCTTAAATTTTGAGAAACAAAATGCTCAGAATTGAGTACACGGGCAGAGACATGGGCATGTGTCTCAACCGTGTGTGCTGCACGGCCCAGAACACGGGTATGTCTTGGCCGTGTGAATCTTGCACCTATTTTTCAAAAATTCGAATTAACCACATGGCTTAGCACACGGGCGTGTGACTTGGCCGTGTGACATCAATTTGTTCATGAGTTGCAACTTAGAGAGTTACACGGGTTAGGGAAATGGGCATGTGAATCCACACGACCTGACCACAAGGGCGTGTCCCATACCACACAGGCGTGTAACTTTTAATAGTGAAAAAAATTCCTTGAGTTCCCGATTCGACTCCAATACTTATTTTGGGCCTTGAGGGTCTATATAAGGGACGTTAGTAATGATCTCGAAAAATGAATAGTAATTTACATGAGTTATCTAAAAATGTCTGAAAGTTTCGGTAATGCTTAAAAATCCTGTTCTAGTGACAGATACAGGTTAGGGGTGTTACAAGCTTACCTTAAGACTTATTCGATTACATAATGGAATTAATTTAACCAAATTAACTTTAGATGTATCATAAACTTATCATAGACTTATCTATCAAAGAATTCTCAAAACTTATCTAAAACTTACCACAAGGGCAGATTACCACATTATACCACACATATATCATTGAACACACTAATAAGATGATACAGAACTTGCCTCAAAGGTTTAGTAGACCACACCACACAAGAAAACATATAGATTCACGTGTTTACTGTCCCAGCAGACTTTCATAAAAGGTGCGATGGGTTTCTCCCTCATGGACTTATACATAACTTCATGTTGTGTGGTATGTCAGTTTGATCTACACATTACTGAAGGCATCACCATGAACATTCATACAATCATGTATTGCCATGGGTTTTAGCCACATGGACTTACACATTCTCATGTCGTGATCGTCAGTCCAACTTTATCTTACTAGAGGTTAAACCATAAGTGTATTAATACCCCTCACACATCTCCGTCACCGAATTAGGGTTGCAAAATACTACAACACATAATAGAATAAAATCATGTGATATCAATTCATATTTCTCTTAACGATAATCGTTCAACAATCATTTAATCAAAAACATGTTTTTCATACATTATTAGAGTTATATCGAGCTTAAAATCACTTGCAAAGTAGATTTAAACATGAATAAGGACATAGTTATAAAGTTTTAAAACTAAGGATAAAATATTGATACTGAATTAAGAAGTATCAATATTTACATAAATTTAGCGATACTTAATAAAATGTACCGATACCAAATTGGCATTCTACCAAAATATAAAACTGTTCAATTGATCTGGAATCGATACTCTAATCCAAACTATCAATACCTTACTCAGAAAATGGTAAAAAAAATCTTAGGTTTAAAAGTTCAAATCATGCTTAAAACATATATCATTATTAAACATTCATACATACACACCAAAACATATCAAAATATGCCTTTTTCCTAGTTCAACCAATATGCCATATATCAAAACATATACCTATAGGCATGTATTCAACATCTATACCAAATCAATAATTACACTCTTTTTCAAAGCATATAAACCACGTAATAGCTATCAAAAGAAGTCATACATATATATCAATTCTTAGCATCCAAAACAATTCCAACCAAAGTATTACCTATTCAAACATTACCAATCACATTTTATTCATCTATATGCATTTCATTCCATCATAAATATATTCCACCACGTTTCAATCAAATATCACATTCAAATATCTAAACCAAACTGTGATCAACCATATTATTTGCCACAAACACTCAACTTAAATACAAGCACAAAATATGCCACTTATAAAGAACACTTATAAGCAGATACAATATACTCCTATTACATGCCATATAACCCAAATTAAACATTTTGAAAATCTACCAAAAGATAGTTGGATAGTGTGATCTTTAACTTGATCCGATTGCCTGATTCCGCAGAATGAGATCTACAAGAAAACAAGAAAACAACACGAGTAAGCTTTTACAAGCTTAGTAAGTTCACAGGTTGAAACATTATAACTTACCATGTAATCACAGTTTTATAATTAACAGGTGAGTTTCGTAGTTACAAGTCATTTAATCACCTTATTAACACAATATCAACCATTATCAAGTCACAATATAATATCGAAAAATATGAACATGTGTACAAGTCTTTCATAAGGAATCATAACCAAATATCAATTACATATCATCATTAATTCATTTAACCATTAAAATTCAGCTTGATAAATGGTATAAACAGATACAGATACGCGGTTGTCCACTCAAAACATGCTAGAATGCTCAACCAAGCCAGTCTAACCAAGAACACACCTGGGCATTGAGTGCCTAGCCTGTAGGTTATCATCCCTCTAATAACACGCCTGAACACTAAGTGCCGAGCCCGTAGGCTTTACATCTACCCTTAGAAACACGCCAGAATCACTGTACATATAACTTAGAAATCCGGAACAAATGCTAGATGTCGATATACTCAGTGTATAAAAATCAATTCATGTAACATCATCTCATCACATAACAATCTCGTACATTGCACAAAATAACTTATTGGCATGCCAATTGTATCCTATCCTATGTTCATTTGAGCTCAATACAAGCAATCGTATAACACTTTTCAATTCAATCCATTTTCTCACATTGTACCAATTTGTAACAATTCAAATATACATATATTAAAACTTATCACAACTCAAAAACCAATATAACATTAAAAATTATACCAAATTAAACCATATGAACTTACCAGGGCTAAACTGCAGAAATAACAATATTAAGGACTAGTCAACAATTTTCTCTTTTCCGTAATTACCTACCGGTCCTTGATATACATAGGCTGAAAGCTTTAGAAGTTTGAAGCTTTATTTTTGTCCTTCAATGGAGATAATTCAGTGGTGGAAAGAAACAAAGATGAAAACTTTTTTATTTGGTTTTTATTTTATTATCTTAATCATTTTAATTTATTAAAATAAAACGTACAAATTATAATTTAAGCTAACGTATAACCGGCCATCAACATTATTATGGTCAAATTTCCATATAAAACCATCTCATTTTACTTTTATACTTAAATTGCACTTATACACAATAGTGATTGACTTTTGTAATTTTATGATTTAGTCATTTTTCTTTAATTAACTATCAAATCACTAAAATTTTCGGACCAAACTTCAAACACCAATATAATAACTCCATAAATATTTACTAAAAATATTTACAAGCTTGGTTTGTAGAAACGTGGTCCTGATACCTCATTTTCCAAAATCACTTGATTTTAAGGACAAACCACTTATACTTAACAATTTGTTCAATTAGTGAAAATTATCAGATCAAAATACTATATAATATTATATTTGACTAATAAATATTAAATAATAATATTATAAGTTCACTCGTTAGATTTGTAGTCCTGAAATCACTATTTCCGATACCACTAGAAAACAAATTGTTACAAGTGCTTTCATATCATACATTGTCATAGGTTTCAACCACATGGTCTTACACTTAGTTTCGTATCGTGATTTGCTAGTCTGGTTAGCAATATACTTGCCCTACCAGAGGCATCACAAGGGACGATTTAACCAGAATTTACTTACCCAAATTTGTTCACACATAGTTGATCAATTCATACATTTCCGATATTAGACTCTACCTGCATACTTACCAATCAACAATCTATTCAAACAAAACTTCGTACATATCATCCTAGCACATATATCATCATTACTATGCTTCATAAACTTATCAATTATTAGAGATGTCATCATCATTTAAATATACTTGTACTTAAACAGTTTACAGGCAAGAGTCAAGATAGAAACTCACCTGACCTGTAGCTTAAAGCTCCAGACTCGGACATCCATCTTGACCTAGTAGTAACAATTGCTTCAAGAACATAGACTCATAATTAAAACCCATTTACATACAATCTATTAACATCCCCATCATATAACCCACATACAAAGCCTTGTATATATAATTTACTACTCATAAACTTTTTAACAGTCTTATTCTTTAATAATCTTAACATACAGAGTTATCAGACTTACCATATAACACCTCTTACTTGGCCTAGTCACCAAACCCGAGTAAAGAGATGCCACTGCTAAATTCAACAATCAATAACTACTTTACTAATAAAAAAACTCGACTATTTATAAATGAGATCCTAAATAATCACACATATTATAAATTAAAATTCTATAAGTACCTAATTATAAAATCCATGCATATAATTATATAGATTTACAAAATTTTAAACCTTTAAAGTTAGTAAAGAAAATCCATAGTTGATATCAATACTAAATCAATTCTTTTTTTGAAAATCGATACCAAAATTGAATTTTGTTTTCTTTGCAAAATAAGGGTATCGATAATTATTTTAAGGTATTATGTTTTATGAAAAAAGTATCGATACCATTTTGACATTTTGTTTGTTTTAAAATTGTTCATATATTCAAGTATCGATACCTAGGTTCAAAATGGTAAAATCTCATCTTTAAAAGTTTATTTCATACCAATTTTTCCTATCACACAAAAGACATTATTGTTATCTATTCAAACACATAAAAATTTAACCAATGTGCCATCATTAACACCACAATTCAATATCCAAATTAAATTCACAAATACTTATATTAGCTCATGCCAAATCTACCATTATTCAATTCATTCAAGTCTAATTCTATCATATTCTAACCTTAACAAGTAGCATTGAACAAAATAACCAAAACTCATTCTTAAGGACTTTTACAAACTAAAGCCAAAGCATATATATATATATAAGAAAAAAACACAAATGACAAGAAACCACAATATTTACAATCACCTATTACATGCTATATAACACAAATATAAACATTCAAAAACTACCAAAAGATATCTGGATAGTATGATTTGTTTGAGTTGATCGACCGCCCAATTTCCACAAAATGTAATCTACGAGAAAACAAAAAAAATAAGAGTAAGCTTTACTAGAGCTTAGTAAGTTCAACGGTCAAAAACAATAAACTTACCGTATAAATTTATATAATTTACATATTATTATTTTACAAACTATGATCCTGTAAAAATCACAACCATTCAATAGGTGAGTCCTAATGGCAATACACTTATTTAATAATATCATATCATTCAATATCATCTCCAGTTAATCATTCAAGAATTCATATAATCATTTAAAAATTTGCCCGATGAATGATATAACGGATCTGGATACACGGTCAACCATCTAAAACACACCGAAATGCTTAAGTGAGCTTAACCAATTGAAAACACACCTAGGCATCAAATGCCTAGCCCGTAGGCTAACATCCCTCCGGAACACACCTAGGCACCAAGTGCCATGCCCGAAGGCTTTACATCAGCCCTTAGTGACACACCAAAATCACTATAATATAACTCAAAAGCCTGTAACAAATGTTGGACTTCAAATATTTAGTGAGCAGTAATAAATTAATAATCATCTTCAACACAATCAAACCCATATAGCACATATTAAAACCTATTGGCATGTCAATTGTATCATGTCCTACGTGTTGGAACGCTAGTGCCTCCAAGGCGCAGTAGAAAAAAATATTCCAACGATCCAAACCATGGATCCATGTGTAAGGAACGAATCAGGGTGATAAAAGGTTTCGAAATTACCGAAACTTCAATCTGAGTAGACAGCGACTCCTCGGCTACGAGAATACTATTGTGCTATCAAATCCAAGCCGCAATCCTTATAATCCTGGCCTCCACTTGATCCACCCAGTTGACAATGAACGAGAGAAATCCCCAAAACTATTTTCAGAGGTATTTTGCTTTGACGGTTGCTAGACCTTGTAGCAAAAAATGGGGTTTTATATTTATTCTCTTTTTAGGGCTTTTTCCTCCCTTTCTATATACAAACCCCTTCTTAATTGGTATGCATATAATGAATTCTTAATTCATTAAGTTTTAATTCGAAAATAATAATTATAATAAATAAATATAATAATGCTTTAACCGAAAATTATAATTACATTAATTATAGTAAATATTTCGGTAAACTATATTTATTTAAATTTATATACGAACCAAATTCATATATTAATAGAATTATGTTCTCCTTATGTGTACAACATCCTTGTACATATAATATGTTCGATATTTGATTGCCTAATTAAATTAATTCTATAATTAATTTAATTCATGTGATAACCAAACACAATACTAACTATGTTCTATTCCGTTCATTTCAATCATAGGGTGTGACCTTGTAGGTTCTTGTAACGTTAGCAGTAATACTAGAACGATTCTAATATTACAAACAATGAGTGGCATCTAGCAATGCATCATTGCTACCTAAGTTCCAAGAAGTCATGATTCGACATAACCTTTTCTTGTGATTAACCTTTCATGCATTAATCCTTAAGTCCTTTATCTCTGGAATAGACACAAGTCATGGAATAGTCACACTTGCATAGAACATCCCATGTTTCTTGATACCTTGAGTAGACTATAATACACAAATAAGTATGACATCTCATATCAACTTATTTAAGCATGGCCATGCATTTCTAGTCTCACTCAATCAAGTGGCCTGAAATATTACTCCCATTATGTAGGAGGGACTTATCCTATATTGATCAACCATATCCCTCTACATAGATTGTGGTATATCCAACATCAATCTTTATAGAACAACCAGTTACGGTGTTCGTTTGACTATATCAAAATATACAACTCACGATGTTGGGATAATGATGATCTCAAGTATGAGGATCATATACATATTAATCACTATGATTAATGTTGTGACAATTACATAATAATCCAAAAAACATACTCATAGCGGGTCAGTCCAATATGTTGTTCTCTAACACACATATTCATGCATTGATTCTGACATTCCATATCAATGACAACTCTTTATCATCAATCAACTACATGTTAGTCTTAATGCATTATTGTTGTCTTAGCTAACAATAATACTTGACTAGGGATCTTTTAAGAATAATCATATTATTCTCAGGATATTATTATAAAATAGTTTATTTATGCACACAGAAAAGAAACTGAAATAATAATAGCAACGCCTTATATTAATAAACATGATAAATCAAGTATGTTATTACAACCATCTCGTGATTGATTTTTGGGCATACTCTTACAATCTCCCACTAGCACTAAGACCAATCACTCATATATCTAATACCAAGTGACTTAGTGTGACGATCATGCTTCTGCTGCGTCAGAGGCTTGGTTAGGGGGTCAACAATGTTATCATCTGTAGGTACTCTGCATATCTCTACATACCCTCGATCGATAATCTCTCGAATAAGATGGTAGCGCCTAAGTATATGTTTGGATCGCTGGTGAGATCTGGGTTCTTTAGCTTGTGTAATGGCTCCATTGTTATCATATCGGAGTTCTATAGCATCTGATATGCTAGGCACAATGCTTAGTTCAGTAATGAACTTCTTGATCCAAACCGCTTCTTTTGCTGCCTCACTAGCTACAATATACTTGGCCTCTGTTATAGAATCGGCTACTGTACTTTGCTTTGAACTCTTCCAGCTCACAGCACCACCGTTAAGGTAAAACACAAAACCTGATTGCGATCGAGAATCATCCTTGTCGGTTTGGAAGCTGGCATCAGTGTAATCTTTTACACTTAACTCTTCCTCACCTCCATATATTAGGAACGTATCCTTAGTTCTTCTTAAGTACTTAAGGATATTCTTGACTGTGGTCCAGTGACTTTCAGCGGGATCTACTTGGTACCTGCTCATCATACGTAAGGCATATGAGACATCTGGACGGGTACATAACATGGCATACATGATAGATCCAATAGCAGAAGCATATGGAATTTTACTCATGCATTCGCTCTCTTGTGGAGTTGAAGGACACATTTCCTTCGAGAGTGAAATACCATGTGTCATAGGTAGGAATCCTCTCTTAGATTCTTCCATATTGAACATTTCAATACTTTATCTACGTATGTACTTTGACTTAGACCTAGTAGTCGTCTTGACCTATCTCTATAGATCTTGACTCCTAAGATGTAAGTGGCTTTGCCCAAGTCCTTCATAGAAAAATAACTTCCTAACCAAGTCTTAATAGACTGTAAGGTAGGTACGTCATTTCCGATGATAAGTATGTCATCCACATATAGTACCAAGAATGTGATTGTGCCCCAACTAACTTTCTTGTAAACACATGGCTCATCTTCATTTTTGATAAAACCAAACTCTTTGATTGCATCGTTAAAACAAATGTTCCAACTTTGAGAATCTTGCTTTAATCCATAAATGGATCTTTGTAGCTTACATATCTTTCTAGCATCCTTTGGATTGACAAAACCTTCAGGTTGTATCACATACACATCCTCTTCAAGTTTCCCGTTAAGGAAAGCTGTTTTGACGTCCATCTGCCAGATCTCATATTCATGAAATGCAGCTATGGCAAGCAAGATCCTAATGGATTTAAACATAGCTACAAGAGAAAAGGTTTCATCATAGTCAACACCATGAATTTGGTGAAAACCTTTAGCGACTAATCGCCCCTTTTATGTTTGTACATTACCATCCATGTCGGTTTTCCTTTTGAAAATCCACTTGCACCCTATAGGTTTAACCCCTTCGGGTGGGTCAACCAAAGTCCATACTTGGTTTTCATACATAGAATCCATCTCAGATCTCATGGCCTCGAGCCATTTCTTAGAGTCTGGGCTCGCCACCGCTTCTTGATAAGTCCTAGGCTCATCTTGATCTATAAGAAGAATGTCACCATGTGTTGTAATGAGAAATCCATATCTATCAGGTGCATGGTGTTCTCTTAAAGATCTGCGCGATGGTTGTGTTTTTACAGCAGTTACTTGTTCCTTAATTTCTTGTGAAATTTGTTGTTGTTCTATCTCTGGTTCAATGGTATCTTGTGATTCTCGAATTTCTTCAAGTTCAATCTTTCTCCCACTTCCTTTTTTAGAAACAAATTCTCTCTCTAAAAAGACACCAGTCTGAGCAACAAACATTTTGTTCTCAGTGGGATTAAAGAAATAATATCCTTTAGTTTCTTTTGGATACCCCACAAAAATACACCTTTTAGATTTGGGTTCAAGCTTAGTAGACGTCTAATGTTTAACATAAGCTTCGCAACCCCAGATTTTCATAAAAGACATACTAGGACGTTTCCCAGTCCACATCTCATATGGCGTCTTTTGAACCGATTTAGATGTAACACGATTTAGTGTGAAAGTAGTTATTTCAAGTGCATGTCCCCAAAAGGAAGTCGATAGATCAGCATGACTCATCGTAGATCGAACCATGTCTAACAGAGTTTGATTTCTTCTCTCAGAAACTCCATTCTATTGAGGAGTACCAGAAGGAGTAAGTTGTGAGACAATCCCATATTCCTTCAAAAGATCATCAAACTCTAGGCTTAAATACTCTCCACCTCGATCAGATCGAAGTGTCTTGATAGTTTTGCCTAGTTGATTTTGTACTTCATTTTTGAATTCCTTGAACTTTTCAAGGGCCTCAGACTTATGCATGAGATAAATATACCCATATCTACTGAAATCATCAGTGAAAGTAATGAAGTAGTGAAATCCACCTCTGGCCTGTGTATTTATTGGTCCACATACATCAGAATGTATTAAGCCCAATAAATCACTAGCTCGTTCACTTTTACCAGTAAAAGGAGATTTAGTCATTTTTCCTAATAAGCAAGATTCACATACTTCAAATTGTTCAAAAACAAATGAATCCAAGAGACCATCTTTATGGAGTTTGGATATGCGTTTCTCACTTATGTGGCCCAAATGACAATGCCAAAGATAAGTTTGATTTGAGTAATTTATTTTAGATCTTTTAGTATTTATGTTGTAAATGGGATTCATTTGATCTAAAATATAGAGGCCATTAATCAATTGTGTCGAACCATAAAAAAATTATTGAGATAAAAGGAACAATAATTATTCTTAATTATTATCTCAAAACCAATTTTGTCTAAACAAGAAATTCAAATAATGTTTTTAGTCAAACTGGGCACAAAATAACAATCCTCTAAAATTAAACCAAGTCCACTAGGCAAAGATAAAGTATATGTTCCCACAGCTAATGCAGCAACTCTTGCTCCATTTCCAACTCACAGGTCCACATCTCCTCTAGCCAAAGTCCTACTCCTTTGTAGTCCCTGTACAGAAGTACAAATATGAGAACCACAACCAGTATCTAATACCCAAGAAGTAGTAGTTGATAAATTAATATTAATAACATAAATACCTGAAGCAGACGTTTCGCTTGCTTTGGCCTTCTTGATTTCCTCAAGATAGATAGGGCAGTTCCGCTTCTAATGTCCAGTCACACCGCAATGAAAATAGTTTCTTTCCTTAGACACCCCACCCTTAGGTTTCAGTCCAGCCTTTCCCTTTCCAAGATTGGGCTTACCTTTGCCCTTGGGCTTTGTCGGGACTTTGGCCTTTCCCTTGCCCTTGTTGTTACGGACCATCAGTATGGGCTTGGGTCCAACCTTTTTCATGTTGCCTTCAGCAGTTCGTAACATACTGAGCAATTGTGGCAGAGTCTTGTCAATTTCATTCATATTGAAATTGAGGACAAACTGGCTGTAACTATCTGGCAACCATTGCAGAATAACATCAGTGGCCAACTCTTGGCTCAATGGAAACCCAAGCTTAGACAAGCTTTCAATATAACCAATCATCTTAAGGACATGAGGTCCTACTGGGCTTCCTTCAGCCAGCTTACATTGGAATAGGGCCTTAGAGATATCGAACCTCTCTTGCCTTGCTTGCCCTTGATAAAGTTCTTTCAGGTGCTCGATCATATCATAAGTAACCATGTCCTCATGTTGCTTCCGAAGCTCAGGATTCATAGTGGCAAGCATAAGACATCCAACATCTACCATGTCATCGAGATGCTTCTTGTAAGCATCTTTATCAGCCTTCGAGGCATTGGCGGGTGGTTCATCAGGAAGTGGTTTTTCAATGACATATAATTTTCGTTCTTATTTGAGGACAATCCTCAAGTTACGGAACCAGTCAAGAAAGTTCAAACCATTCAATTTGTCCTTCTCAAGGACCGATCGCAATGAGAGTGTATTAGTGTTTGCAGCCATAATATATCTACAACAATAAAATATGCATGTGAATAAATTTACCAAGTTTATATCAATCATTAAAAGGACTTTATTATATGATGTTCCCACTATTTTATTTCAAAATTAATAACCCTCATGTATTAATTTCGGAAAGACTTTCTTGAAAGTATTTCTAACGGGTTAAGGATCCATATTTCACCTCCTATTAAGTCAGCTTTGGCTTTACTCTCAAGATTATGGTTATTTAGGTAAGCAACACTTTGCTAATTACATCATATGTAACTCCTACAATTTGGTGAACAACTCTTGTTCTAATCATCTTATGATTTATCCAAATTACTTGCCTCTAGGTTTCTAATCCTATTAGAGTAACCTAGTTAAGTCATTAACCAATTTTTAACTAGCGAATATCACTTGTTTATTCTTCACGTTTAACCAAGACAAATACTAGTACTTTACTTTGGCAGAACCTACATAGTATTGATCGAGGCCTTAACGAGGGCATAAATTGGAAGGCCATGTTGACTTAATATTTTAATAGAGGGATTTTATTAGAGTGTTGCATCTCACCAATTGTGGTCTACTTCAGTCCATTTAATCTTTTAAATTGATCTCATCAATTAATGGGGTTTATTATTACCAAATTTGCATGCTTTAGACATCCATAGCATCTCATACATGAATAAATAAAGCAATAAATAAATGCAATAGTTATAGCCCATAAACTATGGTGGTTCAACCCAAGCCAATGGGAGAACCAAAAGGTGTAAGCCGTTTCACAAGTTGTCGATCCACACTAGTTGGCCCATCTTCCTTCTCATCTAGTCCACAGCAACTTTTACAAATTACAATATTTAGAAACTCGTTTAACATACGAGGGAGTAAGATGAGAAGAGAAATACAAGAGAATAGTAGTAAGGCACGACACGCAGGCCATATTTATAAAATTACAACCTTTTATTAAAAGGGTCATCGGGCTATAACTATGCATTTCAAACACCGTGCATTTCAAAAATAGCATACATCATTCAACGTTTTGCTAAGTGAAATATAAAATATCCTTTCAATCTTTTATGGACCATTAAGTTTTATTTATTACAAAACATACTGGAAGATGATGGGGATTTGAGGCGGTCGGAGAGAGCGATTTGATAACTTTTATCAACAGAATCGTGTCTACATAATGGATGTTAGACCAGCCAACCCAGTTGGTTCCTAACCAGGTTATTTTACAACCCAACTAGCACAGTACTCAAAGAAATAAGGCGTACTATACAATTGGCGGCAACTCATACTATAATTACCTTTTTTCTTAACAAAATAATCTCTTTAAATAGTAGAATAACCTGAAATAGAATCTTCACTTACTTACATGACGGTTATTATACACCCACTCTTATTCGCCAAAAGAAGCAAATGGGTGGATTACACTTCGCCAAACATATAATTTATCTACAACACGCTTAAATCTCAGATCCGCCAAACTTAGGGCATGACAACTGATCTACCACAAATTATAATATTATTTACACCCTTTTTCCACATAACTTTAGCTTGTTTAATAGTTAAATCTAAGCATCATAGTATATATTTAGGTTTTTATGCTTAAAGTAGTAGTTTATGCTTTGTAGTAGTTTTTATTACATTTTATATATCTAAATAAAGTTACATGGTCTTGTAAGATAGAGGTAAAAACAAAGTTCTGGAGCGAAACTACCTTTGCAGTTGCGAAACCGGATCCGGTGTTGTAACACTACTTCTGCGTGGCCCAAAAAGTCTTTGTACGTGACAGGTGCATTTTTTAAGGAAATTACTAGTATTTTTCCTAGTCAAACTCTAAGTACTTGAAGGATAGTTTAGGCACTTTAATATTTCGAGTTAGCCTATATAAAAGCCATTGTAATCAATTTAAACAGACAATTTGTAAAACCCCTAACCCGTATCCGTCACCGAAATAAGGCTTCAGAGCATTACTAGAACTTTCAAAACACTTTCAAATAATTCATGTAAATTACTATTCATTTACCAAAATCATTCGTAATGTCCCTTAGTATGGCCCTGAGGCCTTAAACATGCATTAGAATAGATTCAGGACCAAATCGGGATCTCGGGGAATTTTTCACAAAATCCCAAAATTTTTCTCACTAATAAGAGTCACACGCCCGTGTGGTATGGGACACGCCCGTTTGGTCAGGCCGTGTGGAGTCACACGTCCGTGTCCCAAACCCGTATAATTCTCTAACTTGCAACTCATGAACAAATTGATGTCACACGGCCTAGTCACAAGCTTTTGTGCTAGGCCGTGTAGTTAATTCAAATTTTCGAAAAATAGGTGCAGGAATCGCACGGCCAAGAGACACACCCCTGTTCTGGACTGTGTGCCCCACACGGCTGTGATACACTCCCGTGTCTCTACCCATGTGCTCAATTCTGAGCATTTTGTTTCTTAAGATTAAGGTGCAGGGGACACACGGCCTAACCACATGTCAATGTTACCAGGCTGTGTGTTACACATGGTCTAGACACACGCTCGTGTGTCTGCTGGTGTGGACAAAATAAAACCATTTCTAGCTTCATTTCTCACCCAAAATCACACCCAAGACCTGCACTTTAAGCACACATCCAATACCAACCATTCCAAGCATTCAAATTAAACAAATTCCATCATTCATCATGGCATACCATTACATGCATGTGTGTTTATAACTTACCTTGATTTAGCTTAGGTATTAACAACATTTGATCTCATATACTTAACATATCACATGTAAGTATATCATAATAACCTACTTAACAAATATTTAGCCACCATAGCATGACATTACAAGTATATCAAAACAACCATTGCTAGCCATTCCAATGGCTAGATTACAAACATCATTATCAAGCCACTAATGGCCAAGTTGTCCTATACATGTCATTATACCAAAAAGGATTCAACTATATATACCCAAAATAAGCTAGTTGATAGTGTGACGATGCTCCAACGATCTTTCAACCTTCGCGAGCTTCTGAGCACTATAAAATAGGGAAAATAAAATGAAGTAAGTATTACATGCTTAGTAAGTTCATATAACGGAAAACTAAACTTACCAATCCCATTTATTAAATCTAAGCATACAATATCATGTTTTCTTTCCATTAGCAAAACTTCCTAAAGACATGCATTCAATCAAACATGTTAGTCACCAAGATCTCCATATCAATCAAGCAAACATAGATGAGCTCATCATTGATCTCGTGATTGTGATGAAGTAATAAATTGATCGTACCTAAAACTAACTATTATCACGATAAAAGGCAAGCGCACCTATCGAATAGTAGTATAGCTAGTGGCAAGACCAGAATATCGAATCCAAGGAACTAAAAGTACTAGTAATGACTTTCTTCTTATTATCTAGCCTAAGAATAAAAGGGGGTTTAGTTGTAAACTATTCTAAATTAAACTAAAGAAGCGAAAAAGAGTAAATTGGGGAAAATTACTTTGGGAAAATTGATTGATAAGGACAATACCTAAGGAAGAATCCACCTAGACTTCACTTGTTATCTAACTCTGAACTAGACGATTTCTTCATTTGACTTGATACGTAGAGATCCTTAAATTATGTTAATATCTCCGTCGAGAATAAGAACAACTAATCCTAGATTGATTAATTGAAATCTAATTCTAATTAAAACCCCTAGTCTTGCATTAACTCGATCTATAGATCCCCATATTAGATTTGACTCTAATCCGGTAGATTTTCGTCGTCCTATGTCTAGGATTGCTATCAACTCTACTTAATTGTGTTGGATCTACTCTTAAATAGGGACTTTTGCTCCTCTGCCTAAGCACATTCGACTTAAATTAATATCCCAGAAATATCAATTCAAGAATTAAAAACACAATTATGAACAAGTCAAATATTTATTATATAGTTCAGATAACAATAACAAGATAAGTCTTAGGTTTCATCCGCCTTAGATATTTGGGGTTTTAGTTCATGTTTATAAAAAGAAAAATCTTAGAATAAAGAAAATAACAAAACAGAAGAAAACCTAAAAACTCCTAAAAGGAATGAAGGGAGATCCTCTGTCTTGATGTAGACCTTGGCTTCTGAGATGGATTAATTGGCTTTCCTTCAAGTAATTTCCTACCTTTAGCTCTCTGTTTTGGTGAGAAGACTGTACACCCTTATGGTGGCCTCTTAGGGGCTTTATATAGAGTTTGGAATGTCTTTCTTAGCCTTTAAGTAGCCTTTTTCTCGTGAAATTGAACTTCATCACGACAGGGACACGCCCGTGTGCCCCGCCCGTGTGAGTCGATGCTAGGCTGTGCTCGAGCCTGTTAATGTGGCACGATCGTGTGAGTTGCCCGTGTGCTGAACTCCAGGCCATGTTGTTTTCATACTTTGGCCCATTTTCTCTATTTTCGGCCGGTTTCTTGTTCTTTTCACTCCCCTAAGCTCACCTAAGTATAAAACATGAAATTAAAGGTTTAGGAGCATCAAATTCCACAAATCAAGGAATAATTCATCCAAAACTAGGCTAAGAATTAGGTAAAAATATGTATAATTTATGGTTTATCAATCATGCAATACTCTTTCGAGTCATTATCATTTCATCTCATTTTCTCATAACATGTCAAGAGTTGTGTCCGTTGAATCATTGAAATTCCGATGAATGCTCAAGTAGTACACTCAAGGCGTATGATTCAATAATCCGTCAATTTCTTATTCAAGAGTACCCGTTAGGGCATGTAACCAAGAACCACACTCTCAAGCCACATATCATATAATAGGATTACATGTCCAGGCTAAATCCTTTATATAACATATGCTCAGAAGAGCTCAATTAGGATTATCAATCCAGGCTAAACCCTAATCATATTATATACTCGAGAGGTATTATATTAGGATTACCCGTCCGGGCTAAACCCTTTCTATAATGAGGTTAATAGGATTACTCATCTGAGCTAAATCCCATCCACAACAAATTCAGAACCTCATTCATTTCGAAAAAGCACATATAATCATCGAAATTCAATATTCAATCGGGACTTAACCCTTTTTCACCATTTTCAAGCATGGATTAATTTCTCCTATTGAAACATCCAAGTAATGTACATCAATATAATTCACATTCTATACAAACACAACATGCAATTAAACATATTTACATGCTTGACTAAGTTACACGAACTTACCTCGACACGTGTTCGCGTATAGAATCTACTAATCCGAAACCTTTTCTTTTCCTCGATCTAACCTTGAATTTGAGTTATCCGAATCTATATAAATAACTTTAATTGTCAATTTCACACATTTCATACTTATTAGGACTCAGTCTATGTCTTAAGCAAAATTACCATTTTGCCTCTAACTTTTCCATAAATTCCAATTTCATCCCTAGGCTCGGAAAATGAAACTTGTGCAATTTACTCCCTATTCCAAGCCTAACTGAAATTTCAAAGTAGAGTTTATAGCTCATATTTTCTATAAATTTTAGAATTTTTTCATCAATTTTCACAACTTTACATTTTAGTCCCTAAATCATACTTTCACCAAAAATCACTTTGTAAAAGTTGTTTATCTATCAACAACCTTTCATTTTCTACCATGAATTTCTAATTTTCAGCATATACATCCATGAACCATTTTCCATACTTTGATAACTTTTCAAATTAATCTCCCAAATAGATAGATTAAGCTATCCCGGTTTCAAAAATATCAAAATTACTAAAAACGGGACAAGGAAACTTACCCAATTAGGCCTTAAAGTTTCTTCTCTCTCCCCTAGGGTTTCCATATAATTTTTGGATTGAAGATGACAAAAATAAGATGATATTTCTTTTTTCATCTTTTTAATTAATTAATTATTTCAATTTCCAATTTAGTCCTTCCCTTTTTCCTAAATTTCCATGGATGATTCAACAAAGATATTTTCCATCTTTTAATTGATGGTCTAATTACCATATAATGACCTCTAGTTTTGAATTCCACAGCTATTTAATCCTTATAGCTACTAGAATTGTACTTTCGCATTTTATGTGATTTGGTCCTTCTTGTAATTAAACACGAAATCGGTAAAATTTTCTTATCATAATTTTCACATGACATTTCTAACCTAATATGGACCATATAATAAAATAAAAAAATTTATTTTTGGATCAGATTTGTGGTCCCAAAACCACTGTTTTGATTTCATCGAAATTGGGCTATTACACAATTGGAGGGAGACAAATTATTCTTAGGTTTTTGTTTTGTTATTAGTTTCTACTTACTTTATTTTATGTTCTTGTAATTGGAAGATCCTATTCCAAAGTGAGACTTTCGCGAGCAAAGATTGATCCGGAGCCACGCTTTCATCGAAAATCCATGAGCATCTCTTTCTTTTATTGTAACACCCCTTACCCAAGTCTGATGCTGGGACAGGGTACGAGGCATTACCGGACTTAAACATAACCAATCTTACAAAACCAGGCCATAAAATTTCATTCAATTCAAAACCATTCATACACATGCATAACGTCCTTATATGGACCTCGAGGCCCAAAACATACATTGAGAGTAGTTCGGGACTAAACTGAGAACTTTAAAAAGTTGCATAAAAACTTAAAAAAAATTCATGTTTGGAGAGCCACACGTCCGTGTGGGTAGGCTGTGTGGTCACACACGCTCGTGTGGCTTGGGACATGCCCGTGTCCTCAACCTATGTAACTCTCTGTTTATGACGTCATCAATAATTGAGGGTCAGATGGCCAAGTCACATGCCCATGTACTAGCCCGTGTGGTGAATTTAATTCTCGCATTTAAGGTGCAGACTTCATACGGCCTGGGCACATGCCCATATCCTGAGGCCGTGTCTTTCACACGGCGGAGACACACGTCTATGTCTTTGCCTGTGAGTTTACTATTGGGCATTCTGTTTCGCCTAATTGGGGTGCAGGGGACACACGACCTATCAACACGCCCATGGGGCTGACCGTGTGTCACACATGGCCTAGACACACGCTCGTGTGCCTACTTGTGTGGACAAAATATAGGCTATTTTCCAAGCCATTTGCCACCCTGAAACACAAGCACTTATGCCTATTCAACAACACTTATCATAACACAATTGAACAACCAAATTTTCACATACCAAAATCTCCATGCATGGACATTACACAATTATCAACTCAATTCATGCATTCAACCACATTCATGAAAGACATCTTTAATTAATTATACCAATAATCCACCTTTGCCAATTTCAATTGACCTTATACAAAATGAACTTTCAACTAACTTAGGCCAATATTTTTGGCTAAACCACATATGACATAAGGTAGAATGACCAAGTCCCCATACATGCCATACTTACAAAAATCACTAATGTCAAATATCCAAAATAACAATTTTGATAGTATGATGCAAGCCTCCAACAAGTCCTGATCTCGAGCTAGCTTGGTGACACTATAAAACAAAGGAAAAGAAAGTAAAGGTAAGCTATATAGCTTAGTAAGTTTATATGAAAATAAATAGCATCTTAACTATGCAAAATCACATAAAGAGAGTTAATACATTTACCCTTAAGCTCATATATGTTAAACTTACTCGAGCACAACTTACCATGATATCACCACTTATAACTTTCATACTTACAAATTTTCTCGTGCACACCTGTACCACATCATCATACAAACATACATATAATTTCATATATTTCATTATTCCCGTTGAACACATCAGAATACTAAATGATACTAAAAAAACTTGCACAATAGTGCCACATATATGTAGCCAAAGCTACCACTTATCAAGTTTTACATATATGCTCATTCTCGAGCTAGTCACGGGTCTGCTCACACAAGCTGAAGGTTGGGATGTAGCTACTCAGTGCTCCTCACACAAGCTGACAGGTATCCGCAACAAATGCAGGATTACCTAGCCACTGGTAGACGTACTAGACTAGCACCCAGACATCACTTAATAACATAATCACACTTAAGGTCCTCGTGACATGTCACTCGTATCCTATTTTATTCTTAAGGTTCAATCGGGATTTCTCACTTAACACGTATCGAAACTTTGTCAATTATGTCACACCTCATCATTCAGACATTTCATACAAAATTAGAACATTAAAACATAATAAAATGGTACAATATTTACATACAAACTTATCTTGGTACAAAAATAGCAAATTTTGCGATTTAGTCCACAACTTTGCCCTTTCCCCTATCTAGGTCAATTCCTCATCTTTCTTGATCTATAATGACACATTTAACTCATTTAATTATCACATTATCCAAGTTGACCCAAAAATCACATTGAGGCAAATTTACATTTTTCCCCTAACTTTTCACTTATTTACACTTTAGTCCCTAGGCTCGTCAAATGAAATGTATTCATTTTTCTAAAACCCAAGCCTAGCCGAACCTATCTTATGCTTATAACAGCCCCCATTTTCCTTCAATTTATATTTTTACCACCAATTTTACAACTTTACAAATAGGTCCTTATGGACGTTTTCACCGAAAATCACTTAGTAAAAGTCGTTTATTACATAACTAACATTCAGTTTCTACCATTAGACATCAAAATACATACATGTCATACATGGGTAAATTTTTAAACGTGAACCCTAGCTCAAATTAGTGGTAGAAATAGGTAAATCGGACGATAACAACATAAAAAATGTAAAGAGCATTAAAAACGGGGCTAGGATGCACTTACTATCAAGCTTGAAAGTTGGCCAAACCCTAGCTATAGTGTCGTTGAGAATTTCGGCTATGGTAGGAGAAGATGGACACAATTTTGACTTTATTTTCCCGTTTTATTCTTTTATTAACCAAATGATAAAAATGCCCTTAAGGCCTTTCTTTGAAATTTCACACTTCCATGTCTATTTTTGTCCATCATGACATATAATGGTCTAATTACTAAATAAGGGCTTCCAATTTAAAGATGCATTTCAATTAAGCACTAAAAGCTTCTAGAATACTTATTTTGCAACCTTTGCAATGTAGTCCTAATATTCAAATTGGACACTCTATCGCTAAAATTTCTTTACGATATTTTCACACATGCATTCAATCACATTATAAACGTTAAAACTTTATCGCAATAAAATTTTCTACTTCGGATTCGTGGTTCCAAAACCACTGTTCCGTTAGGCCCTAACTTGAGCTGTTACATTTATTATATTATTTATATTTATTTCTTTAACATTGTTAATTGAATGTTTGTGTAAATATTAGAATTAAGTTATACTTTATTTATATTTCGCATGTTTTAATTGTACCAACCTTTTTAACTGATTGATTAATAGAATTAATTTGGATTGGTTAAATCTGGTTGAGTGTTATTAAACCTAGGATTGACAACCCTATAAAGTACTCTAGGTAGGAATTAACCCGAAATCGGTATTGCCTACCAAGCATCACTTAACAGATCAATGGTTAGGGAATGAAGAACTTAAATCCTAGGATTGATGACCCTAAAAAGTTATATAGGAAGGAATTAACCCAAAATCGGTATTGCCTATCCGCGAAAATCTTACCCTACCTTGGTCTCAACTATTTCATTAAAAGGTGAGTAGTTCTTGCCGACAAGTTAGTAAAAGGCTGAGAAACCCTGGTCAGTTAATTAGTAGCCAACCATTTAAAAGCATATATCAATAATTAATTAGGTAAAATAATTTCTTTTAAATAAACAAAATTTTCTTTTACGGTAGGTTATAATGTTTTATGGACTCAACTTACTAAAACAACATGCCCTTTTTGAACCGACACATGTGCTCTTTAACTTTTTATATCTCTGTAACATAATTTTTATATTTTTATGGTGATGTTTTTATTTTTTAAAATTTAGTTTCATTTTAAAAAATATTATATATATTATATTAAAAGGTCTAATACCCAAAATTGATGTGCACAACTTACTTAATACTTGGATAATTATTATTTTTAATTATTTTATTAAATTTAAAAATTATCATAGAATATAAATTATTTAATTTAAATAAAAATATATAATTTTTTAATTTTTAAAAGTTCTAAAAAAATTTATATAAATGTCTATAACTATTATATAAAATTATTTTAAAGAATATTATTTTAATTTCTCATTTTTAACATATTATATTTTTATATTCTTACTTTCTTCAATTCTTTTAAAAATTTTAATATTAAATTAAAAAAATTATATTTTAATTAATAAATATAATCAACCCACACATTACACAGAAAAAATTATATATATTATATTACGAGGCTTTAATTAAATAGTTATGCTTACACTATATTTATGACATTTGATATCGCATATTAATGCATGTATCTTTTTAAACATTTAAATTGTTTTTAACAGCTTTAAAAATATAGTTTTGACATATATTTAAATTTTAAATTATTCCAAATACTTTTTGGGAATGTTTTGAAATACGGTTTATAAAGAAAAAAAAGTTGAAAAAATATTTATTTAAAACTCTTATTTCAAATAAAATTAAGAAAGGAAAAAAATTAAAAAAAATGTTTCTATAATAAAATTTTCATATCTTTTAAAATATATTTTAAACAAGTCATTAAAATATAGGAAAAATGAACATTTTAATGACATTTTTATGGTATTATTCGTGTCTATTTTATGGTTAATGTTTGGGGTTCATGGTTGTCCCTCCCAACAATTTCATTAAAATGTTCTTTTTTTTTCTCGCCGCTTTGGACTATTTGGGGTTGATTTCTTTATTATATTAAGTGCTTGAAATCAGTCTAGATATGTTGTGCTTGAGTTGTGACAAAACTAATTGTCAACGTGTCATAATATTTTATTAATGCTGAGGCTAAAACCTTTGCTGTGCTGACGGAGCTTATCCTTCACTATCTACGATGAGTATTTATTTTTTTTCCTTGAATTGTATGGTTCCATTCATTGATTGAATTAATGAATTTATCTTTCAGAAAAATATATAAGGATTAACATTTAAGAATATTTGGTTTAAAATTAATAACACAATTTTTAAAATAATAAAAAATATTTAAAATTTAAAATCATTATTTAAATAAATATTAAACAATAAAAAGAAATATTTAATCTAATATATACATTAATATTAAAAATTTTAATTTTTTTTTAAGAATTACAAAATAAAAAATAAAAAATAAAAAATAAAAAATAAAAAATAAAGATCACTTTGACAAACTTCTTTGAGAAGTTTCTGTCTGAGTCCTATATATGCCATTGGGTTTACTCTGTGATACTTTGAGAAATTTCTTTAAAGGATTTAATTGTACTATTAGTATTCTTACTTAAGATCACTCTGAACTTAGCCCGTTATCTTTTCCTTTTCAAGCATGCTGTGTGAAGGAGAACTATTTGAATAGCTACACCAAAGGCCATATGCTACTGTGAGACATTTATTTATTTGCACAATGCATGGCATATAGGGGTGATGTCTAGTTTTATTTTGAGAATGATTTGTATTTGAAACTTATGTTTGATAAACTATGTTTTAATGAAGATTTGTTTATGGGATGGATTTGCAATGTTATATTTCGAATGATGTAAATATTTTATTGAAGTTTATACGCCATTTGGCTCATACTTTATTTCAGTATTTTATTAAAGTTTTAATTCAAACACTACAGATTTAAAAAGTTTACGCCAGAAATAGATTTAAAGATAGATGATTTTTAAGTAGTGACACGTCATACTTGGTCTTGCAGTTGATTCAGGCACAACCGAAAATTCTTTCCACGATGCCTTCTTCACAATGATAGGTCAATGATTTGGCCAGTTTATGGGGATAGCCCAAGTGCTGAACCACCCCAACCACTTTAGCCCAAAGTGGTACAGCCAGAGCCTCCTGCACCTTCAACACTAGACACCAACTAGTTTAAAGGAGATTTGTAAGCGTGGTGCTAAAGAATTTCTTGGGGATAAGGGTGATTATAGAGCTGAAATGTATGCTAATAGATAGTCTATTATGCAATGTTTCTTTATTGGAGGGAAAGGCGTATCAATGGTGGAAACATCGATAATGTGGCCTTGAAAGAACAAATAGATTGGGATCTTTTTGATGAAGTTCATAGAGAAGTATGTGAATCTGATGTATGTCGAGTAGATGAAAGAGTTTATGTATCTCAAGCAAGGACAAATGTTGATAATGGAATATGAACGAGAATTTGTCAGACTAAGTTGTTAAGTGAGAGACATGTTCCAAATTAAAAAAGCCTTGTGTGATAAATTTAAGTTGGCTTTAAAGGATGAAATCCATTCCATGGTAACAACATCAGAAGTCTACAGTCTAGTAGCCATGACAAATAAGACACAAAAGATGGAAACGGTTATTCAAGAAAGAAATAGAGGGCAAGATAGGGAAAGGATGAAGGCGGGATTCTTTAGTCCACCACCCTTAACAAATTTCAAAAAACCAAAAGTTAGAAGCTTCTCTACACCAAGGAGGGATTTTCAACCCTCGAGTTTCCAACGAGAAAAAGTGGGCGACAGACTACCTTAATGGCAAGTGCTTGTTTGTGAAAAAAAAGGATAAGACTCACCGCTTATGCATTGTTTACTGTCAACTGAACAAGGTGACTATAAAGAATAAGTATTCGCTACCTCAGATAGAAGATCTTTTTGATCAGCTAAGTGGAGATACTTTCTTCTCCAAAATTGACTTGCAGTTTGGCTACTATGGTAACACCCCTCACCCATATCCGTCGCCGGATTAGGGTACGGGGCATTACATGACTTACACTCATACAATCATTCGATTCCGACACACAATTTCCACATAACTTTAAAACTTTTCATTCTTATTCATAATATTCTTATTATGGGCCTACGAGACCCATAAGATACATTGGGTATGAACTGGAACCAAACCAAAATTTTTCAGACACTTAGAAAAATTTTACTCAAAATAGGGCACTTGTCCGTATGGTGCAGGGACACGCCCGTATGGGTAGGCCGTGAGGTCACACACGCCCATGTCCCCAGTCCGTGTGGAAATTATTTTTCAATTCGAACCTACAGGGGTTTTCACACGGCAGAGCACACGCCCGTATCTTCGCCGGTGTGCAAAAACCTGGGTATTCTATTGCTGACGTCATCATGCAATTTACATCACACGACCAAGCCACACACCTGAGGGCTAGGCGATGTCCATCACACGGTAGAGACACACAACCATGTCTCCACTCGTGTGTTTTCTACTGGGCATTTAATTTTCATTAATTTAGGTGCAGGGGACATACAACCTATCAACACGCCCACGGCCTAGACACACGTCCGTGTGTCTACCCGTGTGGACAATTATAGGCTATTTTCCAAGCCAATTGCCACCCTAAAACACAAACAACCACATACCAAATTTTGCTAATACTCAACATAACATAAAAATTCATGCACACATCCACAATGTGACATTCATACACTAAATTCCATCTACCATCATCAAGCACACACATCACACCATATTTCACATAAACATTGCAAGCTTGAACCTTAATACATATTACAACACCTTGATAAAACATAACTTAACCAGTTATGGCTCATTTCAAATGGCCAAAATACCAAATCACCACTAACAACATTTGACCCCATAAGATTATGACATATAACCTAAAAGATTAGACCACCTATACATGCCATAATTTCAAAGTTCATAATCAAAATACCAAAATGGTTGTTGAAAGTATTGATGGAATCCCGTCGATTACCGAATCTGGGATTACCGAATCTGGGATTAGCTTGATGAACCTATAAGGGAAGGGAAAAAAGAAGGGGTAAGCTATAAAGCTTAGTACGTCTATATGTAAATAATGGGAATTTAAAGCATAAAAATACATATTTAATAACAAAATAAGTTTCCCTATTATCACTTTTGTAAGTATAAGATCATCACTTACTCATATGGCCTTACCACATGATTCAATTCACACATTAAACACTTAGCATACATGATATAATTCACATAACCTGCACATACACATCCTTAACACACGTCAAATCTTTTTATATTCAATCACAATATCATCATATCAATTCGATACATGTTGAACCATGCAGAATTCTAAAGGATACTCGGAATAAAAAGCACAAAAGTGCCACACATATTGTAGCTGAAGCTACCACTGGTATTTAGCCGAAGCTACCAATGGTTTGTAGCCAAAGCTACCACTTTTGACATATCACATACTGCTCATTATTGAGCTATTCACGGGCCTGCTCACACAAGCTAACGGTAGAGTCGAAGCTTCTCAGTGCTGCTCATACAAGCTGACAGGTATCTGCAACAAATGTAGGATTACCTAGCCACTGGTAGTCGAACTAAACCAGCACCGGAAATCACATATACAATCGATCACATATACAAAGGGTTCCTAGTGACATGTCACACGTATCCTAGTCTATTCCTAAGGTTCAATTGGGGTTTTCCACAGTTATTGATTTTGTCAATATACACAAATTTGCAATTCATCACAATATTACAAATGTTAAAAATAATAAATCATAATATTAATAAAACTTATTATTCACACATAAACTTACCTCGATAACAAATGTATTCTTTACGGTTTAGTCTGAGACCTTGCCTTTTTCCCAGTCAGGGTCATTTTCTCGTTGTTCTTGATCTATAACATCAAATTTAACTTATTTAATACACACACTACTCAATTTAACACAAAATTATCCTATGGTAAAATCTACCATTTTACCCCCAACTTTGTTAATTTTTATATTTTAGTCCTTAGGCTCGTAAAATGAAATGTATCCATTTTTCTCAATTCCCAAGCCTAGCCAACTCTTTTTCTTTCTTATAGCAGCCCATATTTTTCCATATTTCACATATTATACACATGTTCTACAACTTTTACATTTTAGTCCTTTAACGCATTTTCATGAAAAATCACCTAGTAGAAGTTGTTTACTACACATCAAACTTTCATTTTCTATCATTAAACATCAAAATGCTTTCATGTCACACATGGGTAAATTTTTAAACATAAACCCTAACTTAAAATAGTGGTAGAAATAGCTAGGTCAAGTTACAAGGATTTCAAAAATACGAAGAACATGAAAAATAGGGCTAAATTTACTTACTTGTGAGCTTGAAAAGTGAAACAAAACCCTAGCTATGGAGTTTGCAAAATTTGGTAGCCCCTTGAAGAAGATGGACAAAATTTGATTCTTTTCCCCTTTTTATTTCATTAATTTACCTAATAACCAAAATGCCCTTAATGGCCTTCTTTGAAAATTTTTCCTTCCATGGGTACTTTTGTCCATCATGCCATAAAATGGTCTAATTGCTAAATAAGGACCTGTATTTATGAATCCATTTCAATTTAACACTACATGCTTCTAGAATACATATTTTGAAAATTTTACAATTTAGTCCTATTACTCAATTGGGCATTTTATCAGTAAAATTTATTTACTAAATTTTCACTTATGCAATCAATCACATAATAGACCTTAAAAATTTATCAGAATAAATTTTTCTATGTCAGATTCGTGGTCCTGAAACCACCATTCTGTTTAGGCCCTAAATCGGGCTGTTATAACTATCAAGTGAAGATTAGAGGTGATGATGTTCCAAAAATATCATTTCTTTCACGCTATGGACATATGATTTTCAGTAATGTCATTCAAATTAACGAATGCACCAATAATTTGCCACAATTCGTTGTCTGCCGAGGATGTCAAGACATAGATGAGATGGTGTCATGACACTGCCCTGAAGACAACAAGAATAAAATAATTTGCCTTCGATGTCACAAGACAAGCTTGAGGGTATCACAACATAAGCTTGAGGGTATCACAACATAGCTGTGGCGAGGAAATTTAATGAGCAAGGGTGTTTTTGTCTACACAACCAAAATTAACATGCTCAACCGTCCTTACTTGACCTAGTTAGGTCATAATACATGTAATTTATAGATACTCACTTAGAACAATGCATTAGGGGGATTCTTAGGTTTTTATTCTCGTTCTTAGTTTTTACATAGTTAGCGTTACGTTCTTGTAATCAGAAGATCTTATTCCAAAGTAAGACTTTTGCAAGCGAAGATTGTTCCAGAGCCATGCTTTCATCGATAAATCCATAAACATCTTTTTCCATTATTCTATTCTATTCTTTTTCTTTCTTTAACATTCTTAATTGAATGTTTGTGTAAAGATTAGAATCAATTTATACTTTATATATTTTTCGCATGTTTCAAATGTACTAATCTCATTAGTTGATTGATAGGTAGAGTTTAATTTTGATTGATTAGATCTAATTGCGTACAATTAAACCGTATGATTGACCATTCTAAGAAGTCATTCAGGTAGGAATTAACCCAGAAGCTGCATTGCCTACCAAGCATCACTCTTTAGATCAGAGGTTAGGGAAGGAAGAACTTAGACCCTAGGCTTGACGAACCTAGGAAGTCATATAAGCGAGAATTAACCCAAAATCAATATTACCTATATATGAAAACCTTACGCTACCCTGGTTTGCACTATGTCATTGTCGCGTGTCAAATAATATGCAAATGTGCAAGTATACACGTCGAATAAAGTAATAAAGTAATAAGTAAGATCATCTCCACAAGGATCGATTATCATTAATTTGGTTAAGTTATCACTATGAATTATATGAATCAGGCTATGGAAAAAGAAAATAGAATAATAACTTTTGGAAAGGATAATCACGTATGCAATATTAAAACCAGATAATCAACCTAAAATGTTGTGGCAATGTAATGAGACAAAGTTGAGAGGAAAACATTATTGAATGTGAAGGTTGGAATTACTCATATTTCACCCTTATAACATAATAATGCCATGGAAAAGTTTTAACTAGTCTATTATTCAGAATCTAACTACAGCAATATACTTCTTTCGAGAGTCAGACTTCAAGCTACCATTCCTAAGGCTTTATATGTCTACAAGCTTCAAGGATGATACCAAATATTGTTTTTTCCTTACTCTATATAGAGCGCAACTCTATGTCTAGAGTGTTATGAATATTCTTTCGAGTACTCGCTTGTATCATTCGATCACAAACCAACTCATCTAACCTTTTCAGAATTAAATCAAGTTTGTGAACATACCATACATCCATCTATGTTCGGAGACTACAGACATGCATTCAAAATAATGCAAATCGAATGAAACAGTAAATCTAGTCAAGATATTGCCTGACCATTAATGGAAATAAAAATTCATCAAGTAATTCCAACCCAATGAGATTAGCGCATGGGTTGAAAATTAACATCCAAAATGAAGGTATCATTCAACAATGTCATTTAACAGTTAAAAATCCCTAGAAATTAATCAAGATAATGAATGAAGAACTTTAAAAAGCATTCGCCAAATATGCTCCCAACTCTAGTAGTGCAATATGGTGCAAGATCGAGGGTTGAATGCTTCGTCCCCTTCCTTGAATCTCTGTTCTATGCTTTAGCTACTACCCTTTCTTCTTTTCCCTATATTTTTATACAAGCTTTTTTTTTTTGAAGAAGAAGAACTGCTCCTCAATTCTCGTGTAAATCCTCTATATTTATGATTCTCTCCTCTTTTCTCTTTTGTAGGGTAGGTCCCCTCTCTTAGCACACACTTTTCTCCCTCTTTTTCAGGTTGATTTATCTAGTACATGCCCAGCTGGCTGAGAGTGACGAGGACTGAGTGTTGCGTCAGCATCTTTTTGTAATTTCCATGGCATTTATGATGGCTATCTATCCATCCTTTTTTCCATAACAATACTTCACTCCTTCATTTCTCTTCTTCTTGCCTACACTTGCTACAAACACAAACAATTACTTTTCTTCCACCAACAAAAGTAACATCTAGTAATATTGAAAGTACGATCCAAGCTTCATGATGTAATGTTATAAAGATATCCTAAAAATGCAAATATAACTACTAAATTATAGACAATTAATCAAGTTTAAAGGCCTGCAATATAACTCTTTTCAAGAGTTATCACACCTCCAAACCTGAGTTGTTGCTTGTCCTTAAGCAAAATATGTATGAATGTGTGCAAGAATTTCCATAACACATAATTACATTTTGTACTGTCGTATCGTATGAAACATTTCTTTTAGCTCCATTCTCAATTATCTTTAGTCTTCAAGAATTGGATCAAGTTTCATAACCTTATTTAGCAAAGTAAGTGCAGAAAATATTGCCTTAAAAAATAAGATTTCCTAATTGCTCAAACAATTTTGACTATAGTAAGTACCTCCTAATGTACTTAGTTTATCTTTCATCTAAACTCAGTTTTTTTTTAAACTAACTTTTCATAACTTAGTTACAAATATTTTTACTAGGGAATTCATTTTGTCACATAGTTTCTTTACTTGACAATTTCAATGGAGTATACACTAAATTGCTAGGTGTTTCATCCTGTCATAATTGGAATGAAATGGACTTTATGAAGTTAAGGCTTTTAACTTAGAAGATGGATGGAGCAGGCAACCACCTCTGTAGCTACTCAGTCTAGCAGTACATTGGAGTGTCCCTAAATTGCTTCTTTTATTGAATTACTCTTACTTAAACTTACTTTTATAATCAACAACATAACGGAGCAAACAAAATGTTGCTGACCTATTTGGCAATTTCAAGCATCAGAGTAACTTATGGCATTGGTTTATATATATTTTTATTATTATTAAAAATTACCAATATCCTAAACATAGCCTCAAGAATTTCTAAGATTATTATAAGAAATCGACTATAGAATAATTGTAATTGGAATTAAGGCATTTTATTTTTAAAGGTAAATTCTCAAGCAACCGTTCTAAGCTAAACTCACCTAATTCACCGTCACAAATTTCTAGGTATGCTGAAGAATTAAAATCCTCATTGAACATCATCAACAAAAATATAGTTATCGTAGTCTAACAGTTTTCTGGGATTTATGTGTCATGGAAAAATGAATGACAAAATGAAAAATATTAAAACAACTACCTAATGTACAACACACCCCCAAACCTAAGGGATGCATTGTCCTTAATGCATGAACAGGCAAAAATATAAAAAAATTTACAAAGTCACATATAGAAAGAAAATGTAAAGACAATAGTTATGAATGCATGATATAATGAAATTGAAAATGAAAGTTTGGAAAGAAAATTGATAAACGATAAATTATACATATTTTTACCTCATGTTTAGCCTAATTTCTGGATGAATTATCATTAAATTTGTGAGAATTAATGCTCTTAACCCTTCTATTTCATGTTGTATACTTAGGAGAGTATAGGGAAGAGAAAAGAACAAAAAACAGGCTAAAAACAAGGAAAATGGGACAAAGTGTGAAAACGACACGGCCCAAGGATTCACCACACGGCTGTGGTACATGGCCGTGCCACATAAGGTCCAACACGGCCCAGCCCTGACAAGCACGACTTGACCACATGGCCGTGCCACCATCAATAGTCTTGCACACGGTCTCTTGTCGATCCACACGGGCGTGGCACACGGATGTGTCCCTATCATGAGGAAGTTCAATTTCACTCGGATTTGGATACTTAGAGGCTAAGAAAGGCGTTCCAAAGCTCTATATAAAGACCCTAGGAGGCAACTCTAAGGGTGTACTCTTTCTTCCAAAAAGGAGCTCCTTTTTTCTGCCAACACAGAGAGTTGAAGCAAGGGATTATTCCAAGGGAAGCCGATTGATTCATCCTAGAAGCCGAATTCTACATCAAGACAGAGGATCTCCTTAAATTCCTTTAGGGGTTTTTGGGTTCTTTATGTTTTGTTATCTTATTTCTTCTGAGATGTCTTCTCTATTAACTATGAACTAATTCCCCCAAATACTTGAGGGGGATGAAACCTAAGACAGATCTTGTTATTATTTTATCTTGAGTTATATGATAAATACTTAAATTGTTCTTAATTATGTGTTCTTAATTCTTGTTTTAATAATCCTAGGTATTAATTCAAGAAACTGATGTGCTTATGCAGAGGAGCAAAAGTCTCTGTTTAAGAGTAGATCTAGCATAATTAAGCGGAGTTGCATGCAACCCTAGACATAGGGCGACATAAATCTGCCGGATTAGGGTCAAACCTAATAAGGGGATCCATAGATCGAGTTAATGCAAGACTAGGGGTTTTAACTAGAAAGAAATTTCAGTTAATCAACCTAGGATTAGTTGTTCTTATCCTCGACGGAGGTATTAACATAAGATAGGGATATCTACGAATCAAGTCAAGTGAATAAATCATCTAGCTCAAGAATTGATAACAAGTGAAGTCTAGGTGGATTCTCCCTTGAGTATTGCCCAATCAATCAGTTTTCCCTAAAGAGTCTTTTCCCCATTTTACTTTTTGTGCATTCTTAGTTTAATTTTAGAATTAGTTTAAGTCTTCATAAAAACCCCTTTTATTTTTAGGCTAGATAATAGAAAGGAAGTTAGTACTAGTACTTTTGGTTCCCTTGGGTATGATAACTGGGTCTTGCCACTAAGCTATACTACTGTTTGATAGGTGCACTTGCCTCAAAATCGTGATAATAGTTAGTTTTTGGTTCGATCATTATTATAAATTTTATTACTTATTATCACGCGATAATCAAGTTTTTAGCGCCGTTGCCGGGGAACTGAAATATTAAGAAAACTCGATTTCTATTACTTTAGCCATTACTATATTTATTTATTTTCAGTTTTTATTTATTTTTATTTATTTTAATTTTCTTTGCTTTTTCTCTTCTAGGTATTTCTAGGTTATGACTAGAAACAACCCAGCAGGGACATTACTTTTTGATGAAGACTTGGAAGCGACAGTTTGCAGAACTCATAGAGAGATCAGAAGAAGCCTTCATTATCCAGAACAAGACCAAGAATAAGAGCCAGAACCTACGGAAGAGATGGAAGCAAATCGAGACAATCAACCACCTCCCATAATAGCCGCACAACCAGTAAATCAAGATGATGCTCCCCGTACTATGTATGATTATGCTAAACCTAGTTTGGCTAGTGCTTAATCTAGTATTATTAGACCTACTATTGCTGCAAATAATTTTGAATTAAAACCTAACACTATTCAGATGATTTAGCAATTTGTGCAGTTTGATGGTTTACAGGATGAAGATCCAAATTCACACATAGCCAACTTTTTGGAACTTTGTGATACTTTTAAAATTAATGGCGTTTCTGATGATGCCATTCGTCTAAGGCTATTTCCATTCTCTTTGAGGAATAAAGCCAAATA
This sequence comes from Gossypium stocksii, assembly GCA_020496765.1. Lineage (NCBI taxonomy): Eukaryota > Viridiplantae > Streptophyta > Magnoliopsida > Malvales > Malvaceae > Gossypium > Gossypium stocksii. Next base: position 24,577,843 of record CM035624.1, read on the forward strand.
GTGGTTAAATTCTTTACCACGAGGCTCAATCACTACATGGGAACAGATGATAGAGAAATTCTTACTTAAATATTTTCCTCTAGCTAAAACAGATAAATTGCGAAACGATATCTCTTCTTTTGTACAGATGGATTTAGAAACACTATACGATGCTTGGGAGAGATACAAAGATCTTTTGAGAAGGTGCCCACACTGTGGGTTACCTTTGTGGCTACAAGTTCAAACCTTTCACAACGGTTTGAGCCCATCAACAAGACAAATGATTAATGTAGCCGCAGGGGGAACAATCAACAACAAAACACTCGAAGCAGCTTATGAGTTTATTGAAAAGATGTCACTGAATAACTATCAGTGGCAAGTCATGAGGACAAAACTGACAAAAGCTGTAGGAGTTTTTAATATTGATGCTGTCACTATGCTCACTAATCAGGTAGAACTTTTAAATAAAAAGTTTGATAATTTTGTTGGTTCTACGCAGGCACAACCAGTGATGCAGTGTGACGCAACTCAGGGAAATATGTTCAATCCAAACTACTCTTCTTTTGGACACAGCATAGAAACTGAGCAAGCTAACTATATGGGTAACAATTCTAGACCTCAAAATAACCCTTATAGTAACACTTATAATGCAGATTGGAGAAATCACCCCAATTTTTCATGAGGAGGACAAGGAAATCAAAGACAATCGCCTCCTTTGGGATTTCAGCAATCGCTACCAAAACAAGAGAAAAAGCCGAACCTTGAAGAGATGTTCACTAAATTTATGGCCATGTCAGAAACTTGTTTCCAAAACACTGAAACGGTACTAAAGAACCAGTAAGCATCAATTCAGGGGCTTGATAATCAAATTGGTCAACTTGCAAAGTTGATATAAAAAAGACCACAAGGTGGACTCCCAAGTAACACTGAGCCAAATCCCAGAGAACATGTCAAGGCAATTACTCTAAGAGATGGGAAAGTACTGGCTGAACCAAAAAAGAAACCTGTTCCAGAAGCTCCAGAAGACAAGGTAAAAAAAGAGAAACCCAAGGAAAACACTCCACCAACACTCAAGGAATACAAACCGCCTATTCCATATCCGGCAAAGTTGAAGAAAGACTGCACAGACGCTCAATTCAGTAAATTTCTTGAAGTAATTTCGCAGATGCTGAAATACGCAAAGTTTCTTAAAGAACTTCTAACAAATAAAAGGAAATTGGAAGAATTAGCCACATGGAACTCAACGAGGAATGCTTAGCTATTCTCCAAAATAAATTACCGGTAAAACTAAAAGATCAAGGGAGTTTTACTATTCCTTGTTTAATTGGTAGTTTAATTATTGATAAAGCATTAGCTAATTTAGGTGCTAGCTTAATCTAATGCCCTATAAAATGTTCAAGCAACTAGGTCTTGGGGAACCAAAACCCACTAGGATGAGTATTTAATTAGCTGATAGATCTGTTAAATATCCTAGGGGAATCATCGAAGATGTGTTAGTAAAAGTAGACAAATTTATATTCCCTGTTGATTTTGTTGTACTTAACATGGATGAGGATATTGATGTGCCTTTAATTTTGGGATGCCCATTCTTAGCTACTGCTAGAGCTATTATCGATGTAGGGGATGGTAAATTAATACTTAGAGTTGGTGAGGAAGAAGTCGTTTTTAAAATTTATGATGCTATGAAATTTTCTAGAGAACAAGATGATTCCTGTTATTTTATTAATGCTATCGATTATTTTGTTCAAGACAATTTTCAGGAAATTTCTCTTACAGACACGTTGGAACTGCGTCTAGTTCAAGGTGGGGGGAAGATGAAGCCACCACTAAAGTTAAAGAAGTAATGAAGGAGTTAGATTCTAATGAATTTGTCACAAGACACATAAGTTACGAAAATATAAAGATGAATGATGAATTGAGACAGAAACCTTCAACTGATGAACCCCCTAAATTAGAGCTAAAGCAATTGCCAGATCATTTAGAGTATGCATTTCTAGGAGATGATTTGACATTACCTGTGATTATCTCATCAGAGTTAAGCAATGAAGAAAAAGAGGAACTACTTCAAGTGTTAAGAGAGCACAAAAAAGCTATAGCTTGGAAAATTTTAGATATTAAGGGAATTAATCCTTTTTTTTGCACCCACAAAATTTTAATGGAAGATGAATATAAACCATCGGTGCAAGCTCAGAGACGATTAAATCCCAACATGAAGGAAGTCGTAAAAGCCGAGGTAATTAAACTTCTAGATGCAGGTATTATTTATCCTATTTCTAACAGTTCTTGGGTAAGTCCTGTGCAGGTTGTTCCTAAAAAGAGAGGCATAACCGTGGTGTCTAATGACAAAAAGGAGTCAGTACCTACAAGAACAGTCACTGGATGGAGAGTTTGCATTGATTATAGGAAGCTGAATAACACAACTCGATAAGATCATTTTCCCTTACCTTTTATTGATCAGATATTGGAAAGATTATCAGGTCACATGTATTATTGTTTTCTAGATGGCCTCTCTGGTTACTTCCAAATCCTGATAGCTCCAGAAGATCAGGAGAAAACGACATTCACATGTCCATACGTTATGTTTGCTTATCGTAGAATGCCTTTTGGATTATGTAACGCTCCTGCTACTTTTCAGCGATGCATGCTAGCTATCTTTAACGAATTCGTGGAAGACATCATGGAGGTATTTATGGATGATTTTTCAGTCTTCGGTAATTCTTTTCAACTTTGTCTTAATAATTTAAAACATGTTCTTATAAGATGTGAAGAGACAAATCTAGTATTAAATTGGGAAAAATGCCACTTTATGGTTCAAGAACGTATTGTATTAGGACATAAAATTTCTAGTAAAGGGATAGAAGTAGATAAAGCAAAAATTGAAACCATTGAAAAATTACCTCCCCCTAATTCAGTTAAGGCTATAAGAAGCTTTTTAGGACATGCCAATTTTTATCGCAGATTTATTAAAGATTTTTCTAAAATAGCTAAGCCTTTAACGAAATTACTAGAAAAAGAAGTGCTTTTCAACTTTGACCAGGAATGCTTAGAATCTTTTAACACTCTCAAAGAAAAGTTAGTTAATGCCCCAATTGTGATTTCACCTTATTGGAATCTACCTTTTGAACTAATGTGTGATGCGAGTGATTTTGCAGTAGGTGCAGTTTTAGGACAATGAAAAGACAAGCACTTTCAACCGATTTATTACGCTAGTAGAACTTTGACAGCTGCGCAAGCAAATTATATTACCACAGAAAAAGAATTGCTAGCCATTATTTTTGCATTTGACAAATTCAGATCTTATTTAATATTGTCAAAAGTCATCGTTTATACTGACCACTCTGCTCTTCGTTACCTTTTGACTAAAACTGATGCAAAACCCTGATTAATAAGATGGATTCTGTTGTTACAGGAATTTGACTTAGAAATAAAGGATAAGAAAGGAGCTAAAAATTTGGCAGCAAATCACCTTTCGAGATTAAAAAATTCACACCCCAAGTACCTCGATAAAATAAACGACTTGTTTCCTGAAGAACAACTCCTAGCCATAATAGACAAAGCAGTTCCTTGGTTTGCTAATTTTGCAAATTATTTAGCAGCTAACATAACCCTAAAAGGGTTGACCCATAAGCAAAAGAAGCGATTCTTCACTGATGTGAAAAACTACTTTTGGGAAGATCTTTTTCTTTTCGTATTTGTGCAGATCAGGTTATTCGAAGATGCGTTGCTGAGACAGAAACATACCAAATTTTAGATCACTGCCATGCAGGACCCATAAGAGGACACCACAATGGAGCTAGAACTGCCCATAAGGTACTTGAATCAGGTTTTTACTGGCCTACACTTTTCAGAGATGCCAACAGGTATGTTACCTCTTGTGATAAATGTCAGAGAACAGGTAATATCTCTCAACATAATGAAATGCCTCAGAACTATATACTTTCATGTGAAATATTTGATGTGTGGGGTATTGATTTCATGGGTCCATTCCCCACTTCATTTGGGAATAAGTACATACTAGTAGCAGTAGATTATATGTCAAAATGGGTGAAAGCCCAAGCCTTACCTACTAATGATGCTAGAATGGTAGTACGCTTTCTGAAGAAACTTTTCTCTCGATTTGGAACACCTAGGATAATCATTAGTGATAGGGGTACCCATTTTTGCAATGCTCAATTTGAAAAAGTTTTAAAGAGGTACGGAGTACACCATAGAATAGCTACCCTTATCATCCACAAACAAGTGGTCAAGTCAAAATAACAAATAGGGAATTAAAACGCATCTTAGAGAAAACGATAGAAACAAATAGAAAAGACTGGTCAAGAAAGGTAGACGATGCTTTATGGGCCTATAGAACTACTTTTAAAACACCCATAGGTACATCTCCTTATAAACTAGTCTACGGAAAAAGTTGTCATCTGCCATTTGAACTTGAACATAAAGCATTCTGGGCTATTAAATTTTTAAACCTTGATTTTAAGCTTGCAGGTGAGAAAAGATTAATGCAGTTAAATGAGCTAGATGAATGAGGTTCCAATGCCTACGAGAGCTCACGACTATATAAGGAAGCCATGAAGCGACGCCATGACAAACGACTGAGACAACCTAAGCAGTTTAAAACGGGTGATCTTGTCTTACTCTACAACTCAAGGTTGAAACTAGTTCCTGAAAAACTCAAGTCAAGATGGTCAGGTCCATTCACTATTCAAACTGTCTTTCCATATGGCACAGTTGAGGTAACTCACCCAAACCACGATACATTCAAAGTAAACGGCCATCGACTTAAACACTATAGAGGAGAGAATTTTAAAGTTAACAGGGAGGAGCTTCAGCTCCACGAGATCCCTTCGCGATACATCCAGGTAGAGTCGAGCTTAGACTTTAAATAAGCACTTCTCAGGAGGCAACCCGAGCACTAACTTAGTAACTTTTCTTCTATTGAGATTTTAGTCATTTTATACATCAACTAACTCTTTTAAATGCAAAATTTTAGGACCACACGACCATGCCCACGGACGTGTCCAAGGCAGTGTGGATACTATGAGCAGAGACACGGTCGTGCACCTAGGCCGTGTACAAGCAGGGTAAAATTTTTCCCAAAACACGGGCTACGAAAAATCTCCACAGCCATGTGATGTGGCCGTGGCCAACATATCAATTTTCACACGGGCTTTGGCAACTGCCCACATCCGTGTCACCAAACCGTGGCCAACACTGTCAATTGAGAAACGGGCTGAGACGAGAATGACACGGCCGTGCGATATGGTCGTGTGACTGAAACACGAGCGTGTGACACGCCCGTGCCCTAAAACCGTGGTAGACACTGTCAAATCCAACACGGGCGTGTGACCGCTCACACGACCGTGTGCGAAGTGAATACCTTAGGACATGGCCGTGTGACACGGCCGTGTGCCACAACATGCCGTCACCACACGGGCGTGTGATTCAAACTAGGCCAGCCAAAATCCCCAAATTTCGAACAACACGGGTAAAACCCGAGCCACACGGGCGTGTGCCTCACCTGTGTGACCCAAAATCCATATATAGGGGCCACTATTCATCATCTTTCTCATTAAAATCCCTAAAATCCAACACTCAAACCCTACCCCAACCCTCCCTAGTGCCGCCGCTGGTGTCTACAGTGCTCCCACGACCGTGCTGCTTCACCCACGACCGTGCTTCGCCTCATACCTCTCCCATTCGGTTCTATTTTCTCATTTTTCTTTCTAGTTTTTACTAATTTATTCTATTTTTCTTATAATATCATATTATATTTAGGATTAGCATTATTTTAAGCATGGAATTGATTGAATTAGCATGAGTAATCTAGAATGTTATAGAGAACTTTGTGATTTCATGCCACTTAGAGTTACATTTAATTGCCATTTTTCCTATCTAAACTCTCATGCATTTAGTATAAATACATAGCCATGTTTCTTAAATTTGAGATTATGTTAGATGGATAATTTATGTTATTTAGGTTAGTCCCCATTTTATCTCAAAAATGTTTTAGGCAAATTGTCGTTTTCATATAGATATTTATTATAGTTTTTGATTCAATTTAATTTCAATTTCTTAGGACTAATGTATGTTATTTTGTTTTTAGGCATTATGTTAACATCACACTATAAAAAGGCTACCGTCCTGCCTTCGAAGAAACGCAAGGGACCTGGTAGTTCATCCTCGTGACCCATTATTGAGAACTGGCATCCATTCCTCCAATTTCTGCAAGCCTCCCAGGAGGAACGATTTCAGATACTCCAAGCTTACCCTCTAACCACTGGCCGATGCATAGATTGGGCCGCCCTCTAGCAAATACACCTAACAGACGAGGTCTGGGCCTTATTGATGACCGATCCATGGGAACAGTTTTTCTAGATCGTGGAGCCTACATATTTTGAACTCACTCTAGAGTTCTGCTCCACGTTCCATCTTCAGACCATGATGAACAGATACGATAATGCAGGAACAGTCCAGTTCCGTTTGGGAGGTCTCGCAAGCCATCTCAGTGTCCTAGAGTTCGGCATAGCCCTCGGTCTTTACACTGAGCCATTCATGGAAGAGGAGGACCTTTCCAAGCTTAACTGTTATATCCATCTATCCCCATGAAATTGTTGGGAGGCCCTATGCCCTGAAGTATCCAGGTACGACTCTAGTCACTCTAAAGTGACCAACCTCGCCCCGTCTTTAAGATACCTGCACACCCTTCTCCCGCACACACTGACAGGTAGGCGAGAGAGCACAGGGGTCATCAGCACCCATGACGCCTACTTCCTATGGTGCATGGCGAACGCACATGTTATCGACCTAGCTTATTTTATCGCCAATGAAATCCAGCATCAGACAGAGAGGCACCGTAAAGGTGTAATTTCCATGGGCCTATACATCATGAGATTAGGCCACTATTTCGGCCTAGTCAATGCCACAGCCCAGACATCCTCATACACATTAGTTGGCCAGATGTCCCCTCAGGGCATCCAAAGCATGCTACACATAAGGATGATCCAGCGCCGACGTGAGACTAATCCTCCATAGTACCAGCTACTTAGAGATGCGGAGCAGGAGGATCTCGAGGATCCTGAGGTCATTATTGACGATGTCCCACCACCACCACCAGAGGAGGATGCACCTACCGAGCCACCACCCTTTCGCCGCCCAGCTCATGCGGTAGCTTCATACGCTGACATATTTGAGCCCCTCCCACGATTCGAGCAGCAATGCTTCCAGTGCTTCGATCACATCGATGCGACACTACAGCAGATATGCCAGCATCTCCACATCACTTCACCACCGTCACCGCATGACCCATCTGAGGATTAGAGACTTCTGTTCCTCTTAACTTTATTTTTATCTTAATTTTTATTTAAACTCTAATCTCTATTTTTACCTTTTCTTCTAACTTTATTTTCCTTTTTACTTTTATTTTATTTTCTTTCATTTTATCTTTTTCATTATTTGAATATTAGTATTTTTAGATTTAGTTTATTTTATTTCAATTATTTCCTATCGGCTATCTCCTAACGAGTAATTTTTCTAATCCTAAAATTCCCTAAAAAAGATAAGTTCTTTCGCAGTTTCAAAGGAGCTTTACAGCTTAAATCCAAATTCTAAAGGGAACCTTGCCACAACCTCACCGAGTTGACATCTCCAAAGCCTACACTCACAACATGAAAGCTGTGGACAAACAAACACTACCACCACCGGAGTATCTACCTCCGCACATTCCATTGTCCCAGACATTCTATAGGTACCACCACCTCACTAATCCATCCAAAGCAGGGAGTTTCATGTCTTCCTCTATCTTATGATCATGTGCTTCTATTGCTACTAATGTTATCTTTGTACATTGAGGGCAATGTACATCTTAAGTGTGGGGGAGGGGGAACTTACTTTCAGTCATTCCATTCTCTTTGAAATCCCTCAAAATTTTTAAACTAACTTGTTGCATTGTTCTCAATATTTCAAATTTTCACTTTCACTCTTTGCACTTCAATCTCTTGTTAGGAATTAATTCTGATTGATTTATGATTTTTATTGATATGTTGAGAATTAAGACATAGGCGCTTATACTTTGATTATTCAAACTTTAAAACACTAGGGAATCAAGCATGATAAGTTGAAATTTTTGAGAATCTCATTTTTTTTCATAAGTTATTTTCCTTAATTTTAAGTGTTATCTTGAGATTTGAAATTCGCAGGATTGACATCAAAAATCATAATCCTGGTGAAATTTTGAGCCTTTTTGAGCATACATTCTTTCGTGCTCACTTTTATTATTGCTTTGAGTGAGTCAATACTGATTTGCTATTCTAGAACTTGCTTTGATTATACATGTCAAGACCACATCATTTATTTGATACACTGAGATGATAAAGTCACCTAGGATTTAATCCACTTACTCCACAAAAGCCTACCTTCATAAATTAACCCCTAGTGAACCCTATTGAGCCTAACAACCTATTCTTTGACTTACCTCTAATTTTAACCCATAACCTATTTTTGTTGAATTCCATTCAATTACTTTGATCCCTATTTTTGTCGAGATTCAAGTTGAATTATTATCTAGCTTTATTCTCTTTTCTAGATTGTAAAGTTGTAAATATTCAATTTATTGTATTGTATTTGAATTGTTCTTAAAAAAAAAAACGTATGTATATTAAAGAAATTCAATTGTAATCTCTAATAGTTCAATAGTTTTTGCATATTTCTATTTTAAGGCTACCAAGGCTAGAATGATGTCATCATAAGTCTTAGCTCGAGGAATATGTTCCAGTGATAGAGATTTTTCTAGCTAGATAATTTTTTAGTTCAATCTCGATTCTAACCCTTTCTTTTTCAGCTTGTGACAACACCCTTAACCAAAGCCCCATTACAACCCTTGAAAGACCTTTTGATCGATGTGTCATATCAATCTATAGTGGTGGAGATTTGATTTTCTTCCAAGCTTATGGTAATAACTTTTAAGCTTGACTAGAGAGTGCTTAACTTTTGAACCCTAAACACTTTGAGTGGATAGAGTGAATCTTCAGTGAGGATGTCAATTCTTGTTGATTTTGATTGAGAGATAACAGCTTAGAAAAAAGGAAGAAAACTTATGTTTCGATGATAAAATTCTCAACTTAAAGTAGTTGAATCTTTAATGTTCTTCTGATTGAATTTTCATTGTATGACTGCTTGTGAATTAGTTTGAAACATTATTGATAAAAATTGTGAGTTGAGAAGAATGATTCTTAATTGTGGATTAAGATTTTGCTTGAGGACAAGCAAAGGCTTAAGTGTGGGGGTATTTGATAAACGATAAATTATACATATTTTTACCTCAAGTTTAACCTAATTTCTGGATGAATTATCATTAAATTTGTGAGAACTGGTGCTTTTAACCCTTCTATTTCATGTTGTATACTCAGGAGAGCATAGGGAAGAGAAAAGAACGAAAAACGAGTCGAAAATGAGGAAAATGGGCCAAAGTGTGAAAACGACATGGCCCAAGGATTCACCACACGACCGTGGCAAATGGCCGTACCATATAAGGTCCAACACGGCCCAGCCCTGATAAGCACGGCCTGACTACACAGTCGTGCCACCATCAACAGTCTCGCACATGGCCTTTTGTCGATGCACACGGGCGTGTCCCTATCGTGAGGAAGTTCAATTTCACTCAGATTTGGATACTTAGAGGCTAAGAAAGGCATTCCAAAGCTCTATATAAAGACCCTAGGAGGCAACTCTAAGGGTGTACTCTTTCTCCCAAAAAGGAGCACCTTATTTCTACCAACACAGACAGTAGAAGTAAGGGATTACTCCTAGGGAAGCCGATTGATTCATCCCAAAAGCCGAATTCTACATCAAGACAGAGGATCTCCCTAAATTCCTTTAGGGGTTTTTGGGTTCTTTATGTTTTATTGTCTTATTTCTTCTGAGATGTCTTCTCTATTAATTATGAACTAATTCCCCCAAATACTTGAGGGGGATGAAACTTAAGACAGATCTTGTTATTATTTTATCTTGAGTTATATGATAAATACTTGAATTGTTCTTAATTATGTGTTCTTAGTTCTTGTTTTAATAATCCTAGGTATTAATTTAAGAAACTGATATGCTTATACAGAGGAGCAAAAGTCCCTGTTTAAGAGTAGATCTAGCATAATTAAGCGGAGTTGCATGCAACCCTAGACATAGGGCGACATAAATCTGCCGGATTAAGGTCAAACCTAATAAGGGGATCCATAGATCGAGTTAATGCAAGACTAGGGTTTTTAACTAGAAAGAGATTTTAGTTAATCAACCTAGGATTAGTTGTTCTTATCCTCAACGGAGGTATTAACATAAGATAGAGATCTCTACGGATCAAGTCAAGTGAATAAATCATCTAGCTTAAGAATTGATAACAAGTGAAGCCTAGGTGGATTCTCCCTTGAGTATTGCCCAATCAATTAGTTTTCCTAAAGAGTCTTTTCCCCATTTTACTTTTTGTGCATTCTTAGTTTAATTTTAGAATTAGTTTAAGTCTTCATAAAAATCCATTTTATTTGTAGGCTAGATAATAGAAAAGAAGTTAGTACTAGTACTTTTGGTTCCCTTGGGTACGATAACTCGGTCTTGCCACTAAGCTATACTACTGTTCGATAGGTGCGCTTACCTCAAAATCATGATAATAGTTAGTTTTTGGTTCGAGTATTATTATAAATTTTATTACTTCTAATCACACGATAATAAAAAATGTTGTTACTTCAGTTTGAACAAGTGGTTTTAAGAGTAGCATCCTTGTAATGCTGCTTACTTTTTAAGGAATTGATTAGCACCTTGTCCTCTTCATGATCGGATTTGGTGAGATCATTAATTAGCTTATTAATCTCACTATCTTGTTTTGATATTGGTGCAATCGATGGAGGTGGGACTGGTGTAGTAACAGGTTTAGTTGGAGCAAAAATTAGGTTTATTTCTTCTCCTTCCTGGTCAGGCTCAATATTCACAGATTCAATTTTCTCTTCATCTACACCGGGTCCTATTTGCTTCTTCTCCTTAGTGACTGTGTGGATGGTGGTAGGTCTAGTGGCATCAGCTTCGACTTCTCCCTCTTCCTCTTCCTCTACATCAGATAGTAGTTCCTTAGGAAAGTTAGGGAATGTAGGCATAGGCTTGGTAAATTTCTTATGAAAGGACTTCTTGATAGCAATGTCCCTTTTTTCTTATATAGTCCTAAAAGAGAGACATCTCCTCTTGTGCTCTTCCTAAGTTTGTGGCAATTCACAGTTGCTGCTTTTCAAACATACTAAACTGCTTGTGCAACCTCTCAAGAGAATTGAGCATATGTTGCTCAAAGGCATTTTAAAACATAGACAAAGTTGTTGGGGTACAAGTGGGAGTAGAGGATGTGGATGCAGAACTAGGGGGTGGATAATGTGGCATTTCCTCCCCTACAAATCTCATTGCAACTTGCTCTGTGATAGCCCTTTTGTTGGAAATAGTATCCTCATTAGTTTGAAGAGGAACATTAACACACTAGCACATTGCCGTGATAAGAGATAGAAAGTTGAGGCTTCCAGAATTCTTCTGGGTGTAGTGGTGCATTTCTTTGAATATAATTTTTCCTATATTTATTTTCCTTCCCGTCATAATAGAATAAAGCAGTAACATCCTTTCTTTAGAAATGGTGGAGTTGTGAGTCGATGGGTTGAGGCGGGTTTTAAGAAAATGGTACCATACCTAATAGTTGGGTTTCAATAAGGTTCTTTCCATGGTGTAGCAGTCTTGGCGTGACACCTTCCATTTGGTTCCTTCAATGTAGAGGTTTTGCAAGACCTGAGTTAGACCAGCTATGGTGACTGTAATGGTAAATTGGGTGTGTTCATCTTGTTCGTCAAGCAGGGCATACTGGGCATTAATTGAGTATGCGTCAAGAAGCACTAAAGTTCCCCTTACATAGATGAAAGAATTATTGAGGGACATCAAAGGTGCATAAAACTCCCTGACAACCTTTGTTAAAACATCATCAGGATGGACACAAAAAACTTGCCCTCCATGCTTTTCAATGATGGACGCTATAGACTCAGCATACCCTATGAACATTTCATCTTTAAAAATGAATCATTTTTCAAGACAGAACGATCTCTTAGAGATATTATGGGTATATCTTTCTTCTACTGTTTGGTTGAAAAAGGTTCTTGGGGGCGCATTAGCTTGTAGAGGAGGAACATGGCGAGTAATTCAAAACATGTTAGAGTAACTAGAAAAAGAAAAAGGTAAGAACTTTGCAGTTATGGAAGAAACAAAGAAAATGTTGAAGAAGAATGAAACTGATAGTAACTGTGAAAGAAGAGGAAATGATTAGGGTAAAAGAAAGATAAAAATCAAGCCATGACATGGGTGATAAAAAGGCTGAAATTATGGCCTGACATAGTAAAACAAAGTTTAGGCAGGAAGATAAAATTTTTTTGGGGGGTAAATAAAGTAAAACTAGCAAGTGTTGCTAATGGGTGAACCACTAAGCTACCAAGTTTAATCCTTAATATACATGCAAAGGAAAATAGAAATAAAAAATTTTTAATTATCCAAATCAAATAAAGAAAAAGAAAAAATAAAACAAAAACGTATACAACAAAAAAACTCAAGCAGGGGTGGGAATTTAAGCATTTCAAAGAGTAACGGAATGTTTATCCCGAGTTATAGGGACACCCCAATAATGCTTCAAATGTTGGCCATTGATTTTGAAATTAAGGCCAGCCTTGCCATCTTTGACTTCTACAACATCATAAGGGTAGACATGCACTATCTCAAATGGGCCAGACCAACTAGACTTCAATTTGCCAAGAAACAATTTTAGCTTGGAATTGAACAACAACACCTGTTGTCCAGGTTCAAATTGCCATGGCAAAGTCTTCTTATCATGCCATCGTTTTGTTCTTTCTTTATATAGTTTGGCATTCTCATAAGCCAGAGCTTTGAACTCCATCTCATTTAGTTCCAATAGTCAGTTATTGCCAGCATTAATCCAATCCATGTTCAGTTTCTTAATTGCCCAAAATGCCTTGTGTTCAAGTTCAATAGGCAAATGGTAAGGTTTTCCATATACCAGCTTGAAAGGGACATTCCTAATGGTGTCTTAAACACAATATGATATGCCCATAAAGCTTCATCCAATCTTAATGTCCAATCTTTGCGATTTGGATTCTCTACTTTCTCTAAAATTTGCTCCATTTTTTTATTAGAGACTTCAACTTGTCCATTTTTCTGAGGGTGGTATGCCATGGCAATCTTATGCTTTACTCTATATCTCATAAAGGTAGTAGCAACTAATTTGCAATCAAAATGAGAGCCTTCATCACTAATAAGTGCTCGAGGTGTACCAAACCTAGTGAAAATATTCTTATGCAAGAACTTTAGTACCAATTTGGCATCATTCATAGTGAGAGCGACAACTTGAAAACATAATCTATAGCCACAAGTTTGTACATGTTTCCCCAAGAAGGTGGAAATGGACCCATAAAATCGATTCCCCACACATCAAATAACTCAACCTTTAGAATATTTTGTAGCGGCATTCCATACCTTCATGATCAGTTTCCAGTTCTTTTGCAACGATCACAAGCCTGGCAAAATTCATGAGCATCTTTAAACATGATCGGAAAATAAAAGCTAGATTGGAGAACTTTTGCTGCTATTTGCATTCCCCCAAAGTATCCTCCATACAGTGTAGAATGATAGTGATGTAAAATATTTTGAATCTTATCATCTGAAATATACTACTGAATTATTTGATCTGCACAATTTTTGAATAAAAATGTCTCATCCCAATAATATTTCTTGGCATCATGGAAAAATTTCCTTCATCTTTGACTATTGAACTCGTATGGCAGTAACCCACTTACTAAGAAATTAAAGATATCGGCATACCAAGGTAATGTCGTGGCAATAAATAGTTGCTCATATGGGAAATCCTCCTTAATGAGTTGGATATAGTCGTCCTCATTGCCTACTTCAATTCAAGTCTCGAAAACTGATCAGCCACTTGATTCTCATTTCCCTTCTTATTTTGAATTTTAGGATCAAGTTCCTGCATTAGTAAGATCCACCAAATTAACCTTGGCTTGGCATCTTTCTTGGTCACCAAATACGTAATAGTAGAATGGTTTGTATAAATTGTAAATTTGGTACCAACTAAATAAGATCTGAATTTGTCAAATGCAAATACTATAGCCAATAGCTCTTTCTCAGTAGTCTTGTAATTCAGCTACACATCTGTCACGGTTATGCTTGCATAATAAATGGCATGATTATCCTTTATTTGCCCAAGCACTGCTCCTATAGCAAAATCACTGGCATCGCACATGAGTTCAAAAGGTAGTCTCCAGTTTGGTGTTATGACAATTAGTGCTTGCACTAGTTGCTTTTTTAATTCTTCAGATGCTTGTAAACAAGACCCATCAAATTTGAAAGAGTTATTATGCTTCAACAATGTACACAGGGGTTTTGATATTTTCAAAAAATCCTTAATAAAGCATCAATAAAATCCTACATGGCCAAGGAAACTTCGAATACCTTTAATCGTGGTAAGTGGTGGCAATTTCTCAATAATCGTAATCTTTGCTTTGTTTATGTCAATCCCTTGTGAAATTTTATGACCTAGAACAATGCCTTCACATGCCATGAAATGACATTTGTCCCAATTTAGAATAAGGTTCATTTTTTCACAACGATAAAGAACTAGCTCTAGGTTCTTCAAACAATCTTCAAAGTTTCACAAAACACCGAGAAGTTGTCCATGAAAACCTCTATGAATTTCTCTGCCATATCTGGAAATATTACCATTTTAAAGCACTAAAATGTTGCTAGGGCATTGCACAACCAAAATGGCATTCGTCTAAAAGTAAAAGTTCCGTATGGACATGTGAAAGTGATCTTTTCTTGATTAGTAGGAGATATGGCAATCTGGTTATACCCTAAATAACCATCCAAGAAGTAATAGAAGGCTTTCCCTACTAATCTATCTAACATTTGATTATTGAACCGCAAAGGGAAATGGTCCTTCCGAGTTACTTTGTTAAGCTTATGATAGTCCATGCATACTCTTTCATCCCGTGACAGTACAAGTTTGGGTGAGCTCACTGTTGTCATTGCTAACTATGGTGACACCTCATTTGTTTGGAACACATTGAACAAGGCTCACCTTGAACTATCTAAAATAGGGTATATTATTCCAACATCAAGCTATTTAATAATCTCCTTTTTAATGACTTCCTTTGTAATAGGGTCCAATCTTCTCAACTGCTCAATAAACTTGCCATGGCAATCCTCTAGTAGAATCTTATGCATGCAAATAGTAGGACCGGTTCACTTTATATCAAGAATTGTCCACCCTAGTGCCTTCTTAGATTTCTTTAAAACTTCTAATAACTTCTTCTCCTGATCAAGTGTCAATTCTGCAGATATGACTACTGGCAAAGTGTTGTTGTCTCCCAAGTAGGCATACTTTAAGTGTAATGGCAAAGGTTTTAACTCCAAAGTATGAGGGTCCTCTATGTAAGGTCTAAGATGTTTGAAAGAACGATTTGAAAAATCTAAAGATTCAAAACTCCTCCCTTGTCGACATTCAAATTGCTTAGTTTCCATAACTTCACCAAGTTCACCAGTCAGTTCTACTTCAGCCAGCTCAAATGGATCTCCATCATCATCAGAATTGTTGTGACATAACTTTGCAAATTCTTCCTCTACTGCTAAGTTGAGAAATCGAATGGCGTGACATTCTTCATTTTCATTTGCACACTTCATGGCATCAAAAACATTAAAGGTTATTTGTTGGTTATCGACCCTCATTGTTAACTCACCTTTCTTTATATCAATAAGCCTTCTAGCTATTGCTAAAAAAGGTCTACCTAGGATAATTGGTACCTCTTTATCAGCTTCACACTTCAGAACAATAAAATCTGCTAGACAAATAAATTTATGAACTTTTACCAGCACATCTTCAATTTTACCTTCCGGATATGCATAGGAGCGATTTGTTAGCTACAACGTAACAATAGTGGGTCTTGCCTTCTTAATTCCTAACTTCCTAAAAATAGACATAGGCATTAAATTTATACTTGTACCAAAGTCACATAATGCCTTGCCATGAAATGATTTTCAATTGAACAAAGGATAGTAAAACTCCCTAGGTCCTTCAATTTTGGAGGCAATTTATTCATTAACATTGTTGTGCACCCTTCAGTGAAAGCAATAGTTTCAAATTCCCCTAATTGTCGCTTCTTTGATAAGATATCCTTCATGAACTTAACGTAATTTGGCATTTTCTCCAATACTTCCACCAGTGGTATGTTGATATGAAGTTGATTCAGGACATCCATATTTTTTTTGAATTGAAAATCTTACTTAGACTTCTAGAATCGCTGAGGAAAATGTGGCAGTGACCTTCCATCAACTTGTTGTAGATGATTTGCCGTGGCATTCTTATTGGCAACATGAGCTAATTCTACTTCAACATTATTTTGTTTGACCTTCTCAGTTACAGATTACTCCATGAATGGTTCTGGATTTGTTCCATGTGTGAAATCTAAGCTAGCCTCTTTAACAACAAAGTCATTAATAACTCCAGGTAGTTGAGTACCACTTCTAAGTGTAATGGCCTTACAATGCTCCTTCCTTTGAGATCTTGAATTTTCAATATCACTTGGTAATGTTCCTTGGGGTCCCGAACTTAATGCACTAGCAATATGCCCTAGTTGATTTTCCAAAGCTCTTAATGATGCAGCTTGACTCTACATTAAAGCATCATTCTTGGCCATATATTCCTTCAACAAAGCTTTCATCGATGAAGAAGATGATGGACTTTGTTGAACATTTTGTTGTGGCATGGGTTAATTATATCTAGGTGGTACACTTATGGCATTCTGTTTAGCAACATTACTAGAATTTCCTAATCCTTGATTACTCCAGCTAAAGTTGGGATGTTTTTTCCACCCTGGATTATATGTATTGGAATATGGATTATTTTTCCGATTGAAATTTCACATGTAATATACTGAGGCTGGGTTCGATGGGCATCCATCAAAAATATGATCTTCCTCATAATTAACACATGTTAGGTTGATTGTTTTCATTTCCTACACTACTATTGGTCTCTTCAATATTTTGATCATAAGGGCTAGGGATGATACCTAAGCTGTTAATGAGGTGATCGTGTCAAGCTCCATTGCTCCAATAGCTTTTTTGCCTGTACCCACTCTTGTAGTCAGATATTGATAATCATTGTTAGCTATCCTTTCCAGAATTTCATATGCCTCATTGTATGATTTATCTAACAAAGTTCCTTTGGAAGATGCATCAACCACCCTCCTTGTATGTGCGTTTAATCTGTTATAGAACATTTCCATTTGTGTACAATGTTGAAAACCATGCATCAAGCATTTTCTAAGTAATTCTTTGAATCTCTCCCAAGCGTTATACAATGTCTCATCCTCAGATTGTTAAAAAGATGTAATATCGTTCCTTAACTTGGCATTCATGTTTAAAGGGTTGTATCACAACAAAAACCTTTGACAAATTTCATTCCAAGATGCTATCGTTCCTGACGGCAATGCATTTAACCATGCTCTGGCAAGATCTTGCAATGAATAAGGACATAACTTGAGTCTCAAGGTATCTTCAGGATCACCCTGTTGCCTGCATGAATCACAGACCTCCAAAAAGATTCTTAAGTGCAACTGTGGATCTTTAGTAGGTAAATTGTCCTATTGTTTGTAACATTTGAAACATCACTAGTTTCAACTAAAAATGTTGAGCTTGAATTTCTGGCCTGACAATCCCTAGGTTTAAGTCATCCAAAATAGGCACTAGATGTTCTCTAATGGCTCTGTCTCTATCATTTATCACACTAGGAATATCAGCATCCCTACCATTCAGGCGTAATGGATTTTCTCTGTCTAGATCATTTCCAATCCTTGCTATCTCTCACAATTCATTTCTCATTCTCCTCAAAGTTCTCTTAATTTCATGATTAGAATAATACTCTTCGTTCTTAGGAATACCTCTACTCATAGACTAGCAACAAACCTAAAAAAGAATAAAAAAACAACTCAATAAGCTAAAACTAACAAAATTAAATCAGTAATAACAAACCAAAGTTCACCAAATTTTCGATCCCCAGCAATGGTGCCAAAAACTTGACGCGTGTGAAATAATTTGCGAATGTGCAAGTATACATGTCGAATCAAGTAATAAAGTAGTAAGTAAGATCGTCTCCATATGGATCAGTTATGATTAATTTGGTTAAGTTATCACTATGAATTATATGAATTGGGCTATGGAAAAAGAAAATAGAATATCAACTTTTATAAAGGATAATCACGTATGCAATATTAAAATGTAACACTCCTAACCTGAATCCGTCATCGGACTAGGGTTAAGAGGCATTACAAAACATATCGGAACTTTTACAAATCATTTTCATATATTATCCACATACATCATCATATCATAGCAATTCCTAATCATTTTGTCTCTTTAGAAAGTCTACGAGACGTTAAGTATGCTTTAGAAAAGGGTCCAGACTTAATCGAACACATACGAAATTTTTCCAAAACTTAACATTTTTCAAAGCTATAGAGGTCACACGCCCGTGTGCGCAGGCCATTTGCCTCACACGGTATTAGACACGCCCGTGTGTCAAGGCCGTGGCAAAATAGGATATACATACTAACTTGTCCACATGGCCACAAGACACACCCATGTGCCAGGCTGTTGAAAGTTATGGAGGCTACTGTCTTGCATCATACGGCCAGTCACACGTCCGTGTGTCCACCTAGTGTGGCTATTCAAAATGGCCTCACACACCCGTGTTTGGGCCGTGTGCTCGGCCGTGTCAAACCTGGAGGGTATACTGACTTGGCCACACGGCCTACCACACGCTCGTGTGTAAGACCGTCTAGTTTGCCCAGGCTCAATTCGAATTGGCCTTTGAGCAACACGGCAGACACACATGCTCGTGCCCCTACTCGTGTGGGCAAAAATAGGCCATTTACAAGGCCATGTTGCCACCCATTTTGGGTCCTCCCTACAAGCATCAAATAAGCAACATTTATGCAACATTTTCAGCCAATTTCAACTCCAAAATATACATCATTCAAACCATAATATCCTCAACCAATTTCATGCTCATTATCCATACCAAAACATATCAAAATCTCATACCAAACTCATTCATTTATACATAATCAACATCTCCATTTACCACATTAATCTCATGTAAAAAACATACCAAATATTCAACCAAGAACATACCAAATTGATCATTTCATTAGGCCATAATAAAACACATCAAACATACCATTTATGCTTCGCATATTATAAACCAAATTCAAACTATATTCACATCCATTATCAAGCCATATCACATGGAAATATATACACATCTCAAAACATATCACATTAGTCCTAGCCTATACATGCCATACTTTAGTATATACATTTCTAAAAGGTACCAAAATGTGGTTTGATAGTGTGGTGATGATCCTCGACGATCCACAAGCTTCCGGTAACTTTGATAATCTATTAAACAATTGAAAACACACAAAGTAAGCTTTCAAAAGCTTAGTAAGTCATATACAAATAAACTTATCATCAAAGAAAATATACACCATATTATACATGTAAACCATAGCCAAATACATTCTCAAACCTCATAGTTTACATATATTTCAGATATTCCCAATTCACTTGCACATATGACATATTTTCTCATACTTACATCACATATCTTCAATTGTACGTATACTTACTTTTCATTCTTATATATTGTAAATATTTCATACGTACCTGAGTCGGATACACATCACATAATCATTCATATCTCAAAATGCCCGTTGAACTGTTCAGAATCAATAAGGATACTCAGATAGCTCATACAATGCTAATATCGATGCCGCTGTCCCAGACAGGGTCTTACATGAAATCATATACGATGCCGATGTCCCAGACATGGTCTTACACGTAAATCTCAAATTGATGCCAACATCCCAGATGTGGTCTTACACGATATCACATATTGGAATTCTATGTCATGACTTATGTATCCTAACTATTCCTATGGTTTGTACGGGGCTTTCGGACTTTATCATAATGTCGAAACTTTCTAAATTTCACATTTTCATTTCATTACCATTCATCACAATTCAATATCATATAAGCACAAAAAATCAATTAAAACACATTTATTTATATATAGACTTACCTCGTATGGACACGAACGGACGGAATTGACTACTCGACCACTTTCGACTTCCCCTGATCTAATTTTGTTTTCTTTGGTTCTTGATCTATACACATTTAAATTTGACTTATTCAATCTCACATTCATCCAATTCAATTCATAGACATATAAATTGGCCTTTTTACAAATTAGCCCCCGTATTTTCATACTTTAACATTTTAGTCCCTAATTAACAAATACACAAAATACACATAATTTCCTTATGCAAAGGCTTAGCCAAATTTTCATATCGCTCATATAAGCCCATATCTTTCATTTATTTCACATTTTAGTCCTTTAATTACTCATTTTCATAATTTAGCTCATAATATTCAAATTCATCAAAAATCCCAATACAAAACATATTTATCTAACACATATCTTTCATATTTCATCAATTAACATCACAAAGCTCACATTATCAACAATGTCATAACTCAAAATCATCATCAAATTTTGAAATTAAGACATGGGCTTGATAGATTACTAAGCAATAATCACAAAAACATAAAAATCACGAAAAACAGCTCAAATTATATACCTTAATCACCAATTCTCCTAGTTGAACCCTAAAAGCTTTTGTTCTTTTCTTTTTTCTTTTTTATTTTTGGCAAACAAGATGAAAAATGGCTTTAATTTCATGTTTTATTTTATTAATAAACATTAATACATCGTTTACCATTTTACACTTAACTATATAACTAATAAATCACTTAATGGTTGTCCATAAATGTCCACCCATTATAATCATGGTCAAATAACATTATAAGGACTTTTGATTTAATAAGCCATGGCAATTAAGCACATAATCAATTAGAACACAACTTTTACCTTTTATGCGATTAGGTCCTTTTTCACAAATCAGCACACAAACGATAAAATTTTCATACGGAATTTTACACATATCAATTCACATACTATAACATGGAAAATAATATTAAAATGTTTTTCTAACTCGGATTTGTGGTCCTGAAACCACTGTTTTGACTAGGATCTAAACCGGGCTGTTACATAAAATATGATAACTAACTTAAAATGTTATGGAAATGTAATGAGACAAAGTTGAGAATAAAACACTATTGAATGTAAAGGTTGGAATTACTCAGATTTCACCCTTATAACACAATAATGCCATGGCAAAGTTTTAACCAATCTACTGTTGAAAATCTAACTGCAGTAATTTGCTTCTTTTGAGAGTTAGACTTCAAGCTACAATTCCTAAGGCTTTGTATGTTTACAAGCTTCAAGGATGATACCCAACATTGTTTTTTCCCTACACTATACAGAGTGCAACTTTATGTTTAGAGAGTTGTGAATATTCTTTCAAGTACTTGCTTGTATCATTCGATCACAACATAACTAATCTAACCTTTTTAGAATTAAATCAAGTTTGTAAACATACCATACATCCATCTATGTTTGGAGACTTCAGGCATGCATTCAAAATAATGCAAATCAAATGAAACAGCAGATCTAGTCAAGATATTACCTGATCATTAATGAAAATAAAAATTCATCATGTAATTCTAACCCGATGAGATTAGCTCATGGGTTGAAAATTAACATCCAAAATGAAGGTATCATTCGACAATGTCATTTAATAGTTAAAAATCCCTATAAATTAATCAAGATAATGAAGGAAGAACTTCAAAAAGCTTTCATCATATCAGCTCCCAACTCCAGTACTACAATATGGTGCAAGATACAAGGTTGAATGCTTCATCCCTTTCCTTGTGTCTCTGTTCTGTGCTTTAATTGCTACCTTCGCTTCTTTTCTCCAGATTTTTCACACAAGTTCTTTTTTCTTGAATAAGAACCACTCCTCAATTCTTATATAAAGCCTCTGTGTTTAAAATTCTCATCTCTGTCCTCTTTTGTAAGGTAGGTCGCCTCTCTTAGCATACATTTTCTCCCTCTTTTTTAGATGGATTTAATTGGTACACGTTCAACTGATA
Organism: Gossypium stocksii; assembly: GCA_020496765.1. Classification (NCBI taxonomy): domain Eukaryota; kingdom Viridiplantae; phylum Streptophyta; class Magnoliopsida; order Malvales; family Malvaceae; genus Gossypium; species Gossypium stocksii. Next base: position 24,600,016 of record CM035624.1, read on the forward strand.
AAGAGCAACGAGGACTACGTGCTACGTTAACATCTTCTTGGAATTTCCATGGCATTTATGTTGGCAATATGTCGAACCTTTTGACATGACAATGCTTCACTACTTCATTTCTCTTTTTTCTGCCTAAACCTACTAGAAATACAAACACTTTCTTTCCTTCCACCAACAAAAGTAACATATAGTAATCTTGAAAGCACAATCTAAGCTTCATGATGCAATGTTATAAAAATGTCCTAAAAATGCAAATATAACCACTTAAGTACAAACAATTAATCAAGTTTAGAGGCTTGTAATATATCTTTTCAAGAGTCATCAATCATCTAGAGATGAGTAGTTCTTATCAACTAGTTAGGTTAGTAGAAGGCCAAAAAGCCATGTTAGGTTAATTAGTAACCAGCTATTTAGAAACCTACATCAATAATTAACTAGGGAAAACAATTAGATCTAGGCTAAAGGCACTCACATAGTCAAAACAATGGATATGAGAAATCGGTACATAAACTTTGTAATAGATTTAGGTTTGATTCAATTTATTTGGTTATTATTAGCTTTTCACTTCCAAATTGACACTACTACTTCGTGACTCGAGTAGATTAGTAGTTATTTTCGGTAATTGGCTTAACAGTAATTTTCTCCAAACTACAATCCTTAGGGTACAATCCTCGGAGTACATACCAAGTGTTTCATTGTAAACAAATTATATTCCAACCTAACCCGTATCTAAAACATGTATAATTCTGTCCGTGCATCTATCTCCTTTGCATCTTTATCTAGAACATATGTGAGAGAACCCTATATTCTAAAGTGATTTAGAGCGGGTTCTTTCCATCCCACAGTTCATAAGGTCTCTTACAAGCAGACTTGGTTGGTACATCATTTAGAATATAACAAGTCATATTTATTGCATATCCCCAGAAGGAAGTAGTGAGTCATGAATAGCTTAACGTTGAACGAACTATGTCAAGCAAGGTTCTATTCTTTCTCTCAGGTGCGCCATTCCGTTGTGGAGTGGCTAGCGTAGCCAAATGGGATAAAATCTCATTCTTTATGAGGAATCCTAAGAACTCGTCATACAAGTATTCCCCACCTCAGTTTAATTGAAGATTCTTTAGGGATAAACCTAATTGATTTTCCATTTCCACATGAAACTCTTGAAATTTATCAAAGGTTTCACTTTTGCTATGCATAGATACACATACCTATATTGAGAATAATCATCGATAAAAGTCATGTAATAATCGTAACTACCTCAGGCACTAATGCTCATGGGACCACATACATTAGCGTGCACAAGTTCTAAAGGTTGGTTGGCCCTTGTACCTTTCAAATTAAAAGACCTCTTAGTCATTTTAACTTTCCAGCGAAATTCACATTATGAAAGACTAAATTCCTTAAGAATATTGAAAGGACCATCTTTCATGAATCTAGTGATTCTTTCTTGGTTAGTATGACCAAGTCTTAAGTTCCATAAGTACACCTCATTAGAGTGAGAAATTTTATTCTTTTTATTCACTATTTTAGTTTGAAGCAATGAGTAGTTATATTTTTTGATAAAGTAGAGATTGTTTTCCATCCATCCATTACTGATTAAAGAACGATTTCTATAAATAGAAATCCTTTATTGAATGACACAGTATAACAACCATAAAATAAACATGCTACAGAAATTAAATTCCTCTTAAAAAGAGGTACATAAAACACATTCTTTAAAATATTTTTCATAAAATTCTCGAAGTGTAAAATAACTTCTCCCACTACTCCGGTTGAAACATAGCTCCCATATCTGGTCCACAACGAAAGGCTCCTATCACGCAGACTCCTCGTTTTATTGAACCCTTGAAAAGAAACACACACATGGTTAGTGGCTCTAGAATCAGTAACTTAATTTTCAATTGATTCTTCCACTAAGCAAGCTTCAACCATAAAGAGTTCCATACCTTTTCCCTTTTTGGCTAGGTAATCCAAATACTCCTTATAGTTTGATTTGAAATGCCCTTTCCTATTATAGAAGAAACATTTGATATTTTTGAGATCTTTTGATTTCTTAGCCTTCTTCCTATTCGTACAAGGTGGAACCGAAGACTTAGTTAGTCCATTCTTTCCCCTAGTTTTCTGCTTCCCCTTAGAGGATGAGGGGCCCACATCTAAGTTTGCTTCAAATTTCTCCTAAATCAACTTACCACCATTCAGCATCAACTCATAGGATTGTAATTCCATCATAACCTAAGTCAAGGTAAGCACATTATTCCCCAAGTTGTAAGAGGCCCTAAAACTAGCAAACTCCTTAGATAAGGATTTGAACACTATTTTAATTTGAGTGTTCACGTCTAGTTCAGACCTATTTTCCTCCAATTCTGCAAAGAATCCCATAAGCTTAAGCATATGTCCTTTGATCGGAGAGGCGATTTTCTATTGAGAATTCATCAAATTTATAATGACGGATTATCGAGCCAATGCGACTTGGCCTCCGAGCAAATCCTCTAAATTTCTCGTGTTGCTTTTGCAACACACTACTCATGCTCGCTAACATTTAACATCGAGCAATTGAGTCAAAATATTTCCAGTGATTTCTCGCTTTGGGATGAGCTCCAAGAGGGCATGCTCTGTCAAGAATGAATTTGTGTTTCTCAACTGAGAACTATTAGCAATTTTCGCTTCTATTCTCAAAAGTTATCCCTATTTAATTTATTCTCTGTAAGAATGTTAATAAGAGGAGTAAGAGACATATTTGAACTGAAAAAAATAAAGATTCACTAATTAATATCTTTGTATTAAGAAAATACTTTTCATTTCAATAACATATCAAGAATGCAGTATGATGCATGTATCTTGTATTAAAACCTTGAAAAAATTTTTTTGTTGCTATGATCATTTTCACACCTATCAACCATTTCTCCTTGGGTCCCATGATTAACTAGCAAGAACATGGATTACATCTAATCAATTTGTGAATCTAAATTCTCAAGACTCCATATGAACTAACGATCGTTTAACATTTGGCCATCATCTCTAGCTTAAATATTGTTTCGTGGGAAACTATCTAATAAGAGATGATCTTGAGTGTGTAACCATTGACTCAACACCCATTATGAACATGCTCTCATTTGCGAGTCATATTGGGGCAAGCTCTCTAAAATTCATGCATGACTAGTTGTCCTAAAAGGAAATCCCATCTAGTGAACCCACATGACAAAGTTTACCTTGGAGTGTGGCCAGGGTTGGAATCGACTTGAAACTTTATCATGCTATCACTTAGGGACCATCAATGGAGGCTGTAGGTCTTGTGCAATAACCGTTCCCACTCAATACGTTAAAAACATGCAAGGTTTTTTGTCTTAGATTTCAAGAATGATTATACAATAGTCTTAGTGGCGTTCTTACCTAATCTAAATGACATGCTTTTAATATATGCATGGCATGGTATGGTAATTTTATAGTATTCACATTCATTCATAGGAATCAATCAATCATAAAAACAAACAATTTTGATTCTCCACAATTTTTCTTTTAAAGGAAAAACCAAAGTAGTGAATGTGAACTGTGGATCAGGTAGGGTCCTAGGAAAAAGAGGTGAGTCAAATTTGACCGCTTAAAAACCAAACCTTTCCTAGCCAAAGCCAATCCTAGACATGCACCTTCTCATTACCACATTTGTCACAGTTATCAAATAACCTAAAGAAGTGAATAGAACAATACAACACATGTATTTTCTCATTACCGCACTTCTTTTTTTTTTAAATGATCAACTGTGGATCATCTCATATATATCACAATTATAACATTACATAATATAAATATTATAAAAAATTATAAAACAAATATATAATGAGATAGGTATTTAAAATAAAATTGCCAACCAAAGTTCCCATGATTTTATTTTTAAAAAATAAAATTACATAAATTTTCGACACAAGGCATTCCTTCATTCTTCAACCGCCATCATAGTTTTTCCTCGTCATGGACTCCTTTTGGAAAAATTACATTTAAGTCCTATTTTCATTTCCGGCTCACAAGAATCCTATGAATTTTTAAAAAATAGCCCTACAGCAACATAGGAATCACGAGACCCCCCACTAATAAAGGGAAAACGGAAGTGCGTAGGTAGTCCACAGTCTATTTCCTAAAAACCACAACCTCGACAATAAAAAACAATTATATAAAATGTATCATATCACATCCATGACCATATATAACTCAAAGATGCATAAGATCTAAAGAATGTCAATTTCTATGTAATCAAATCAACTAAGAAAAAGAGAAATTTATTTTGATTATCTGTTTATACTTATAGGTATAATACAACCTGGCTTTGATACCAATTGTTGGAAAAAGCGAGTTTGAAAAATGTAGCAAAAAATAAATTTAGGGAAAATATATTTTTAAAAAAAATTCCAAAATAAGATCTTGATTGTAATATCTAAAGTAATAAACACTTAATTAAAATTGTACCTTTTTATTCATTTAGGATAAGCGCTTCGACCGAGTAGTCTTCTCCGCTATCCTCAAGCTCATCTCTGTCGAGTGTGGGCTCGTTTCGAATCAGAAAAATTTTCACAAAAATTACCAATGGAGTAATTTCAAAATTTCTCTAAACTTTTGGGTCAAGTTGTAAATCAAAGAAAATATCTCTAGAAATTTTCTAAAATAATCTCTCCAGATAATTTTCTCTCTACAATTTTCTCTTAAATTCAAGTGTGTGTAAAATAATAACCCAATGCTCTCTTTATATAGGGAGAGTTTAGAGAGTTCAACTATGATTAAACTTAATCATGTTAATATTAAATTAATATAATATGTATCAAGATAAATATTAGATTAAATTTAATATTAAATCTTACAAAATAATGAATTGATAAACATTAAATTAAATTAATAAAATACTATTAAGATAAGTATTAAATTTAATTTAATATTAAACTACTATAATAATATTATTTGTGGAATAGTTTATTTGAAATCAAATTCTCTAGTAGATTCTCAATAGGAGTGTAACTCCTCCACTACTCAACCACCGAAGACCAACTGCCACCGACCACTAGGACGCGATCGTCCTAGTCGCCGGCATCGTCGTGTCCGATGATGCAGGTATGACACCCTAACTGCACCCCAAGCTGTTTTAGTTGCTCCAGTTTAGTTTGGGTTAGTGACGACCCGACCAATTCGGTCTAGCCACTGATTGGACCATCGGCCTGGTTTCACATACTAGGCCCAATTTGACCAATTTTTGGGTCTTGGTCTTGATTTTTGGGCTCTCATGCCTAATTTACGATTTCAGATCTAATTTTCAAGTTCAATTACCCATTGGGTCAATTGTATGACTTGAAAATTAATTTCTAAAAATATCAAATTAATTTTAATTAATTTGATTAATTTAATTTTACTTGATCAAAATTAATTTATCCAAAAATCACTTAGATTTTCCAAATTAATTTTTTAAGAAAATTCTTTAATCAAATTCTCTAGTTAAACAATTCTCACCACCTAATTTAATTCCACATCGAATAAATTGACTCAATTAAATTATTTCCAAATTCATAGAATTTTCTTTTGATTCAAATGCAGTCCGATCGAGCTTTTGTTGAGCTAACAGAGGGACCAATCGGACATATACAATTAGGTTCTAGTAATTGCAATTATGTCCAAAAGCAACATTCTGATAATTCGCAATTACGTAATCATGGAGTCAATCCACAAGAAGTACCATGATTGGAAACTCTTATTCTATACTCTTTATGAAAACAATTCATCCAATTGCTTTGTCTAATGACCTCGTCATATGTGTGTTACCTTATATGATATCATTAATTCCATTGAGTTAAATCCATTCACATAATACAATCCTATTTTATCTCATTGCCACCATTGTGTCATCTTAATGATTAATATGATCACTATCAACAAATGACTGTGATAAATTGCTCGTTCAAGAATGAGCAACCCGTGGCCACGTTCTATATTTATCAATCCACACAATGCCAATGAGAGAATATCATTAACTCTTTAATTGAGCTATGAATTCCACTATTGTTAGTAAAGCCATGCCATACACAAGTCATGTACCTGGAAGCACAAAAATTTATATATTTTTTCATACCCGTTTTTACTTAAAGTCATGCAAATCTGGCTAAATTCTTGTCGAAAAATAATTAATTTTTATAAAATAATTAAATTGTGCTTAAAATATGAACATGATGAATTTTAATTAATTTTATAGTTAATTTTGATTAATTTTGGTTATTTTCGACAGAATTACATAAAAGGCAAAAAATGACCCAGCAGACACTGCGAAAAGAACAAAATCGAGAAGCAATTTGGAGTATGAAGGCGAATTAATTTTTAGCCTAAGACGGTCCAAAAATATGTGTATTAATTCATAAAATAATTAATTTTAATTTATACTCAATTAATTTGGGTTAATAAATTATTATTAATTAAATTATGAAAGAAAGTGGTCCAGTTGAACCGAACCGATTGAACTGAACTGGCCACAAATTGGACAGCTCAAAACCATCCAAGTGCTAACCGAATTCAGCTCATTATCTAAATATTTAATCTACAAAAAAGCCCTTAAAGACTTGTCAAAGTTGCATTCAAGCCCCTCCACTAATAGTGGCTTTATGAATTTGCCCTAAGCCTAAAATGGCAAAGTTGAAACTCTCAACTTTGCCATGTGTGTGGCCAGCCAAGGGAGGTCTCTTAGGCTGATTATTTTTGCTATTTTTAGCTGCCACATTCAGCTATAACAGCCACCCTGGGCTGATCATTCAAAGCATCACTCACTTCCTCATTCTCTCATTCACTCTTCTTCTCTCCATTCTCTCTTTTCTCCAAAAATTCCCTTGCTCTTGTGTTGATCTCTCCTCTTGGGAAAGAGGTTCTCATCAGTCATTTGGAGCAGCAATTGGGTGTTCAAAAGCCACCTTGATAGCCGAGGACAATAGAAGAACGAAGAACGGAGCATGCCAGTCAAGCCATGGAGAAACACCAGATTTAATTCTTGTTCCCTATCTTTTTAATTTTCGTTGTTGTTCTGACAAACATGTTTATGAATATTTATGCTGTTGAAATGGTTAATTTAATTAATTTATCTTGAATTTAATTCGTGTTAGGTTGATTGCATTTCGTCTACTTAAATTGTTAAAATAGTGTTTATGCTGTTATAGGCCTTGGTAAATTGCTTGATTAAGTAAAATCATGCCTAAGTTATTCTTGCATTATAATGAATTTCATGATGGGGACTTGTTATTGAGGAAGATCTTTTCTATACAAAAGGATTTCAAAAGGAAATGAATGCCAAATGGGGAAGGACCTCACGTGGTAAAGAAGGCTTTCTCCGGAAGAGCATTGAGTTTGACTGAAATAAACTTATCCAATCCTATAAATTCAGATTCAGTCCAGAGATACTTAAAAGAGGAGAGGCCAAGGTGAAAACCCGCAAAGGGCACTTTGTGACCTTCACAAAAAAAAAAAGAAGAAAAAGAAAAGAAAAGAAAAAAGAAAAAAAAGAGAAAAAAAAGAAAAAGAAAATGGAGAGGCCAAGGCAAAAACCCGCAAAATGCCTCTTGAGACCAAAGGGGTCTTGAGTTGAAAACCCGAAACGGGCGACTCAAATTTTGATCAAAGTGGGGCAAATTGTAGTCTTGCTATACCTGAATTAACAATGAAGAAGTATGCTACATCTTGGGGCATCAACAAAGTACTCTGGATCCCCTAAACGCATATTGAGCTCAAAATGGTCCTCAAGAAGTTGGTACAGAGAAGCTCAGGATAAGATATCTGCGGTACCTAATTCTCCTCCTACCTATTTTGAATTTTCTAACTTTGATTGCCATATACTTTCCAAGATATGCCTTAATCAAATTCCTTTTACTGCATTAGCTATCCTTGATTAATTATTTTGAGCTATGCTCCTGATTAATTTCCTTCTTGTCCATAGTTGTGATCTTTTTCAAGCATTATATTGAAATATCAATTAATGGACTAATAATATTTTCATAAAAGGAGTTTCGCATACTCTGGGAATTTCTAGATAATACAAGAAACTGAAACAGGACAATTATTTAAGAATTCCCATGTGTAAGGGTCGAAGATACTTGAGAAAGGTCTAAATTGAGACTATCTCTTTTGTCCAAATAGGTGATTGGACAAATTAATAAGTTAAGCAATATCGATCCTAAGAGAAGATCATTTTTACAAACACCTTTATCGGGTCACGGTATGATAGACCAAATTGAAGGGAAAAGATTTAAAGCATATGAGCAGAATATGATTGATATTTCAAAAGGAATAAAGATGAAACTTCGATGAATAAATGAGTGATGACACCTGAGATAGGAATAATTCTCATAACATTTTTGCATCATAGTATGTTTAATTAGGAGCATTTGACTCATTTCGATCATGGCATCCTAATCATTAGGCATAAGTATATACCCATTCTACAAGTTATGTCCTCTAGGGGACAATGTAGATCGAAGATAGCAGATCTTGCAATCCCTGAGTTTTCAGGAAGCAGATCAAAGATTAAAGATCTGGCATCCTTTAGTTTGCAAGGAGTAGGTTAAAGACAGCAGATCTGGCAATCCCTGAGTTTGCAGGGAGCAGATTGAAGATAGCAGATCTGGCAATCCCTGAGTTTGCAGGGAGCAGATCGAAGATTGGAAATCTGGCATCCTTGAGTTTGCAAGGAGCAAGTTGGAGACAGTAGATCTAGCAATCCCTAAATTTGCAGGGAGTAGATCGAAGATAGCAGATCTGGCAATCCCTGAGTTTACAATGAGTAGATCGAAGATTAAATATCTGGCATCATTAAGTTTGCAAGGAGCAGGTTGAAGATTGAAAATCTGGCATCCTAGAGTTTGCAAGGAGCAGGTTGAAGACAGTAGATCTGGAAATCCCTGAGTTTGTATGGAGCAGATCAAAGATAGCAGATCTGGCAATCCCTGAGTTTGCAGGGAGCAGATCGAAGATTAAAAATCTGGTATCCTTGAGTTTGCAAGCAGCAAGTTGAAGATAGCAAATTTGGCAATCCCTGAGTTTGCAGGAAGTAGATCAAAGATAGAAGATCAAACAATCCCTGAGTTTGCAGGGAGCAGATCAAAGATTGAAAATCTGGCATCCTTGAGTTTGCAAGGAGTAGGTTGAAGACAGCAGATCTGGCAATCTCTAAGTTTGTAGGGAGCAGATTGAAGATAGCATATCTGGTAATCCCTGAGTTTGCAGCGAGCAGATTGAAGATAGCAGATCTGGCAATCTCTGAGTTTGCAAGGAGCAGATCGAAGATTGAAAATCCGGCATCCTTGAGTTTACAAGGAGCAGGTTGAAGGCAGCAGATCTGGCAATCTCTGAGTTTGTAGAGAGCAGATCAAAGATAGCAGATTTGGCAATCCCTGAGTTTACAGGAAGCAGATTAAAGATAGCAGATCTGGCAATCCCTGAGTTTGCAGGGAGCAGGTTGAAAACAGCAGATCTGGCAATCCCTGAGTTTGTAAGGAGCAGGTTTGGAAATGCCTAAGTTTGTATAGAGCAGATTAAAGATAGCAGATCTGGCAATCCCTGAGTTTACAAGGAGTAGATCGAAGATTGAAAATCTGGCATCCTTGAGTTTGCAATGAGCAGGTTGAAGACAGCAGATCTGGCAACCCTTGAGTTTACAGGAAGCAGACTGAAGATAGTAGATCTTGTCTTCCTGAGTTTGCAGTGAAGCAAATCCAAGATAGCAGTCTGGCATCCCTAAGTTTGCAGTGGAGTAGGCTAAAGATAACAGATCTTATCTTTCTGAGATTGCAGTGAAGCAGATCAAAGATACCAGTTTGGCATCCCTGAGTTTGTAGCAGAGCAGACTAAATATAACGAATCTGGCCTTCCTAAAGTTGCAGTGAAGATCAAAGACACCAATTCTGTCTCCTTGAGTTTGTTGTGGAGCAGACTAAAGATAGAAGATCTGGCCTTCCTGAAGTTGCAGTAAAGTAGATCAAAGACATCAGTCTCATCTCCCTGAGTTTGTAGTGGAGCAGAATAAAGATAGCAGATATTGCCTTCTTGAAGTTGTAGAAGCAGATTGAAGCCGTCAGACTTATAGTCCAATACATCTGAAATTGCAGAAGGATTGGAAGTTATTTGAAGAAGACAAGGACCAAGAAGTCGGAATCCAATAGGACCGAGCAAAATTGGCCTTTTTTTATAGTCTTTGCTCCATTCTCATTACACGACAATGAGCAAAGAGGGGCAGTTGTAATAGGCCAATTTAGCCCCGGCCCACACAAAAAATAATACACCCTAAAAAAATAAAACAAAGTCCAAGTCCAGTCCAAAATTACAAATATATAATTTGGCCTGATCGGAATGGCCCTTTACTTGAAAAGATTTAAGGTCTATCTACAAGCTTGACTCATATGGAAATATAATCTTCAAGGATATGCAATCTTAGATATGATATATATGATACAATCTTAGATATGATATGAAATCTTAGAAGATATAATTTTGTAATCTTAGAGATTTAATTTGTAGATACCCTTTAATCTTAACCGTTGATGTAATTGATCTGTACCGTTGGATTTGGGGAGGCTCAATAAATAGAGGCCTCTCCCTTCATTGTAAATCACTTTAGTTTTGGGAGCAATAAGAGTTCTTGAAAGCATTCACTCAAAATTCTCTCTCTGTTGCATTCTTATTTTCTATGGTTTGCTCTTATTTTATTCTTTATTCATCTTCGTTTCTTTTTTAGTTGCTTTCGTTTGAGTTGGATTTTGGTGGAGGAGTTTCTTTGAGTCCTTATGTTGTGAGAATAAGGTTGACTTAAGCGTTTTTAACCTTTTTTTTATTTATCCATTTAATTGTTTAATCATTAATTATTCTTTTTATTTTTATTCGTTTATTTAATCCTCATATTGTTTTTTTATTTTTAAATAAATATATTTCATTTTCGCACTTGCTATTATTCAAAAGCTTTCTAAAATAAGGCCATATTCGACATTTGGGAGCTTTGAGAAAATCGTGCCCTAACTTACTGGATTTTGATTTTTCCATTGAGTCCAAATACTTGAGTACCCTTTTAAAAAATAAAACATATGAATTTCAAAAAAAATCTTATTCTCGGGAATTCGAAATGTTGTGTCCTAACTTACTGGATGTGACATTTTGTTATCTCAAGGTGAGGATTTCTAAAAACACAAGGCAATATATCATGTTTGGAAATTCGAGAAATCGTGCCCTAACGTGCTGGGTTTCGATTTTCTGTTTGACCAAATAACTAAATATCCTTTTAAATATCAATGCATGGGCTTTGAAAATCAAAAGACAAGCTTAGTTTCGAGGATTTAAAATGTCGTGTCCTAACGTGCTAGATGTGATATTTTATTACTTCGGGACAAAGGGGGTCTTAACATCCATTTCAATTTATTCAAACATTTTTTTAAAAGACAAGCTTAATTTCGAGTATTTAAAATGTCGTGTCCTAACGTGCTGGATGTGATATTTTATTACTTCAGGACAAGAGGGTCTTAACATCCATTTCAATTTATTCAAACATTTTTTAAAATAAAAAGATCGTATTCAAAAATCTTTACAAATTTTCAACATTAAGACATTAATTAATCAATTAGGTACCAATTTTGGGCGTGCTAATTCTTCCTCGTGTGTAACTGACTCCCGAACCTATTTTCTTGAATTTCGTAGACCAAAATCATTGTTTTAATAAATCAAAATGTTTTTTTATTAAAATGATCAATTTAAAGGTGACCTGATCACACCTCAAAAAAAGATTGGCAGCGACTCCATTTTTGTTTTTAAAAGTCGATCCTCGTTCAAACCCTTAAAAATGGTTTTGACAGCTTGGCAACTCCGCTGGGGACAATAAGAGAGTCAAGCAGTAAAATTGATTATTTTCTGTCCTTTTGTCGAAATTTGGAAATTTGATTTTTTAAAAAAACTATGATCCTTTTATTGCATGTGATTGCATCATTACATATGTTTGTTATTTTCTTATACACATTGCATTGCATGACCGTTATGGTCACACCCTTAAGTGGGAGTCAGAAACTACTCCTTTGTGAAGTTTTCACCTCCGTGCAGGATAGTGGATCACTTCCGAGATACATTCATACCTATGTCTTCGTGAGATTTTCATCTCTGTGCAGCCATAGGGAAATGTATCCCCCTGAACTGAACTCGGTCCGTATGAGCCTATAATGGGTGAGGATCAAGGAATCTGCTAATTCAGGTACCTCAACTTTAGAACTAAACCGCATGTAGAAAACATAAAAGCTCACCCTAGGTAGAGTCGCGCCAGACCCGAGTGGTTACCTAGATTGGTGATTTATTTTGTTGTCTATTTCTCTTGTGCTAACATGTTTTCTTTTATTTTGATTGCATTACGTTTTCATCATAGAAAGGAGGTGTTGATTTAGTTCGATTGCTAAATAGAATAGTTTGTCATAAGGAAACAAATTTTTTGATAAAGTGGATTATAATACGGTCGTCCAAATATGGTCCAAGTAAACATGACGAGAGAGGGCTGATAGTCCATGGAGGAATGCATGACTTGGTTTCATCACCAAAGGTTTAAGCCAATGAAGATTATTCAAGAAGAAGCCAATGAGTGTCATGAAGATAAGCAAGTAATGGGTCGTGGTCCAGATCAAGCAACAAGGAGCTAGCGAAGGCATCTTTTGGAAAATTTGCAAGATTTGACCATGAAGAAAAGATCAATGTTTTTACTTGGACTATGAAGGGCAAGGCCGCATATGTAATCTATTTCATGTAAAGAAATTTGTTTTTCTAGAAAAGTTATTCTAATGGAATTGAATTCATAATCTACGCCTCTCTTTCTTGTACATTCATTACATGCATCTGCATCGCATTGTATTACTTGCATTAGACTTTTACAAAAGGGAACCTAATTAGGTAAAATTATTTTAGAGTTAACTTGGAAAACATGGAACAAAAGTTGGAGAGATTAGAACAAAGGCAAATACAGATGTAAGAGCAATTGACCAAAATTCAACAAGATATACGAGATCAAATGTTAGAGTTTCAAAGAAATATGATTGGCCAGCTAAGTCAGTTACTGGCCGAAGGGCTTGAAAAGAGGAAAGGCCCAGTGGTCAATAGTGGGGATGATAATGAAGACCTTGTCTATTCCCCAAGTTTTACTCCAATAAACGTCCAGACTCAACCAGACGCCCATCCACAAAGGGTACTGTTACTATCAGACCCTAACAGCAGTAGGCCAGTATGTTGGCACCAGTAAACTACTTGGTAGGCTCAGGTCCCAATCTGGGGGGCAATCGAACCAACCCAAGACTAAACTCAGAATAAGGCCAAATTGTGCCTATCCCAATCACGTATAGGGAGCTATACCAAATTTTGTTTGATGCACATGTGGTATCCCCTTTCTACCTAAAACCTATACAGCCTCTATACCCTAAATGGTACGACACGAACGCCCGATGCGAATACCATGCGGGAATCACAAGACATCGATCAAGAACTGCACTGCCTTTAAAAATATGATCAAAAGACTTGTTAAAATAAGGGTTGTCAAATTCGATGATCCTTCTAGTGCAGAAAATCCGTTGCCCAACCATGTTGTTAAAGGGGTGAGTATTGTGAGATCCTGGAGTACATCGAGTTCAGGGCTCTAGTGCAATACCTGATCTGAACATTAATGACGTATCCAAAGTGGGAACCAATGAATAAAAGTTTTCAAGCCCTTACATATTTGGGAGTGTTTTGAACAATGGGACTGTGGAAGAAATCCTTATATTTTTGGAGATAATCTAGAGTAATATTCAAAACACACTTGTTGCTTTAAGCCTAGAGGCAATAAGAATCCTTTTGTGAAATAGGCTTGTGTCCAGAATTTTTATTTAAATAAAATGCATCTTTTTGAGCAAACGTTCTTTTATTTTTTTCATTTTATATTGTACAAACATTTGTTCTTAGGTTCTTTTGTTATGTGGACTTTCTTTTAAGTATTCTCTCATTCTCCATTTATGATCATACCAATGATCCTTCTTTGAATCATTTATTCTTTGGAATCTTCCTTCAAACCTATACTTGGTTCCCAGATATCAACGATGTGAGCAACGCAGTTACTGATTTAGAGTCTCATTTCGAGTAAGATATGTGTCTAGGGGGATCTCAGGACTTTGAAGATAACAGAGATTATAACATTATTTCTTGACTTATAGAACAAGATGAAAAATAGGTCCTACTCTACAAAGGATCAGTGGATATTGTGAGCCTAGAAAAGAGGTGGAGATTGAAGCTTAGCTTACCACAGAAATAAGACAAGACATCATTGAGTTATTTTCAAGAATTCAAAGATGTTTTCGCCCGATCATATTAGGACATGCCTGGTTTACTGAGATGCGAGTATGGTGAAATCTTAGAAGAGGTTCATAAGGATGACATAAGGACACATGTTAATGGTTTCATAATAGCCAAGCTAACCATGAGGTTTGGGTATTGCTAATTTATCATAGAAGGGGATGGCATCAATTTTGCCATATTTAAGGAGAGAAGACTCATGTACCTCCTCTATTTCTTCACAGATTTTTCATATGTGGGGCATGGATGTTATGAGGCCGATCTCGTCAAAGGTTGTTAGCTGACATCGAATCATTAAAAGGGTGAATATTGCTTTATATGCCAATATTGCAAAGTCGACAGTCATCAAATTGCCAAAAAAAAAAAGGAAAGGATTATGTGCCAACAAAGAATGTTAGAAAGGATCTTGTTTAATAATGCACAACTGTACAATGACAAAAGTTTACAGTCTGTTCAAAGATCAGGCGGCATATCACAGTGCAGCAAAGGCTGCTAAAAGAAAAAAGTACAAAAAGAAAGAAAAAAATTATGGAAGGAGACCAAGACTTGTAAGGATTGGCATAAGAAGCTACCATTTACTCTCTATGCTTATCAAACGTCGACCAGTACTTTCACTAGGGCAACACTTTTCCTATTAGTCTATGGAATAGAGGTGGTTTGGCCCATAGAAATCGAGATTCCTTTTCTCTAAGCTTTGATTGAGTTAAGAATTGGATGAAGTAGAATGTCTCCAGTGAACTTGGCTAAAGAAAAAGGTTTGAAAGTATTCATCATAGTCAAATGTGCCAAAAGAGGACGATTCTAATTTATGACGAAAAAGGTTCACCCAAGGGAATTTCATGATGAGGGCATGGTATTGAGGAAGATCCTTTCTATACAAAAGGATTTCAAAAGGAAATGAATGCCAAATGGGGAAGGACCTTACGTGGTAAAGAAGGCTTTCCCCGGAGGAGCATTGAGTTTGACTAAGATAAACTTATCCAATCCTATAAATTTGGATTCAGTCCAGAGATACTTGAAAGAGGAGAGGCCAAGGTGAAAACCTGCAAAGGGTGCTTTGTGACCTTCACAAAAAAAAAAAAAGAAGTAAAAGAAAAGAAAAGAACAAAAAAAGAACAAAAAAGAGAAAAAAAGAAAAAGAAAATGGAGAGGCTAAGGCAAAAACCCGCAAAGGGCGTCTTGAGACCAAAGGGGTTTTGAGTTGAAAACCCGAAAATGACGGCTCAAATTTTGATCAAAGTGGGGCAAATGGTAGTCTTGCTATACCTGAATTAACAATGAAGAAGTATGCTACATCTTGGGGCATCAACAAAGTACTCTGGATCCCCTAAATGCATATTGAACTCAAAATGGTCCTCAAGAAGTTGGTACAGAGAAGCTCAGGCTAAGATATTTGGGGCACCTAATTCTCGTCTTACCTATTTTGAATTTGCTAACTTTGATTGCCATATTCTTTTCAAGATATGCCTTAATCAAATTCCTTTTATCGCATTGGCTATCCTTGATTAATTTTTTGAGCTATGCTCCTAATTAATTTCCTTCTTGTCCATAGTTGTGATCTTTTTCAAGCATTTTATATTGAAATAACAATTAATGGACTAATAATATTTTCATAAAATGAGTTTCACATATTACTCTGGGAATTTCTAGATAATATAAGAAACTGAAACAGGACAATTGTTTAAGAATTCCCATGAGTAAGGGTCGGAGATACTTGAGAAAGGTCTAAATTGAGACTATCTCTTTTGTCCAAATAGGTGATTGGACAAATTAATGAGTTGAGCAATATTGATATTAAGAGACGATCATTTTTACAAACATCTTTATCAGGTCACGGTATGACAGACCAAATCAAGGGGAAAAGATTTAAAGCATAGAATATGATTGATATTTCAAAAGGAATGAAGATGAAAATTCGATGAATAAATGAGTGATGACACCTGAGATAGGAATCATCCTCATAACATTTTTGCATCATAGCATGTTTAATTAGGAGCATTTGACTCATTTCGACCATGGCATCCTAATCATTAGGCATAAGCATATACCCATTCTACAAGTTATGTCCTCTAGGGGACAATGTAGATCGAAGATAGTAGATCCTGCAATCCCTGAGTTTTTAGGGAGCATATCAAAGATTGAAGATCTGGCATCCTTGAGTTTGCAACGAGCAGGTTAAAGACAACAGATCTGGCAATCCCTGAGTCTGCAGAGAGCAGATCGAAGATAGTAGATCTGGCAATGCCTAAGTTTGCATGGAGCAGATCGAAGATGAAAAATTTGGCATCCTTGACTTTGCAAGGAGCAGGTTTAAGACAGTAGATCTGGCAATCCCTGAGTTTGCAGGGAGCAGATCGAAGATAGCAGATCTGGCAATCCCTGGGTTTGCAGGGAGCAGATGGAAGATAGCAGATCTGGCAATCCCTGAGTTTGCAAGAAGCAGATCGAAGATTGAAAATCTGGCATCCTTGAGTTTGCAAGGAGCAGGTTGAAGATAGTAGATCTGGAAATCCCTGAGTTTGCATGGAGGCAGGAAGTAGATCGAAGATAGTAGATCAAGCAATTCCTGAGTTTGCAGGGAGCAGATCGAAGATTGAAAATCTGGCATCCTTGAGTTTGCAATGAGCAGGTTAAAGATAGCAGATCTGGCAATCCCTAAGTTTGCAAGGAGCAGATCGAAGACAGCAGATCTGGCAATCCCTGAGTTTGCATGGAGCAGATCAAGGACTAAAAATATGGCATCCTTAAGTTTGCAAAGAGCATGTTGAAGACAACAGATCCGGCAATCCCTAAGTTTGCAGGGAGCAGATCAAAGATAGTAGATCTGGCAGTCCCTGGGTTTGCGGGGAGCAGATCAAAGATTGAAAACCTGGCATCCTTGAATTTGCAAGGAGCAGGTTGAAGACAGCAGATCTGGCGATCCCTGAGTTTGCAGGGAGCAGATCAAATATAGCGGATTTGGCAATGCTTGAGTTTTTAGGTAGTAGATCAAAGATTGAAAATCTAACATCCTTGAGTTTGTAATGGAGTAGACTGAAGATAGCAGATCTTGTCTTCTTGAGTTTCTTCTTGAGTTTGCAGCGAAGTAGATCAAAGATAGTAGTCTGGCGTCCCTGAGTTTGCAGTGGAGCAGGCTGAAGATAGCAAATCTTGTCTTCCTGAGATTGCAGCGAAGCAGATCGAAGATACTAGTTTGGCATCCCTGACTTTGTAGTGGAGCAGACTAAATATAGTAGATCTGGCCTTTTTGGAGATGCAGTGAAGATCGAAGACACCAATTCTGTCTCCTTGAGTTTGTTGTGGAGCAGACTAAAGATAGAAGAGCTGGCCTTCCTGAAGTTGCAGTAAAGTAGATCAAAGACATCAATCTCGTCTCCCTGAGTTTGTAGTGGAGCATAATAAAGATAGTGAATATTGCCTTCTTGAAGTTGTAGAAGCAGATTGAAGCCGTCAGACTTATAGTCCAATACCTCTGAAATTGCTGAAGGGTTAGAAGTTATTTGAAGAAGACTAGGACCAAGAAGTCGGAATCCAACAAGATCGAGCAAAATTGAACTTTTTTTTATAGTCTTTGCTCATTCTCATTACACGACAATAAGCAAAGAGGGGCAGTTGTAATAGGCCAATTTAGCCCCGGCCCACACAAAAAGTAATAAACCCTAAAAAAATAAAACAAAGTCCAAGTCCAGTCCAAAATTACAAATATATAATTTGGCCCGATCGGAATGGCCTATTACTTGAAAAGATTTAAGGTTTATCTACAAGCTTAACTCATATGGAAATATAATCTTCAAGGATATGCAATCTTAGATATGATATGCAATCTTAGATATGATACAATCTTAGATATGATATGCAATCTTAGAAGATATAATTTTGTAATCTTAGAGATTTAATTTGTAGATACCATTTAATCTTAACCGTTGATGTAATTGATCTGTACCATTGGATTTGGGGAGGCTCAACTATAAATAGAGGCCTCACCCTTCATTGTAAATCACTTGAGTTTTGGGAGCAATAAGAGTTCTTGAGAGCATTCACTTAAAATTCTCTCTCTCTTGCATGCTTATTTTCTGTGGTTTGCTCTTATTTTATTCTTCATTCATCTTCGTTTCTTATTTAGTTGCTTTCGTTTGAGTTTGATTTTGGTGGAGGAATTTCTTTGAATCCTCATGTTGTGAGAATAAGGTTGACTTAAGCGTTTTTAACCTTTTTTTTATTTATCCATTTAATTGTTTAATCATTAATTATTCTTTTTATTTTTATTCGTTTATTTAATCCTTATATTGTTTTTTATTTTTAAATAAATATATTTCATTTCCACACTTGCTATTATTCAAAAGCTTTCTAAAATAAGGCCATATTCGACATTTGGGAGCTTTGAGAAAATTGTGCCCTAACTTACTGGATTTCGATTTTTCCATTGAGTCCAAATGGTTGAGTACTCTTTTAAAAAATAAAACATATGGATTTCAAAAAAAATCTTATTCTCGGGAATTCGAAATGTTGTGTCCTAACTTACTGGATGTGACATTTTGTTATCTCTAGGTAAGGATTTCTAAAAAAATAAGGCAATATTTCGTGTTTAGAAATTCGAGAAATCGTGCCCTAACGTGCTGGGTTTCGATTTTCTGTTTGACCAAATAACTAAATATCCTTTTAAATTTCAATCCATGGGCTTTAAAAATCAAAAGACAAGCTTAGTTTCGAGGATTTAAAATGTCATGTCCTAACGTGCTAGATGTGATATTTTATTACTTCGGGACAAGAGGGTCTAAACATCCATTTTAATTTATTCAAACATTTTTTTTAAATAAAAAGGATCATATTCTAAAATCTTCATAATTTTTTG
This sequence comes from Gossypium stocksii, assembly GCA_020496765.1. Lineage (NCBI taxonomy): Eukaryota > Viridiplantae > Streptophyta > Magnoliopsida > Malvales > Malvaceae > Gossypium > Gossypium stocksii. The sequence continues at coordinate 24,619,202 of CM035624.1, forward strand.
ACATTAAGACATTAATTAATCAATTAGGTACCAATTTATGGCGTTATGAGAGTGTTAATCCTTCCTCGTGCGTAACCGACTCCCGAACCATTTTTTCGAATTTCGTAAACCAAAATCATTGTTTTAATAAATCAAAATATTTTTTTATTAAAATGATCAATTTTAAGGTGACCCAATCACACCTCAAAAAAAGATTGGTGGCGACTCTATTTTCATTTTTAAAAGTCGATCCCCATTTTTCAAACCCTTAAAAATGGTTTCGACACGAGCTGTAACGCCCCAAAATTATAGGGTCTTTAATTTTGCATAATTTGGTAAATTGCATGTTTGCTTTATTGACTCGGTTATTTGGGTGTGTCTTACCTCTATTGATCGTTCTATTGATCGTTTACTTTAATCTTCCCTCTACTTTAACACTAAACTGAACGTATTTTACCCTGCCTCTTAATGACAAATGTTCTCCCTAGGTAATCTTACTTAGTGATTTCATGGTAACGCAGGTAACCGTCAAGAATTGCGGAATAGTTTTGGGCAACATTTGTGAGGACTAAGATTTATTTATTCAATCATGGTAAGTGTGAAGACCAATCTCAGATTAAGGTTTGAGAGGACTGTTATCCCAGTTGTTAGTTCTTTAACGAATTACTTTGGATGAATGTAGGTCTGGTGTTGTGGATTGGTCGCACTTTTCGTAAGTCAGGTGCGTAATCGTACACCGATGCTATTACTATCAAATCGCTGCATAAAGGTGTGTAATCACACCCCTTCGCTTAACTGTAAATCAGCAAAAGCTGAAAAGCTTAAATGCCGAGATGTCAGCATTCAAGGCCTCATGAGCCTATGAACGCACGTGGGGTGAACCGGGCCCACTAGTCATGGGCGACAGACTGTAGAGGCTTCCACGAACGTTTTCGTGGGTTTGGGCCATTATGGGCCTTGGTGGGCCAAAATGGGCCGTGTGAGCCTAACGAGCTGGTGAGCCTACACGAGAAAAAGCTTTGGTAAGTGATAATTAACTGTTTGGACTATGAGGCTTGCGTTGTCGTGACTGGATTTGGACTAATGGGCCACACGAGCGTGTTGGCCCACTTGGGCCTAATAGCGGGTTTTGGGCCCATATACCCTGTTCTAGACAGGTAGGTTATCTGAGTCGCTCGAGGCGATGGTAAACTCTCTAGAAAGTCGTAACAAGTACCGAAACACCAAAATTAAATAAATAACCATTATACCCCTAACTATCGAAATGACCAATATACCCTTAGAGATAAATTGACTGATGAGTATGATCTTCTATATACACGACATATGTATGACATGACATTCTACATGGGGTTGGGATCTAATATGAAGGTAGTTCTGTATTAGTGGCTTCGCCAAGTATTTTGATTCTGGTGGCTCTGCCACGTATTTTGATATTAGCAGTCATGCTGCGTTATTGGTGTGTGGGCTGGGTGGGTCAATTTTATCCCCACATAGTGTGTTAGATGGTATGGGTTATGAGTTAGATGGAATGGGCTGGGTTACATGTCTGTTCTACACTGTTTTTGTTTTAGGCTTTGTGTAACACCCCCAAACCCGGCCCAGACGTTATGGCTAAATCTGGTGGTGTCACATCAAAGGGTGACTCATATAAATCATAAACTTGGAAGACTTTGAAGACATTCGTTTGTCCGTGGCGAATAAGGGTTTATTTTCAAAATAGTTTTGTTAGGAAAATAACTTAGTTTAAAATGTGTTCATTAGAAAGTTCGCTTAATTAAAAGTTTAGGTGAGTTTGAGTAAAAGCTTTGAGTATATAAGTTGAAAACCCAAGTGTACATATCTTGTTAAATTATAGCGAAAGCTCATGTTTTAAGAAAACGTTCATATATTTATGTTGATTTAGAAAACATGTTTAATTTTAGAAATCCCATTTGAGTTTGAAACTTTAGCAGTTATAGTAATAAAATACAAATATAAAATAATACCGGAGATAAAAGGGCCTTATTACAACCCAATAAAACAATGTAAAATAAGGAAAGTAAATAAAACTAGTAATCCTCAAAGTAAATAGCAGTGTAGTGTGGCCACCTCCGAGTTCTCTCTTACTTCGAGCCGCCTACTGAGGGTCATCTAAAAAATTGAAAAAGAGGGAGTGAGTTTCAAAACTCAGTGTGTACGACTCTCGTCGAACAAGTAATCATGCAACAATCAGATTGGGCCTACGCCTTATTCAATATCGGTGGCCTTTGGGCCTTAGCCCATAGTGGCCTTAGTTGAGCCTGAGCCCATATCACAATTTACAGGGGCATTTGGGCCTAAGCCCATAGTGGCCTCGGTTAGGCCCGAGCCCATATCACAGATATCAATATGCGTATTCAATGCACAATTACCCATAACCAACTTTGTACACCCCCTTCCAACCTACACTCCTGTAGGGAGATACTCGTCCACCCATCCTTATACACCTGTTGTGACACCAGTTGCGGCGCCACTCATCGTTGTAGTAGAACTGCTTGTGGCTTCAAAGCCTTCGTTGTAGCACTAGTTGCGGCACTACTCATCGTTGCAGCAGAGGTGCTCGTGGTTTAAAATTCTTTGTTGGATCCAGAGTCGTCAAGTGACCGTGCGACCCTTATGTACACTTCCTCCAATCATAATCTCATCCCATATGCAATATAATAATGCATGAATGCAATAGAAAACATATAGCATACATAAGTTTTACTCATAACACATAGGGGTATTTCAGTAATTCTGCCCCATAAGGGTATTTCAATAATTCTGCCCTACAGGGGTATTTTAGTAATTCTACCCTACAGGGGTATTTTAGTAATTCTACCCAACAAAGGTATTTCAGTAATTTTACCTACAGGGGTATTTTAGTAATTCTACCCTACAGGAGCATTTTAGTAATTCTACCCTATAGGGGTATTTCAGTAATTCTACCCTACAGGGGTATTTCAGTAATTCTACCCTACAGGGGTATTTTGGCCATTTCTTAACATTATGGGTCTTAATTATGAACTTTGGCCTGTCAACAAGTCCTCGTTGGCTAAAGTGAACGGACACTATGCACCAGGTAGGATTCCAGAGAAGAGGAGGTAGGTCATTAAGACCGCTTAAGTACCAAGCTCTCTCTAGATCCAATCCTAGACATGCATATGCCCATTGCCACACTCTAACCTTATGACTTGTCCACAAATGCACTTGATAAATTAATTAAGTTTTATGTCGCCTAAGGATTCATTAGAAACTAGGCCTACAAGTCCATTATAAAACCCTAGCAAGTCTACATGCTTTCATACATTCATATAGCCCATCAGGCTTAATCACATTTATATGGCCCATTAGGCCCAGTCACAATTATACAGCCCATCAGGCTCAAACCTATTCCAAGCCATACAACCAACTTAATCAAATCGTTATTTATTACCAATCTACCAATTTTTGCTTATTTGGGCCCACGAGTCCGTTGGGCCCATTTGGCCTATTCTGGCCTTGTTGGCCAAAACGTGACCCAAGTCCATGAGATCGCTTATGGGGTCTTTGATAACGTATCGATTACCATCATACGAGTGTTTGCACACTCACACGACTACTGTAGCCAAACTTTCGGCTTTTCGGCATTTCAGCATATCGGAATTTTGGGATTTCGAGATTTCGAGATTTACCGATCTATTGTGTGTGTGAAGTGTATGTACACACCTGATAACAAAACACGTTGCTATCTCCTTAGCCACGAACCTACAAATAATATCGCTCTTCAATTAATCATATGCTTAACAAATATCTTTACCAAAAACTGAAATCTTACCATTAGCCTTACCTTGTACGTCAAGCCCTAATAGCCCTTTCTAAATCACTAACCATGATTGTCTTCCTAGATCTGCATCAACTTAACCATTAAAGACTGAATAATAGGTGACTTGCATCCACATAAGTCACCCTTTTTACTTATGACCATCTGGCCAACCTCCAAACTAAAGTGAAGATTACTTACCCAAAACCCGAAATGCAATGAGTGATTCGGTAGAGATCTAGAGAATAGAGATTTGATACTAACCATTACAAAATAGATTATGAGAGTGAGGGAGATGAGAAGTCAGTTCTTAGCAAAACCGATTGAAAGAGTAAAGTCCTTACCAAAAACCAGTCAGCCAAGGTTGAAGAAAATAGTGGCGGAACAAAAGGGATTCAGCCAAAGTGTATTCGGCTTTAGAGTCTGGTGTGGTGAAAAGGCATATTCGGCACAAGATGAGAAGAGAAAGAAGAAGAAGAATTCGACTAGTGCCAATGAAGAATCAAAGGAGAATTTAGAATAGAGGGAGGATGAAAAGGTCGACACAAAAGAAAAAAAGAAGATTTTGGCTTCTGGGTACTTGAGAGAACAAATAAATCATGAAAGAAAAGAAATCACCTATTACCTAATTGCACGAAAGCAAATCAAACCAAAAGAGTAAAATGCCAAAAAAAATGACTAGAGAATTCGATATTTCACTATTATAGCCGAAATTGCCTACCACATGTAACACCCCAAACCCGACCCAGACATTACGGCCAAGTCTGGTGTGTCACATTGAAGTGTTTTTCGAAAACCATGTTTTCATTGAAAACCCTTCTTAATGTTTAGAAACTTCTACCGTTAAAATTTTATAAAACCTCAACTTGTGTTTGATTCTTTTTTCAAAACGTGGTTCATTAAAATAATCATTCCCTTTTCAAACATTGTTAATAACTCTGTAAAATTTTATGGAAAATTGTGAAAGCCTGTAAACCTTTGTAGGTTGCAGAAAACATGTTATTTTTGAAATAGTTTAAGTATCAGAAAATCGGATCTTCTTTGCTATGGCTTAAAGTGAATGGATACTATGCACCAGGTAGGATTCCAAAAGAGAGGAGGTGAGTCAATTAGACTGCTTAAGTACCAAGCTCTCTCTGGATCCAATCCTAGACATGCACATATCCATTGCCACACTTTAACCATATGACTGGTCCATGAACAACAAATTAGGTTTAAGTCTATTTAAAATAATTATTTATGAAAACGTTTACATTGCAGAAGCTTTGCTCTGTTATCGTGATATTTTGAAAACAAGTAACTTTTATAAAAGCGCCTTAGAGCTATCCGATTTCAAAATTATTTAAACAATATCATACTTAAGCTAAAAACAAATTAAATAATTAGAGCGGCCTTATTACAAACCCAAATTAAAATAAAAATGATTAAATAAAATAATGGAATAATTAACTTAAAACCAGAAATGCAGTCTTCGTGGCCACTCTGAATCCCTCCTAGCTCCAAGTCCACCAATCTAGGGCTCACCTACATGGATGGAGGAAAAAGGGGTGAGTTTGGAAAACTTAGTGTGTAAAGAAAGCCCATCCAAAGCCCAAATCAGCTCAAGCCCACTGGGCCTAAGCCTTAACCAGTCTTAGAAACAACTGGGCCGAAGCCCTATCCAGATATAGTAAACTGGGCCTTAGCCCTTCTCAGATAACAGTACGGCCCATAGGCCCATTTCAGTAACAGATCAATAAATATGCATGTATGAATGCAAACCCAAAACCCAGCCTATATCCATTCGCTACACTCCACCCGTACCAGCCCTACATTCCATGTGGGGAAACAACTCGACCACCCAGCCGCTACTCTCCACAGTTGCAGCATTGCTGCTCAGATAATGTGGCCACTAACAGTAATACGAGGCAAGGCCTCTTTCAGAAAACAAAATGGGCAAAAGCCCTTTTCAGATATCAGTACGAGGCAAAGCCTCTTTCAATAATCGTGGCAATGCCACTTGCACTTCCTCATCAATAATCCCAGTCCCATGCAACAGATAATCATGACATGGCATACAGTAAATAGAAATAGTAAATCATGCATTTCAGTCAAATTTAGCCCTAGGGGTATAACGGTCATTTAGCACCTAGGGGTAAAATAGTCATTTCGCACTTACAAGGATATTTTCGTAATTATACCAATTTTTAGGGTTTTCATGCACATTTTAATCAGTAATAGACTAACTTTTACCTCGGTAGCTTATTTAGCCCATTTTAGCAGATTACAGTCATTGGGCCCTAAAACCCCTAATGGGCCCTACAATGCCAATTAGCTAATTTAGCCCATCTAGTCCAAATTTTACGATCAATTTACCAGTTTTAGTAATTTTAGACCTAAGGTCTACCAGTATGCATTTATTGCCTATTTTTTTACCCATATGGGCCTGTAAGCCCGTTAGGCCCAATTGCAGCCCATCAAGGCCCAATTTACTGAGGTGCACGAAATTCTACATTCAACTAACTTACCACTCGTGATTACGGATCCAATGTTTCCCAAACGACTTATGAGCGTTCACACGCTCACAAGCCCACGAAATGCCGAAATTTCGGCATTTCAGCTTTTGCCAAATTGAACTACAAGAGGGTGTTCGATACACACCTGATTTGCGACGACTGCTAACGAGATCTCCCACAATATCCTACAATCGATTACTAGACACATCAGATCCAAAATACAATGACAATCTCCATAATTCTACTTACCATAATCGGCCATCACCACCTAAGGCCCTTGAGATCTTACCTTTGCCGAAACTAGTGACTAGATCTAGATCTAGTCGCTCCACATGTCCAAGCCCTCAATCAGTAGCCTCTAGATCACACTAACACCAAAACAAATTGATTATTAACAACCCTTACAGCCTTAAGCCCTAAATCGACAGCCTCCCTATACCTCTAGGGATTTCAGCTTTTCTAAATCCCAAAATAAAGAATAGATCTAAGATATCGAGTACTTACCATAGGTTCTCTCAATCCAAATGATTCCACTTCCGTTTCTACTCAGATCTGATGTAGATCTAGCATCTAAACACTAGCAGAGGTCGAGTCTTAGGGATCTAAGGATTCAGCTACTAAGTCCTTAAAAATATGGTGTTTTCGGCTTTTGAAGTGATAAAAGAAAAGATGATTTGAGACTATGGTTGGAAAGGTGTTTGTCGACAGAGCCTAAGGGTTTGGAGAGTATGAAATTCGGCTACAAGTGAGGAAAAAGCAAAGAGGATTCAACTATAGGCAAATCGGCACAGAAAGTAACCTTTCGGGATTTCGGCTTTTAGTAGCTAATGAGTTTGAGAAGAAAAGAATGGCAACTTAGGTTTCTGAAGAAAATAAAATGAAGAATGAGTGAGGAGGAGAGGTGGTTTCGGCCAGAGAAGAAAAGAAGAAGAAAATAGAATAGAAGAAGAGAGGAGAAAAAAAGAATAGGCAAACAGCACAAGAGGAGAACTTTCCTTGCTTTTTGTCTTTTTGGTAAACAAAGAGGAGAATAGAACAAAAGTGAAAACCCTAGGTGGCTAACCCTAATTTAGAAAAACCACCCCTCATTTTGTCGATTTTGCAACCCCTAAAGCCCTAGCCGAAAGCCCACAACCACATGACTAGTACATGCTCAAAAATAAAAACACCATTCTGCTACTCGCGCTGCTAGAACCTTGGCCCTAACACTCAGTCCACACGCCACTTTTTTAAGAGCTTAGTGGCACCACCTTGCCACTTTACCAAGGCCCTCTTTGTGTCTTAACTTGCTAACTGTTTCTTAAAGGCCCACTTAACCAAGTCCCTTTCACTTAAAATCCAAGTTGATTTTTCTGTCGGGTTTTAACTTAGGCTTGGGCCTCTTAAAGGCCCACTAACACATTTAAACACAATTTCAGTATCCAAAACACCAAAATTTCAAGATTTCACCAAAACCACAAAAACCTTAAAAATCTCAAAAATTAGGACGTCATCTAAATTACTCAGGCTGTCTTCCATCCGAACCCAGACTCAAAGCCCAATTCTTCTAGGCCCAAATCCAGGGTGTTACACCACACTTACCTATTCGGCTCCATCACTACCCACACACCTCATCTCCTAACTTTTCTCCATGATAAGCTCCTAAATTCCTTCCTTTAATTTCTCTTCTAATCACTTCCTTTAGAGTTCCACTCCAACACCACTACTAGCCATCTAAAGTGTAAAAACAAATCCCCAACATTACCATGCCAGCACTCGAACCTAAGATCCCCTTGCCGGCTAATGACGCCACCTCCCTGCTCTTTAAGTGACGCCACTTAGCCACTACACCACAACCTCACTTGTTTCTAATTTCTTCACCATTTATTCTTAAAGCCCACCTACTAACGTCAAGGCTCCCATAAGGGAAAAACATAAATTTTTGCTAAGGCCCAGGTTTGAACCCAGGACTTCTCCAACACTCCCAAACCTCTTAGCCATCACACCAACACGCCATTCACTGAATATGGGCTCGGGGCCCATTGCGTAACCCAAGTGGGGCCCATATGCTCGCATGGCCCGTTAAGCTAAATTTTTCCATAGCCACATGTACGCCACAGCTGGTCAACTAATTCCCGTAAGTCTAAAGACAATAACTCATGTGGGCCTAGAAACCCATTGGGCCCACACGACCCATTCTTCCCGGCCCAATTTTGGAGCATTACACTTGGCCCACACTATTTTCTGTACAAGGCTAAAAGCCCAGACTGCTCTGTTACTGCATCGGGCTTCAGCCCAGATTGTTTTGCATATTCTGTTCTCTGTGGGCTGATAGGGGATTACACACTGAGTTTTCGCAAGCTCACCCTTTTCATTTAACTGTACAGGTAATCCCTAGCTTTAGGCGATTTGGAGTCGCGAGGGACTCGGAGGTGGCCATGCGAACCCTACTCAATTATTTAGACTTAATCATTTTAAATTTGATTTTTGGGTTTATATGCCGTAATAAGGCCATTGGAATTTTAAATTACTTTTATTTGGGTTTTGCGTATCGATTTTACACTGCTAGAGTAGATAAACTAATTTTTCAAAATAACAAACGTTTTCACGGAAACTCACATTTTTAATCTTAGAATTACAAGAAAAAGGCTTCTATGGTTTTAATCAGATTAAGAAACCAACAATGACTAATATGGCAATTACTTTTTCTAACTTTTGGCTTAAAAATGGAATAATGAAATTTTATCTATCTTTCAGTTGTAATAAATATTAACCGATTTTAACTTAATTATGAGATCTTTTTCTGAGCTAAACTTAAAGTATTTGAACATCGAGATGAGTGTTTATCGATGAATCCAGTTTTTGAACGACACTCTGATGTGACACGCCAGATTCGACCGTAGCATCTGGTCCGGGTTTGGGAAGTTACATTTAGTAGTGTTAGAGCCAAGTTGTAAAAGTCGACTGTGAAGTGGGTTTTGAAATTTTTATTGAAATTGATTTTAATGATTGAAATTGTTTTGAAAACTTGATCTTTTTGAAAATTTTCTCAAAATTGGGTTTTAAAAGTTTTTCTAAATTTTGGTTTTTGAGGAGATGATTTTTAAAGAATTGGAATTGATTTCAAACAATGTTACTGGAAGAATGGCACACTGAGTCTCCAGCACCAAATCTGTAAGTACTCTAACAATATGTACTGTTCTGGATTAAATGTGGTTCTAAGAAACTACTTTAGGTAGTAGGACTATACGGTGAAAGCTCCAGATAGAGGAAACTGAAAACTGTAGAAGACTGAAAACTCTAGTTAGATTCTAATCTACGAAAACAAAACTTAAACTACTGTATTTTCATGAAATATCCGTTAATAATTACTAGAATTATGAACTAATTCATAACACTCTTAGAACAAATAATACACTAAGTCGATATGAGCATAAGAGGTATTAGCAGAAGGGGTACAGGAGGCTGCGGTAGAGGCCGAGGTGGTGCTAGGGCTGGGTTTTCAGCGTCGGGCCATGTGCCTGCTAGGGAGGCACCAGCATCACCATTGACTAAGACAAGGTCTCACGATCGAGTAGTTGGGGATGACAGTCTATCCCAAGCAATGGTTCGAGTTTTAGAGAGGGTTCCTAGAGCCAGTACTAGGACAGTGAACAGTGGGTCAATTTCTGAGCGACTCGGGGGCAATGGAGCGGAGATCTTTCAGGGTGTATCTAGTGTAACGCCAAATGTGGTAGCTACTGGTTAGAGGCCACTGAGTGGATAATGGACGATCTTGGCTGCATAGTGGAGCAGAAACTAAAAGGGGCAATATCCTTACTACGAGATGAGGCTTACCAATGGTGGCTCACTGTGAGAGATGGTACACAAGCCGACCAATTGACGTGGGACTTCTTCAAGATGGCCTTTCAAGTGAAATATGTTGGGGCGAGTTATGTGGACGCCCGAAGGAAAGAATTTTTGAGTCTGACCCAAGGGAACAAACCTGTGGCTGAGTACGGGGTAGAGTTTCTGCAGCTAAGTCGATATACTCGAGGGATTGTTGCAACTGAGTATGAACACTGTGTGCATTTTGAGGATGGGCTCTGGGATGAGTTACGCGTGCTGATAGCTCTACAGAGGGAGCGGGACTTTGCTGCCTTGGTTGAGAAGGTAAAAATAGTAGAGGATGTGAAGCGCTCGGAGTATCAAAATCGTGAGAAAGATAAAGGCAGATTTAGGAAGGATTCAAGGCCTTTGAGTTCTTCTGGTAGGCCTATTAAGAAGGCCAGATTTGAGAGGTCAGTCTGTGCAGTCCCTGTTACTGTGGTTAGACCGCTGACTTGTGCAGATTGTGAGAGGTCTAATCAGGGGGAATGTTGGAGACGAATCGGGGCATACTTTAGATGTGGGTCTAAGGATCATCAAGTTAGGGATTCTACTCAGAGGCTGAGTTAGATGCAAACTGTAGAGCAGAGATTTGTGTAGCTAGTGAGAGGTGGTCAACAACCACTGAGAGGCCGTGGTCAGGCCAAGGGTGAAAACTGTACTAGACGTGGTCGTGGAGCACCGGGCAGACGTGCTAGTAATACCAAGGTGAGACAGCCAGCCTTGGTCTATACTGCTCAGTGCTGAGAGGATGGTGATGCCCCTGATGTCATAACTGGTACATTTTTTATTCATAACATGCCTTACTTTGCTTAAATTGATATTGGGTCTACACACTCGTATGTTGCGTATACTGTGTCTGAGAAGTTGGGTATCCAGTTTGAGAATACTGATAGTGAGGTGTCTGTGATAAGTCCACTGGGAAAGTCAGTTAGGGTAGAGAAATTGTTTAGAGAGTGCCCCTAAAAGTACAAGATAGAATCTTTCCTGCGGATTTGATGGAATTACAATTTGGAGAATTCGATCTTATTTTTGGTATAGACTAGCTCGTGAAACACTGTGCGAATTTGGATTGCGCTGCTAAGCGAATGGTATTGAAGACTACCGAGGATGAGGAGGTAGTAGTGATAGGGGAGCGAAGGGATTATCTGTCTAATGTTATCTTAGCATTAAGGGCTGAAAAGTTGGTTTGCAAGGGTTGCGAGGTGTTTCTAGCGTATGTGAGCATTTCTGATTCTTGAAGTCTTTCTGTGGGAGATGTAAGAACTATCAAAGAATTTCTAGATGTATTTCTTGATGAGCTTTCTGGCTTGCCTCTGAACCATGAGTTCAAATTTGGAATCGAGCTATTGCCTGGAACAGCTCCGGTGTCCATTGCCCCTTATAGGATGGCACGGAAGGAGCTTGGAGAGTTAAAGGCTCAAGTTCAAGAGCTTCTAAACTGAGTGTTTATTTGATCGAGTGTGTTTCCGTGAGGAGCACTGGTGTTGTTCGTAAAGAAGAAAGATAGGATTATGCGTATGTGCATCGGTTACCGTCAGTTAAACAAACTAACTATCAAGGACAAGTACCCTTTGCGAAAGATTGACGATCTTTTTGATCCGCTTAGAGGAGCTTCGATATTTTCTAAGATCGACCTTCGTTCTGGGTACCATCAGCTAAAAGTTAACAAGGCTGACGTGTACAAGACTGCATTTAGGACTTGGTATGGGCATTACGAGTTCCTAGTAATGCCATTTAGGCTTACAAATGCACCACTAGCTTTTATGGACCTCATGAACCAGGTACAACAACCCTATCTAGATCGATTTGTAATTGGCTTTATAGATGATATTCTAGTGTATTCGAGAATTGAGGAGGATCATGATGAGCATCTTCATACTATTCTGCAAATTCTGAGGGAGAAGCAGCTTTACGTGAAATTTAGCAAGTGTGAGGTTTGGCTATGAGAAGTGACGTTCTTGGGTTATGTTGTATATGTCGAGGGGATTAGAGTAGACCCTCAAAAGACCGAAGCCATTTTGGATGGGAAACTCTTGAGGACTGTGTTAGAAATTTGAAGTTTTCTAGGTCTAGCTGGGTATTACAAACGTTTTGTTGAGGGATTTTCGGTAATTGTTGTGCCGTTAACTAAGTTATTGCGTAAAGGGGTACGATTTATTTGGACTGATAAGCAGCAAGAGAGTTTTGAAAAACTGAAGAAGGTTCTGACTGAAGCCCCTATGTTAATACAACCAGAGTCTGGGAAGGAATTCACTATTTATAGTGATGCGTCATATATTGGATTGGGTTGTGTGCTGATACAGGAGGGTAAAGTGGTTGCTTACGCAGCACGTCAGCTTAAGCCTCACGAAGCGAATTACCCTACTCACGATTTAGAGTTAGCTACGGTGGTATTCGCGCTAAAGATCAAGAGGCATTACTTATACGGTGAGTCACGGATCACAAAAGCCTCAAATACTTGCTTACTTAGAATGAATTGAATCTTAGGCAGTGAAGATGGATAGAGCTGCTTAAAAACTATGATTGTTCGATCGAGTATCACACTGGTAAGGCAAATGTGGTAGCTGACACACTGAGACATAGAGCTGTATTTGATTTGAGAGTAATGTTTGCTCATCTCAGCCTCTTTGATGATGGTAGTTTGTTGGCGGAGCTCCAGGTGAGACCGACGTGGACTGAGCAAATTAAGGAAAAGCAGTTATTGGATGAATCATTGGTTTCTCGGTTTCGACAAGTTGAGAATAAGGAGAATTCTAATTTTGGGCTGAACAGCGAGGAAGTTTTGTGCTTCCGTGGGAGAGTTTGTGTTCTGAAGGATTTTGATTTGAGGCAGTCGATACTACGCGAATCGCATAGCAGTCCATATGCTATGCATCCTGGTGGAAACAAGTTATATCGAGATCTGTGTGTACTGTACTGGTGGCCGGGACTTCAGCATGAGGTAGCTGAGTTTGTGGGTAAGTGTTTGACATGCCAGCAGGTTAAGGCTGAGCATCAACTGCCTTCTGGGTTATTGCATCCAGCCAAGATTCCACTTTGGAAGTGGGAGAGGGTAACCATGGATTTTGTGAGAAGGCTACCCTTGACACCTTCTAAGAAGAACTCAGTGTGGGTTATTGTGGACCGACTAACAAAACTGCCCACTTTATACTGGTCCGTACTAACTACTCGCTGCAGAAGTTGGCTAAGTTGTATGTGGTTGAAATTGTGAGACTGCATGGGGTACCAGTTTCTATCATTTCTGACAGGGACCCTAGGTTCACATCTCGATTTTGGAAAAAGTTACATGAGGCACTGGGCATAAGACTAGATTTCAGTACCGCGTTCCACCCTCAAACAGATGGACAGTTAAAGAGGGTGATTCAAATACTGGAAGACATGCTGAGGAGTTGTGTAATAGATTTTTGAGGCAGCTGGGAGGATTATTTGCCGCTAGCTGAGTTCGCGTATAACAATAGTTATCAGGCAAGTATCCGGATGGCACCATATGAAGCCTTGTATGGTCATAAGTGTCGTACACCTACATGTTGGACTGAACTGGGTAAGCGTCAAGTTTTTGGGCCAGAGTTAGTTGCGGACACTGAAGACAAAGTTAAATTGATTAGAGATCGGTTAAAGGAACCATCTGGTAGGCAGAAGTCATATGCGAACTTAAAGCGTAAAGAGATCGAGTACTCAGTAGGGGACTATGTCTTTCTAAAGGTCTCACTTTGGAAGAAAATCCTATGATTCAGACAGAAGGGCAAGTTAAACCCTAGATTTATCGGGCCTTATCGAGTATTAAAGCGTGTGGGACCAGTTTCCTTGTAACAGCCTTAAAATGACCCTAGTCGGAATGTGGTTTCGGGACCACAAAACTGAGGCATAAAAATAATTTAATATTCATTTTGATGCCTATAATATATGTTAATTCATGTGTGACATTTTTGATATTTTAATTTAGAGTTATAAATACGAATTTCACTAAAAATGACTTAGTAGTAAACTTTGAAAGTATGATGGGGAAATGTGTGCTGACTAGTTGATGCATGCATGTAAAATAGTGGAGTTGCATGTCAAATTTCCCTTTTAATGATAGTGGACGGTAATGATGACTTTGTTTTGGCATTTTGTGTTTTGTTTGTTAGTAAATAATGATAATAATATTTGTTTATATTAAAGAAAATGGTGTCATAAAATAAAGGTTAAAATAATATTATGAATTAAAGGATTTATTAAATTAAGAAAAGGGTGATAAAAACAATGTTTGTTTATCTTTCTCCCTTCATTGCCGAAACTAGCAAAAGAAGAAAAGAAATAAGGTTCAAGCTATTTCGGTTGGGGAAAAATCTTGATTAAGGTATGATTGTTAAGTGTTTTCTTTGAATTTCATGAAATTTAGTTGGTTTTGAGGCTCTTTTCCTTGCCCAAGTTGAATTTCCTTGAGTCTTTGGTGTTAGAAGCTTTCGGTCATGGTAGAATTGGTTAAAGGTGAAAGCTTTGAAGCCATGAATTTGGAGGGTAATGAAGTGCCGAATGCCCTTGTAAATGGGGTTATTTGTATTTGAAAATAAGTGAAAAAGAAGCTAAGGCATTCGGCCATGACCTTGTGGAGCTTAGATTGAAGTTCATTAAGGAGTGTTTAAGGGATTTTATGATATTAAATAGCTTATAGCATTCGGTCATGGATTTAAAATGGTTAATTTGATTGTGAAATGGAATTCGGCTATAGCTTGAAAATTTGGTGTTTTGTATTGGTGAATGATTATATGAGAGTATGAATTAGCTTAATTTTTTGCTATGAATGGTTAAAGGGGGAAATAGTAATTCGGCCATTGCAAGTAAGTGAATATATATATTCGTGTGTATTAATTGATCAATAGGGCTTGGTTGATGTGCTAGGTAATGTCTAAAATTTTGAATGTAAATTTAGGTAAGCTTCTTTGATAAATTATGGCAGTATACATAGGAATTAGTTAATGTGTGAATAACTTTTACTCATGAATTACCGAATTTGAAATTTGGATTTTGGCTAAGAAATTTGATATGTTCTTACTTAATTATATTGCATTAGTTATAAGAAATACTAAGGACGAATTTGAGCTTGGAAATTGGTATATATGACTAAATTGATAAGTAATAGTCGGCCAAAATGATCAAGGTGAAATTTGATATGTTTAACTAGTGGCCAAATGTGACCTTGATTATATGTATTAGCTTGAAATGAAATGTGAATTGTATGTGTGCATAGTTGAAGGTTTACATTCGGCCAACCAAAGTGATTAATGTGAAAGTTGATAGATTGTTATATAGAGGCCAAAGATGGACGTGAGAAGTATGAGATGTGATACATGAGCTGTAACACCCCAAACCCGGTCTAGATGTTATGACCAGATCTGGTGTGTCACATGAACCTAAAACTAAGTTTACAGCCTTTCGTCTGTTGTGATTTAAGTGTGATTTTCAGTAAAGCAGTAAGCTCGTGAAAAAGTCAGTTTGTTACTCTTTTAAGTTGTCCAAATTTTAAACTTGTTGAGTTGTGAAAACGTTCTTAAGAATTTGAAAACCCCTGCAGCCTATACTAGCAGTTACGACCAAATACGATTTAAACCATCAAAGAAAATAAAACCCATAAAGAAAATTTAAACAGCGGCCTTATTACAATTAAAACCCAAAAATAATAGCAAAATAAAATTACTAAAAATAATATGAAAACCCGAACTTGCAAATGTTGTGGCCACTCCGAATCTCTCGCAGCTCCAAGCCCACTATGGTTGAGGGTTACCTGCAGAGATGAAAAAAAGGGGGTGAGTTTGACAACTCAGTGTGCAACGTTATCTCAACCATAGGCCAAAACAGATCAAGCCTCAGAATCAGATTAATTGGGCCTTGGCCCATTACAGAAATCAGGTTAAGCCCATAGGCCCATAACAGATACAGATCAGATATAATATGCAAATAGAAACCCAACCCAAATCCATCCATAACACCCCCGTACCAGCCTTACACCATGTGGGGAGACTACTCGACCCACCCAACCGCTACGCACCACAGATATTTGCAGCGAAGCTGCCAGATATAATTTGCAGCGAGGCTGCCAGATATTGTG
Organism: Gossypium stocksii; assembly: GCA_020496765.1. NCBI lineage: Eukaryota > Viridiplantae > Streptophyta > Magnoliopsida > Malvales > Malvaceae > Gossypium > Gossypium stocksii. Next base: position 24,635,415 of record CM035624.1, read on the forward strand.
ACAAGGTCAGCAGATACAGATATTGTGGCGAGGCCACCAGAATAGATGTATATATGTGGCGAAGCCACCAGATTGCAGCGAGGCTGCCAGAACAGATATATATATATATATATATGTGGCGAGGCCACCAGATTGCAGTGTGGCTGCCAGAACGCTTCCTCCATCATAAAACCCATACCCCATGCAACAGATATAAACATACTAGCATGCAACATATAGCATCTCATGCATCATATATATTCATATTAAAGGGTAACTCATGCAGATACATAGAATTATACATTTCACACAGAATTGTCCCTAGGGGTATATTAGTCTTTTTACTCCTAAGGGTATTTTGGTAATTTTGCACATTCAAGGGTATTTCAGTCCTTTAACATATTTTCCTTTAATATTATGCAAGTTCAATAAATTGACAGTCCCTAAATAACCACAGGAGTCCATTAGGCTAAGTTTCCAGTTTTACCCTTTTTAGCTTAAAACCCCTAATGGGCCTTACTAAGTCCAATATCATCTCAAGCCCGCTAAGTCTAGTTTTTAGGTCTAGTTTACCAACTTAACCATGTTACCATTAACCACGTCGCTAGAAAGTCTATAATAGTCATTTTACCGATTTGGTCTCGGAAGCCCATTGGGCCCATCTTGGCCCATTGAAGCCCAATTTACCAAAACATTCAGAATTTCACCTTCTGCAACTCCTTCATTACCGAATTCATGGTTAACCCCAATGGAGTAAATGATTACTCTTACGTTTTACACGAGTGCATTTCCGGTCCCTTTCCACCAATTGTCGGTCACTTTATGGCCATTTCGGCTTATACCACTTTGGTCTAAAAGTTGAGGGTTAGTTACACACCTGTTAGTTGCTAAAACGTTGACAAAATCCACGTATGAAGAGCCTACAATCGAACACTAACTTTTAGTCTAATAATCGATAACCAAAGAGCCATAAACCCTTACCATAATCGGCCTACATGGCCTAAGTCATTAAAATCTTACCCTTTCTTTGGTTATGGACTAGATCTCAATGTCCAACTGCGTTAGCCCTCCAAAACTCCTTGCTTGATCACCGTTCCTTGCTATCCAATACGCACAAGAGTCAAACTATAGCATTAGAATCTTACAAATAATGCCGACATGCCACCTAGGAATCTATGGGTTTCGGTTTTCCCTTAAGAGTTTAATAAACGAATGTACTTAGTGATTAGATCACTTACCGATGCCACCACTCGAAGAGTATTGCTCCCACATTTCCACTATCTCCGATCTATTCTAGATTCACCGTAAATCTAACTCTAATGTCACCAAAGTGTCTCTAGAGATATTCAGCTTTTGAGAAGGTGGTATGGTGCTCTTGTTGTTTCAATCAATAAAGTAGGTGGGGTAAATTGGCAATTAGAAGGGATGGAAGAATAGGGTTCGGCTTGCCAGAGAATCAAGAAGAAAAAAAAGTAGATTTCAGTCAATGGTTAAAACAAGAGAGGTATGGTTTCGGTCATACAAGGTATTCGGCCGTGGGGAGTTTTGATCAAATGAACATTTGGTTTAGAGAGAAACTTGGGTAAAAAGGTGGTCGATAGGGCTTGAAGAAAAGTAGTAGGGGAAAGCTTTATTTGATTCGGCCAGGAAGGAGGCAACAAGGTAGGTTTCGGTTTGTGAAAGCAAGACGAGAAGAAGATGGGAATAGAAGAAGGAGAAGACAAAGTGTTGCCAAACGAAAGTAAATTTTCAGCAGGAGGTCTTTTGGGGTGTGTAATTCAGCAATTTGGTTTTGAAAAGATAGGAATGAATGACCCTAAATTTACTAAAAAAAAACGACAGAAGAGAAAACCTACTCAACTAAAGAAATCGGCACCAAAAGAGATTCTAATGCCGATTGTACCTTACCTATGCTATTACCGAAATCACACCATGGAGAATCCCTTGTTCGGCCACTTCTTTCAAAATTTGAAAGCTCCTTATTTTGTTCCACAACCTCCTTCATGATTTGCTCCCTTGACCGATTCAAACTCTATCAACCAGAGTTCTACTCGGAGTCTACCACTTACCTCCTCTATTCATGACAAAAAATAAAACACTTTAACACCACCTGGGACTTGAACCTCTGACCTCCTCACTCTCCTAGGCGCCACTTTTTAAGGAGCTTAGTGGCGCCTCCTTTGCCACTTTACCAAGACTTGATTTGTGTCTTATTTCGCCCACATTTTCTTATAACACCTACTTCCCAAGGCCCCCTATCTCCTAAGTTAAAAATACAAAATTTTGCCGAGCTTCTAAACAACACATAGGCCTTCCATAGGCCTATTAACACTCCCCAAAACACGAATTTCACAGCCAAATACCAGAGTTCAAACATTTTACTAGATGAACAATAATTCAAGAAAGACCAGAATTTTAGGGCGTTACAACTCTACCCTCCTTAAAGAAATTTCGTCCTCGAAATTTACCTTACCCAAACAAATGGGGATATTGCTGACGCATTGCCTTCTCTGGTTCCCAAGTAGCTTCCTCTCTACCATGATTACGCCAAAGTACCTTTACCAACGGAACTGACTTCCTTCTTAAAACCTTCACATCACGATCCAAAATCTGTACAGGTTCTTCCTCGAAAGTCAAATCAGGTTGTACTTCTATTTCTGCAACTGGCACGACATGAGTAGGGTAAGAACGATATCGCCTTAACATGGATACGTGAAACACATAATGGATTCTATTTAACTCTTGAGGTAATTCCAACTGATATGCTACCGGACCTACTCGCTTAAGAACCCGATAAGGCCCAATAAACCGCGGACTTAGCTTGCCTTTCTTACCAAACCTTAGTATCTTCTTCCAAGGCGAAACTTTCAAGAAGACCATGTCACCCACTGAATACTCAATCTCTTTACGCTTCAAATCTGCGTAAGACTTCTGTCGATCAGATGCCTCTTTTAACCGATCCCTTATTATTTTGACCTTCTCTTCAGTCTCTGCTACCAACTCAGGTCCAAGAACTTGCCGCTCGCCCAGCTCAGCCTAACAACTAGGTGAACGACACCTACGCCCATACAGTGCCTCATAAGGTGCCATACGGATACTAGCCTGATAACTGTTATTATACGCAAACTCTGCTAAGGGTAGATAATCCTCCCAACTGCCTCGAAAGTCGATAACACATCCCCTCAACATATCTTCCAGAATCTGAATAACCCTTTCTAACTAATCGTCAGTCTGAGGATGAAAAGCCGTGCTAAAGTTCAGTTGTGTTCCTAACGCCTCATGCAACCTTTGCCAGAACCGAGATGTGAATCTAGGATCTCGATCTGAAATAATAGACACTGGCACCCCATGCAGTCGCACAATCTCTGCCACATACAATTTGGCTAACTTCTAAAGTGAATAATCAGTACGTACAGGAATGAAATGAGCAAATTTAGTCAACCTATCCACGATCACCCAAATCGAGTCCTTCTTTGACGGCGTCAAGGGCAACCCACTTACAAAATCCATGGTCACCCTCTCCCACTTCCAAAGTGGTACCTTTACTGGTTGCAGAAGTCCAAAAGGTAACTGATGTTCAGCTTTCACTTGCTGACAAGTCAGGCATTTCCCCACAAATTCTGTTACCTCTCGCTTCAGTCCAGGCCACCAATACAACTCCTTTAAGTCATAATACATCTTATTACCTCCAGGATGCATAGCACACAGTCCTTTATGAGCTTTATTCAGAATTGCTTGCCTCAACTTGGAATCCTGAGGAATACAGATTCTACCGTGGAAACATAGAACACCCTCACTGTTAAGTCCAAAATCAGAAGTACTCCCATCCTTAACCTGCTAAAATGAGAAACCAGCGACTCATCCTTCGACTGCTTTTCCTTAATCTCATCCACCCAGGTCGGTCTTACTTGCAATTCTGCTAACAGACTACCATCATCATACAGACTCAAACGAGCAAACATAGCTCTCTAATCAGATACAGTTCTACGACTTAGGGCATCAGCCACCACATTAGCTTTGCCTGGATGATACTCAATCGCACAATCATAATCCTTAAGCAACTCAATCCATCTCCGTTGCCTAAGATTCAGTTCCTTCTGAGTCAACAAGTACTTAAGACTCTTGTGATCTGTGTATATGATACACCTTTCCCCATACAGATAATGTCGCCAAATCTTAAGTGCGAAGATTACTGCTGCCAACTCCAGATCATGGGTAGGGTAGTTCACTTCATAAGGTTTAAGCTGTCGCAATGCATAAGCAACCACTTTACCCTCTTGCATCAACACACAGCCCAACCCAAATGTGATGCATCACTGTACACGGTGAAATCTTTTCCAGACTCTGGTTGAATCAGTACAGGTGCCTCGGTCAGAACTTTCTTTAGTTTCTCAAAAGCTTCCTGCTGCTGCTCAGTCCAAATAAATGGTACTTCTTTCCTTATGAGTTTTGTCAATGGCGCTGCCATCACAGAAAATCCTTTTACAAACCTTCTATAGTATCCAGCTAAACCCAGAAAACTTCGAACTTCTGCCACTGACCTTGGAGGTTTCCATTCCAGAATTGCTTCAATCTTTCGAGGGTCTACCTTTATCCCCTCAGCAGATACAATATGGCCCAAGAAGGTTACCTCCCTCAACCAGAACTCACACTTACTAAATTTCGCATAAAGCTCCTTTTCCCTTAACAATTACAGCACAATACGGAGATGTTCATCATGTTTCTCCTCGGATTCAGAATAAACCAGAATATCGTCGATAAAGACGACCACGAATCGATCCAAGTATGGCTGGAACACTCGATTCATCAAATCCATAAATGCTGCAGGTGCATTGGTCAGCCCAAATGGCATAACCAAGAATTCATAATGACCATAGCGAGTTCTGAATGCTGTCTTGTGTATATCCACCTCTTTTACCCTTAATTGATGGTACCCAGATCGAAGGTCAATCTTGGAGAATACTGAAGCTCCTCTAAGCTGGTCGAACAGATCATCGATTCTTGGCAACGGGTACTTATTCTTAATCGTCAGTTTGTTCAACTGCCGATAATCGATGCACATTCGCATTGACCCATCTTTCTTCTTTACGAACAGCACTGGTGCTCCCCACAGAGACACACTTGGCCTAATGAAGCCTCTATCCAACAGTTCTTGAATCTGTGCTTTCAACTCCACCAACTCCTTTGGTGCCATCCTATACGGTGCAATAGACACTGGTGCCGTACCAGGTAACAAGTCGATCCCAAACTCAACCTCTCGATTCGGAGGCAAACCTGGAAGCTCTTCGGGAAAAACATCTTGAAAATCCTTAACGGTTCTAACTTTGTCCACGGTTAGTTCCTCAGTTTCTGCTTGACTTATGAATGCCAAATAAGCCTCGCATCCTTTCCGAATCCACTTCTCGGCTCTTAATGCCGACACCACATTGGACAAATAATCTCTACGTTCTCCTATCACCATAATTCCTCATCCTCTGCGGTCTTTAATCTCATTCGCTTTGCAGCACAATCTAGAGTAGCCCTATGCTTAACAAGCCAATCCATTCCCAAGATAAGATCAAATTCTCTGAAAGGCAGCTCCATCAAGTCTCCAGAAAAGATTTTTCCTTGAGTCTCTAAAGGCACGTGTCTATACAGTTTGTCTACCCTAACCGAGTGACCCAAAGGACTTAGTACAATTACCCCACTCACTGTCTCCTTAGAATGCACTCCCAGCGACCCAGATATAGCACATGCAATATAAGAATGGGTAGATCCAACATCTATCAACGCAATGTATGGCATACAAGAAATAAAAAACGCACTGGTTATGACGTCAGGAGCATCACCCTCCTCTCGGCGACGAGCTGCATAAACCAACGCTGGCTGATGAGCCTCAGCAAAACCAGCACCCCTGCCAGGTGCTCCTCGTCCTCGACCATTACCATTTCCACCTCTGCCTTGTCCACGACCTCTCGGAGCTGGTGGTCCACCCCTCACTGGTTGGACAACCCTATGAGCCATAACTTGTCCTTGATCTGGTTCTTCAGGACAGTCCTTAATCCTATGCTCCATCAACCCACATCGAAAACAGGCTCCAGTACGTTTCCGACACTCGCCCATATGTATCTTACCGTAATTCCTACAACCCTGCAGTCTGACGGCATTCATTGGCACCGCTCGCACTGGTTCCACCACTCTTGCCCTCTTAACATTCCTATTAGCCCCACCTGATGGTCCAGAATCCCTCCGGAAGCGGTTTCTATCCTTTTCGCGATTCTGTCTCTCGGTACGCTTTACTTCCTCAGCTATCTTAGCTTTCTCAACTAAAGCAGCAAAGTTACGCTCCCTCTGCGGAGCAATCAGCACCCTCAATTCATCCCTCAGACCATCCTCGAAGCGCACGCTACGCTTATATTCAGTAGCAACTATCCCAGAAGCATACCGGCTTAGCCTAAAAAATTCAGCCTCGTACTTAGATACTGTCCTACTTCCCTGAACCAGATTCAAGAATTCTTTCCTGCGGGCATCCACATAGCTAGCCCCAACATATTTTCCTTTAAAGGCTTTCTTAAACGGCTCCCATGTTACCTCACCAGCTGCAGTTCCATCTCTTACCGTAAGCCACCACTGATAAGCTTCATCTCTCAGCAACGACACGGCTCCTTTCAGCTTTTGCTCCATAGAGCAATCCAGATCATCCATAATCCGCTTTGTGGCCTCCAACCAATACTCGGCCACATTCGGGGCTACACCAGACACGCCTCTAAAGAATTTCGCCCCATTAGCTCGGAATCGCTCAGAAATAGATCCCCGAAATCCATTACCAGTACTTGCCCCAGCAACCCTTTCCAGAACTCGAAGCATCGCTTGTGATAGGGCGTCGTCCCCAACACCTCGATCATGGGACTCCACCTCTGTTGCCGGTGGTATCGGTATATCAGCTGCTGGCGCATGACCCGAAGATGAAGTCTCAGCTTGTGCACTACCTCGGCCACGTCCACGGCCCCTACCACGAGCTGCTCGTGTACTCATTTTGTATTTTTAGTTTTAGAAATTTTATGAGTCAGATTAATATTTCAGTGTTTATTACAGATGTCTTATGAATAAGTAGCATTTCAGAGGTTATCTTCTTCCGCGGTAGCCTAGCTACAGTCTCAGACCACCTATCAGAGTCTCTATAGTTTCAGTAATACCCTAGCTAAAGTATCATAATAGAGTCTTGGTCTGGCATATAATCAGAAATTCAGAATTAACCAGAAAAGTTCAGAAAACTTACAGGCTTGGGCCGGAGATTTGGTGCGCCACTCTTTAGAAAGATTACATAGGAAAACTTAATTTATTCTTTGAAAATAAATCATTTATATACGAAAGAAGTTCATCAAAATAAGTTCCAATTAATTTTGAAAACAATTGTTAAAAACATGATCTTTCGAAAATCTTTGTTTTGATTGTTTGAAAGCTCCCATTTTTAGACCCGTTCCACAGCCGAGTTGTTGTAACTTGGCTCTGATACCACTAAATGTAACACCCCAAACCCGATCTAGACGTTATGACCAGATCTAGTGTGTCACATGAACCTAAAACTAAGTTTACGGCCTTTTGTCTGTTGTGATTTAAGTGTGATTTTCAGTAAAGCAGTAAGCTCGTGAAAAAGTCAGTTTGTTACTCTTTTAAGTTGTCCAAATTTTAAACTTGTTGAGTTGTGAAAACGTTCTTAAGAATTTGAAAACCCGCGCAGCCTATACTAGCAGTTACGACCAAATACGATTTAAACCATCAAAGAAAATAAAACCCATAAAGAAAATTTAAACAGCGGCCTTATTACAATTAAAACCCAAAAATAATAGCAAAATAAAATTACTAAAAATAATATGAAAACCTGAACTTGCAAATGTTGTGGCCACTCCGAATCTCTCGCAGCTCCAAGCCCACTATGGTTGAGGGTTACCTGTAGAGATGAAAAAAAGGGGGTGAGTTTGACAACTCAGTGTGCAACGTTATCTCAACCATAGGCCAAAACAGATCAAGCCTCAGAATCAGATTAATTGGGCCTTGGCCCATTACAGAAATCAGGTTAAGCCCATAGGCCCATAACAGATATAAATCAGATATAATATGCAAACAGAAACCCAACCCAAATCCATCCATAACACCCCCGTACCAGCCTTACACCATGTGGGGAGACTACTCGACCCACCCAACCGCTACACACCACAGATATTTGCAGCGAAGCTGCCAGATATAATTTGCAGCGAGGCTGCCAGATATTGTGACGAGGTCACCAGATACAGATATTATGGCGAGGCCACCAGAACAGATGTATATATGTGGCGAAGCCACCAGATTGCAGCGAGGCTGCCAGAACAGATATATATATGTGGCGAGGCCACCAGATTGCAGCGAAGCTGCCAGAACGCTTCCTCCATCATAAAACCCATACCCCATGCAATAGATATAAACATACTAGCATGCAACATATAGCATCTCATGCATCAGATATATTCATATTAAAGGGTAACTCATGCAGATACATAGAATTATACATTTCACACAGAATTGTCCCTAGGGGTATAATAGTCTTTTTACACCTAGGGGTATTTTGGTAATTTTGCACATTCAAGGGTATTTCAATCCTTTAACATATTTTCCTTTAATATTATGCAAGTTCAATAAATTGACAGTCCCTAAATAACCACAGGAGTCCATTAGGCTAAGTTTCCAGTTTTACCCTTTTTAGCTTAAAACCCCTAATGGGCCTTACTAAGTCCAATATCGTCTCAAGCCCGCTAAGTCTAGTTTTTAGGTCTAGTTTACCAACTTAACCATGTTACCATTAACCACGTCGCCAGAAAGTCTATAATAGTCATTTTACCGATTTGGGCTCAGAAGCCCATTGGGCCCATCTTGGCCCATTGAAGCCTAATTTACCAAAACATTCAGAATTTCACCTTTTGCAACTCCTTCATTACCGAATTCATGGTTAACCCCAACGGAGTAAATGATTACTCTTACGTTTTACACGAGTGCATTTTCAGTCCCTTTCCACCAATTGTCGGTCACTTTATGGCCATTTCGGCTTATACCACTTTGGTCTAAAAGTTGGGGGTTAGTTACACACCTGTTAGCTGCTAAAACGTTGACAAAATCCATGTATGAAGAGCCTACAATCGAACACTAACTTTTATTCTAATAATCGATAACCAAAGAGCCATAAACCCTTACCATAATCGGCCTACATGGCCTAAGTCATTAAAATCTTACCCTTTCTTTGGTTATGGACTAGATCTCAATGTCCAACTGCGTTAGCCCTCCAAAACTCCTCGCTTGATCACCGTTCCTTGCTATCCAATACGCACAAGAGTCAAACTATAGCATTAGAATCTTACAAATAATGCCGACATGCCACCTAGGAATCTATGGGTTTCGGTTTTCCCTTAAGAGTTTAATAAATGAATGTACTTAGTGATTAGATCACTTACCGATGCCACCACTCGAAGAGTATTACGCCCACATTTCCACTATCTCTGATCTATTCTAGATTCACCGTAAATCTAACTCTAATGTCACCAAAGTGTCTCTAGAGATATTCGGCTTTTGAGAAGGTGGTATGGTGCTCTTGTTGTTTCAATCAATAAAGTAGGTGGGGTAAATCGGCAATTAGAAGGGATGGAAGAATAGGGTTTGGCTTGCCAGAGAATCAAGAAGAAAAAAAAAGTAGATTTCGGTCAATGGTTAAAACAAGTGAGGTATGGTTTCGGTCATACAAGGTATTCAGCCATGGGGGGTTTTGATCAAATGAACATTCGGTTTAGAGAGAAACTTGGGTAAAAAGGTGGTCGATAGGGCTTGAAGAAAAGCAGTAGGGGAAAGCTTTATTTGATTCGGCCAGGAAGGAGGCAACAAGGTAGGTTTCGGTTTGTGAAAGCAAGACGAGAAGAAGATGGGAATAGAAGAAGGAGAAGAAAAAGTGTTGCCAAACGAAAGTAAATTTTCAGCAGGAGGTCTTTTGGGGTGTGTAATTCGGCAATTTGGTTTTGAAAAGATAGGAATGAATGACCCTAAATTTACTAAACAAAAACAACAGAAGAGAAAACCTGCTCAACTAAAGAAATCGGCACCAAAAGAGATTCTAATGCCGATTGTACCTTACCTATGCTATTGCCGAAATCACACCATGGAGAATCCCTTGTTCGGCCACTTCTTTCGAAATTTGAAAGCTCTTTATTTTGTTCCACAACCTCCTCCATGATTTGCTCCCTTGACTGATTCAAACTCCCTCAACCAGAGTTCTACTCGGAGTCTACCACTTACCTCCTCCATTCATGACAAAAAATAAAACACTTTAACACCACCTGGGACTTGAACCTCTGACCTCCTCACTCTCCTAGGTGCCACTTTTTAAGGAGCTTAGTGGTACCTCCTTTGCCACTTTACCAAGACTTGATTTGTGTCTTATTTCGCCCACATTTTCTTATAACACTTACTTCCCAAGGCCCCCTATCTCCTAAGTTAAAAATACAAAATTTTGCCGAGCTTCTAACCAACACATAGGCCTTCCATAGGCCCATTAGCACTCCCCAAAACATGAATTTCACAACCAACTACTAGAGTTCAAACATTTTACTAGATGAACAATAATTCAAGAAAGACCAGAATTTTAGGGCGTTACATGAGCTTTTATAGGTTTTAAATGTTAGTAAATGAAAATGTGGAATATGCATTATGTGTTATGCATGCATTCGGCTAAGGTAATTGTTATTGAATTATTAATAGCTTAAGTAGTTAAGAGCCGAATGGGTCATACATTAGGCTTGAAAGGATGTTATGCATAAGAATATGTAAGTATTTGTGCATGCAGCATTAAGGGTTGATAATTGAAGGTTGAATTAATCAATCAAAGTATTAATATGGTAAAATGTTAATGAATAACATAGTTAGTTTGTACCTTATAATGATTGAGTTAAAGCTTGCCAAATGTGATTTAATGATTAAGTTGTGATAGTTATATATATATGCCTAATGCATGTGTCTTGTGTTATAGAGACATTCAGCTACATGGTTAAATTCATGCATAAGATAGATGGATGAGATATGTGAATCTTTGCTTGTGTGTACAAATTAGACAAAGATTGAATAAGCATGAAATCAAATTATGGCATAATGTATAAAGTATAATGTATATTGAAATTCTATGTGATTGCCGAATGTGTGTTTATGATAAGGGAAGTATATGTGTTTCTTATTTTGATTGTAAGTGAAATGAACAAGTGAGATTTTGAATAAGGATTAATGAAATTAAATTATTTAATTTAGCTCAAGAGCATAGAGGGACAAGTTCAGATAAAGGGAAGGCTAAAGTGGTCGAATAGCTAACTCATAGTTGCTCGGAAAAGTTCAAGGTAAGTTTTGAGTAATTGAATTTGGTATTTAATTTAAAATGCCATGATATACATGTATAATAGATGAATGATGTCCCATTGTCCTTACCATAACAAGGTTATTGAAAAAGAAACCTTATATATGTTTGTTATGTAGCCGAATGGCTATTAGAGAATTAAACAAAGAACAAGATTAGGGATATATGCTTATGTGTGTTTGCTTATTGAGCTGAAAGTTTAGTAAAAAAAGTATACATGTATTAGATTTGAATGATGTTTACGACACAAAGTCAATGAGCATGTTATACGTCTATATGCGAATGAGCGGACTTGAATTACAAATGTGATTTTGCTATGTGAAATGTGGTAACATGTGAATAGATATGCATGAAACTCTGTGATGTGAATCCGGGATTAAAGACCCGATGACTATATGTGGAGATTATGTCCGGGTAGAGACCCGATGGCTATGTACGGAAATCATGTCTGGGTAAAGACCTGATGGCTATGTGCAGAGATTATATCCGGGTTAAGATCCGCTGGCTTTGTGTGGAGATTTTATCCGAGCTAAAGATCTCGATGATGATGCGAGTAAAGTCTAAGACTAAAAGACTTCATAGTAACGATTGCTAATGAATGTGATTAAAGCGTTAAGTTATACAGGTATGTACCCTAAGCTTATATGCAAGCTTGTTTTGGACCAAATCATAAGGTCATTATACGATTGCATATGTGAGTATGAAATGAGACTATTAATATGGTTATAGTACAATTGGTCAATGTGAAAAGTTATGTGAAATTATGTAATATGTCTATGTTTACATGAGCTCACTATTAAGTGAAAGTTATCTGCCTATTGTATATGATGAGAATGTGTCTATTTGGTTAAGGGGGTGACATACCCAAAAGAAGAGGGAAACAAAAATGCGAACAACTATGTTATAATTTTATTTTTATCCGTTGTCATTGCTTAAAACTTACTAAGCATTGTACTGCTTACTCCGTTTACTTTGTTTCCTCTGTTTTATAGATCTCATTTTGGAAGCTACGGACTCGGGGATTAAAGCTTTAATCACCTACACTATCGTCGTTATTTTGGTACATTCGATAGTTATTTTGGAACAATGGCATGTATAGGCTAATCTCCTTTTGTTAAACGAATTACATTTTGAGTTGTAATTATTCGAGCCATGCGAAAATGGCTTACTTGATCTCTAAGTTGAGTATGTGTTTTTGATAAAATGTTATGTGGATTATTACTTAGATGCGAATAGGATTGCTTACTACTTAAGAAATTCAATTGTACTTAGAGACTCTATTATGCCTATTGGTAAGTAGTCACTTTGCAACTTTGTTAGTACTCCTATAGTGAACAAACGTAATATGGTTGCATTAGTTGAAGCACTTGAAAAGTAGATTTTTCAGATATAGAAGTTGAAGTAGATCATTAACCTTAATTTGGGGTCCAACCGAATCTATGCCCGATATGCATCTACGAACTTCGGCAAGTTGTGTTTGGTTAGGTAATACCTCGAAACCCTATTCCGGTGACGGACAGGGGTGTAGGGTGTTACATTCCTATCAAGTTGAGCTGCCTCCAGAATTGGACAAGATTCATGATGTGTTCCACGTCTCCATGTTGAGGTGGTACCATTTTGATCGCTCACACATAGTGCTGGTGGAGGAGATTGAGATTAGGCCTGATCTGACTTTCGAGGAAGAAATGATGCTGGTACTGGATCATGATGTTAAGGTGCTGAAAAGGAAATCGATCCCTCTAGTCAAAGTGCTTTGGTGTAATCATGGTTTAGAAGAAGCCACATGTGAGCCTGAGGAGGTGATGCGACAACAATACCCTCACCTTTTCTGACTAGGAAAATTTTTGGCCAAAATTTCTTTAAGAAGTAGAGTTGTAATGCCCCAAAATTATCTATAATTTTGCATAATTTGGTAAATTGTATATCTACTTTATTGGCTGGGTTATTTGGGTGTGTTTGGGGGTTTTTAAGAAGCCTGGGTTCGAGTCTAGCTTATGGTAAAATTTTAATTTTGGGCTCTTAAGGGAACTTGGATAGTGACTTGTAGGACTTAAAATTATTTTCATAGGATTTATGTCACATAGAATCTTGTGTTATAGTGGCAAGTGGCGTGTGAGCATGTGAATAAGGAAGGGTTCGAATCCCCTTGCAAGTAAAATTCAATTATTTTGCTACATGGGGGCGGCAAGAGGTTGAATTGGGTTCAAATGCTGGAAGGTTCTTGTGGACTTGGCAAAAGGTGAAGTTTGAACTGGTCAAGGTTGTTGAATTGAGTTTGAATTGGGGGGATTGGAGTGAATCAAGGAGGAATCGGTGGAGGTGATCAAGGAGACTTTCAAGGAGTTAAGGTGTGAGGGGAGTGATAGCTGAATTAGGTAGCTAGAGTGGTTGAATTCGGCTGGGGGTTCTCATTTGGTACATTTTTTCTTTTTCGGCAATTTGTGTGTAGGAGCCGAATTTCCCCTCAGTCATTTTTAGGTTTTATTCTTTTGTCATTTCGTGTTTCTTTTCCGCCTAGTGTCAATTTTCATAAGTGACTTTCGTGCATAATAAGTCCTTAGTGCTAAAAGTAGCCCTTTTATTCTCTGTTTTAGTTGTGTTGCCAAATTATCCTTTTCTGACAAGCATTTTTCTTTCTTTTTCTTCTTCTCTCTGAACTCAAACATTGGTTCTCCTCTTTCATTTTCAGGCTATGTCAAACCCTTTCTTTTTCCCTTACCTTTCTTTTGTTGTCCAACCATAGCCGTATATTCTTTCTTTCTTCTTCTCAATCTTTCAATTGATCATTGCTTTGCAACCATAGCCGAGTGGTGTAAGGGTGAATTTTGGTGCGGCAATCATTCGGGTTTTTCTTAGCTTTATCTTTTCTGAGCAATTGGGGTGCCGATTGGTGTTTTTATTCCTTTTGACTTTGGGTTTCATCAATTGTCATCATACTTTGATTTTATCAATAGGTAAATGTTATTACCACCCTTTCGTTTTATTGATCATTTACTTTAATCTTCCCTCTACTTTAACACTAAACTAAACGTATTTTACCCTGCATCTTAATGCTGAATATTCTCCCTAGGCAATCTTACTTAGTGATTTCGTGGTAACATAGGTAACCGTCAAGAACGGGGAATAGTTTTGGGCAACATTTGTGAGGACTAAGATTTAGTTATTGAATCAAGTTAAGTGTGAAGACCAATCTCGGATTAAGGTTTGAGAGGACCGTTATCCCAGTTGCCGGTTATTTAACAAATTACTTTGGATGAATGTAGATTCAGTGTCGTGGATTTGTTGCACTTTCTGTAAGTCAGGTGCGTAATTGTACCTCGATGCTATTACTATCAAATTGTTGGATAAAGGTGTGTAATCACACCCATTCGCTTAACTATAAATCGGCAAGAGCCGAAAAGCTGAAATGTCGAGACGTCGACATTTGAGGCCTCACGAGCATGCAAATGCACATGGGGTGAACTGAGCCCACTAGTCATGGGTGACAGATCGTAGAGGCCTCTACGAGCGTTTTCGTGGGTTTGGGCCATTATGGGCTTCGATGGGTCTCGATGGCTGTGTGAGCCCAACGGGCTGGTGGGCCCACACGGGCGAAATCTTTGGTAAGTGATAACTAACTATTTGGACTGTGAGGCTTGCATTGTCATGACTGGATTTGGACTAATGGGCCACACGAGCTTGTAGGCCCACTTGGGCCCAATAGCGGGTTTTGGGCCCAGATACCCTGTTCTAGCCAGGTAGGTTATCTAAGTTACTCGAGGAGATGGTAGACTCTCTAGGATATCTTAACAAGTACCGAGACACCAAAATTAGTTAAATGACCACTATACCTCTAACTGTCGAAATGACGAATATACCCCTAGAGATAGATTGATTGATGAGTATGATCTTCTGTATGCACTATATATGTATGACATGACATTCTGCATGGGGTTGGGATCTGATATGGTGGTAGTTCTGTATTAGTGGCTTCACCACGTATTCTGATTCTGGTGACTTCGCCACGTATTATGATATTAGCAGCCATGCTGCGTTATTAGTGTATGGGCTGAGTGGGTCGATTTTATCCCCACATGATGTGTTGGATGGTACGGGTGGTGAGTTGGATAGACTAGGCTGGGTTACATGTTTGTTCTGTACTATTTCTATTTTTGGCTTGGCCCACACTGTTTTCTGTACAGGGCTAAAAGCCCATATTGCTCTGTTACTACATAGGGCTTCAGCCCAGACTGTTTTGCATGTTCTGTTCTCTATGGGCTGATAGGGGATTACATATTGAGTTTTTGCAAACTCACCCTTTTCATTTAACTATACATGTAATCCCTAGCCTTAGGCGATTTGGAGTTGCAAGGGACTCGGAGGCGGCCATGCGAACCCTGCTCAATTATTTAGACTTAATCATTTTAAATTTGATTTTTGGGTTTATATTCTGTAATAAGGCCATTGGAATTTTAAATTGCTTGTAGTTGGGTTTTGCATATCGATTTTAAACTACTAGAGTAGATAAACCGAGTTTTCAAAATAACAAACATTTTCATGGAAAATAGACACTTTTAATTTTAGAATTACAACAAAAAGGCTTCCGCGGTTTTAATCAGATTAAGAAACCAACAATGACTAATATGGCAATTACTTTTTCTAACTGTTGGTTTAAAAATGGAATAATGAAATCTTACCGATCTTTCTTTTGTGATAAATATTAACCAGTTTTAACTTAATTACTAGATCTTTTTCTGAACTAAACTTAAAGTATTTGAACATCAAGATGAGCGTTTATCGATGAATCCAGTTTTTGTATGACACTCTGATGTGACACGCCAGATTCGACCGTAGCGTCTTGGTCGAGTTTGGGGTGCTACACTAGCTATGGGCTTGATCATATTTAGAGTACAAGCCTCCACTTATATCAAAGCACATGGGTTGCATAGGCATGGTCAGTAAGTAACTCAAGATTTAAGTAAATCACACAATGTGAATTAATTCAAAAACGGATACAAAATTAATTCATCTTGGGTACAGTCCAATGCATCATTCTACCAATGAATACATCTATGTCTCTACCCATAGAGTCAACTACTCTGATAGCCAAGACTAGTAATTTCCCTAATTGAAATTGTAGACGGCATAATAATCATTCTCAGTATTTGAATCAAATGCTCACTTCAATTCATTTATTGGATTACGAACTTATTTAAATTATGTACTGAAGTAAGTTGTCTTTCTTGCAATATAAAAGTTCTTACAATGCCACTTATCTTCAGTTTTAACTTAAACAATCTATGAGCTAATACTTGCTTGTCACAATTTCACTATGCATGCAAAATATAAAAGATAGAAATACAAAAGACATAAACGTGAAATGTGAAATTAACTTTATTAATTTATTCATCATTCAAATAAATAGAAAACAGTTACATGTTTACTACAATATGGACACATTTCCCAACATAATGCATTTCTAGTCTCACTCCATCAATTGGCCCAAGATATTACTCCTATTGTGTACGAGGGACAAATCCTATCTTGGTCAATCATATCCCACTACATGGATTGTGGTATATCTGACATCAATATAATACAACCTATTACGGTAGATGTTTGACTACACCAAAATATACGACTCACGATGTTAGGACAATGATGACCTCAAGTCTGAGGATCATATACATAGTTATCACTATGAATAATATTGTGATTATTACATAATAATCAAAGAACATACTCACAACGGGTTAGTCCAATATGTTATTCTCTAACTCATACTCATGTACTGATTTTGATATCTCTATGTCAATGGCAACACTTTTTCATCAATCAACTACACATTAGTCTCAATGCATTATTGTTGTCTAAACCTACAATAATACTTAACTAAGGACTTTTTAAGAATAATCATATTATTCTCAGGACTTTATTATTAATCAGCTATTTACACACAGAAAAAGAAACTGAAATAATAACAGCAATGCCTTATATTAACAACAAGATAAAACGAGTATGTAATTACAATCATCTCATGATTGGTCTTTGGGCATATTCTAACAAGATGGTGATGGAATCAATCTTAAAAATGTGTTTTCAACAAGATTTTAACAAGAAAAATAGCTTGAATAGTGAAGATTTTATGTTTGACTGAAGGGAAGATGAGAAAAATAAAAAGAGTAAAGCTTTTCTTCTTCAAGTATGGTGGACAACACAAAGGAGAAAGATGAAAGCTTTCTCCATCTTTAGTTTCTTTTAATCCTGAATCTGATTTTTCTTTATTAAAAATCATATTTCAGATTATTATTTTATTTAACCTCTTTTATTTTTTGATTATAAGACTTAATCCCCCTCTTTGATCAATTTTTTCGAAATTTCGTTGCCAAGCCCTTTTTCCTCCGTTTAATTGTAACTATGAAGAATTATCATAAGCATTATATTTTTGAAGTATTGTTTTTTATTTAACAAGAATCTAACTATTCGATTTCGTGCATCATTGAAGAATACTTGTAAATCTCGGAATACGTGCATCAACTGTAGAAAGCAGTGATAGCTGATGATCTTTCTGTGTAAGTAGTGCTAATCAGTGTTATTTATTTAAGGGAATATTGTTTTTTCATTAGATCAGTACTAACATAGATTTTGATTTAACATAGTGACTTAAGGAAAATCAGATTCATCTCTTTCGAAGTGGAATCGAGATCTAATCCATAAAATCTAAGGTGTGGGGATTTAAGTGATATTATTTGATATTACGATTAAATAAATAATGATGAAGAATATTTATATTTATATTTATATTTATATTTATATTTATATTTATATTTATATTTATATTTATATTTATATTTATATAGTAAGTGTATTACTTATGGATATTGATATTTAATATTGTGATTATGTGAATACAAGTATATTAATAGAAATCGGTAAAATCGATAAGCAAGGATAACAAGTAAATCCCGAAATTCTAGATTCTGTGGTGTGATTGGTTTATTGGGTGATTTTAAGATGTATAACAATATATGATTTCCATCACTCATGTCATGTGATTTATGGCTTATAAAAATATGGTATACTTATTTATATGAAAATAATATATCTTACTAAATCTTGATCTAAGGATTCGTATGTTGATTATGTGCTACTATGATGCTCTGATTTGCTTGATAAAGCATGCTATTGTGGAATTTTGTGTAAAAATATGAGATAAGCATGCCATACTCTGATAATCCGATTCGTACGTAATGTATGCCACTAAAAAATTTATTCTATTGCCATAACACATGCATATGGTGGGAAAAATGTACGAAGGAAGTATTTGGCAGTAGATTTGCATTGTTTGTGGCTTGTCCACAATATTATGTATCTAGCAGTGAATATGCAATTTCTGGTGGTTCGACCACATTTTGGTGTGTTATTGGTTGGATGAGTTCTAGGGAACTTTGCATGGTGTGTAGCGGAGTTGGATAGGATTTAAGTTCTAATGTACGTATTGTATTCTAAAAATGTTGCATTGATTACATCATTACACAATCTACCATATTTGATTTATAATTGAGTTATTTTTATATGTTATGGACCGATTAATATGATGTTGTAATGAATTATTTTTGTGAAATCATTGCTATTTAAGACCTACACTGAGCCTTTTTAAACTCACCCCTTTCAAACTTTGATTTCAGATAATCGAGGCTAGGATGGGCTTGGCTACGGAGGTACTCTTGGTTATTTTTCGAAAAACCTTGCAAGTAGTGGTATTGGACATTTTGGTTTGTGTTCATGCTTTATGGACTTTAATTTTGGGACTTTGGTTTGGATTTTTTATTTGGGAACTTTGGATAATGTTTTGGGGTTTTTCTTTTCTGCATGATTTGTTATGTTAATTATAATTTAAATAATTTGAAGAAATAAAACTAAAACGATAGGCTATTTTTATAACAAAATTTATTAGACTCCAAGTAACGATTTTACACTCAATACTTGATTTTTTTAGAAATCCATTACAAAATGTTTGCAAAATCGATGACTTCCAAAATATCAGTATCAATATTAAGATTTTAAAAATGACTTTTTTTGCTACAATTTCTTTTTAAATCTTGACATTTTTTATTTGAACATAAGATCGAATTTCTAAAAAAACACTTAAATCACACAACCTTCGGTTTTCGCAACGGGGTTTTTAAAAGATAATTTCTAAAAGGTTTTATTCGGTCATCATTATGGCCAATGTAATCTTCAAGGTTTGGCCATAACGTTTGGGCCGAGTCAGGGGGTTGCATTTAATGGTATCAGAGTCAAGTTCAAAAACTCAAGCTGTGGTTAGTTTCAAACATTGCATGCACATACAAAAAAACTGATTTTTGAAAAAATCATATTTAGTTGAAATTATTATTTAAATCTGTTCTAAAAAATATCGAGACTCTGAAGCTAGCCTAGATAAGTATTTTTGCCCCTCTAATTTTTGATACTATAGTATACTACAGATTCTAAAAGTTTTTACTATAAGACTTAGATATAGAAAAAAATATTTTACTCTACTGTGAAACTTAGACTTTGAAAACTATAGATACTGATACTTTAGTGATGAAACACTGGAACTGATTTCTAATTGTTAGATAAAATTACATAAAACCTGAAAACTTCGACTAGAGATTAGTTTGCATGGAATACATACTATAGGTATGAGAGCTCGTGGAGAGTAGGGTTTAGAGACCCAAAATGATTCGTCTACATCATGAGCACGCTCACCTGAGCCCATGACTGAACCCGAACCTGTGACTGACCAGGTTGAGAATACCCGCACTATGGAGAAGGATCATTTGGAGCCTGATCACAATGTTGTGTCACAAGCCATGTTAAGGGTGCTACAATGTGTTGTAAGGGCCCCAGGAGGATTGGAAATCGCGAGACCATTGTTGAGAGAGTTCGTACTAACAGAACCGAGTTATTCAGGGGTATTGCTGGAACAACCCCTATCGTGGTAGAATACTAGCTTGAGGCTACAGAGAGAATTTTAAATGACATGGAATTTATCCCAGAGAAAAAATTGAGGGGAACTGTCTCGGTACTGAGGGATGAGGCTTATCGCTGGTGGCAAGCCATTGTGAGGGGTACCCAAGCTGATAGGTTGACTTGGGAATATTTTCTGAAGGCTTTCCAAAACAAGTATGTGGGAAAGCATTATGTTGAGGCTTGTCGACCAGAGTTCAAACAGAGGGATAGATTCATGGTTGAGTATAAAGTTGAGTTTCTACAGTTAAGTCGCTACGCCCAAGGGATGGTTGCCATTAAGTAAGACAAGTGTGTTCGATTAGAGAACAGGTTGAGGTATGAGCTAATGATGTAGGTGGCCCATCTACAAGAAAGGGTTTTCAAAGCATTAGTGGAGAAAACCAAGATTGCGAAAGAGGTAAAACGATTAGAATGCATATCGAGGGATAGGGTTAGAATCCCTACCAAGAGAGATGTCAGTTCCACTGTTCAAGCTCCATGACCTATTAAGTGAGTCTGAGTTGATTGTCCTAGGCAAAATGTTACTGTTGCTACTAATGGTGAGAGAGCCCTTTACTATACAACTTGCGGAAAAAGGCATCCGGGATATTGTTAGAGGAGTTTGGATGTATGCTTAAGAGGTGGATCTTTAGAGCATAAGATCAAGGTTTGTCCATGTTGTAATGAGCAGATGCAAGAACCAGACTAGAACCGTCCTTAGAACCCGAGAGTTTGGCAGTAGACTCTGAGAGGACAATGTCTGAATAGGGGTGGTAATGGTGGGCAAAGACAGAGAACCCAAGGTCAAAGTGGTAATCGAACTGATGCTAGAAAACCAGGATTGGTATATGTAGCTAGGCGTAGAGAGGACCGCGATGCTACTGATGTCATGGTAGGTACTTTTACTATTAATACCGTACCATATCTTGCTTTAATCAACTCATTCATATGTATCGTATGAAATGGTTGATAAACTAGGCGTTAAGGTAGAGGATACTCTTAGTAATGTGACTGTCCTTAGCCCTTTAGGACAATTTGTTTCTATCAATAAAGTGTATAAGCGGTGTCCGTTAGAGATCTAAGAAGAAGTATTTTCGGTAGATTTGATGGAATTACCCTTCGGTGAATTCAATCTCATTCTGGGAATGGACTGGTTGGTAGAACATCAATTCATATTGGACTCCGCTATTAAGAGGGTCACTTTGAAGACTCAAAATGGTAAAGAGATAGTGATGATTGGAGAGCGTAGAGATTACTTATCCAATATGATCTCTGCTCTAGTGGCTGAAAAACTGGTACACAAGGGATGCAAAGCATACTTGGTGTATATTTTGGATACAAGTGTTAGTGGGTCATCTGTTGAGAGCATCCGTACTGTGAGGGACTATCCCAATGTCTTTCAGAGAAATTACCAGGGTTAACTCCGAAGCGTAAGGTACAACTTGGCATCGACTTACTGTCAGGATCAACTCTGGTGTCCATCGCCCATTACCGTATGGCACTTAAAGAGTTAATGGAGCTTAAGGCACAATTGCAGAAACTTCTGGTTAGAGGATTTATTAAACCAAGTGTGTCACCATAGAGAGCTCCAGTTTTGTTCGTTAAGAAAAAAGATGGGTCAATGAGGTCATGCATCGATTATCGACAACTAAACAAGTTGACTGTAAAGGATCGATACCCTTTATCAAGAATCGATGACCTATTCGATCAATTTAGGGGTGCGAAAGTGTTCTCCAACATTAAAAGAGATAAATGTCTCTAAGACCACTTTCAGAACTTGATATGGCCACTACAAGTTCCTAGTGATGCCCTTAGGTCTCACGAACGCTCCAGTCGCTTTTATAGACCTCATGAACTGAGTTTTTCAGCCCTATCTCAATCAATTTGTTGTGGTTTTCATTGATGACATATTGATATATTCTAAATCTAAGGAGGAGAATGACGTGTAACACCCTTAACCCGTATCCGTCGCTGGAATAGGGTTATGGAGAATATTGGACTTATTACATAAACCACCATACTTTTCACATACATTTTCCATTTCTAAATAATCATTAATCAAATACATTCACATTGTCCCTAATACGAGCCTACGAGGCCCAAATCATGCATTGGGAGTGGTTTGGGACTAAACCGATAACTCAAGAATCTTTTTGCAAAACATAGAAAATTTTCAGAATACAGGGGACACATGCCCATGTCATAGGCCATGTGGAAATTTGAAATGGAATCACATGGTCGTGTCCCAAACCATGTCTGACCTTGTGTAACTCTCTAACTTGTATCACACGGCCAACCACGTACCCGTGTGACTAACCTGTGTAACTCACTAACTTATTTCTATTAAAAACTACAGGGGACACACGACCGTGTCACCTAACCGTGTGTTACACAGGGCTGAGACACACACTCGTGTCTTTGCCCGTGTGGATGAAAATACGCTATTTTCCAAGCCATTTTGCTTACCCAATTTGCATACCTATACCAAAATAAATAGCATATCACACAGCAATAATATGCAATTTAAACCAATTTCAACCAAGCTTATTTCATGCTAATTCCATACCTAATCTATAAAGTTCATAACATCCTTATTCATCTATCCAAAACTTGCCAAATTCACATTCACCATTCATCAAAATGGTTCCTATTAATTGTGCACTATTTTACCTAAAGTCACAAGCATACCAAAACCACATTTCAACCATTTTAGTACTCAAAATACTACTCCACAATCAAGCATTCACATGACAATTATCATCCACATAACTGAATGGCCATTTGCATAATTTGTACACAACCAAAACATTTATCATTTACTAGCCAATGCAAATGGCTAAATTCACAACTAACATATATACCAAAATGACCATAACTCCTATACATGCCATATAACCAAAAGCACAAGTTCAAAGTACCAAAATGATTTCTGGATAGTGTGATGCAATCTTTGATAATGTCCGAATTGAGCGAGGTTCCGAATCACTAAAAAAAATAGAAAAGAAAATAGAGTAAGCTATGAAGCTTAGTAAGCTCGTATAATACAGGATTAAACTTACCAATCATTCACAATTTATAAGTAAACATAGTGAATCCATTCAAATTTTCAAATACCTAAACACATGAATACTATAATAGGTTAGTCATGTAGTGTACATATAATCATCAAATCAATATGGATGAATTCAACAATCATTCAAGCTTAATGAGCTTATAACTTCCATTTCATACTTCACTATATCATATAACATCAATTTCATATAATTGATATAACCCATAGTAGACTTGTGCCCATTGAAACACTTAGAATATCGATAGATACATGGGTGGTACACTCGAAGTGTACTAAACAATAATCCGTCAATTCCTACACATATAAGCTCTTTCGAGCTATAAACGGTAAGCTCCTATTGAGCTGAGATAACAGTAAGCTCTACTGAGCTGAGAAATGGTAAGCTCTTACGAGCTGAAATATCGGTAAGCTCATACGAGCTGTGGTGAGTCCGCAATATATGCAAGAATCTCAACCAAATGGTAACCGTAGTGACATGTCACTCATATCCTACGAATTCCTAAGGTTCGAACGAGGCTCGATATTATTCAGACTTCATCATTTAAGCATTCAAATATCATATAATTTATTTTCTCAATTCATATAAATACATTTTAATAAGTACATATTTAAATACTCAATTCTAACTATACGAACTTACCTCATTATAACTCGGATGAAAACGATCGCCTATTCAGCAACTTTGCCTTTTTCTCGATCTAATTCTGAACTTCGCTTTTCTTGAAATGCATCAACTGTTGTAGCCGAATGTTTCAAGCTCTCCAATAGTGTTTCCTTAGCCAAATTTACGGTGGAAGAGATGAACTAAAAAGATGATGACTTTGTTTATTTATTATTTTACTTTGTTTATTTTATTAATTACCATATTAACATTTATTACTGAACATTAAAATTACTTAATGCATGTCCATAATTGTCCACTCATAATAACAATGGTATAGTTACCACATAAGGACCTCCACTTTAAGGTTCTATATCTATTTGACACTTCTAGCTTATAGAACATAACTTTTACATTTTATTTAGTCTTTTTTATCAAATTAAGCATTCAAACAGTAAATTTTTTTAATGAGATTTTCATACAATCATATTATCATGCCATAGATATTAAAATAATAATAAAATAATTATTTCAACCTCTGACTTGTGGTTTCAAAATCACTGTTCCGATTTGACTAAAAACGAACTGTTACATGATGAGCATTTAAGGGTGGTACTACAAAATCTTCAAGAGAAGTAATCGTATGCTAAGCTTAGTAAGTGTGAGTTTTGGCTCCACGAAGTGATGTTTTTGGGGAACATGGTATCGGCTGAAGGTATTCGTGTCTATCCAAAGAAAATAGAGGAAATTCTAGACTGGAAACAGCTTAAGAACGTCAGTGAGATTTGAAGTTTCTTAGGTTTGGCCTAATTATTATAGAAGGTTTGTTGAAGGGTTTTCTATGATTGCGGCTCCATTGACCAAGTTGTTGAGAAAAAAGTGCTCCCTTTAAATGGATTGAAGGATAGCAAGAGAGTTTCGATAAACTTAAATCTGCACTGACCGAATCGCCTGTTCTGATTCAGCCAGAGTCTGGGAAAGATTGTAATAGCCCGTTTCTGGTAAAAATTAGAATAGTGGTTTCGGGACCACAAATCCGATTTTGGAAAGAAAATTTATTTTAATATTATTTTATGGTCTAAAGTATGATGGAAATGTCATATGAAAATTTCGTAAAGAAATTTTACCGATTACATGTTTATTTTGATAAAGGACCAAATTGCACAAAGTGCAAAAGTAGAGGTCTAATAGCTAAAGGGATTAAATAGCTATAGAACTTTAAAGTAGAGGTCCTTATGTGGTAATTAAACCATTAAAGAAAAGTTAGTAGATATCTTTGGATGATTCATCCATAAAAAATTAGCAAAAGAAAAGGATGAAATTGAAAAGTTGAAAAATTAAAGATATAAATAAAACAAATATCTAAAAACATCATTTTATATATCATCTTCATCCCAAAATTCTATAGAAACCCTAGGAGAGAGAAAGGAAACTTTCTTAGCTTAATTAGATCCGAATAGACCAAATTCAGAGTTAGAAAGGAAACTCTTACTTTCTCTTCGGTTTCCTTAACCAAATACACCCCATGAATCCGACTTTCTCTGAGTTCGGTCCAATACAAAGGCGTACAACATTTACATCCATACAATGCCTCATAAGGCATCATTTTCAAACTTGACTGAAAACTATTGTTGTAGGCAAACTTTACCAACGGTAAATACTTTTCCCAACTACCTTGGAATTCTAATAAACAACATCGGAGCATGTCTTCGAGTATCTGAATTACTCTCTCTGACTGACCGTCGATCTGTGGATGGAAAGTGGTACTAAAATTTAGCTTTGTACCCAAAGCCTCTTGCAAATTTTTCCAAAACCTTGAAGTAAATCTCGAATTTCTATCCAAAATGATTGAAAAAGGTACTCCGTAAAGTCTCACAATTTTAGAAATATACAGTTCAGCTAGCTTCTCAAGTGAGTAGTTGGCACGTACTGGAATAAATTCGTTAACCTATCAATCACAACCCAAACAACATCTTTCTTTCTCGAAGTCAAGGGCAACCCCGTCACAAAGTCCAAAGTAACACGGTCTCATTTCCACTCAGGAACCATCACAGGCTAAAGTAAACTTGAAGGTACTTAGTGTTCGGCTTTTACTTGCTGACAAATCAAACACCTCGATACAAACTCAGAAATGTCTCTTTTCATTCCCGACCACCAATACACTTTCTTCAAGTCATTATGCATCTTTGTACTTACCGGATGAATAGAGAAACAACTATTATGCGCCTCACATAGAATCTTTTGAATCAACTCGGTATTTTTAGGAAGACAAATCTTGTCCCAAAACATCAAACATCCATCATAACTAATCCAAAATTCTGATTCGATACCCGACTCACATTGTACTCATTTGACTTGCAATTCACCGTCGCATTTCTGAGCTTCACAAATCTCTTGGTGAAACATCAGTCTACCTCGCAACTCAGCTAGAATAGAACCATCATCCGATAAAGCCAACCGTGTATTCATGGCTCTCAATGCAAATAAGGATTTTCCCAATCACTAGCTCATCATCTTTTATCAACTCTAGCCATCTCTGTTGCCGTAAGTTCAAATCCTTTTGAGTCATCAAATATTTAAGACTTTTATGATCAGTGAATACCAAACATTTTTCACCATACAAATGATGTCTCTAGATCTTCAATGCAAACACAATGGCGGTTAACTCCAAATCATGTGTCAAATAATTCTTCTCATGCGGCTTCAACTGTCTCAAGGCATAAGCTATCACTTTGCCCTATTGCATCGACACACATCTGAGACCACTCAATGGCGCATATCTATAAATTACAAATTCTTTGCCCGGTTTAGGTTGCACTAAAACTGGGGCCTCAGTCAACAATATCTTTAGTTTCTCAAAACTCTGTTGGCATTTTTCTGACCATTTGAATTTGACATCTTTCTATAACAACTTTGTCAACGGAGTAGTAATCATGGAAAATCCTTTAACGAATTGTCTGTAGTAACCGGCTAAGCCCAGAAAGCTTCTAACCTCAAATACATTCGTCGACGGTTTCCATTCAATAATAGCCGAAATCTTACTTGGGTCAACTCTAATGCCGTCACCCGAAACAATGTGCCCCAAAAATCCAACTTCTCTAAGCTAAAATCACTCTTACTAAACTTGGCATATAACTATTTGTCTCTTAAAGTTTGCAATTCCGTTCTCAACTGTTCAGCATGTTCAATCTCTTCATGAGAATAAATCAATATATCATCATTGAAAACAACAACATATTTGTCCAAGTACAATCGGAAAATACAGTTCATTAAATCCATAAATACAGCAGGAGCATTCGTTAAACCAAAAGGCATGACAAGAAATTCATAATGACCATACCTCATTCGAAATGTAGTTTTCGACAAATTCGAGTCTTTAACTCTAAACTGGTAGTAACCAGACCTCAAGTCTATCTTTGAAAACACTGTGGCTCCCTTCAATTGATCAAAAAAATCATTGATCCTTGGCAAAGGATGCTTGTTCTTTATGGTTACCTTATTAAGTCGTCGGTAATCAATGCAAAGCCTCATAGAGCCGTCCTTCTTTTTCACAAATAATACTGGTGCATCCCACGGAGAAAAACTAGGTCTTGCAAAACCTTTATTTGTTAATTCCTATAACTGAACTTTCAATTCTTTTAATTCTATCGTACCCATCCTATACAGGGCAATCGAAATTGATAAAGGGTGAGATAGATGAATACGGAAGCATATCGTAAAGTTTGTCAAAGTCGCGAATTTAACTTAGGGCTCTAGACGTTCGGAAAGAAACTTGGATTTTGACACAACTTGGAACGAAATTGAATCCAAGTTAGATAAAACAATTAAAATAAATAACTAAAATAAAATGATAAATCAAAGATTAAGGAAGCGAATAAAGAAGATAAATGGAAAGATAGAACGTGGCGTGTAGAAGTCCTAAGAAGCCTTGGAAACACGAAGAATCCACAACCCCCTTCAAGCGGCTCTAATTTCCCCTCCAAGATAGAAACCTTGGCAAGAAAATGTTTGAAGATGATCTCCACAATCTAAAAAGATTGTTAAAACTTTTCTAAAATAAACTCAAGAGAAATTCTTGAAAAGAAAAACCCAGAGAGAATTTATTAACTCAAAAGAGAAATAGAATAATGATTAATTGTCTGTATTATGTACAAAGCAAATGCCTATATATAGGCTAGCTAAATAAATCTAAATAAAACTCCTAAGTATACTAGAACTCTAATTTTAATCTAAACAAGAAGTAGTTTTAAACTAAAATTTCTTGTTAACATAAAATTCCTAAATAACTTAAAATACTTAATAATTATAAAAAAATTCAGAATAAAATAATAATAAAAGAATAATAGCTGATAAATAAAATATTGGGCTCATATATAATAAAAATTAAGCCTAAAACCCGAACCCAATATGATTTAAACTCGAATTAAAAGCCCGAAATTCGTAATTCCCGTCATAATCCCGTTCAGAAATTCTGCTCGTGCAGTCTTCACTAAAATGGTCATAACTTGAGCTCTCAAACTCAAAATTGAGTGATTCAAAATGTGTTTTGAAGCTAAGAGATATACCTTCAAACGCCATGAAGACATCTCAACCCAGAAATGTCAGGATTCCATCCAAAAACTCATCACAAGTCTGCTAATTTCTCAAGCCTGAAAATTGCCAGTTTTGATGATTGGAATCTAATAAATTTCACCCCCTTCATGCATGTATCAGAAATAGGTGTCGTACCAGGAATCAAATCAATACCAAATTCTACTTCTCTAATAGGAGGCAATTCGGGCAACTCTTTCGGAAACACATTCGGATACTCACATACTACCAGCACTGATTCAATTTTCAACTCAGACTCTTTTGTATTCAATACAAAGGCAAGATAAGCTTCACAACCCTTTCTTATACATTTCTGAGCAGTCATAGAAGAAATCACTACAGGCAAGTTATTCAATTCACTTGGTTCAACTCGAAGAATATTTCCATTGTCACATTTACGTTCAACAATTTTCTTTCCATAATTCACTACCACACCATGAATGGTCAACCAATCCAAACCAAGAATTATATCAAATTCATCAAACGGCAATAGCATAAGATTAGCCAGAAAATAATGGCCTCTAATCATCAAAGGGAAATTCTTACATACTTTGTCAACTAACACATACTTTCCTAGAGGGTTTGACACTTTTATCACAAATTCTGTAGACTCAACAGGCATATTCATACTAGGTACCAATTTCATACAAACATACAAATGGGTAGATCCTGAATCAATCAAAGAAACAACAGAAGTATCATAGAGAGAAATAGTACCCATAATCACGTCAGGGGATGAAGTCTCTTCGTGAGTGCGAATGGCATAAGTCCTTGTAGGTGCTTTACCCTCAGACCTCACAATTGAGTCTCTAGGTGCTCTCTTACTACTCGTTCCACTTCCTTGATTTCTCTGTGGTCTACCTCTAGAGGGAGCATTTATCGATCTCACACTTTGATTCCTATCTTTCTCAACCATCTCAAGACAATCACAAACAAAATGATCCAGTGAACCACATTTGAAACAAGTTTTGTCATTCGCTCGGCACTCACTGGGGTGACGTCTGCCACACTGTAGACATTCCGACCTACTTGGTCAGGCATTACCAACACTCGTAATCGAAGTGGTCTGAGCCTTATGACCCGAATACTGTTTATCCTTATTTTTGTGTAAGAATCCCACTAAAGTATTTGATCGAGTAGTGAACTCTCTCGATTTCTTAGATGAGGACCGAAATGACTTTCCCATCTATCTCTTCTTTGAGTCACGAGACTCCCATTCAGCTTTTCTTCTCTCTTTAGCCAACTCCTCGGCCTTACAAGCTTCTCCACAAGCACCAGAAATTCTTTCACTTCAAGAATGCTAACAAATAATCTAATGTCCTCGTTTAACCCATCCCTAAACCTTTTACACATAATGGCCTCAGTAGATGCACACTCTCGAGAATATCTGCTAAGTCTTACAAACTCACACTCGTACTCAGTTACAGTCATTCGGCCTTGCTTCAATTCAAGAAATTTCTTTCGCTTTTGGCCAATAAACCTCTGGCTAATGTACTTTTTACGGAACTCTTCTTAGAAAAATTCCTAGTTGACTCTCTCCCTCGACGCAACCAACACAAAGGTGTTCCACCACTGATAAGTCGAGTCTCTCAAGAGGGACACAACACATTTCATATGCTCCTCTAGTGTGTAGGACAACTTATTGAATACCCGAATGGTATTTTCAAGCCAGAATTCTGCTCTTTCCGTGTTATCATCTTTATTAGCTCGAAATTCCTTGGCTCCGTGTTTTCGAATTTTGTCAACCGAAGGTTTTTCCCTTCTTACCATTTCCACAACTTGGGGAGCTACAAGGATAGGCTTAGGGTTTGGAGGGGGTAGAGCTTGTTGTTGAGCGGCCAAAGTTCATTTGAACGAACTCTGAGAACCACCCGTTCATCATCTGAAAGAAGGCTTCCCGAGTCTCTCCCCCTGACTCATAGTCATAGGTCTATTCTCATTTTCAGCAAGCACTGTCCCTTGAGCGGGAGCTGGCACGTTACTTTCAACATCATCCGCCACTACTCTATCGAGATCTATTTAGTTTATGAAAGCAAATTTTAAAATCGTCAGGAGTCATCACACTATCATAATTATATATATATGGCATGTATAGCTAGACTCGTGCACACACTAGGTTAGTCTATGATACTTCCATAAATAACATTATCATAGGCATATACCAAGTATCAATATTGGCCAACTTTTATTTGCTGTATACAAAATGAATCAAGTGCCATCATGAGCCAACATATTTGGCTAAACCAATATGACATATAACAAAAAGACCAAGTCCCCATACATGACATACTCAAGATGTTAAAATAAGCTATACCCAATTACTTCAACTGATAGTGTGGTCGAGTCTCCAACGTCCTTCGATCCCCGAGCTAGCTTGGCGATACTATAAGAAAAATGGAAAAGAAAGGGGAGTAAGCATAAAGCTTAGTAAGTTTGCATGTAAATAATTAACAACATGAATCATGCATTATAATACACATGACATAAATAAAACTTGTCACAATGTCATCAAGTATCATAGACACATCTTAGGTCATGTCATTTATATAATGTACCATAAAATGCATGTTCATGATTCCTTCATTTACTTCTTACTGAGACCTTATCGATACATGACTCAAGAATTATAAGCTTCGTGTATATACCTGTATCATTTCAACATGTACATACCTTGTCATTTCTTTGGCATACTCTTGAATTACCCGTTGAACCACTTGGAACACTAAAGGATACTCGAAAAATCTCATACACATGGTAGGATGCCAATGCCATATCCTAGATATGGTCTTACATGGGATCGCAAATCGGTACTGATGCCATATCCTAGATATGGTCTTATAAAGGATCTTATATCGATGCCAATGCCATATCTCAGATATGGTCTTATACGGGATCTCATATCGATGACATGTCCCAGACATGGTCTTACATGAAATCTCATAACAAAGTCATATCCCAGATATGGTCTTACACGTAATCATACAATCAGATGCCGATGCCATATCCCAGATATGGCCTTGTACGGGATCACATAACCCTAATGTCATGACATTTGCATCCTATCTATTCTTAAGGTTCAACCGGGATTTTGAGACATCAAAACCTCGTCACATCGTCATCGAGTCATTGTAAATCAAAATTCATAGAACAATTGCACATATCATGCACTAATAAAGCATTAGATACATAATGAAGTAATGTTGCATTATTTACCCACAAACTTACCTCGGTAACAAAATATGACTAGTTATACAATTTAGTCCGCAACTTTGTTCTTTCCTCGGTTTAGGTTTAGACTCCGTTCTTCTTGATATATAATAGCAAATTCCATTTATTTAATCATCACATTTTTCAAATTAGTCCATAGATCATACTTTTGTAAAATTACAATTTTGCCCCTAAACTTTCACATATTTACAACTTAGTCCCTAGGCTCGTAAAATGAAACGTACTCAATTTCTTTAACATACAAGCCTAGCCAAACCATTTTCATGCTTATAACAGCCCATATTTTCTTTTAAAACACATTTTTACTACCCATTTTATAACTTTTATAATTTGGTCCTTTTTAGGTGTTTTCATGAAAAATCACTTGGTAAAAGATGTTTATCACACATCAAACTTTCATAATCCTTCATTAAACATCAAAATACATGCAAGTCACACATGGGTAAATTTTTTAACATGAACCCTAGCTCAAAATAATGGTAGAAATAGCTAGATCGGTTGATGGCAACTTAAAAAATGTAAAGAACATTAAAAACGGGGCTAGGATGCACTTACTTGTGAGCTTGAAAATGTCAAAAATCATAGCTATGGAGGACTTAGAATTTTCAGCACCCACTTGGTGAAGATGAGAAAATTTTTGCTTGATTTTTCCCTTTTTATTAATTTATTAACCAAATGACCAAAATGCCCTTTTTACTGAACTTTCAAATTTTACCCATGCTTGCCCATTTTTGTCCAAAAATATAATTGGGAAATTTGCTATTTAAGGACCTTTAATTTATAATCCAAAGCTATTTCATACTTAAAGCTTCTAGAATCTCTGTAACACCCCTAACCTGTATCCATCGCCGGAATAGGTTACGGGGTAGTACGAATTACTGAACAATATTCAACCATCATACATTTACGTGATAACCAATTCAATCTCTAAAACCAATCAAGTGTAATATCATAACCATAGCTATTTTATACTCGTACTTTTAGTGCCAAAATATCGATAAATCACATACATGCCAATTCATACTTATCAATATAATTTACAATTAGCATAATCAACATTTTATAAGTTCAATTCGGCATGTATACATATATAAATTGTATAGATATAAATTAA
This sequence comes from Gossypium stocksii, assembly GCA_020496765.1. Taxonomy (NCBI): domain Eukaryota; kingdom Viridiplantae; phylum Streptophyta; class Magnoliopsida; order Malvales; family Malvaceae; genus Gossypium; species Gossypium stocksii. Next base: position 24,668,374 of record CM035624.1, read on the forward strand.
CAACAACTATTTGCTTAATAACTTACCTCATATATCGACAGACAGTATATTTCGACTATTCGACAATTTTTGCTTTCCCCCGATCCAAACCCGATCCTTTTTGTTCTTGATCTATTCAATTTCAAATTAAGCTCATTCAAATAAAATTACATTCAATTTAACTCCAGAACACATCAATGAGCAAATTTACATTTTTCCCCTTACTTTTCACACTTTTACATTATAGTCCAAAAATTCATAAAACATCAAATACACAAAATTTCAAGACAACTAGCTCTAGTCGAATACTCCTCATGCTTATATAAGTCCCCACATTTCACCTATTTTACAAACTAACCCTTCAAATTAATATTTTTGCAATTTAGTCCTAATTACACAATTTCATGAAAAATCTCCAATACAAAACTTATTAATCTACTCATATCCTTTATTTTCTTCCATCAAACACAAAATATACCAAGTTATCAAGAATGGCAATTCATGAATACATCATCAAATTCAAAAATTCAAGCATGGGTCTTAGAGTATTCGAAGCAGCGATCTCAAAAACATAAAAATTATCAAAAACCAAGCTCAAACATACCTTAAATCAAGTTACAACAATGGCTGAATGTTACTTGGCTTTTCTTTTTTTCTTTTCTTTTACTAGTTTAGGCTTTGAAAGATGAATATGCCAAATATTTTCATATCTTATTAGTTAATACACATAATAATTATTAGATTACCATAATAGCCTTTATAAAATCATTCCATTCCCATTAACTAATGGCCGAATATGTCCATGCAATATTTCATTGGCCTAATTGCATCTTAAATCCTCCATAATAAAAGAACAACTACAATTCGGTACCACACATAAACCATCAAATTTTTCTTTTATGCAATTAAGCCCCTATTTAATAATTCAACATCCAAACAACAAAATTAAAACACAAAACTTTCACAAATATTAATTCATACATAAATAACATCAAGAATAATTTTTAAAATATTTTTCTGACTCGGATTCATGGTCCCGAAACCACCATTCCAATTACGATCAAAATCAAGCTGTTACAATCTCATATTTTGTAACTTTTACAATTTAGTCCTAAAAATCAAATTGAACTTGTATTCACAAAATTTCTTCATGAAACTTTCACACAATCATGCAAACATGTCATGGAACTCAAAACAATCATAAAACAAATATTTTTACTTCGTATTTGTGGTCTTGAAACCACTATTTTGACTAGGCCTTATATCAGGATGTTATAATTCTGATTCATCTTCTTAGATTAACTATCAGTTTAAGGATGAAATGCGATAATGAAACTCAATCTCGTACTCAAAACTTACTATAGTTTCCTTCAAAATCACAATATAATTTCAGATCTTTATCCAAATCAATGAAGACTGACACTTTGTGTAAACTAGCAATCTCATAAATTTATAACTCAACTAATCTATCAAGAGGGAGATTTGTACGTACTAAGAAAAAATGTGCAAACTTCTTTAAACAAACTACAATAATTCATATAGCACCTTTCTTTTACAAAATCTATCAAAATTCTGTTTCCTCTCCATCAGATAATAACATAGATTGTAACAGTCCTGAAGGTACTTGATAATCAGTTTTAACCAGTTGATAAATCATACATTTGGATGCAAAGTCAAAAGTATCACATTTCATACTCGTCCACCAGTACAACCGTCACAGATTATTGTACATCTTAGTACATCTCGAATGAATAGATAGTTACCACTGTGAGCTAGATGTCATAATTGTTGTAAAATCTTAGGATTTCTTAGTACACGAACTCTGTCTCAAAACAACAAATAATCATTAGTTCCAATTTGAAATTTTGAATCAGAAGTCAATTTACTTTGAACCTTTTATAACTTACAATTCACTGACACATTTCAGAGCTTTACAAATTCATTGGAGAACAATGATTCAGCTTTTAGCTCAACTAATATTCGTGACTATAATCGTTTGTCTAAGACGATAACCAATCATTGACCTAAAATATTTTGACAGTTCAAGCCATCTTTGCTGTCCCAATTCCAGATTTCTCTGTAACATCAAATATTTTAAACTCTTGTAGTCATCAAATAGGTTACATTACTCACTAAACAATTAATGTCACTAACTATTCAGCACAAATACAATGTCAACCATCTATAATTCGCATGTCGAATAACTCTTTTCATGCAACTTTAACTGTATAGAAGCATAAGTTGCCATTATACATTCTTGTACTAAAACACACTCTAATCCATTCAATGATGCCTAACTGAAAATCATAAACTCTTTATCAAATCACGCCAAACCAAAACTGATACTTCAGTTAACAATGTCTTCAACTGTTTACAAATTATTTAACATGTAGTAACCCAAATCAAACTTCGCATGAATGGAAACTTCAACAATAGAAACAATTTTAATTTACAATAACATCTCTCAAGTAGAACCGTTCTGATAAATATAATCATGCATCATGTCTTCTAGAATATAAATTCTTCATTCAGACTATCCATCTATTTACCCATGAATATACAAAATTTATTTTGGAACCCGAGAATAAACTCAAACACATATAACTCAGACATACAATTTATCACAGTTTCTTCAGGATACTAATCAAAGATTCTTTAAAACTACATAATCCCAATGTAATATAACACCCCAATTTCGATAGTGCATTTTGAAACAAAAGAGAAATCGAATATGGTTTCAATAGCAGCCAGTACAGAATCACAACTTCTATAAACATGATAACTATACCACTGTACTCCCATGATCAAATCAGAAATTATAATCATAATAAGTGTAATCATCTCCATCAAAAGAACATCTCTTGTAGATATCCTATGTCTGATAAATTAAACAATAACTTATTAAGAAAGTCGAGATAGTGAAATCTCAAAATGTGGAGCCATACAAAATTTTTGGAAATCACAACCCATATATAATGATAAAGATTTTGATGATATCCCAGAAAATTCTCCAGAAGGAAAAACATCACTCATAAACACTAAAATCAAATGTGACAGAAGCAATTTAATTCCCACATATACTAAGCAGAACAACAACCAGTAGAAATAGATTACCAACATCACACAGATTCTATTGTTGACTTTTCTATCTACACAATAGAATAGAATACCAGAGAAAGATCGAGCAATGCCGATCATAACTCAAATAGACCAACAATGCTTTCATCTAGCATTATGTTTAGCAAATGTTCTCATATGATAAGAGTTTCATTTGAAAATAAATAGCCACATATACCTCTAAAAATAATTGAACACATAGAATACCCATAAGAGATCACTATAAGTTATTCAACTATATTGTTGTATTTAGATAGCTTTACAATTCAAACATTATTCCACTATCTAATTCTATCATTACTGATTTCTCATTCTCCCATCACTAATAGAAATCATTTCAGTAGAACTTTCAGTTAATACATTCTTTAGATATCATACCTGAATATTTTGTTTCATCAAATTCAACTTCTTCTTTAACCGTGTCATTGCATAATCTGAATGGTCTTCAGAACGATCTAATCTCTCTTCTAGAACTGTCTTTACTGCTGATTCATTCTCTTAAATGATCTAATCTCTCTTCTAGAACTATCTTTACTACTGACTCATTCTCTTATTTGACCACAGTATTAATCCTTCAATCATAGAACTCTATAACTCCATACTTGTAGGCTTATTCAATCTACATCTTACAGATTTCATTACAACACTATACTGATAAGGGGTTGAGGGTTGTAAAGCCTCAAATTTAACTATTACATATACATGCACATAGCATAACATTTATCAATAACAAATACTATGCATTCTCATTCATACCTTTATGAGTTTCAACTTATTATAAACACATTTTCACTTAAACATTTGAGTATAACATTCTGCACTATCAGAATTAGCTCAGTTGGGAAGCATATCTGTCTAATTGAAACAATTTTCATCAGTGTCGGGAGATATCACACTATAACAGGTTAAATATGGCATGTATAGCTAGACTCACATATGCTACATTAGTCTTAGAATTGACTAAACCGTAGCTCTGATACCAATAAAATGTAACACCCCTAACCCGAATCTGTCACCGGACTAGGGCTAAGAGACATTACCCAACAATTCACATCATTATACAAACATTTCACATTCAAAATCATACATTATCAAATAACATTCATTCATGACCACAATGTCCCTTATGAATGTCTACAAGACCTTTAATCATGCTTAAAAGTGGTTCGAGACTAAACTGATAGCATTCAAGAACTTTAGGAAATTTAGAAAATTTTCATACAAAAAGGGGTCACACGCTCGTGTGAACAGGCCGTCTGTCTCACACGTCCATCAGACACGCCCATGTCCAGGCTGTGTGGAAATAGGGCATACATACTGACTTGGGTCACACGGTCAAGGACACGCCCGTGTGTCTAGGCCGTGTAACTCATTGACTTGTTTCTTAATTAAGCTCCAAGGGACCCATGACCGTGTGCTAAGGCCATATGTCACACACGGTTGAGCCACACGCTTGTTTGCTCAGTCGTGTGGATGAAAATAGGCTAGTTACAAGCCACATTTGTCACCCAAAATGCATTTACCTACAATAGCATAAGTGGTACCATTTTCATACTCAAATATATAACCAAACATTTCCATTTCATGCCCATTTCATGCTCATTTATAACCATCCAATCTACTACTTAACTCATGACTAAATACTAAGCCAATGCATACCAAATCAACATACCTTAATCATTAATTTTAACCCATCTCAAACATATATCATCTCACCAATTCAAACCATAAAATCATACCAATTCAACATCTCAACTTCATACCAAAACATACCATATCTCAACAAAAATACACCATTAACACCTCACCAAATAATCCAACTAATTAACCATCAAAACAACCACATCAAATTTGCCATAATCATAGGACATAATTTATACATCACATACCATGTATGAATCCATATCATAAACCAAATTCAACTCCTTTAACAACATCATTTTCAAGCCAACTCACATGGCCAAATACACAACTCAAAGACATACCAAAATAACCTTCTCCTATACATGCCATATAACCAAAGTCACAAGATGTAATAATACTGAATAAATTGCTGGATAGTGTGATAAGATCTCCAACGAATTCCAACCCGAACGAGTCTTGGAAACCCTATAAACATACGAAAAAATAACACAAAGTAAGCTATAAGCTTAGTAAGCACGTATGATTAATAAACTCATTGGATCAAATAACCATAATTTATTCAGTTTCTCAAAACATAATATAGCTCGTATGATTTTGTCATTCTATCACGTACTTATTCACATCCTTAGCCACGAATTTCATTAATCTATTAAGTTCCATGTTCATACAATTTAAATATGTCTCACCAATTCATTCATCATTTCATATACATAAGTAAATAGGGATATACTACATTCAATCCAATAGTTATCATATTTATATAGCCAAATGAATCATATAAAATCTCATAAATCTCCACTTACTCATCATTTGAAAATTTACTTCTAACACTTACTTGGTGATTTTAGTCACGAGTAACTTGACTGAGTCGTACCGTCACTTGTGATCACGTTTAATCAACTTTTCCAATTGGCTTGTTTAAGCATCACTGAAAATATATGATCTCAATTCAATATTAATAAATATTATTAATTCATAGACCTTTCACGTATTCAGTTATAAGGTTAGATATGAATTTCACAAGTTTTTTTGATTCAATGCTAGTATAACTCATGTACATACCTGTACCATCTCGTATAAATTTCATACGCAACCATATCATTCTTTTACCCATTGAATCAATCGGAATAAAAGTTAGATACTCAAAAGTCTTGTACGATAAGTACCTATACCATAGCCCGTAGCCAAATCAAGGTAACTTATCTAAAGAATTGATATCATGGCCCAAAGCCAAATCACCCGATATGCATAGCCCGAAGCCAAATCGGTATAACTCGCACCCAACGTTCTAATATCATGGCCCGAAGCCAAATCACCTGATATGCATGGCTTGAAGCCAAATCAGTATAACTCACACCCAAGTGCTAATATCATGGCCCGAAGCCAAGTCAAAATCATTTAATAACAAGTCATTAGTATCCGAACCTATTTCTACTATTCAACTAGGATTTCACACTTGTCGATTTTATCGCCGAATGCATTAGTAGAGTCGTAATCGCAATTCAACAGTTATTCATAAACCCGTAATACTAATTTAGGCAATATTAAATGAATTTAACATACACTCATAATAAAATTATCTCATACGAACTTACCTCATTTGTTGTAACGATGAATTAGGTCGATTAACTCGATACTTTATTTTTCCCCTATTCTAGATCTAAATCTCGTTTTTCTCAATCTAAATAATAACAAATTTTACTTATTTACTCAACAATTCATTTAATTTAACTTAATTTGCACATTTAGGTACATTTGCAAATTAGCCCCTAAACTTTCACATTTTTACAATTTGGTCCTTATCACCTAAAATCACAAATTCATTCAATTTAATACAAATAAAAGCTAGCCAAATTTTACCCATTCAAAAATCAGACCATATTTTTCATTTATTCACACTTTTACCACACAATTTTGCACATTTCTCAATTTAGTCCTTTATTGACATTTTTATCAAAAATCACTTTACAGAACTTGTAAATCTCACAACAATGATTTATCTTCCATCATCAACTATCAAAATACTCATACATTCAACAATACCAACATTCAAATGCTATAACAGTTTTGAAATCAGAGATATGAGCTAGCTAGATTAAGCTGCAACGATCTCAAAAGCGTAGAAATTATTAAAAACAGATCAAAAACCATACCTAAATGGACAAAACAAGGTTGGCCAAACCAAGATCATCCATGGCTTCCATTTTCTTCTTTAAAAATTGGTGGTGAGACATTAAAAGATGATGGTTTTTAATTTGTTTTTATTTCACATTAACTTTATTAACTAATTACCAAAATATCCTTTAAAAACATTAGTAATTACACCAAATGTCACTCAACTAGCACACACTATCTCAATAATGGGTTATTTATCACATAAGGACCTTCCCTTTTAAGTTCTATAACTATTTGACACCTTTAGTTTATAGAACACAACTTTTGTACTTTACACGATTTAGTCCTTTTTATTAAATTGAGCACTCAAACAATAAAATTTCTTTACGAAAATTTTACACAACTCTAATATCAAACTGTAGACATCAAAATAATAATAAAATAAATTTTTTGATGTCAAATTTGTTGTCCCAAAACCACTGTTCTGATCTGACCCAAAAACGGGTTGTTACAATACATGGTGTGAAATGTATATGTACATGGAAATTTAAATATTGTTGAGCCCTTACATGTTTCTTTAAATGGTATGAAATACATGACTAACAAGGGTGATGAGGATATGTCTTAGGGCTCTTGATCAAATTGGTTGAATGTACCTTGTATGTTTATCTTGAAAATAAATAAAGGGTAAGTTAATTACCATGTTATACGAACTTACTAAGCATTATATGCTTACTCTGTTTTATTTTTCCCATGTTCTATAGTATTTGAAAGCTCACTGGATTGGAAGCTTGGCGAAGATTACTCACACTATCCACCAGCTTATCTCAGTATATATGATAAATCTATTATGGTTTAATGGCATGTATAGGTTGGTTAACCAATGTTGGCATGTAAATGTTTTGGTTATAACAAGCCATTGGAATGGCTTGTGATGACTATGTTTTGACATGTATAGATGAGGTTATAACATGTTGGTATATGTTTAAATGGTTGGTTAATAGAACTCATATTGATATATGGATGATTTAAGCATATTTGTTAAAATATATGAAAATAAGTGAAATTGATAAGTTACGTAGGTTTGTATATTTGATTATAAGATGGTAAAGTATCATTTGAGGTGCTTAAGAGCACATTAGTTGTATGTGAGGATAATCATATACAAGACTTGATTTTGACTTGAATTAATTGCTTTAAATCGACTTGTGAACATGTTAAAGTATTGGTGTATGCAAAAGACAAGAATGGGTGAGAAATAAGGCTTGAAAATAGCCTTATTATGTCCCCAGGGGTAAAGACACGGGCATGTGTATCAACCGTGTGTGACACACGGCCTAGCACATAGGCTTGTATTTTGGCCGTGTGTCCCTTGCATATTAAAATTGAGAAACAAAATGCTCAAAATTAACCACACGGCCTGGCACACAGGCGTGTAACTTGGCCGTGTGACCCCTGCACTTAATTAAGCCGCAAGTCAGAGAGTTACATGGGTTAAGGACATGAGCTTGTGCCCTACGTCTTATGCCCCACTGCCTAAGACATGGACATGTCACTTGCCACATGGCCCGACCACACGGGCGCATTTGTCATATATCTAGGAAAAATTTTTAAAATTTCACAAAAAATTCTCTACGTTCCCGATTTAGTCCCGACTCGTTTGTAATGTATGTTTTGGGCCACGAGGGCCCTAATAAGGGACATTATGATAAATTTCTGACATGAATGTTAAATAATATGAATTGTCTATATTTGATCTGTGTATTTCGGTAATACTCTGTAGCACTGTTTCAGTAACGGATACGAGTTAGGTGTGTTACAAGGGTTATGTAGTGTATAGTGAGGCATCTCATACCGGTCTTAGATGTGTATTGATGCAAGACAGTAAGGTTGTGGCCTAAGCCTTGAGACAGCTTAAACCCCATGAATGTAATTACCCAACCTATGACTGATAAACGATAAATTATACATAATTTTACCTCATGTTTAGCCTATATTTTGGATGAATTATCACTAAATTTGTGAGAATTGGTGCTCTTAATCCTTCTATTTCATGTCTTATACTCAAGAGAGCATAGGGAAGAGAAAAGAACGAGAAACAGGCCAAAAACGGAGAAGATGGGCCAAAATGAGAAAACGACACGGCCCAGGGATTCACCACACAGCCGTGGCACACAGCCGTGCCACATAAAGTCCAACACGGCCCAACCCCGACCAGCAAGGCCAAACCACACAGCCGTGCCACCATCAACAAGACCACACACGACCTCTTATCGATCCACACGAGCGTGGAACACAGGCGTGTCCCTATCATGAGAAAGTTCAATTCTACTCGAAAAAGGATACTTAGGTACTAAGAAAGCCATTCTAAAACTCTATATAAAGACCCTAGGAGGCAACTTCAATGGGGTGCTTATTTCCCGCTAAGGGGGTACTCTTTTCTCCCAAAAGGAGCGCCATATTTCTACCAACACAAGGAGTGAAAGCAAGGAATTACTCCAAGGGAAGCTGATTGATTCATCCCAGAAGCCAGAATTCTACATCAAGACAGAAGATCTCCCTAAATTCATTTAGGGTTTTTGGGTTCTTTATGTTTTGTTATCTTATTTCTTCTGAGATGTTTTCTTTATTAATTATGAACTAAACCCCTCAAATACTTGAGGGGGATGAAAGCTAAGACAGATCTTGTTATTATTTATTCTTGAATTATATGATAAATACTTGAATTGTTCTTAATTATGTGTTCTTCATTCTTGATTTAATAATCCTAGGTATTACTTCAAGAAACTGATGTGCTTAGGCAGAGGAGCAAAAGTCCCTGTTTTAAGAGTAGATCTACCATAATTAAGCGGAGTTGCATGCAACCCTAGACATAGGGTGACATAAATCTTCTGGATTAGGGTCAAACCTAATAGGGGGATCCATAGATCAAATTAATGCAACCTAGGGGTGTTAATTAATAAAGAAACTTTAATTAACCACCTAGGATTAGTTGTTCTTATCCTCGATGGAGGTATTAACATAGGTTAGGGATCTCTACGGATCAAGTCAAGTGAAGAAATCGTCTAGTTCAAGAAGTCAATAACAAGTGAAGTCTAGGTGGATTCTCCCTTAAGTATTGCTCATATCAATTAGCTTTTCCCGAAAGTTTTTCCCAATTTACTTTTTGTGCACTTTTAGTTAGTTTTAGAATTAGTTTCAACCAATCCTATTTTATTTTTAGGCTAGATAATAGAAAGGAAGTAAGTATTAGTACTTTTGGTTCCCTTGGGTACGATAACTCGGTCTTGCCGCTAAACTATACTACTGTTCGATAGGTGCGCTTGCCTTTAAAATCGTGATATTAGTTAGTTTTTGGTGTGATCAGTTTTTATAAATTTTATTACTTAATATCGCGAGTATCAAGTTTTTGGCGCTGTTGCCGGGGAACTAAAATATTAAGAAAACTCAATTTCTATTACTTTAGCCATTACTATATGTATTTATTTATTTATTTTTATTTTTATTTTATTTTTAATTTTTAATTTTCTTTCCTTTTTCTTTCTAGGTATTACTAGTTTATGACTAGAAACAACCCAGCAGGGCCATTACTTTTTTACGAAGATTTAGAAGCGACAGTTCGCAAAACTCGCAGAGAGATCAGACGAAGCCTACATTATCCAAAACAAGATCAAGAACAAAGGCTAGAACCTACAGAAGAGATGGAAGCAAATCAAAACGTTCCACCACCTCCCGCAATAGACGCGCAACCAGCAAATCAAGAAGAAGCTCCTCGCACTATGTATGATTATGCTAAACCTAGTTTGGCTGGTACCCAAACTAGCATTATTAGACCTACTATTGATGCTAATAATTTTGAATTAAAGCCTAACACTATTCAGATGATACAACAATTGGTGCAGTTTGATGTTTTATAGGATGACGATCCAAATTCACACATAGCCAATTTTTTGGAACTTTGTGATACCTTTAAAATTAATGGCGTTTCTGATGATGCCATTTGTTTAAGTCTATTTCCATTCTCTTTGAGAAATAAAGCCAAACAGTGGTTAAACTCTTTACCACGAGGCTCAATCACCACATGGGAACAGATGACTAAAAAATTTTTACTTAAATATTTTCCTCCAGCTAAAACAGCTAAATTACAAAACGATATCTTTTATTTTGTGCAGATGGATTTAGAAACACTTTACGATGCCTAGGAGAGATACAAAGATCTTTTGAGAAGATGCCCTCATCATGGGTTACCTTTGTGGCTACAAGTTCAAACCTTTCACAATAGTTTGAATCCTTCAACAAGACAAATGATCGATGCAGCCGCAGGAGGAACAATCAACAATAAAACACCTGAAGCAGCTTATGAATTTATTGAAGAGATGTCACTGAATAACTATCAGTGGCAAGTCATGAGGACAAAGCCGACAAAAGCTACAGGAGTTTATAATATTGATGCTGTCTCTATGCTTACTAACCAAGTAGAACTTCTAAATAAAAAGTTTGATAATTTTGTTGGTTCTACGCAGGCAAAGCCAGTGATGCAGTGCGATGCGACCCCAGAAAATATGTTCAATCCAGACTACTCATCTTATGGACATGGCATGGAAACTGAGCAAGCCAACTATATGGGTAACAATTCAAGACCTCAAAATAACCCTTATAGTAATACTTATAATGTAGGTTGGCGGAGTCACCCCAATTTTTCATGGGAAGGACAAGGAAATCAAAGACAACTGCCTCCTCTAAGATTTCAACAGCCACCATTCCAACAAGAAAAAAAGCCGAACCTTGAAGAGATGCTCACAAAATTTATTTCCGTATCAGAAACACATTTACAAAACACTGAAACGGCGTTGAGGAACTAGCAAGTATCCATTCAAGAACTTGAAACTCAAATAGGCCAACTCGCCAAGCTAATCTCTGAAAGACCGCAAGGTGGGTTATCAAGCAATACTGAGACTAACCCCAAAGAGCAACTTAATGCCATAGATACGATAGATAATGAGGGGTTAACCAACACCAACCAAGAGCCATGCAAGGAGCCTGTGGTAAGTAAAGGAAAGAATAAGGTAAGTTACAAAGATGAAATTATCAAAGAATTTAAACCTCGTATCCCATACCCAACCACGCTAAAGAAAGACTGCACAGATGAGCAATTCAGTAAGTTTCTTAAACTCTTAAAGAAATTACATATCAACTTACTGTTTGTTGAAGCAGTTTTGTAGATGCCAAAGTATGCAAAATTTTTAGAAGAACTTCTCACAAATAAAAAGAAGTTGGAAGAACTGTCCACAGTGGAACTCAAGGAGGAATGCTCAGCTATTCTCCAAAATAAACTGCCAACCAAACTGAAAGATCCAGGGAGTTTTACTCTTCCTTATTTATTTGGTAGCCTAGACACCAAAAATGCTTTAGCTGATTTAGGGGCTAGTATAAATGTCATGCCTTATAAACTATTTAAACAACTAGGTCTTGGAAAACCTAAGCAAACTAATATGAGCATTCAATTCCCAGTTGACTTTGTTGTTTTAGACATTGATGAGGATAGCAATGTACCCTTAATTCTAAGGCGACCCTTTTTAGCAACTGCTAGAACAATAATTGATTTAGGAACAGGTGAACTTACACTACGTGTAGGTGATGACAAAGCTACCTTACAAGCTCGAAACTCGATTAAGACTGTTGATAATAATATAGTCACGAGTCCTTGTAAAAACATTGCACTCACCACCCAACCTTCTGTGCAGGATACACTCCACATAAAGGCAACCCAATCACAGACAAGTCCATCCAAGGGAGATGCACCTAGAAAGCGAATGCTTCAGATCAAGGAACTAGATGAGTGGCTAAACTATCATGAAAAGCCCAAAGTATGCCAAACCAACCCAGAGCATCACCAAGACGACCCTCAGGTAAAACGTATCAAATTAAGGTAAGGGATAAGGTAATCTTAGGGGAAGACGACCCTCGAATCTTGAATTCGAAAGAATATACAAGTGACATACCCTACTTTGCGGTAATGAAAATCTTCCCCTATGGTACAGTAGAGGTAAAACATCAGTCACTCGGCACTTTCAAGGTAAACCACACTCGACACAAATTTTACGTTGATAATAAAATTTTAAACAGGATAGAAGAATATCAACTCTTCAAGCCGCCGTGACTGAACAAACTTGAGAAAAGTCGAGCTTAGACTATAAACAAGAGCTTCTCGGGAGGCAACCCGAGCACTAACTTAGTAAATTCTTTTAAAATTAGGCTTTCTAATACATCAACTAACCCTTGAATACAGGTTTTTCAAGCCACACGGCCATGCCCACGAGCGTGCCTCAGACCGTGTGTACACTTTGAGCAGAGACACGGTCGTGCAACTTGGCCGTGTACAAGCAGGGTAAAATTTTTCCTAAGGCACGGGCTACGATAAATAGCCATGGCCGTGCGATATGGCCGCGGCCAACACTGTCAATTCCAACATGGGTGTGTGACCCCATACACGGCCGTGGGAGAAGCAAACATCGAAGGACGCGGCCGTGCAACATGGCCGTGTGCCTCAACACGCCTCGCAACACGGGCGTGTGTCTCGAGCCAGGCGCGCCAAAATCCCTAGGATTTTTGTTTCTACATTTTATTTTATTTTATCTTTTTTTTTTTGAATTTTAGTATTCTCAGAACTAGCTTATGTTATTTCAGTTATTTTATATCAGCTATTTCCTAACGAGTAATTGTTCTAATCCTGGAATACCTAAAATCCCTTAAGTGTTATCGTAGTTTAAAAATCATGAACTTCAAGTATTCCTTCCTCCAAGACAGCTTTAACAAAGGTTCTATCCAATATTCAGGGAGTTTTACTTCTCTCTCTAACTTATGATCTTGTGCTTCTATTGTTATTAATGATATCTTTGTACATTGAGGGCAATGTACATCTTAAGTTTGGGGGGGAAACTCACTTTAAATCTTTATATTATCTGTGAAATCCCTGAAATTTTCTTTAACTTTTTGCATTGTTCTCAAATTTGCATTATCTTCAGTCTCCTAATAGGAATTAATTCTGATTGATTTATAATTCCTATTGATAAGTTGAGAATTAAGACATAGGTGCTTGTACTTTGATTATTCAAACTTTAAAACATTAGGGAATCAAGCATGATAAGTTGAAATTTTTGAGAATCCTATTTTTTTTTTTTTTGCATAAGTAATTTTCCTTGATTTTAAGTATCATCTTAAGATTTGAAATTCACAGGATTGACATCAAAAGCCATAATTCTGGTGAGATTTTGAGCTTTTTTGAGCATACATCTTTCGTGCTCACTTTTATTATTGCTTTGAGTGAGTCAATACTAATTTGTTATTCTAGAACTTGCTTCGATTATACATGTCGAGACCACATCATTGATTTGATACACCGAAATGATAAAGGTACCTAGGTTTAACCCACTTACTCCATAAAAAGCCTACCTCCATAAATTAACCCCTAGTAAACCCCATTGAGCCTAACAACCCATTCTTTGACTTACCTCTAATATTAACCCATAACCCATTTTTGTTGAATTCCATTCAATTATTTTGATCCCTATTTTTTTCGAGATTTGAGTTGAATTATTATCTAGCTTTGTTCTCTTTTTCAGTTGTAAAGTTTGTCAATATTCAAAGTATTGTATTTGATTTTTTCTAAAAAAAAGAAAAACAAAAAAATTATATACAATTAATTTAGTTGTAATCTGTAATAGTTCAATAGTTTTTGCATATTTCTACAAGCCTCTAAATCCAGAATGATGTCATCATAAGGCTTAGCTCTAGGAATATGTTCCAGTGAGAAAGATTTCTCTAGCTAGATGATTTTTCAATTCAATCTCGATTCTAACCCTTTTTTTCAGCTTGTGACAACACCCCTAACCAAAGCCCCATTACAACTATTGAAAGACCTTTTGATCGATGTGTCATATCAATCTATAGTGGTGGAGATTTGATTTTTTTGCAAGCTTATGGTAATAACTTTTCAGATTGACTAGAGAGTGCTTAATTCTTGAACCCTAAACACTTTGAGTGGATAGAGTGAACCCTTAGTGAGGATGTCAATTCTCGTTGATTTTGATTGAAAGATAATTACTTAAGAGAAGGGAGAAAACCTATGTTTCCGTGATAAAATCCTCAACTTAGAGTGATTGAATCTTTAATGTTCTTCTGATTGAATTTTCATTGTATGACTACTTGTGAATTAGTTTGAAACATTATTGATAAAGATTGTAAGTTGAGAGGAATGATTCTTAATTAGGGATTAAGATTTTGCTTGAGGATAAGCAAAAGCTTAAGTGTGGGGGTATTTGATAAACGAT
This sequence comes from Gossypium stocksii, assembly GCA_020496765.1. NCBI lineage: Eukaryota > Viridiplantae > Streptophyta > Magnoliopsida > Malvales > Malvaceae > Gossypium > Gossypium stocksii. The sequence continues at coordinate 24,683,559 of CM035624.1, forward strand.
AAATTATACATATTTTTACCTCATGTTTAGCCTATATTTTAGATGAATTATCACTAAATTTGTGAGAATTAGTGCTCGTAATCCTTCTATTTCATGTCTTATACTCAGGAGAGCATAGGGAAGAGAAAAGAACGAGAAACAGGTTAAAAACGGAGAAAATGGGCCAAAGTGAGAAAACGACACGGCCCAAGGATTCACCACACGATCATGGCACATGACCGAGCCACATAAAGTCCAACACGGCCCAATCTCGACAAGCACGGCTAGACCACACGACCATGCCACCATCAACAGGCCCACACACGGCCTTTTATCGATCCACACGGGCATGGCACACGGGCGTGTCCCTATCGTGAGGAAGTTCAATTCTACTTGACAAACGATACTTAGGGGCTAAGAAAGCCATTCTAAAACTCTATATAAAGACCCTAGGAGGCAACTTCAAGGGGGTGCTTATTTCCCGCTAAGGGGTACTCTTTTCTCCCAAAAGGAGTGCCATATTTCTGCTAACACAAGGAGTGAAAGCAAGGAATTACTCCAAGGGAAGCCAATTGATTCATCTTAGAAGCCAGAATTCTACATCAAGACAGAAGATCTCCCTAAATTCATTCAGGGTTTTTGGGTTCGTTATGTTTTGTTATCTTATTTCTTCTGAGATGTTTTCTTTATTAATTATGAACTAAACCCCTCATATACTTGTGGGGATGAAACCTAAGACAGATCTTATTATTATTTATTCTTGAATTATATGATAAACACTTGAATTGTTATTAATTATGTGTTCTACATTCTTGATTTAATAATCCTAGGTATTACTTCAAGAAACTGATGTGCTTAGGCAGAGGAGCAAAAGTCCCTGTTTTAAGAGTAGATCTACCATAATTAAGCAGAGTTGCATGCAACCCTAGACATAGGGTGACATAAATCTTCCGGATTAGGGTCAAACCTAATAGGGGGATCCATAGATCGAATTAATACAACCTAGGGGTGTTAATTAATAAAGAAACTTTAATTAACCACCTAGGATTAGTTGTTCTGATCCTCGACGGAGGTATTAACATAGGTTAGGGATCTCTACAGATCAAGTCAAGTGAAGAAATCGTCTAGTTCAAGAAGTCAATAACAAGTGAAGTCTAGGTGTTCTCCCTTAAGTATTGCTCATATTAGCTTTTCCCGAAAGTTTTTCCCAATTTACTTTTTGTGCACTTTTAGTTAGTTTTGGAATTAGTTTCAACCAATCCTCTTTTATTTTTAGGCTAGATAATAGAAAAGAAGTAAGTATTAGTACTTTTGGTTCCCTTGGGTACAATAACTCAGTCTTGCTGCTAAACTATACTACTGTTCAATAGGTGCGCTTGCCTTTAAAATCGTGATATTAGTTAGTTTTTGGTTTGATCAGTTTTTATAAAGTTTATTACTTAATATCGCGAGTATCAAAGACCTTGAACTTGTTGTTGTGGTTTTTGCCCTCAAGATTTGGAGACATTACCTTTATGGTGAGAAGTTTATCATCTACACTGATCATAAGAGCTTAAAGTATCTCCTCACCCCAAAGGGGTTAAACTTGAGACATTGGAGGTGGATTGAGCTACTAAAAGATTATAATTGTACCATTGACTACCACCCAGGTAAGGTGAATGTGGTTGCTGATGCACTGAGTAGGAAGTCAATGATCGATTGGAGGGCGATGTTCGCAAAGCTAAGTCTAACTAATGGTGGGGGTTTACTCACAGAATTACGAATAAGGCCTACCTTAGTGGATGAGCTTCGATCGAAGCAATCTACTGATAAGTCTCTCATAACTCGATTCAGTTATGTAACACCCCAAACCCAGCCCAGACGTTACGGCCAAGTTCGGTGTGTCACATCAACGAAAGACTAATCACGCATCCTAGGTACTATGATTAGGGTGAGCTTTGTAAAACCATTTCTGTAATTTGGAAAGAAAATCCAGGTTTAATTAGTGTTTGTCCTATGCACTAACTATTTAAAAGTTATCTTGTTACCATATCTTGATCGTTGATTTGTTATTCATTTGTTTCGAAGGTTTTGTTTTGAAAAAGTTGATTAATTTTAGGAAAATTCGCGCAGCTTTATTCAAATCATTTAAGGTATAGTATAAATAAATAATTAAGAACCCAAATTAAAATAATTAAAGCGGCCTTATTACAAATCCAAAACTGAAATAGACACAATTAAAAAAATAAATAAGAAAATAAATAACTTAATTAAAAACCAGCTATGCAGTCTACGTAGCCACTCTGAATCCCTCCCAGCTCCAAGTCCACCAATCTAGGGGTCACCTGCATGGATGGAAGAAAAAGGGTGAGCTTGGAAACTCAGTGTATAAAGAAAGCCCATCCAGAGCCAAAATCAACTCAAGCACACTAGCCTAAGCCCTAACCAGTCTCAGTAATTACTAGGCCGGAGCCCTATTCAGATACAGTAAGTCTGGGCCGAAGCGCTATTCAGATATCAGTTTAACTGGGCCTTAGCCATTTTCAGATAACAATACGGCCCATAACCCATTTTAGTAACAGAACAGATATCATGCATGTATGCAAAGCCCCAAAGCCCATCCTATGTCCAACTGCTACACACCACCCGTACCGGCCCTATACACCATGTGGGGAATAACTCAACCCACCTAGCCCTACACTCCACAGTTGCAGCATAGTTGCTCAGATAACGTGGCCAAGCCACTAACAGTATAACGAGGCAAAGCCTCTTTCAGTAATACGAGGCAAAGCCCCTTTCAGTAATCGTGGCAATGCCACTTAGCACTTCTTCCATCAATAAACCCAGTCCCATGCAACAGATAATTATGTCATGGTATACAGTGAACAGAAACAGTAAAGCATGCATTTTAGTTAAATTTAGCCCTAGGGGTATAACGATCATTTTGCACCTAAGGGTAAAATAGTAATTTCTCACCCTTAAGGGGTACTTCAGTAATTATACCTATTTTTAGGGTTTTATGCACAATTTAGTTATTAACAGTCCAATTTTTCCATCTAAGTAATTTATCTAGCCCATTTTAGCAGTTTAGAGTTATTGGGCCCTAAAACCCCTAATGGGCCCTACAGTGTCATTTAGCTATTTTGGCCCATCTAGCCCAAATTTCATAAATGTCTTAACAGTTTTAACTTATAGTATACCAGAATATGCTTACCAATTATTTTCACCTATATGGGCCCATAAGCCCATTGGGCCTATATTTAGCCCATCGGGCCCAAATTTACCGAGGTGCACGAAATCACGCACTTACCAACTTTACCGATTTCGATTACTGAATCTTATCGCTTCCAGTCGGGCCACGAGCGCTCGCATGCTTGCAAGCCCATGAAATGCCAGAATTTTGGCATTTCGGCTTTTGCGAAATAGTACGATGAGATCTCCCACACGATTAATCCTATAATCATTCATTATGAGATTAGACCATGAACCAAATGATAACTAATAGAAATAACCACTACCACATTCGACCAACCCCTCCAAGGCCCTTGAGTACTGACCTCTTTACTGAAATTATGACTAGATCTAGATCTAGTCAACCAAATGGTCCTAGCCTTCCAAAGCTCCTTGATCGGTAGCCTTTAATCTACACTAACACATAACAATACAAATAATAAGATCTATAGAGCTTGTAGCCCCAAACGACAGTCCCCTTACATAGGGGTTTCTGGCTTTTCCTTAAATCCTGAAATAATGAATAGAGAAGAGATCTGAGCATTTACCAAAGAGTCACTAAATCCGAATGATTCCAACCCATTTCTTTCTCAGATCTAACGCAGATCTAGCCTTAAGACATGAGTAGAGAATGAGTCTAACTATTTCGGCTTTTGAATCTGACTTAGAGTATGCCTATTCGGTTTAAGAAGTGAATGGGGGAAGAAAGTGACAAAAAATGTTTTACGAACTAATAAGAATGATCGACCGAGGGAGGAGAAGTTTGGGATTTGGTTTTTGAAAGGTTTGAGTAGAAAGAAGAAGTGATCTTGTTCAATAAGGTAATCGGCTATGGTAGATTGGTTTCGGCTTTTAGTAGTAATCAACTAGGCTTGAGAAGAAGGAAAAGAAGTACGTTCGGCTTTGTGGAAATTAAAGAGGAAGGGGATGAGAAAAAGAAAGAGAGGAGAGGAGAAGAGAATGAAAGAAGAGAGGGGAGATTCGGTTATGATCAAACCGTACAAAGAGAACCAAAGGCTGCGTTTTCAGCTTTTTTGAACCAAGGAAGGAGAACAAAATGAAAGCAAAGAAACCCTAGCAGATACTACCCTAATTCGGATAAAAAAAAGGCCACACAAAGAACAAATGCCGAATTTGATACCTAAATTCCCCTAGCCAAATGCACTCTAACACCAAATGACCAAATCGGCAATGCTTCCCCAAGAGCCCCTTGTTCGGCCACCACATGTTCCCATTCAAAAATCCTAAAATCTTTCTCCCTTATCCTACCTGATCTAATCTCATGAATAACTCAAACTCTCCTCAACAGAGTTCTACTTGGAAACCATCACATGTCTGGCACATACACAAAAATAATTAAAACACACAATGCTTACCTTATGACTTGAATTCTAGCCCTTGCACACCTGTCCACACGCCACTTTTTTAGGCACTTAAGTGACGCCACATTGCCACTTTACCAAGGGCTTACTTGAGTCTTATTTCACTCACTTTTTCTTAAAAGCCCACTTAACCAAGTCCCCTTCACTTTAAATCCAAAATTTGATATTTCTGTCGGGTTTTATCTTAGGCTTGGGCCTTCTAAAGGCCCACTAACACACTAAAAACATAAATTCCATAATTTAACAACCAAATTTCAAAATTTCATCAAAATCGCAAAAATCTCGAAAAATCTCAAAAATCAAGGCGTTACAAGTTAGGTTGAGGAAGGTAAGATTACTGACTTTAACATTAATTCTGTGGGATTTTTGTTTATTCATGGAAGGTACTCATGCCTGATAATCGAGAGTTGAGATAGTCTATACTTCAGAAAGTGCATAGTAGCTCAAACATCATGCATCTTAGAGGGAATAAGATGTACCGAGACCTAAGAGAGTTGTGTTAGTGGCCAAGGCTTAAACGAGATGTGACTGAATTTGTGAGTAGGTGTTTGACATGCCAGAAGGTTAAGGCTAAGCACCAAATTCCTTCAGGTTTATTACAACCTATACAGATCCCTCAATGGAAATGGGAGCGTGTGACCACAAACTTTGTTAGTGTGTTGCCTTTAATGCCTACTAAGGAAGATTTAGTTTAGGTTATAGTGGATCGACTGACCAAGTCAACCCATTTTCTATTGTCCATACCAAATATTTCCTCGATAGGTTAGCAAGGTTGTATATTATGGAGATTGTGAGACTTCATGGTGTACCATTGTCTATTATATCTGATTGAGACCCTCGATTCACATCTCAATTTTAGAAATAGTTGTATCAGGCTTTAGGGGTGCAATTGAATTTTAGTACAGCTTTTCATCCACAATCTGATAGGCAATCTGAGTGGGCTATACAGATTCTAGAAGACATGTTGAGGAGTTGTGTGATAGACTTCAGTGGCAGTTGGGAGGAGCACTTGCCGTTGGCTAAGTTTGTGTACAATAACAATTTTCAATCAAGCATTCAGATAGCTCATTATGAAGCACTGTATGGTCGCAAATGTCGTACACCTTTATTTTGGGCTAAATTACGGGAAAATAAGGTATTGGGTCCAGATTCGGTACAAGAGACTGAGGATGTGGTGAGGCTGATTCGAGACCGCTTGAGAGCAGCATCTAATTTACAAAAGTCTGACGCTGACTTGAGGTGAAAAGACATTGAGTTCAGTGTTAGGGACCAAGACTTTCTAAAGGTTTCACCATAGAAGAATGTATTGAGATTTAGACACAAAGGCAAGTTGAGTCCGAGGTTCATTCAGCCATATAAAGTTCTTAAGAGGGTTGGACTAGTGGCTTATGAGTTAGAGTTACTGATAAATTGTAAATTATACATATTTCTATCCCACATTTAGCACATTTATGGATGAATTATCATTGAATTTTTTGAATTTGATGCTCCTAATCATTTAATTTCATGTTTTATACCTAGGTGAGCATAAGAAAGAGAAAAAAGTAAGGAACGGGCCAAAAGTGGGCCAAATAGGCTCAAATCAATAATCAACATGGCTTGAAGTATAGCACACGGGTGAACCACACAGGCGTGCCATATTAACAGGCTTGAACACAACCTAAACTCGACTCACACGGGCGTGCCACTTGGGCGTGTCCTTGTCGTGATGAAGTTTAATTTCACGCGAAAAAGGCTACTTAAGGGCAAATAAAGACATTCCAAACTCTATAAAAAGACCCTAAGAGGCAACTACAAGGGTGTACAGAGTCCCCGCCAAGACTGAAGGTAAAAGGCAGGGAATTACTCGAAGGAAAGCCAATTGATCCATCTCAGAAGCCAGGATCTACATCAAGACAGAGGATTTCCCTTCAATCCTTTCTGGAGTTTTGGGTTTTCTTATGTTTTGTTATTTTCTTTATTCTGAGATGTTTCTTTTTATAAACATGAACAAAACCCCCAAATACCTGAGGGGGATGAAACCTAAGATGAAACTTGTTATTGTTATCTGAACTATATGATAAATATTCGATTTGTTCTTAATTATGTTTTTAATTCTTGAATTGATATTATTGAAATATTAATTTAAGTCGAATGTGCTAAGGCAGAGAAGCAAAAGTCCCTGTTTAAGAGTAGATCCAACACAATTAAGCAGAGTTTATCACAATCCTAGACATAGGACGACGAAAATCTGCCGGATTAGAGTCAAATCTAATATGGGGATCCATAGATCGAGTTAATGCAAGACTAAAGGTTTTAATTAGAAAGAGATTTCAATTAATCAACCTAGTATTAGTTGCTTTTATTCTCGACGGATATATTAACATAACTTAGGGATCTCTACGGATCAAGTCGAATGAAGAAATCGTCTAGTTCAGAGTTAGATAACAAGTGAAGTCTAGGTGGATTCTTCCTTAGGTATTGTCTTTATCATTCAGTCTTCCCAAAGCAATTCCTTAATTTACTTTTTGTCGCATCCTTAGTTTAGTTTAGAGTAAATTAGTTTACACAAACCCTCTCTTTATTTTTAGGCTAGATAATAGGAAGAAAGTCATTACTAGTACTTTTAGTTCCTTGGATTTGATATTCCGGTCTTGCCACTAACTATACTACTATTCGATAGGTGCGCTTGCCTTTTATCGTGATAATATATAGTTTCTGGTACGATCAATTTTATTACTTCATCAGATCATGATCAAGTTTTTGGCGCCGTTGCCAGGGAACTAAGATATTAGGAACACTCAATTTCTATTACTTTAGCCATTTTTACTTATATTGTAATTTATTTTCTATTTTTTTTATTTTAGGTTTTATTTACTAAAATTTTCTCTTTTTTTCCTGACAGGTATCTCTAGTTTATGACTAGAAGAAACCCGGCAGGACCTCTATTATTTGATATTGATCTAGAAGCTACAGTTTGCAGAAATCACAGAGAAATAAGAAGAAGCATACAGTATCCAGAACAAAGACAAGAAGAAGAACCCGAATCTACTGAAGAGATGGAGGCAAATCAGGACAATCAGCTACCCCCTATAGTAGTTGCAAATCCTGTCGAGCAAAATCCTGTTCCGCGTACTATGTATGATTATGCTAAACCTAATGTCACTGGTACTGAATCTAGTATTGTTAGGCCTACTATTGCTGCAAATAATTTTAAACTGAAACGATTCAAATGATACAACAGTTTGTTCAGTTTGATGGTTTGCAGGATAAGAATCCTAACTCAAATTTAGCCAACTTTTTGGAATTCTGCGACACATTTAAAATAAATGGCGTTTCTGATGATGCTATTCATCTTCGGTTATTCCCTTTTTCCATGAGGAATAAAGCTAAACCATGGTTAAACTCTCTACCACGAGGGTCTATCACTACATGGGAACAAATGACTGAAAAATTTTTACTCAAAATATTTTTCACCGGCTAAAATGGCAAAATTAAGGAATGATATTTCTTCTTTTGTGCAGATGGATTTAGAAACACTCTATGATGCTTAGGAGAGATACAAGGATCTATTGAGAAGGTGCCCTCACAATGGGTTACCTCTATGATTACAAGTTTAAACTTTTTACAACGGGTTGAACCCTTCGACGAAGCAGATGATTGATGTAGCCGTCAGTGGAACAATCAATAACAAAACACCAGAAGCAGCTTACGAGTTTATAGAGGAGATGTCACTGAATAACTATCAGTGGCAAGTCATGAGAACTAAGCCGGAAAAAGATGCCAGAGTTTTTAATATCAATGCAGTCACAATGCTGTCAAATCAAGTAGAACTCCTAAATAAAAAGATTGATAATTTCATTGGTTCTAGCAGGTACACCCAGTGATGTAGTGTGACTCAATTCAAGGAAACATGAGCAATTCTGAGTACCCCACCTATGGTTATGGCATGGAAAATGAGCAAGCCAACTATATGGGTAATAATTCTAGATCTCAAAATAACCCTTATAGTAATACTTACAATGTAGGTTAGAGGAACCACCCCAATTTTTCATGGGGAGGACAAAGAAATCAAAGAGTTTGAAGGTAACTAGGAAAAATATTTGCCTTTGGTTGAATTTGCTTACAATAACAGTTATCAGTCCAACATCAAAATGGCACCGTAAGAAGCTTTGTATGGTCACAAATGTAAAACTTTGTTGTATTGGACAGAACTAAATAAGAAAAAATTACAAGGAGTTGACTTAGTCCGTGAGATCGAGAAAAAGGTGAAAGTAATTTGAAACAGTTTGAAAGCAGCCTCTGATCGTTAAAAGTCCTATGTTGATCTTAAGCGAAAAGAAATAGAGTTTCAGGTTGGTGATAAGGTATTCTTTAAAGTATAACCTTGGAAGAAAGCTCTCCGGTTTGGTAGTAAAGGAAAACTGAGTCCACGGTTCATTAGGCCATACGAGATTACAGAGGGAATTGGACCTGTTGCACATCGGTTAGCTTTACCACTAGAGCTTGATTGAATCCATAATGTTTTTCATGTGTCTATGTTATAACAGTATCGATCGGATCCTTTGCATGTTCTTTCTCCAAAAAAAGTTGAGATACAACCCAACATGACTTACAGTGAGGAATCAATAAAAATCCTGGCATGTGAAACAAAAAGAGTTAAGAAATAAAAAGGTAGCATTAGTAAAAGTTCTTTGGCAACGACATGGTTTAGAGGAGGCTACCTGGGAACCGAAAGATACCATGAGAAAGCAATATCCAAACCTCTTTACTTGTAAGATTTTTAAGGACGAAAATCCTTAAAGGGGTGAGTTGTAACAACCCAATTTCAATGAGTTGGAATAGTGGTTTCCGGGCCACAAATTCGATCTGAAAATAAAATTTATTTTTATTTTATTATATGCTCCATATTATGTTACAAATGTCATGTGAAAATTCTGATAAAAACTTTTTACTGATTTTGTGCTTAATTACGAGAAGGACTATATTGCATAAAAGGAAAAAGTTGGATTCTAGTAGCTATAAGGAGTAAATAGCTATGGATTTCAAAATTTCAGGTCCTTATTTGATAATTAGACCATTAAGAAAAGATGTAGATATTTTGGGGACTCATCCATGGAAATTTAGAAAAAGGATAAGGACTAAACTGGAAATAGAAATAATTAAATTAATTAAAAGATGATAAAGGAAAGTATCATCTTATTTTCTCATCATCTTCCCCAAATATATATGGAAATAGTAGGAGAGAGAGAAGAAACTTTCATGGTTTAATTGGGTAAGTTTTCTTGTTCCATTTTTAGTAATTTTGATATTTTTGAAACCGGGATAGTCTAATCTATCTATTTGGGGGATTAATTTGAAAAGTTATCAAAGTATGGAAAATGGGTCATGGATTTATATGCTAAAAAAATTTATGGTAGAAAATGAAAGGTTGTTAATAGATAAACAACTTTTACAAGGTAATTTTTGATGAAAACATGATTTAGGGACTAAAATACAAAGTTGTGAAATTTAAGAAAAATGTTGAATTTTTACGAATACTTGTGCTGTAAATTTTGTAATGGGATTTTGGTTAGGCTTGGAATAGGGAGTAACTTGCACAAGTTTCATTTTTCGAGCCTGGGGACGAAATTGGAATTTATAGAAAAGTTAAGGGCGAAATGGTAATTTTGCCTAGGATGTAAATTGAGTCCAAATGAGTATGAAATATGAGAAATTGATGATTAAAATTATTTATATAGATTCAGAAAACATAAATTCGAGGTTAGATCGAGGACAGGAAAAGGTTGCGGATTAGTAGATTATTTACGCGAACAAGTGTCGAGGTAAGTTCGTGTAACTTAATCGAGCATGTAAATATGTTGAATTGAATGTTGTGGTTGTATGGAATGTGACTTATATTGATGAACATTATTTGAATGTTATAAAGAAAAGTTTAATACATGTTTGAAATGGTGAAAAAGGGGTTAAGTCCCGATTGAATATTAAATTCTGATGAATACGTGTTTTCCCGAAATAGATGAGGTCCTGCATTTGCTGCTAACGGATTTAGCTCAGATGAGTAATCCTATTGACCTCATTATTGAAAGGATTTAGCTCGGACGATTAATCCTGATATAATACCTCTCGAGTATACGTTACGATTAGGGTTTAGCCTAGACTGGTAATCCTAATGGAGCTCTTTTGAGCATACGTTATATAAAGTATTTAGCCTGGACATGTAACCCTGTTATACGATATGTGACTTGAGAGTGTTTTTCCTTGATTAAGTGCCCTAATAGGTACTCTTGAAAAGAATTGACAGGTTATTGAATCGTACACCTCGAGTGTACCACTTGAGCATCCACCAGAATTCCAATGATTCAACGGACACAACTATTGACATGGTATGACGAATATGAGATGAAATGATAATGGCATGAAAGAATATTGCATAATGAGCTCATCTATCCTTACTTAATGTATATGTAAAGTTTGTGACTAACATGTTTGATTGGATGCATGTGTTTAGGCAATTTTGCCAAATGGATGGAAAACATGATACTGTATGCTTAGATTCAATAAATGGGATTGGTAAGTTTAGTTTCCGTTATACGAACTTACTAAGCATATAATGCTTACTCGATTTTATTTTCCCCTGTTTTATGTGCTCGGAAGCTTGCGAAGGTTGAAGATCATTGGAGCATCGTCACACTATCTATTAGCTATTTTGGGTACATATAGTAAAATTCATTTTGGTATAATGGCATGTATAGGACAAATTGGCCTTTTGTTGCTTGATAATGATGTTTGTAATCTAGCCATTGGAATGGCTAGTGGTGGTTATTTTGATATACATGTAATGCCATGCAATGGTAGCTATATATATCTGTTAAGTAGTTGATCAAATCATGTTTAACACATGGATTGAATCAAGGTAAGATTGAGAACATATATACACGCAATGATATGCCATGTTGAATGATGGAAATTATCTAATTTGAATACTTGAAATGGTTGGAATGGGTATAGTACGTTTTAATGCAGGAAAGTGGCAAATTTGGGTGACAAATGAGGCTAGGAAATGGTTTTATTTTGTCCATACGGGCAGACACACGGGAGTGTGTCTAGACCGCGTGTGACACACAGCTGGGTACATGGGCGTGAAGTTAGGCCGTGTGTCCCTTCCACCTAAATTTTGTGAAACAGGATGCTCAGAATTGAGCACATGGGTAGAGACATAGGCGTGTGTCTTAGCATTGTAAGGCACATGGCCTAGAACACGGGCGTGTCTCTTGGCCGTGTGAATCCTGCACCTATTTTTTGAAAATTTGAATTAACCACATGGCCTAGCACATGGGTGTGTGACTTGGCTATGTGACATTAATTTGTTCATGAGTTGCAAGTCTGAGGGTTACACAGGTTAGGGACATAGGCATGTGAACCCACACGACCTAACGACACGGGCGTGTCCCTTACCACAAGGGCGTGTGACTCTAAATAGTGAGAAAAATTTTGGGATTTTGCAAAAAATTCCCCGAGATCTCGATTTGGTCTCAAGTTGATTATAATGCATTTTTTAGGGCCTCGAGGGCCCTATTAAGGGACATTACGACTAATCTCGAAAAATGAATAGTGTTTGACTCGATTAATTTGAAAGTGTTCTGTAAACTCCAGTAATGCCTCGAAACCATATTCTGGCGACAGGTACGAGTTAAGGGTGTTACATGGCATGCTTAACATGCGAGTCAGATCTCATATTTTTACACATAATTTCACAATAGCATGCTTTATCAAGCAAATCAGAGCATTATAGTAGGGCATAATCAACATACAAATCCTTAGATCAAGATTTAGTAACATATATTATTTCCATATAAATAAGTATACCATATTTTTATAAGCCATAAATCACATGACTTGAGTGATGGAAATCATATATTATCATACATCTTAGAATCATCCAATAAACCAATCACACCACAGAATCACAGAATTTTGGGATTTACTTACTTGTTATCCTCGCTTATCGGTTTTACCAATTTTTATGAATATACTTGTATTAACATTATCACAAAATTAAATATCAATATCCATAAGTAATACACTTACCATATATAAACATATATTCTTCATCGTTATTTATTTAATCATAATATCGAATAATATCACTTAAATCCCCACACCTTAGATTTGATGGATTAGATCTCGATTCCACTTCGAAAGAAATGAATCTAATTTTCCTTGAGTCACTTTGTTAAATCAAAATACGTGTTAGTACCGATCTACTGAAATAATAATATTCCGTTAAATAAATAACACTGATTCGGCACTACTTACATAAAAAGATTGTCAACTATCACCTATTTCTACAGTTGATGCATGTATTCCGGGATTTACGAGTATTCTTCAATGATGCATGAAACCAAATAGTTAGATCCTTATTAAATAAAAAATAATACTTCAAAAATATAATGCTTATGATAATTCTTCATACTTACAATTAAACAGAGAGAAAAGGACTTGGCAACAAAATCCAAAAAAATTGATCAAAGAGGAGGATTAGGCCTTATAATTGAAAAATAAAAGAGTTTAAATAAAATAATAATTTGGAAGATGATTTTTAATAAATAAAAATCAGATTTAGGAGTTTACAAGAGGATTTTTTGAAACAGGAGAAGAAAATAAGAAAAATGGAAAGAAAAAAATGGCGGCGGCGCGACAACAGCAGCGGCGATGGTGCAAGGACGGCACCGGTGGGGAAGGAAAGTGGTGCGACAACTGAGTATGGTGAAGGAGAGGAAGATATTTGAAGAAAAATGGCTTCAAAAGTGTTGAAAAATAATCAAAAAAGCTAAAAACAGTGAAGGAGAAGATGGTGGACAGAAAAGGGGAGGAGAGAAAAAAAAGAGTAACAAAATGAGAATGAGGTTTTGGGAGAGGTAGGTCCGGGCAAAGGTAGTCAACAACTCATTTTGCACAAATTTGGGGACAAGGGAGTGAAAAGGGGGATTTTGCACAAAAAGAAAAGTAGAAAGGGGTTGTGGAAAGAAAATTTGACTCAATAAAAGGAAGGAGAATATCCCCCTTTTATGGAAAGACTTGGATGGCAAGGGGAAGTGTTGACCTTCTAAAATGGTCAACAATTGTGGCTAGGATGAGAAAATAAATAAAATGAGTGTAGGGAAATTCAAACATGGGACCTTTAACAATCAATTAACATACTAAACGACAAGGCCTTTTTCTTTCTTGTGATACAAATTTGCACAATTTAATAAATAAATTCTAGGGTGTGACATTACCACACGAAATTCACATAACATACGTGTAACATCCCGAATTAGGACCTAGTCGGAATAGTGATTTTGAAACCATAAATTCAAAATAGAAATAATTATTTTATGATTTTTATAAGGTCTATGATATGTTTATATGCTTGTGTGAAAATTTCGTGAAGAAATTTTATGTGAAAAGTGTTCAATTTGATTTTAGGGACTAAATTGAATAAGTTGTAAAAGTTGAGTTCTAGAAGCTTTTAGCATGAAATTGAATTGGAATATTAATTAGAGGTCCTTAAATAGCAATTTTACCAAATTCTAAAATTTTGGACAAAAATGGACGTGGAGGGTAAAATATCAAAGTTTTAAAGTGAAGGGCATTTTGGTCATTTGGCCATTAAATGAATTCAAACACAAAATAAAAGCCAAAAAAAACCCTTGTCCATCTTCTTGTTTGGCCGAATATAGCATGGAGAAAGCCATGGCTAGGGTTTTCAAGCTAACTTCATAGTAAGTTCGTCTTTGCCCCATTTTTAATTTTTTTCGTATTTTTTAAATCCTTGCAACATAATCTACTTATTTCTACCTTTTATTTAAGATATGATGAAGGTCTAGGTTTTGACCCATGTTAGAAATTTGTGCATTTTGATGAATTATGCTAGATTATGCATGTTTATGGTTAGAGAAACGGTTTTTACTAAGTGATTTTCGGCGAAAACGTCCAAAACGACTAAATTGTAAAAGTTATAAAATTGGTCATAAGAGAGTGATTTAATGAGAATTGTGGACTGCCATAGCTATGAAAATGGATCGGTTAAGTCCAAAATACAAGGAAATTGAATAAAAATTATTTTACGAGCTTAGGGGCAAAAGTGTAATTTTGCTAGACTTTAGGGGTAAAAATGTAAAACTTTCCAAGTGTGATTTTTGGACTAATTTGAATAATGTGATTGCTAAATGAGTGTTATTCGATATGTTAGATCAAGAAAACAGGAAATTTGGGCTTAGATCGGGGAAGAACGAGGTTGTGGGCTAAGTAAAACAAATTAGTCGTTTTTGCATTCGAGGTAAGTTGGTGTGTTAATAATAGTGCAAAGCTATTGTTGTTTATGCTTGAAAACCTAAATTAGTATGTTGATTTGAATATGTTGAATTAAATTGTTAAGGTGCTATGCACATTAAATGATATAAAGGTATGTTTATGATACATGGAATTGAATTGAAATATTGTGTTCAAAGTGCTTATTATGAATATAGTTATTATGTAAAACTGTGAGATTTGTTATCATCATAAGATATGTGATTAAATGTATATTGATTAAGCTTCGACAAGTGTGAAACAGTCTCGATTGAACCTAAGGAATCGAGTAGGATACAAGTGACATGTCACTAGGAACCCATTGTATGTGATCAATTGTATATGTGATTCCGGGTGCTGGTCTCGTTCAACTACTAGTGACTAGATAATCCTGCATTTGTTGTGGATACCTGTCAGCTTGTGTGAGCAACACTGAGTAGCTCCGACTTGACCGTCAGCTTATGTGAGCAGGCCCGTGAATAGCTGGATAGTGAGCATATCAGTGGTAGCTTTGGCTACATATCAGTGGTAGCTTCGGCTATAATATGTGTGGCACTTTTGTGCATTTTTTCGAGTATGCTTTAGAATTGCGCATGGTTCAATGGGTAACGAAATAGTATGATAAAGTGTAATGGAAAGTGAATATGGATTAGTGTATAAATGTGTTTCATGCCATGATGCATTTATATGTGTAGTGTGAATACGAAATTTTATGAATAAGTGCAGGTATGTATGTGTAAATTATGAGCAATATGCTCATTATATGATCAAAGTTTGGTAAGGTTGATAAGAGGTAAGTGCTGCAATTAAAGCTACTATAAAGAAAGCATGAAAAAGTGAAACTTAAAAATAAAATAGTTTTGGATAGCAGCAATTATGTGTTTTTAAAAAATCACCAAAAATGGTGGAGATTGAATTAGAAGTTGAATAAGATATAAAATTAAATCCCTTTGAGTCTATTTCACATAAAATAAGTAGAGTAAGCAAAATATTCTCAATTTGTGAGATATCTAATTGTTGTAAGACAGGGTCAGATGGATTTCAGAATCCCCTGTTTTGAATTTGGAAAATCACTAAAAATTGTATAAAAATGTTTATGGTGTGAAATCTATATGCTTAAAATCTTTGATAAGTCTGTTTTCAATAGAAAGAAATGGGAATGTTATTCGAAATCTGAATAATGAGATAATTAAATTTTACTGATGAGAGGTTAGATTTTTTGGATAACGAAATAAGGGAAATTTTAATGAATAAACTGTACTAATTAGCTAAACCAAAAATTATGAAATTTTATGATAAGAAGATATGTGAGTCTAGTTTCAAGTAAAATTAGCAGATCTAAATTTGGAGTTCCGTAGCTAAGATATAATTAATTTAGCGACTATAACTCAGGAAGATAGCCTAAGATGAACTTGAGTAAAAATTGGAAACATGTGAATAATGATTTTATTTCTTAAGAATACCTTTTGAGGAATGGGAATATGCTGTTAATTAAATTTCTTATTATTATATGCCAACTTACTAAGCTATAAAGCTTACACCCTCCTTTCCATTTCTCTTAGTGTTGTCAGGTTAGCTCGGGATTGGAGATCGTCGAAGGCATCATCACACTATCAATTTGTCAAGTTGGAGTAATGAAAATTCTTATTTGCTTTCAAGTGAGTGGCATGTATAGAGATTTAGTTATGGGTAATATGTATTCTTGAAAATTGGCCAAATATATTGGCCTATATTACTTCATTGTATAGGGTCACGAGAGGTGGCCCATAATGGTTATGGGTATGTAAGCCTATTTTATGCATGCATGTGAAATGTTTTGATATAGTTAGGTATATTACATATGCTTGGTGATAAAGTTAAGAAAAATTAAGGGTATGAAATGTGTCTATGCAATGTATTTGAGTGTAAAGAGTTAAGAGCACAAAAAGGGCTTGGAAAATAGCCTAAGTGTTGGCCACACGAGCAGAGACACGGCCGTGTGTCTCAGCCGCGTGGAGGACACGACCTAGCACACGGGCGTGTGACTTGGCCGTGTGCCCTTAATGTTAGTCTGAGGTCATAAACAGAATGCTCGATGTTTTTAACACAGGCTGGGACATAGACGTGCGTGACCACCGGCCTACCTACACGGGCGTGTCCTAAGTCACACGGGCGTGTGACACTATTTTGTTGAAAATTTTTGTAATTATTCCAAAGAACCCGGTTTAGTCCCAAACCATTCTTAAAGTATGTTTTGGGCCTTGTAGGCCCGTAATAGGGACAAAATGAGTTTAAATGAAAAGTTTTAATTTTAAGTGGAAATTGTAACTCGGAAATTGATCGATTGTGTGTATAAGTTCGGTAATGCCTCGTACCCTATTCTGGCGATGGATACGGGTTAGAGGTGTTACTATACGCATACTTCAAGCAAACATGGCAGACCATGTCAGGACCTAAATAGGTGGCAAATTGATCTGACGAGGCATTCATCTCTACATTTAATTTCAGATGACCAAACTGCAGATTATTCCGCAAACACAATCATTTCAGAAAGTTAGGCGGACATTTAATTTGGAAAATTTCTTACCGATACCTAAAATGTCAGACTGTTCTGCGGATACCCCATATTATGATAAGTCCCGTGAAACTTAAAACGCGAAACATAACATAATTGAGTTCATTTTATTTTCATACACCATGACATTCTAAATCATCACCTTCAAGATTTTAACATGTTTGTTTACAAATAATCAATCTACTATATAGATGCCACTTAGCTGGAACGTAACAAAATCAAGAGTCTACCACAATTCTTGGTGGATAGTGTGAACTTCTTATTGATCTGATCAACATGCTCTAGACTTTCAAAATCTACAAGATAAAAATAATCTAGGCGTAAGTATTAAAAATACTTAGTAAGCTCATAAAAATTTGAAAGTTAACTTACCTCACATAATAATTATATGTTAATTTAATATGCAACGCAAATTACCTATCAGCCAATACAACCTATCAACAATGTAAGTGTGTATACTTTATGTCATACAGTATATCAAGTATGATACATGATACAATAACACTCTTCATATCTAATTCATTCTCATACCTTTCACTAGTGCGAACTCTCATTTTAATAGTCAAGTCTTCCATTACCCCTCCTTCTTTAATTCGCCAATTTCACAACTCGCATATTTTATATTATCTGATGAACAGTGAAAAAGAACTCAAAACACAGGTACATTTCACATCAGGGGCTTGTCTGAGCTAATCATGTGCAGAGGTGTTACGTTACCTATTAGGGCTAAACCTTTATCAACACAATGAAAGTCTGGCCAAGGCTATATATACATGTAAGGTTACCGGTCTAGGATAAATCTGTGCCATATGTATATTCAAGTCCACAACAAATGCTGGATCTAAGAATCATCAGGAAATAACATATAATCATGTGTATGAGTCTTTTACTAAGTTCATCGAGAAGCATTCATTTTGTAAACTCATTCGCATTCATTTGTATCATAATTCAGTATATCTTCTCTATATATTTAACAAATCAAATTTGACTTACCAAATTTTCAGTTGTACAATTAAATAACAAAAGAAAAAAAATTAAATAACGTTTAAATTTTAGGAACTTGCCTGGAGGAACGATAACACGCAGCGGTAAATCTACTTAACAACTTTTCGTTTCCCGCGATCTTCTATCGATAGGTTCAAATCTTGATCTAAAACATAATTTAATTCAATTTTTATCAACCATTATCATTTATCAGTTTATGAACCATATAAGTCAGTTCAATTCTATCACTCTAGATTTCTCTTAAACCTAACACATTAAACAGTCGAACCCTTTATAACAAAGTTTATAGAAAACTTAAGCTAGTTTCAAAATGTCTACACTTTAGTCCTGATATTTGAAACTAAAAAAATCATATTATACAAAGTGAACCTTTTTGCATAACCTCTCTTCTAAACTAATCATTAACACAACAATTTCAAGCAATAAACAATGGTAATCCCATGAAATCTTTAACAGTTTTAGAAACAAACACCACTATTAGCTAGATTGGAGCACGACCATTTCAAAAACATCAAATTCAAGCAAAATGATCTCAAATTAGCTTACCATGCAAGAGCACAAAGTTTGGCTGAGTTTTCCTAATTTAATAAAGAAGAAAGACGGTGATGAATAATATTGAAATAAAGAAAAATGAATTTTTCTTACCTTTATCCACTATGTTACGGTACATAAATAAATACCTCTAATCTAATTGTTAATTAAATTAACATCATTACATGTAAAGTAAAGCCAAGCCAACACCTGTCCAGCCACTATCTACAAAATAGCTAAATTACCATTTTAGTCCCTAATTGATTAACGTATTATCATTAGTAAAAAGAAATCCATAATGGTCAACTTTTTTCCATTTGTACGATTTCATCCTGTACTATGATTAATTCCCTAATCAATCAAATTTTTTGAACTAAAATTCCATATAACACTATATTGAACCAATGACTATTAAATATTAATATCTATGAACTCAGTTACCAGAAAATGAAATTTCGAAACCTCCATTTTCAATACCATTAAAAATAGACTATTACAATTGATTTCCAACAATAAATTATCATGGTTCCTTTAAAACTTCTCTTTAATGATCTTATTTTTGAATTTTCTCATAAATTCAGAATAACGAATTTCAAAATAGTACTGAATTTGGGATGTTAAAGAAAATAAATGACTAAGAGACACAATCCGTTAGCTTCATTTCAACTTACGGACAGCCACAATGAGAAAACTTTGTAATTAGTTGATTTTTAAAATACAAAGTTTAGGGTTTATGTTTTAATTTACTATTATAATTTATTGTTTAGGGTTTTAGGATTTCATTATTTAGAATTTAGGGCATAAAATTTTAGAATTTAAGATATAAGGTTTATATTTTAAGTTTAATCCATAAATTAGTATTTAAATTATATCTTTTTTTTCCATCTTAGTATCTATTTTTTTTTTCCACAGGTGATACTTGAATTATTTTTTTCCCAGTGTGGTACATTCATTAATCCAATTGTTAAGCCTATTATGACGTAATTATACTCTGTCAATCAAACATGTATAAAGAATTATAATTTTTTAACTACAATAGGATGTATTTAGAGACAAAACCAAAGAGATTGGTAGTGCCCTCAGACAATTCCTAAACTAAAATATTTCTCTTTTAGCGCATTTATAATATATTGATACCATTGCAACATTTCTTTTATGATACATAACCATGGTAACATTTTGACATATATTTCATGCTTAAATAATTGAAGTGAATAGAAAATACTTCACTTAATCCGTTATATGAAAAAATACTTATTTTTATCCACTATTCCTAACTTATTGGTTTGATTGAATAGGTTTATGGAATACCCAATCCGATGCGAATAGTGGAATAGAGAAAGAAAGAGGGCTGACCCAGACATTGGTGTTAAGGTAGCCCACTTTTATTTCTTTTTTGCATAATATATTATAGTGATTTTGTATTGAATTTCTAAATCAATTTGACGTCTCGTCTCCTTCACATCTTATGTGAACAGAAAATTAATTTAATTAAAAAAACAAAAATAACTGTCTTTTCATCAAATTTAACCCATCGAACTAAATTATTTTGATTAATCAATTCATGATGGTATTTAATTTGGTCGAAGATTAATTAAGGATTTTTAAAATTTCAGTTAATGATTAATTTAGTTCAAAACTCTATATTATATAAGTTCAAAATATAAAAATTAAAGAATAAACTTCAAACTAATTTGATTTATACAAATTATTTAAAAAATTAAATTACTTATATAACTTTAATAATATATTTTTTGTTATATAAATTTGGTTTATGTGTATTTTCTTAACTGAGTTAATATTCAATTAATTTTTTTATATAATATTAGAGATAGGGGATTAGGGTAATACGGTTCAACTTCGTGTTAAACGAATGTCTAATAAGAACTTTAATCATCACTCCATTCAAAGTCATAGTACTCGATTAATTCTTGACACCAATTCAATTAGTGTAACGCCCTGATTTATTAAACTCTATTTTTATGAACTTTTCCATAAATAAGCATCTGTTTTAGTGGTTAAGTGATACGAGTGTGTGCTTGAGGTCTTGGGTTTACGTTATATTTTCAGTCAACTCATATTAGAATGAGCCTGCTGGTTCAAGTGGTATGGTGTTAGCTTGTCGTAAGGTCTTATGTTTAAACTCTCGTGTGGGTGAAGGATGTTAATTTTTGCTTCTGTGAGTGTGTGCCGATTGTGTAGTAGAAGTTGAATGGAACTGATACTGTAACATGCCTCACCCGAGTCCAACACCGGGACAAGGTATGAGGCATTACCGTACTTAAACATACTTGAATACGTAAACTAGAGCTACAAAAATTCATTCCATGTCGAAACCCTTCATGCATTCTCTTACTATCCTTATTAAGGGCATATGAGGCCTAGAACGTATATCGTTTGTGTTTCGGAACTGATCCGGGAACTTTCAAGCACTTAGAAAATTTTTGCCTAAAACAAGGGCACACGACCGTGTGGGATGGGACCGGCCCGTATGGTCACACACGCCCATGTCCCTGACCCATGTTGAATTTATTTCTTATTTCAAACCTACAGACTTAAACACGGCATGGGCACATGCCCGTGTCTATGGCCCGTGTCCCTCACACGGCCTAGACACGCCCGTGTCTATAACCCGTGCTCTAATCTGATCTTACTCAAAGAATAACTTGAAAATCCACACGGCCAGAGCACACACTCGTGTGCAACACTAACTTAGCCAATTTGGATACAGGGGACACACGGTCTATTAACATACCTATAGAGGCTGACCGTGTGTCACACACGGCCTAGGCACACTCCCGTGTACCCAACCGTGTGGACAACTATAGGTTATTTTCCAAGCCTATTTGCCACCTTGAAACTGAACCAAAACAATACCAATTCCTATCACATATCATGGCACAATAGAATATCCAAACATTCACAACCATAACATTCAAATCGTTATATTCACTTAGCAATTAACTTGATCAATATTAGCCTCTTTCAAGAGCTATAACAAAATGACTTGAGCACTACTAATAGTCAACACATTACGCTAACAAAATGACACATTTCAAAGTGACAAGGTTCCCTATACATGCCATACACAAAATAACTAACTATACAATACCCAAAATAGATGGCTTGATAGTGTGACTTCCAGCTCCGACTTTGATTGATCCCCGAGCTAATTCGGCAAATCTACATGAAAAGGGAAAATAAATGAGTAAGCATAAAATGCTTAGTAAGTTGCATGAAATAAAACAACAATAAATGTCATGGAAAAATCATTCAAGCAGGGCATCATGAAATTCATATAACTTCTTACTCTTTCTCATATCTTACTCATTCTTATAACATAATCATTCTCATGACATACTTACTCTCGTGACTTGCTCTTTTTATGATTTACTCATTCACATGTTCTGCTCATTCTCGTGCCTTACATTTTCATATTTTTCTCATGACTTACTCAAGTGTACCTGTAACACTCATCATGAAACTTTAGTCTCTCTTGTTAGCTAAACAACTTGGATACATTCTCTATTAACATATTTAGAATATCGAAGGATACCCGTAATGTCATTTTCATGGTAAGGTGTCAAAGCCATATTCCAAATATGGTCTTATATGGGACCTTAAACTGATATCGAAGCCATATCCTAGATATGGCCTTACGCGGGATCTCATATTAATGTCGATGCCATGTCCCAGACATGGTCTTATACGAGATCGTCAAATGATACCGATGCCATGTCCCAGACATAGTCTTATACGGGATTTCTCTTAGATGCCCATGCCATGTCCCAGACATGGTCTTTCAGGGGGTCTATGTCTCATCTCGATGCTGAAGCCATGGCCCAGTCATGGTCTTATACGGGACCTCATGTCGATGCCAATGCCATGTCCCAGACATGGTCTTACATGAGACCTCTGTTCGGTGCTGATGTCATGTCCTAGATATGGTCTTACACGGGACCTACAATGCTCGTGACATGATTATGGTATCCTTCGTTTCTTTTAATACTTGCATGAAATTTTCCTTTCATATTTCCATCATCCTTTAGTAAAAATTCATATAATTAAATATCATGGAATTGTACATAGCTCATACATTGACTTTTTAATAAGCCTTATGAAATTTCATGGATTCATAAAAAATCATTACACTAGAACCTTCATAAAATATATAAGGCTAGATTATTACATACAACTTACCTCAAGTCCAAAATGTGGGTGAGTGATCAGTTTAGTCCACTACTTTACTTTTCCCCCGATTTCAGTCCACGCTTCATGTTTCTTGATCTAAAATGACAAATTTAGCTCATTTAGTACCCACATTGACTAAATGGCCCAAAATTCTCACTTGGCCAAAATTTATAATTTTTCCCCTAAATTTTGGCATATTTGCAAAATGGTCTCTGGGATTGTAAAATGAAATGCACTCAATTTCTTGACCACTCAAGCCTAGCCGAACCTTTCATGTGCTCCTAGCAGCCCACATATCTCATCAATTTGTACATTTACTACACATTTTACTAACTTTGCAATTTGGTCCCTATTAGGGACTTTCATGAAAAATCACCTAGAGAAAGGTGTTTACTACACTTTAAACTTTCATAATCTACCACTAGACATCAAAATACTTGCATGTCATGTATGGGTATATTTTTTCACATAAAGCCTAGCTCAAATTAGTGGTAGAAATAGCTAGATTAAGCTATGAAGATTTCAAAAATATGAAGAACATGAAAAACGAGGCTTAGAGTCACCTACTTGGAGCTTGAAAATGAAGGAAACCCTAGCTATGGAGGGCTTGTAAAATTTTGCACATTGGAAGAAGAAGATGGACACTTTTTTTTCTTTTTCCCTTTTTATTTCTTTAATTTACCAAATGACCAAAATGCCCTTATGGCCTTTTTTTAAAATTTTACCTTTCCATGAACATTTTTGTCTATAGTGCCAAAAATTGGTCTAATTCCCAGCTAAGGACTTCTACTAATTTTTCTAATGCTATTTCATACTTAAACCTTCTAGAAGCTCAATTTTGCAACTTTTGCAATTTAGTCCTAAAAGAAAAATTAATCACTAATTCATAAAATTTCCTTCATGAAATTTTCTCACTATCATGTAAGTATACCATAAACTTAATAATGATCATGAAATATACTTTTCTACTTCAGATTTGTGGTCTCGTAACCACTATTCAGACTAGGCCCTAACTCGGGCTGTTACAATTCTCCCCTTTTAGGGATTTTCGTCCCCAAAAATCTTACTAGTGAATAAGTTGGGATATTGGTTTCTCATGTTTTCCTCAAACTCCCATGTTGCCTCTTCTACACCATGTCTTTGCCATAGTACTTTTACAATGGCTATTCTTTAATTTCTCAACTGCTTGACTTCCCGAGCCAATATCTTAACCGGTTCTTCACCATAAGTCATGTCCGGTTGAATCTCAATCTCTGTTGGGGTAATCACATGTGAAGGGTTCGATCGGTAGCGTCGTAGAATGGACACATGGAATACATCATGAATCTTTTCCAATTCAAACGGCAAAGTAAGCCGATAAGCTATCGGCCCTATCCTCTCAATGATCTCATATGGTCCGATAAAATGCGGACTTAGTTTACCTTTTCGACCAAATCTGAGAACTTTTCTTCATGGAGATACTTTCAAGAACACTTTATCCCTGGCTTGGAACTCTATTTCCTTCCTTTTTAAATCGGCATACGACTTTTGTCTATCGAAAGCAGCTTTCAAGCAATCTAGAATCACTTTTACTTTCTCTTCTGTTTCCTTGACTAGATCAACCCCGTGAATCTGTTTTTCCTTGAGCTCAGTCCAATACAAAGGTGTCCGACACTTACGCCCATACAATGCCTCATTAGGCACCATTTTTAAGCTTAACTGAAATTTGTTGTTATACACAAATTCGACCAAAGGTAGGTACTTTTCCCAACTACCTTGAAATTCCAACACACAACATCTGAGCATGTCCTCTAGCACTTGTATTACTCTCTCTGACTGACCGTTGGTCTGCGGATGGAAAACAATGCTAAAATTTAGCTTCGTACCCAAAGCTTCTTATAGCTTCTTCCAAAATTGTAACGTGAACCTCGGATCTCTATCCGAGATTATCGATAATGGCACTCCGTGTAATTTCACAATCTTTGAAATATACAAGTCAGCCAACTTATCCACTGAATAATCCATACGCACAGGTATAAAATAGGTCGACTTTGTAAGCTTATCAATCACAACCCAAATGGAATCTTTCTTTTTCGATGTTTTCGATAAACCCGTTATGAAATCCATGGTAACACTGTCTCATTTCCACTCGGGAACCATGATAGGCTGTAGTAAACCGAAGGATACTTGGTGTTCTATTTTTACTTATTGACA
The DNA here is from genome assembly GCA_020496765.1 of Gossypium stocksii. Classification (NCBI taxonomy): domain Eukaryota; kingdom Viridiplantae; phylum Streptophyta; class Magnoliopsida; order Malvales; family Malvaceae; genus Gossypium; species Gossypium stocksii. The sequence goes on from CM035624.1 coordinate 24,708,918, forward strand.
AATAAAATATTTCAAAACATACCCGGAGATATCTCTTTTCATATTTGACCACCAATAACATTTCCCCAAATCATTGTACATCTTGGTACTGCTGGGGTGGATAGACAAACGACTGTTATGTGCCTCATCTAAAATTCTCCTCATAAGTTCATCATCCTTCGGTACACAAAGTTGATCTTGGAACCTTATACAACCATCTGAATCGATCTGGAAGTCTGAACCGGTACCTAACTCGCATTGAGCTTTCTTGGCTTGCAATTCTCTGTCTTTTAACTATGCTTCACAAATCTCTTGGATGAACATTGGTATAGCTCTCATATCTGCTAAAACCGATCCATCATCAGTCAAGGACAACTGTGTGTTCATGGCTCTTAAAGCAAATAAGGACTTTTAACTTAAAGTGTCCGCAACAACACTCACTTTCCCTGGATGGTAGTCAATGACTAACTCATAGTCCTTGATCAGCTCTAACCATCTTCTTTGTCTTAAGTTTAACTTTTTTTTAGTCATCAAGTACTTAAGACTCTTGTGATCGGTGAATACTCTGCAGCGCTCACCATATAAATAATGCCTTTATATCTTTAGTGCAAACACTATTATGGCCAACTCCAAATCATGAGTCAGATAATTCTTTTCATGAGGTTTCAACTATCTCGAGGCATATTAATCACTTTTCCCACTTGCATAAGTACGCAGCACAATCCATTTAATGATGCATCATTGTAAACTACAAATTCCTTTCCGGGCTCCAGTTGTACTAGAATAGGAGCTTCAGTTAGTAGGGTCCTCAATTTCTCAAAACTCTGTTGGCACTTATCAGTCCACTCAAATTTAACATCTTTTTACAAAAGTCTCATCATTGGAGTAGCAATCATGGAAAATCCCTTAACCAATCTTCGGTAATAACAGGTCAAACCCAAGAAACTTCTAACCTCAGATACATTTCACGACGGTTTCCAATCCATAATTGCCAAGATCTTATTTGGATCTACTCTGATGCCATTACCCGAAACGATGTGGCCCAAAAATCTGACTTCTTTAAGCTAAAATTCATTTTTACTGAATTTGGCGTAAAGTTGCTTGTCTCGTAAAGTTTGTAAAACTGTCCTCAAGTGTTTGGCATGTTCATCCTCATCACATGAATACACTAAGATGTCATCAATAAAGACTACAACGAATCTATCCAAGTATGTTCGAAAGATACGATTCATTAAATCCATGAATACTGTAGGGGCATTGGTCAAGCCAAATGGCATGACAAGAAACTCGTAGTGACCATACCTCATCTGAAATGCAGTCTTCAGCACGTCGGACTCCTTAACTCTTAACTGGTAATACCCAAACCTCAGGTTTATCTTGGAGAACACTGTGGCTCCTCGTAACTGAGCGAAAAAATCATCGATCCTTGGCAAAGGGTACTTGTTCTTTATAGTCACCTTGTTAAGTTTCCGATAATCTATGCACAACCTCATAGAGCCATCTTTCTTTTTCACAAATAGTATGGGAGCACCCCATGGAGAATGACTTAGTCTTGCAAAACCTTTGTCTGTCAAACCTTGTAGCTGAGCTTTCAATTCCTTTAACTCGGTCGGAGCCATTCTATAAGGAGCAATAAAAATAGGTGTGGTGTCGGAAGCCAATTCTATGTCAAACTCTACCTCTTTAACGGGAGGTAATCCGGGCAACTCTTTGGAAATACATCTTGATACTCACACACTACTGGCACTGATTCTATTTTCAACTCTGACTCCTTTGTATTCATTACAAAAGCAAGGTACACTTCATACCCTTTTTTAATACACTTCTGAGCAACCATAGAAGATATCACTAGAGGCAAGTTCTCGGATCCATCTGAGTCAACTCAAAGAGTTTCACCATTTTCACATTTCAATTCAATAAATTTTCTACTACAATTCACTATTATGTCATGAGTGGTTAGCCAATACATACCAAGGATTACATCAAATTCATCAAATGGCAAGAGCATAACGTTCGCAGGGAAACAATGACCCCTAATCATCAAAGGACAATCTCGACATACTTTGTCTACTAACACACTCTTGTCTAGAGGATTGGAGACTTGTATCACAAGTTGCATAGATTCTACGGGTATACTCATGCTAGAGACTAGTTTTATGTAAATATATGAGTGGGTAGATCCAGAGTCTATAAAAGCAATAACAAAAGTTTCATGAAGAGAAAATGCACCCGTTATAACATCGGGTGATGACGCCTCTTCACGAGCGCGAATGGCGTATGTCCTCGTTGGGGCTCTACCTCGGGCCTCGTAGTCTGTTCCTTTAGTGTACCTTTACTACTTGCTCTCGTACCCGGGTTTCTTTTAGGTCTACTTCTGGTGGGAACGTTACCCGACTTTGCACTCAGATCTTTATCTTTTTGAATCATTTTGAGGCACTCTCTAATAAAATGGTCTTGAGAGCCACACTTAAAATGGCCCTCTCATGTGCCCGGCATTCACCGAGGTGGCGTCTACCACACTGGGGGCACTCGGGCCTACTGGATCGAGTATTACCCACACTCGCAACTGAGGTGGTCTAAGCTTTGGAGACTGAATATTGTTTACTCTTGCCTTTACTCGAAAACCTTGTTGAAGTAGTTGACTGGTAGAGAATTCGTTTGACTTCTTGGAGGAGGATTGGAACAAATTACTAAATGGTCTCTTTCTCGAGTCACGAGACTTCATCTCAGCTTTCCTCTTCTCTTTGGCCAATTCTTCGGCCTTACAGGCTCTATCTATGAGCACTACGAACTCTTTTACCTCTAATATACCAACAACATCTTAATGTCTTCATTCGATCCATCTTCAAACCTCTTGCACATGATGGCCTCAGTGGAAACACATTCTCAAGCGTACTTTCTGGGTCTCACAAAATCATACTCATACTCTGTCACGGTCATTCGACCTTGCTTCAACTCTAGCAATTCCTTATGCTTCTGATCAATGAACCGAAGACTAATATACTTCTTACGAAACTCCTCTTGGAAGAATTCCTAATTAACTTTCTCCCTTGGTATGTAATATCCCGAATTAGGGCCTAATCGAAATAGTGGTTTTGTGACCACAAATCCAAGGTAGAAATAATTATTTTATAATTATTTTGATGTTTATGATATGATTTTATGATGGTGTGAAAATTTCGTGAAGAAATTCTAAGCGTAAAGTGCTTAATTTGAAATTAGGGACTAAATCGAATAAGTTGCAAAACTTGCATTCTAGAAGTTTCTAGTATGAAATTGCTTTGGAATATTAATTAGGAGGTCTTTAACAGAAATTTGACCAATTTTAAGTTCATGGACAAAATTTGGACATGGATGGAATTTTTGAAAGTTTAGTAAGGAGGGGCATTTTGGTCATTTGGATATTAACATGAAATAAAAAGGGAAAAATAACACAAAATTGGTCATCTTCTTCATTACCATGAAATTTCAAGGGTTCTCCATAGCTAGGGTTTTGTTTCAAGTTTCCAAGCTCCATAGTAAGTGATTCCAAGCCCCGTTTTTAATGTTCTTTACGTTTTCGTAGTCCCAATAACTCAATAAAGCTTATGTTATCAATAATTTAAGTTAGGGTTCATATTTGGAAAAATACCCATAGGTGAAATTTGTGTATTTTGATGTTTTATGATAGAATATGAGGTTTTAAATTATGTTAAACAACTTGTGCTACTCGGTTTTAAGTAAAAACGAGTAAAACGACTTAATCTGTAAAAGTACATATTGTTCATAAGTATGTGTTTTAGTGGGAATTTGAGCTTGCTAATGGTAAATAAATGATTAGCATGTCCTAAAACATAAGAATTTGTGATAAAATTAAATTTCCGAACTTTGGGGCAAAAGTGTAAATATGCAAAAGTTTAGGGGCAAAATTGTAATTTTTCCAAAATTTGAATTTAGGACTATTTTGATAATGTGAGTATTAAATAAGCTAAATGTGTTATTTTAGATCAAGAAAGACGTGGAATCAACCTTGATCGAGGAAAAGAAAAGATTTTGGACTAAATCGCAAAATTGCTATATTTTGTACCGAGGTAAGTTCATGTGTAAATAATGTAACATAATTGCTATTTTAAGTGATTTAATGCTATTTATATGATATGATACTTGTTATTATGAATATTATGCTTTGTGAAATATTATGTATTGGTATGAAAAGTATGTGATTAAATTGATAAGTATGAGATGCAAGCAACGTATTGGTTCTGATATTCCGAGGAGAACGACTGGGAAATGTGTGATTGAGGAAAATCCCCTTTGAACCTTGGGAATAGATTAGGATACAAGTGACATGTCACTAGGATGGTTGGGCATCCGAACTCGTTGAGTTGAGTCTGAGTTCACTTATGGATGCAAATGTCCGAACTCGTTGAGTTGAGTCCGAGTTCGTGAGATGTAACTAGGATCCGAGCTCGTTGAGTTGGGTCCGAGTTTGCTTATGGATGCGAACGCCTGAGCTCGTTGAGTTGAGTCCGAGTTCGCTTATGGGCGGGTTACATGATTGATTGATTACATATGTGGCACTTATGTGCAAATGATCCGTGTATCCAAGTTATATTCTGATGTGTTCAACGGGTAAAATTCTAGCGGAATGGAAGAATACTCAATATGAAAATGATATTTTGGTAAGTTTTGTGAAATGGACAATTTGGACAGGTATGTACTTAACCCTCGGGTTGAAACTTGATACAACAGAAATAAGGTGGTAAGATGATACACGATAGCTAGAAATGTGGTTTGTATCTTGGTGATATCATGCTATTGTTGTTGATATAATTGCTTTGTTATGTTACTTGTTATTTGCATCTGAACTTACTAAGCATTTATGCTTACTCCCTCCTTTACATTCTTTGTAGTTTTTAGCGAGCCAACTTGGATATCGGGAAGGTCGAAGAAACGCTCACACTATCCGAGGAAGAATTGGTATATTGGTTTGTATGTTTTGATGTATGGCATGTATAGCAATATACTTGTTTTGTGTAAATAATCTTGTGATATGGTTGTGGTTTGGTTGAGAAAATGCTTGATAATGATTAGACATTGGTATGACTAGCCTACATAATGTTGGATGCCTTGTGAGTTTAATATGTTATATAGCTCATGAGAATTCATAAAAAGGTGAAACTTGCCATAAAACAGAACACTACAGCAACAATGACGTGAGTTTGAAAAATCACCAAAAATAGTAGAAAATGAATTAGGTGAAGAATTAACTATGAAATTGAAGCTTATTTTGCCTACTTTCAAATGGAGGAAGCAAAATAGGTCTACCTGAAACAGGGGTAACTTTAACTAATAAACTGTACTAATTGGCCCAACCAAAAATTTTAGAAAACAATTAGTAGATATATGTGTGATCTAGATTCAGGGAAAATTTACGGATCTTGATTTCGAGTTTCGTAACTCGAGATATGATTTTTTTAGCGACCATGACGCAGAAAAACTGCTTATTCCGAAAATCAAAATAAATGATGTAAAGTTGTTTAAATGATAAATTATGTTCGGTAACACCTCAAGCTCGACTCCGGTGACGGTCTCGAGCGTAGGGGTGTTACATGGTACCACTGGCACAAGGGTATTCCACCATTGATAGGTAAAATCTCGCAGGAGAGATACGACACACTTCATGCATTCTTCCAGCGTGCAAGATAACTCATCGAATACCCTGATGGTATTCTCTAGCCAAAATTTGGCTCTTTCAGGATCATCTTTTGTAGCCATAAATTCCTTTACCCTTTGCTTTCGGATTCTAGCGACCGAGGGCTTTTCTCGCCATACTACCTCTACTATCTGAGGAGCTGCTGGGGTAGATTGAGAAAATTGGGGGGTGGAGCTTGGTGTTGAGTGGTCGGGCTTGTTGGGACGAACTCAATAAACTACTCGTTCATCATTTGGAAGAAGGCCCCCAGGCCTCTCCCCCCTGACCTACAGTAGTAGGCCTATTCTCGGTTCCGGCTGGCACCGTCCCTTCAATGGGAGCTAGTGCGTTACTTTTTACATCATCTGTCGTAGCTCGTTCGGGACCCATTTGTTATAATAAAACACATTTAGATTGTTAGGAGTCGTCACACTATCATATCACATATATACATAGGTATGGCATGTATGGCTAGACTCACACATATGCTAGGTTAGTCCTAAAATCAACTAAACACTAGCTCTAATACCACAAAATGTAACACCCCCTCACCCGAGTCCGACGCTGAGATAGGGTATGAGGCATTACGGTACTTAAACATAATTGAATACGTAAACTCGGGCTACAACAATTCATTCCATGTCGAAACCCTTCATGCATTCTCTTACTAACCTTATTAAAAGCCTATGAGGCCTATAACGTATATCGGGTGTGTTCCGAAACTGATCCGTGAACTTTCGGGCACTTAGAAAATTTTTTCCTAAAACAAAGGCACACGCCCGTGCGAGATAGGACATGCCCGTGTGGGCAGGCCGTGTGGTCACACACGCCCATGTCCCTGGCCCATGTTGAATTTATTTCTTCTTTCAAACGTACAAGCTTGAACACGGCATGGGCACACACCCGTGTCTATGGCCCATGTCCCTCACACGGCCTAGACACGCCTGTGTCTATAACCCGTGCACTAATCTGATCTTACTCAAAGAATAACTTGAAAATCCACACGGCCAGAGCACACGCCCGTGTGCTCTTCCCGTGTGCAACACTAACTTAGCTAATTTGGATACAGGGGACACACGGTCTATTAACATACCTATGGGGGCTGACCGCGTGACACACACGGCCTAGGCACATGCATGTGTGCCCAACCGTATGGACAACTATAGGCTATTTTGCAAGCCTTACTGCCAGCTTGAAACTGAACCAAAACAATACCAATTCCTATAACATATCGTGGCACAATAGAATATCCAAACATTCACAACCATAACACTCAAACCATCATATTCACTTAGCAATTAACTTGATCAATATTAGCCTCTTTTCAAGAGCTATAACAAAATGACTTGAGCACTACTAATAGCCAACACATTAGGCTAACAAAATGACACATTTCAAAGTGACAAGGCTCCTTATACATGCCATACACAAAATAACTAACTATACAATACCCAAAATGGATGGCTTGATAGTGTGACTTCGAGCTTCGACTTCGATTGATCCCCGAGCTAATTCGGCAAATCTACATGAAAAGGAAAATAAAGGAGTAATCATAAAATGCTTAGTAAGTTGCATGAAATAAAATAGCAATAAATATCATGGAAAAATCATTCAAGTAGGGCATCATGAAATTCATATAAGTTCTTACTCTTTCTTATATCTTACTTATTCTTATAACATAATCATTCCCATGACGTACTTACTCTCATGACTTGCTCTTTCTATGACTTACTCATTCACATGTTTTGCTCATTCTCGTGCCTTACATTTTCATATTTTTCTCGTGACTTACTCAAGTGTACCTATAACACTTATCATGAAACTTTAGTCTCTCATGTTAGCTAAACAACTTGGATACATTCTCTATTAACATATTTAGAATATCAAAGGATACCCGTAATGTCATTCTCGTGATAAGGTGCCAAAGCCATATCCCAAGTATGGTCTTACATGGGATCTCATCTCAATGTCGATGCCATGTCCCAAACATGGTCTTATACGAGATCGTAAAATGATGTCAATGCCATGTCCCAGACATGGTCTTATATGGGATCTCTCTTAGATGCCCATGCCATGTCCTAGACATGGTCTTACAGGGGATCTATGTCTCATCTCGGTGCTGAATCCATGTCCTAGACATGGTCTTATACGGGACCTCATGTCGATGCTAATGCCATGTCCAAGACATGGTCTTATATGAGACCTCTATTCGGTGCTGATGCCATGTCCCAGACATGGTCTTACATAGGACCTACAATGTTTGTGACGTGATTATGGTATCATTCGTATCTTTTAATACTTGCATGAAATTTTCCTTTCATATTTTCATCAACCTTCAGTAAAAATTCATATAATTAAATTTCACGAAATTGTAAATAGCTCATACATTGACTTATCAATAAGCCTGATGAAATTTCATGGATTCATAGAAAATCATTACATTAGAACCTTCATAAAATATATAAGGCTAGATTATTACATACAACTTACCTCGAGTCTAAAATGTGGGTGAGTGCTCAGTTTAGTCTACTATTTTACTTTTCCCCTGGTTTCGGTCCGGGCTTCATGTTTCTTGATCTAAAATACAAATTTAGCTTATTTAGTACCCACATTAACTAAATGGCCCATAACTATCACATTGGTAAATTTTATAGTTTTTCCCCTAAACTTTTTCATATTTGTAAAATGGTCCCTATTCTCGTACAATGAAATGCACTCAATTTCTTAACTACTCAAGCCTATCCAAACCTTTCTTGTGCTCATAGTAGCCTACATTTCTCATCAATTTGCACATTCACTACACATTTTACTAACTTTGCAATATGGCCCCTATTAGGGACTTTAATGAAAAATCACCTAGAGAAAGGTGTTTACTACACTTTAAACTTTCATAATCTACCACTAGACATCAAAATACTTGCATGTCATGTATGGGTATATTTTTTCACATAAACCCTAGCTCAAATTAGTGGTAGAAATAGCTAGATTAAGCTATGAAGATTTTAAAAATATGAAGAACTTGAAAAACGGGGCTTGGAGTCACTTACTTGGAGCTTGAAAATGAAGGAAACCCTAGCTATGAAGGGCTTGTAAATTTTGGCACATAGGAAGAAGAAGATGGACACTTTTTGCTTTCTTTTTCCCTTTTTATTTCTTTAATTTACCAAATGACCAAAATGCCCTTTTGGCCTTTCTTTAAAATTTTTCCCTTCCATGGGCATTTTTGTCTATAGTGCCAAAATTTGGTCTAATTTCCAAATAAGAACTACTAATTTTTCTAATGCTATTTCATACTTAAACCTTCTAGAAGCTCAATTTTGCAACTTTTGCAATTTAGTCCTAAAGGAAAAATTAATCACTAATTCATAAAATTTCCTTCATGAAATTTTCTTACTATCATGCAAGTATACCATAAACTTAATAATGCTCATGAAATATACTTTTCTACTTTAGATTTATGGTCTTAAAACCACTATTCTGACTAGGCCCTACCTCAGGCTGTTATAGATACTCTATGGTAATAGATGAATGTTAGTGGGTCAGTTTTAGTGGATTTGTTAGTTGATATGGAGTGGGAGTTGGGATTTTTTTTTTGTTTCTCTAAAATTCTCTTCCCCTTTTGACGTTCTTCTCTCTTAATTTCTCTGCCTTTTCTTTTTTCTACTTTCATCTATTTTGGTCACAAATTCTTGTTCTTCGTTGCATTTCAAATCTTCAGTTTCTTCGTACAGCTTCGTAGGTAAGGGTTCACTGTGGTTTTGGAAAGAATATTTATTGATGTCTTAGTATTCAATTTGATGTATAAGTTGAATTTGTGTATCGTTTTGCTAGGTGATATTTAAGAAATACGAGGCTCTCCGATTGTGTAGTAAAGTTTACAGGCTGTCGTGGACATGGGTAAGCATTTGAAATGATTATGAGTGCAATCTTTTAGTTGAAATTGTTTATTGTTGCATTGTAGTCGAGTGGTGACTCGATTGAAATTGAGGAAGATTGATTTTGGGCGTTTTGTTGACGAATTTTAGGTTCCGATTATCTCGTGGGAGCATTCGCATCAAATTTGAGCCAGCTGTGTAACGAGAAACTCCAAAAATAGTGATCGGCGAAAGCCAAAAATTAGGTCTATCGATGCCACGCGGTTGTGTGCCTGGTGTATAGTAGGCCATGTGTGAGACATAGCCATGTGACGGGTGTGTGTTAGGCCGTGTGTGAGACACGACCTAGGCTATTTTTGGTCGTGTAGGCCACACGGGTGTATGGGCCGTGAGCCAGGCCATGTAGGCCATATAGGTAAGGTCATTTTGAGCGTGTGGGCCTACACGGACATGTAAGCCCAAATTTCAAAATTTTCCCCTAGGGTCATACATGTTGTCTCGATCGGCTGTGGGCCTTCTGTAGGGTCGGTGTGTGTGGTATAAGCCTTAAAGCATGAAATCTACTACTCTGTTAGATTGAAATTGAAGTAAATAACGTTAATATGAGTATTATGAAATACGGTATGTATGATCTGTTATGTTATGTATAAGCATATGTAATATCTATTAGACGAGCATGCATGATATGTTAATTCTAATATCTGTTAATCTGTTTCATCTAATATTTTGTTTGTATCTGGCTATGGGGCAGGTTTTGTATTATGAGGAGGAAGTGTTTTGTATGAAGCGGTATCTCGCCATTATACTGGCAATATTGTTGCGATTATTCTAAAAAGTGTTGTATAGACATTATGTGGTGTGTAAGGTTGGGTGGGTGTTTTATACCCCCACGTGGTGTGATGGGATGGTCGGAGTTGGTGTGTAGAGGTAGGATTTTGCATATTTGTATTTGTATAATCTGATTCTGTAAAATGTTTACATCTATATCTGTTTTGCATGAGATTGAATCTAAATTTCTATTTATATATGCATTACACACTGAGTTTCAAAACTTACTCTTTTTTTGCTTGTTCTGTCCAAGTAACCCTCAAATTTAGACGGGTCGGTGCGATGGAAACTCAGTGGTGACCACATTTCTGTAACTTACAATTCTTTTAAAATTAGTTTAAACTTTTATGGTTTTCTAGAGTTTTGTAATTTTGGGACTCTCTGGACTTTTTGGGATTGTCTTTGATTCTGGATTTTATTTTGGTTTTCTAAGCATAACAACTGATAAAACAGATTTTTTTTTAAAACGACAACTTTTTTGAAATAACGGTTTTCAAGAAACAATTTGATTTGCCAAAATATGACATTTTTAAAGAGACTCCACTGCAAAACATTCAGTTTAGTAGAAAGGCGTAAACAAGCAACGATTTTAAATCAAATAAGTTTATCAATAAGTTTTCCAAACAAATTGGACGTACTAAGTAACAACGGTTATGATGATTTATGAGTAATAAAGAAGTTGTTTTTTAATTTTTTTTCGTAACACTTCCAGATTCAACTGTAACGCCTAGGCCGAATTTGAGGTGTTACAATTAGATAACTTATTAATAACTAGATTCTTGTTTCATTCACGATATGAATGAAATAAAAATACAATATTAAAATTATATTTATAAAAAAATAATTAACAATCCATTATGAGTTAAATGGTGAAGTATTTATAAGTAAATATCTTTAAGCTTAAATTCAATTCTTAAACCCTTTAATTTTAATTATTTTATTCAAAAAATAATAATAATATTTTTTACTTTATTAAAAAATAAATTTTAAATAATTCCCTTGAGTTAGAGTAGATACATGTCACACCAACACACCATATATGGTGTTGATAAACATATAAATATAGATATAAGATATTTGGTCAAAAAATCACTTAATATCATTAAAAACATATAAAAATAGTCTCATCAATTGATTTTAAAATTAAAAGGTAGAATCGGAAATATAAAAATAATTCTAATATTCAATGAGATGATTTAACATGAAATATCATTGTTCTAGTATTCATATCAAAGACCTTATTAGAAAGACCCCAACCTCAAACATCATCTTCTTTCAACTTAATCTTTTATCCTAACTTGACTTCCTTAGGCCATACCATTTCCGATGGCCTTGCCTTAATCAAGTTAATTTTTATAATTTAAATAATTTAAATAATTCAAATAATTTAAATAATAAATTGGTATAAATACTTCTTTGATTCTTGTTAATTTTGAGAATGAGCAAATTGATCTCTTTATCAACAAAAATTACAAAAATTCAAAACAACTTTCAAAAGTTCAAAATAATTTATAAAAATTTAAATTTTATATTTTAAAAAAATTAAAAAAATTCTAAAAATATATAAAGAAAGTTAAAATTTTAAAATTTTTCTAAAATAGTAATTTTGGAACCTGAATAAGTTAATTAATGATTCAAGTTTATCATTATTTTGCTTTGAAAAAGTTTTTAAATATATATGGTTATGAATTTATATGATTTAACATGGAATTAGTTACACTGTAACAAAATTTTAATTTGACATGCTTAATCTTTTAATTTCACTCAATTCGACTTGACTTGAATTTTATTTCACATTTGAAAAAAATTCAAATCGAGTTACGATGATAAAATAGAACTCATCAACTCAATTAACTCAAAAAATTGCACTAGATTTGATTGAGTACTCACCTTTATTTTATATATACATCAATATATCTGATAAATAAATAATATAGAATTTTAGGTGTCGAAACCTGTTTTTGAAAACGGGTCGACTTTTTGAAAACGAAAAAAAGGGGAGTCACCACCAATCCTTTTTGATGAGGTGTAATCGGGTCACTTCAAAAAGTGATTATTTTTAATAAACGGTTTGATTTATTTAAAAAAATTATTTTGGTCTACGAAATTTAGAAAAATGGGTTCGGGAGTCGGTTACGCACGAGGAAGGATTAGCACCTTCATAACACCCAAAATTGGTACCTAATTGATTAATTAGTTGACTTAGTGTCAAAAATTAAAAATTTGAAGAGATTTTAAAACACGATCCCTCTTTGTATTATTTTTTTTGCTTAAAAATCGTTTAGATAAATTAAAGCGTATGTCAAAGACCGACCCATCTCAAGGTAAAATGCCATATCCAGTACGTTAGGACACAACACCTCGACCTTTAAGTATAAGCTTGCCTTTTATTTTTATTTAAAACTCATGTATTTTAATTTTAAAAGGATATTCAGTTATTTAGGTCAAACGAAAAGAATCGAAACCCAATACGTTAGGGCACGATTTCTCGAATCTCCAAATATAAAATATTGCCTTTATTTGAAAACAAAATTTCTATGAATTGGGTGAAGGTTAATGTAATGTAATTTGATGAAAAAAAGAGTTACAATACTAAATGCATAACAGAATAATTATTAATGAACTAATAAGAATATAATAAAATGAATGAGTAAATAAGCATGCTAATTATAAACAAAAGGGAAAAAATAAATAATAAGTAAAGATTAAAAAAATATTTAAAAAAATTGAAACAAATAGTTAAAAATGAATAATGCCCATAAATAATAGTGCCAATATTAAAACCAAAAATTGAAGCTTGACGTAATATAAAGGCCTAAATCAATAAATACTGAAGTGACAAAATAAAATTAGCATATTTAGGGGAAAAAATAAGTAAATGAATAAAAAGGGAAGAATATAATACTAATAATATAATAATAATAGCAGTAGTAATAAAAACATAACAATAATAAATATAATAATAATAATAAATATTAATGTTGATAATAATAGTAATAATAATAGTAGTAGTAATAAAATAATAATATGTTAATTATGATAATCATAACAAAAAAACAATGATACTAATATATAGAATAATAGTAATTGTAACAAATAATAATAATAACAATAATAATTATAATAAATATAATAATAACAATATTAAAATTAACTAATTTAATAAAAAATGGCTAAAATAACCAAAAAAAAAAAACTAAAATTGAACTTAAAACAGGAATTTTGGGGCAAATCTAGAATAAAAACAAAAGGGGAGGACCGATTTGAATGGCACGAATAATATGGGGGCTAAAAGGGGAATTCTCCCCTCTCCTCCAAAACGTGCAGCATCAGGGGAACTAAATTGGAAATCGAAATCACCTACAGGGTGGAAATTAAAAAAACGAAAAACCTGATTGAAAAATGACTGCAAAGCGGAAGGGCCCAAAGCACAAATAACCCTTCCACTTAAAAACCCGCGGATCCTAGGCCGGGTGGGTCAGGTCGGATCAGATCATGGCAAAACGATGCCATTTTGGCCTCTGAATAGCCAAAGTGAAACGGCGTCGTTTCACCCTATTATAAAACCTAAGTTTTTTCAAAAAAATCCTCATTTTCAACTTCCTTTTCAAAAAAACTTAAAAAAACCTCTCAACCTCTCCTTCCCACTGCAAGCTCTAGCCAGACCTCCGGTGCCAGACCACCGTGGAGGCTACCAGTCACCGGTGAAGGCACCGCCGTCCACGGTGGCTGAAAAATTTTAGAAAGGTAAGATTTTTCTCTTTTTTTATATATTTTTAATAGATAGATATATATAGTTAAAAAAATTTAAAAATAAAAAAAAAGCTTTATATATGCACACGCAGTTTCGAAAAGGGGAAAAAATAAGAAAAATAAAAATAAAACCTTTGCCCTGTATCATTTCGTTTTCTTTTTTGATCTACGTTGTTACTTTGGTTGTTCTCTCCTTTTTAGTGTTTTAATCTCTGCTATTTGTATTCAAAAATCCGTCCCCTAAAACATTGCCATTTGCGGCTTTATATAACTAAATTTACAACTGTTTGGTAACTGAATATTCGGCCCTTTTTTGCAAGCACGTGGGCAGACATGCTACTGATGTGGCGTGGTGGAGCGGCGCACATCATGGAGGAGTGGCGTGCAACGTGCGGCTCTTGGAGGCTGACTTGGGGGTTGCGGTGACTGAAGCACTTAGGGGCTAGGGTTTTTGTCATTTTTTATTTTTTCTGTTAAGGGTATTGGGCTAATTGGGCTATTAAGGTTAGGTTATTTGGGCTTAGTTTAGCTGGGTCAAGCTGAATTGGGTTTGTAAGTTTGGGCTATTAATTGTATTGGGCTCGGGCAAAATTTGGGCTGTAAAATTTGCTTGTTATCGTGTACCAAGAACAAAGCAAAGACTTTTAAGGAAGACCAATTTTGCCCCGTCTCACCGAGTCTTGACTTCTTAATGCTTCTCTTCTTCAAATAACCTCATTCCAATCCACTACATCTTTAGGGGTATAGGAATTATAATTTCAATCCACTCCACTACAACTTCAGGGAGATTGGATTTGTAATTTCAATCTGCTCCAATGTAGTTTCAGTGAGAAGAGATTTGTAGCTTCAATCTACTCCGCTGGAAGTTCAAGGAAATAAAAATTGGTAATTTCAACCTGCTCTACTGCAACTTCAGAGAGATAAGGTTTGTATATTTTCGTGCTCCTCTGCAACTTCAGGGAGATGGGGATTGTGGCTTTAGTCTGCTCCACTACAACTTCCGGGCGATAAGGTTTGTTTTGATATGCTCTACTGCAACTTCAGAGAGATAAGATCTGTGATTTATATTTTCAATCTGTTTCACTGCAACTTCAAGGAAATAAGATTTGCTATCTTCAGCCTGCTCCACTGCAACCTCAGGGAGATAAGACTTGTAATTTCAACCTGCTCCAGTACAATTCAGGGAGATAAGGTTTGTGTATTTTTATCCTGCTCCACTACAACTTCAGAGAGATAAGATTTATAATTTATAGTTTCAATCTGTTCCACTGCAACTTTAGGGAAATAAGATTCTCTATTTTTAGCCTGCTCCACTGCAGCTTCAGGGAAATAAGACTTGTAATTTCAACCTGCTCCACTACAACTTCAAGGAGATAAGGTTTGTGTATTTTTATCTTGATCCACTGCAACTTCAGAGAGATAAGATCTATAATTTATAGCTTCAATCTATTCCACTGTAACTTTAGTGAGATAAGGTTTGTTTCTTTAGTATGCTCTACTGCAACTCATAGAGATAAGATTTATGGATTCACTGGTCTTACGGTACCGTCCTCTGGGGGACATGACCTATAGAATCGATTTTATAGGCCTATACTTATGCCTAATGATTTGGATGTCATGAGAAAAATGAATCAAATGCTCCTAACTAAATGTGTATGAATGATATTTGCATGAATGCAAAATGTCATGAGAATGGTCCTCTTTTTAATGCTTAAGCCATCATTTCTCGTTGTCCATCAAGGCTAAATTACTAACGTAATGTCCTGTCTTCCTGTTCAGTCGATATCCTTGATAGAAAACCCAAAGAAGTAATCACAATTTAGACTCCTCTTTCTTAAATATTTCCAACCCTTAGGCTTGGTGAGTTCTAAATAACAGTCTTGCTTCAGGTTCTTATACTATTTAGAAACTTCCAGAGTAATATGCAGAACTCCCTTTTGTGAAAGTGTTATTAGTCCATTAATCATTATTTCAATACAAAATGCTCAGAAAAGATTATAATGATGGATAAAACTAAAATTTATCAGGAACAAAAGATGAAAAGAATAGATCAATCAAAGAAGCAAACATTGCTAAAATACAAGATGAAAAATAGGGGTCCCAAATATCACAGCCTGAACTTCTCTGCACGAACTTCTTGAAGACCATTCTGAGTTCAACATGTGTCTAAGAAATCTAGAGTACCTTTTCGATGCCCCCTAGATGTAGCATAGCTCTTCCTTGTTAATTCAAGCCTTGCAAGATCACTGCATGCCCCACTTTCGATCAAAAATTTGAATTGCCCTTTACGAGTTTTCAATTCAAAACCCCTTTGGTCTCAAAGCGCCCTTTGCGGGTTTTTACCTTGGCCTTTCGCTTTTTTTTAAGTGAAATACTTCTTGACTGAGTTCGCATTTACTAGGTTGGGAAGATTCTTCCCATCCATTTCAGCTAATATCAATGCTCCTCCAGAAAAGGCCTTTTTTACCACATAAGGTCCTTTCCAGTTTGGCATCAATTTTCCACTGAAGTCCTTTTGTATAGGTAGGATCTTCTTCAACACCAGGTCCTCCTCATGGAATTCTCTAGGACGAACCATTTTGTTGTAAGATCGCATCATTCGCTTTTGGTACATCTGACCGTGACGAATATCTTTTAACATTTTTCCCTCAATTAGGTTCAATTCGTCATATCGGGATTGGATCCATTCTGCTTCATCCAACTTTAGCTTAGCCAATACTCGGAGAGAAGGAATCTCAACCTCAATGGGTAAAACTGCCTCTATTTCATAAACCAATGAGAAAGGCGTTGCCCCAATAGAGGTCCTGATAGACGTTCGATAAGCATAGAGGGCAAATGGTAACTTCTCATGCCAATCTTTGTAAGTCTCAGCCATTTTCCCCACGATATTCTTGATGTTTTTATTGGTTGCTTCTACCGCACCATTCATCTTTGGGCGATACGGTGACAAGTTATGGCATTTAATATTGAACTGGCTGCAAACCTTTGATATCATGTTGTTGTTCAAATTCAGCGCATTGTCTGATATGATCCTTTTTGGCATTCCATACCGGCATATGATCTCTTTCTTTAAGAACTTGCTGACTTCCAAACTTGTGACATTAGCATATCACACCACTTCTACCAACTTGGTGAAGTAGTCGATAACCACGAAGATGAACTGATGCCCATTGGAGGCCTTTGGCAAGATCAGCTCGTTGACATCTATAACCCACATAGAGAAAGGCCATGGAGAAGTCATAACATGAAGAGGTGAATGAGGTGCATGAATTTTGTCTCCATAAATTTGGCACTTATGGCACTTCTTGACATGTTGATGCAATCCCCTTCCATGGTGGACTAATAATATCCAAATCTCATGATTTGCCTAGCCATGGTGAAACCATTAGTATGTGTTCCAAAAACACCATCATGGACCTCTTTCAAGATTTTCTTAGCCTCGACAACATCTACACATCTTAGTAGCACTTGATCATTTCTCCTTTTATATAGGATCTCTCCGTCTAAGACATAGTCACTGGCCAGCCTTCTCAACATTCTTTTACAATTCTCAGTTGCTTGATCAGGGTATTCACAATTCTTCACATACTGTAGTATATCATGATACCAATGATGGTTATCCTTTTCTTCTTCTTCGTTGATATTGTAGCAATGAGTCGGAGCCTCGTCAATACTCATTTGGATAGGCTTCATACCCCCCAGTTCATTTACTCGGATCATAGAAGCTAATGTAACCAAGGCACCAGCCATCTGGTTTTCATCTCGCGGGAGGTAGCAAAAGGTGATATCATCAAACTCTCTAACTAATTCCAAAACTAGATTTCGATAACTAATCAATTTGGGGTCCCTTGTTTCCCATTCACCTTTTAGCTGACAAATTACTAACGCAGAATCCCCATACACCTCTAGCACTTTGATTTTGTGTTCTATGGCTACACGGATTCCCATGATACATGCCTCATACTCTACCATATTGTTGGTGCAATCAAAATCCAATTTGTAAGTAAATGGATAATGATCTCCACTTGGAGATATCAGGACTGCCCCAATTACGTTACCAACAGCATTTGATGCTCCATCAAAGTTCAATTTCCAAGGACAATCTTCTGGAGTGCCTTCTTCAGTAGTTGCCACACACACCAGATCTTCATTAAGGAAATCAAAGTTCAAAGGCTCGTAATCCTCTAGAGCTCTACTGGCTAGAAAATCTACTATTGCACTCCCTTTCACAGCCTTTTGATTCACATAGACTATGTCAAATTTGAAAAGCAAAATTTTTCATCTAGCCATCCTTCCATTCAAAGCCGACGACTCCATCATAAACTTTAGATGGTCTAACTTTAAGATTAACCAAATCGTATGGTACAACATATACTATCTCAATCTCTGAGTTGTCCAGACCAAGGCGCAACATAACTTTTCAATTGGCAAGTATTTCATTTCACACTTAGGAATTTCTTACTGAGGTAATATATCGCCCTTTCTTTCCTTCTAGTCACATCATGTTGGCCAAGCACACATCCCATAGAATTGTCAAGTACTGTCAAATACAGTATCAGTGGCTTATCTTGACTAGGTGCCATTAACACTAAGGCATTGGACAAGTATTGTTTAACCTTGTCAAAAGCTTTGTGGCATTCATCATCTCATACACCTAGATTGTGTTTTTTAAGAAGATAAAATATGGGGTCACATTTCTCTGTTAATTGCAAAATGAACCAGGCAATGTAATTTAGCATTCCTACAAAACCTCGAATTCCTCTTGAGTGCGCAACGTAGGCAATTCTTGTATAGCCTTGACTTTGTCTGGGTCGATCTCAATTCGCTTTCCACTGACCACGAAACCTAGAAGTTTTCTTGACCTAGCCCTGAAAGTGCATTTTGTTGGGTTGAGCTTTAACTAAAATTTCCTCAACCTCAAGAGCAATTTCCTCAAAACTTGCACATGCTCCATTTTTGTTTGGGATTTTGCAATCATATTGTCGACGTAAACCTTGATGTAACACCCCAAATTTTAGGCCTAGAAGTATTGGGCATTGAGTTTAGAATTGGTTGGGAGGTGGCTTAAATAATTTAGATTCATGTGAAAATTTTAAATTTCACGTTTAGTTTAATATTTAAGTGAATTAAGAAGGATTGGTAGTGTGGGAAAAGTCCTGGGCTCGATCCAGGGCCTTAGTAAAAATTTTAATTTTTGCCTTAGGGAAACTCTAGTCTCAAGTATTAGGCCTCTTAAATAAATTAAGGGGAAAATAGGATGCAAGTGGGCCTGTGGCTCTGTGGCAAGGTAACGCCACTTAGGGAGTTATAGGTGGTGTCACTATCAGTTAAAGAGGTCCAAGGTTCGAGGCTTAGGGTGGTAAATTTGGGGACTTTATTTTTACACCATAGAAGTAAGATAGTGGCGTTAGAGTGGACTTTGGAAGGGAGTGTTCAGGAGAGAAATTTAAGGTAAGGATAATGGAGAGAAAATAGGAGATTGATGAGGGGAGGTGATGGTCCTGAATAGGACTTTAGGTAAGGCTAGGTTCGGCTTGTGGCTATTTAAGGGTGTCGAATTCCTTTGAGGGGTTCTTTGGGCTTCTTATTATTTTTCTTCTTCTCCCTAATTACCGAATTCTCTTCTCCCTCTCATTCTATTTCTTTCATTGTCGAATAACCCACCATCTTTTTGCCGAAATTTCTATTAGCATGGTAGTCTTCTTTCTCTAAAAAGCTAAATCCATTCTTAGCCTCTTAAATGCCGAAATAGCTATATCAAATTGTCGATTTCTCTTTGTTCTCCTCCATCACAAATTGGTTGCTATTTTCTTCTCTTAATCAAGTTTTAAAAGCCAGATCTTGTTCAGTAGTTATCTAGGCCGCAAGATCAAAAGTTAGATTTGGTAAGTGATTCTTCAAACATCATTTAGTATGTTTTGGTAAAAGCCGGAGGGCTATTTAACCCTTCTTATCGTTAACCTTTTTTTGATAAGGGTACGGTTCATAAATCGCAAGTGTAATAAGGATCTACAAGTCTCTGCCGAAAAGCTATTCTCTCGTTTCAGCTTTTGGGTAAGTGTTCATGATTTTGGGGATATGTGGCCGAATGGTCTACAGTAAGTGAAAGGGTGACTTAAGTGGATACAAGTCACCTATTATTTCATCTTTAACGATTGAGATTAATGCAGATCTAAGGATATTCAGGAATAATAGCTAAGGAGAGGCTATTAGAACTGGGGGCGCACGGTAAGGTTACGATAAGGCTCCGGAATTTAGTAAAGTTGTAGTTAAGTATGAAAATTGATTAGAGGTTGGTATTGATTGTAGGTTGAGGCTGAGGATAGTGTAGTGCGGGTCTTCAATCAGGTGTGTACATACACTACACACACGATAAATCAGCAAAAGTCGAAATCCTGAAATCCCGAATGGACCTGCCAAACTTGTGGGCCCAAACTAACAAGTTGTGATATGAAATTGTATGATGGATTGATATGCATGATTGTATGATTGGATTATGATCAGGCCTAATGGGCTACATAATCATGCTTGGGGCTTAATGGGTTTTATGAATATGATTGAGCCTAGTGGGCCTTATGGGATTGTAGAAACGCATGCTAGGGTTTTAATAGACTATAGGCCTAGTTCTGATCTCTCAAATTTTACATAAGACTTAATTAAATAATTAAACATGTCTGTGGACAATTCGTTAGACTAAGGTGTGGCAATGGATGTGTGCATGTCTAGGATTGGGTCTAGGAAGAGCTTCGTACTTAAGCGGTCTGAGTGACCCACCTCCTCTTCTCTTGAATCCTACCTGATGCATAGTGTCCATTCACTTTAGTCACGAGGACTTGTTGATGGGCCAAAATCCATAATTAAAATCTGTACCTTTAGGGTAGAATTACGAAAATACCCCTTTAGGGTAGAATTACAAAAATACCCCTCTAGGGTAGAATTACTAAAATGCCTCTGTAGAGTACAATTATTATAATGCCTCAAAGGGTAGAGTTACCGAGAACCCTTGTAAGGTAGAAATTACCAAAATACCCCTGGGTAGTGAAATGACTAAAATACCCCTATGTGTTCTGACTACGATGTTTTATGTTGACGATGATGCATTAATGAGATATTATGTTGCATGTGGGCTAGGTTTTGATTGGAGGAAGTGTATATGAGGGTCGTACGGTCGTTTGACGACTGTGGATCCAACGAAGGCTTCTGAGCCACAAGCAGCTCTGCTGCAACGATAAGTAGTGCCGCAACCGGTGCTACAACGAATGCTTTTGAGCCACGAGCAGCTCTGCTACAACGATGAGTGGTGCTGCAACCGGTGTCACAATGGATGTATAAGGATGGGTGGGTCGAGTATCTCCCCACAGAAGTGTAGGGTTGGAAGGGGGTGTACAGGGTTGGTTATGGGTAACTACATATGGCATGAACATCTTGATAATTAAATGTGGGCTCAGGCCCAACCGAGGCTATCATGGGCTAAGGCCCAGAGGCCACCGATATTGAGTAGGGCTTAGGCCCAATCTGTTAATGTGCATATTGATTTGATTGCCAAGGGTCGTACACACTGAGTTTCGAAACTCACACCCTTTAATTTAATGTTTCAAGTGACCCTCAATAGATGGCTCGACTAGGAGAGGACTCGGAGATGGCCACACTGCAAGCTTCTTAAAAGTTTTAAATAGTTTTTGAATTACTTTATTTTAATTACTTATTTTTTTGGGTTGTAATAAGGCCTTGTGTCTCCGATTTGACCTTTTATTTGGGATTATTATTCACTGTTGGATCATCAAACTTAAATATTTTTTTTAAAGTTAATCATGGTTTTCTAAGTAATCTTAATATGTGAATGTTTCCTTAGAACATGGGCTTTCATCTTAACTTAACAAATTACAAGGATTTTGACTTTCTAAGTCACAAGTTTAAGTTTTAACCAAGAAACTATGCCACTGAACATAATTTTAACTAAACAAAGTTGTTTTGAGAATAATCCCTTCAATGTGACATCACCGGATTTGGCCATAATGTCTGGGTTGGGTCTAGGGTGTTATATTTAGTGGTATCAGAGCCCGATTGCAAAGCTCGGGCTGTGAAATGGGCCTTAAATTTTGGGTTTTAAAACAACTAGACGAAAAAGTTTTTGTAGGATTCTTGAAGTGTGGTTCACCGAGCCTTCGACGTCGTGCCAAGTAAGTTTTTCTATTACTGAACTTGTTTAAGTTGTTGAATTGTATTTAGATATTGGGCTACTTTAAACAATAGGTTCTTAGAGACTAAAGGCCATAGAAAACTTAAGCCTGTAGTGGATCTACGATGGCGAAATAATTTTTAAATTATTACTTGCATAAGATAGAAGCTTTCAACAGTGGAACTATGAACTAATATCATAAAATTTTTAATATGCATGGAATGGGGAGCGCTTGAAGGGGTACGAGAGGCCACGGCTGAGGCCGTGGAAGTGTTAAGGCTTTGTAAACATTTGAATCAGAATTTGGTACTTATTCTCTGTGTGTTTGAGAATGTTTGCGATAGGTGGATGTCTTGGGTGTGTATTAAAATTATTTAGATCAGAGTGCGCAGCGGTAGTATAGTGGATACATGACCACCGTGTTATTTAGAAATTTCAAGGACCAAATTTTTTTAGGAGGGGTGAATTGTAACACCCCAAATTTTGGGCCTAGAAGTATTGGGCCTTGAGTTTATGATTGGTTAGGAGGCGGCTTAAATAATTTAGATTCGTGTGAAAATTTTAAATTTCACGTTTAGGTTAATATTTAAGTGAATTAGGAAGGATTGGTAGTGTGGGAAAAGTCCTGGGCTCGATCCAGGGCCTTAGTAAAAATTTTAATTTTTGCCTTAGGGAAACCCTAGTCTCAAGTATTAAGCCTCTTAAATAAATTAAGGGGAAAATAGGACGCAAGTGGGCCTGTGGCTCTGTGGCAAGGTAGTGCCACTTAGGGAGTTATAGGTGGCGTCACTATCAGTTAAAGAGGTCTAAGGTTCGAGGCTTACCATGGAAGGGAGGTAGTGGCGTTGGAGTGGACTCTGGAAGGGAGTGTTCAGGAGAGAAATTTAAGGTAAGGATAATGGAGAGAAAATAGGAGATTGAGGAGAGGAGGTGATGGTGCCGAATAGGACTTTAGGTGAAGCTAGGTTCGGCTTGTGGCTATTTAAGGGTGTCGAATTAGTTTGAGGGGTTCTTTGGGCTTCTCATTATTTTTTTTCTTCTCCCTAATTGTTGAATTCTCTTCTCCCTCTTATTCTATTTCTTCCATTGTCGAATAACCCACCATCTTTTTGCCGAAATTTCTATTACCATGGTAGTCTTCTTTCTCTAAAAAGCTGAATCCATTCTTAACCTCTTAAATGCCGAAATAGCCACATCAAATTGTCAATTTCTCTTTATTCTCCTCCATCACAAATCGGTTGCTATTATCTTCTCTTAATCAAGTTTTAAAAGCCAGATCTCGTTCATTAGCTATCTAGGCTGCAAGATCAAAGGTTAGATTCGGTAGGTGACCTTCTTGTCATTAACCTTTTTTTGATAAGGGTAGGGATCATAAATCGCAAGCATAATAGGGATCTATAAGTCTCTACCGAAAAGCTATTCTCTCGTTTTGGCTTTTGGGTAAGTGTTCATGATTTTGGGGATATGTGGCCGAATGGTCTACAGTAAGTGAAAGGGTGACTTAAGTGGATACAAGTCACCTATTATTTCGTCTTTAATAATTGAGATTAATGCAGATCTAAGGATATTCGTGAATAATAGCTAAAGAGAGCTATTAGAACTGAGGGCTCACGGTAAGGTTACGGTAAGGCTTCAGGATTTAGCAAAGTTATAGTTAAGTATGGAAATTGATTCGAGGTTAGTATTAATTGTAGGTTGAGGCTGAGGATAGTGTAGTACGAGTCTTCAATCAGGTGTGTACATACACTACACACACGACAAATCGGCAAAAGTTGAAATCCTGAAATCTCGAATCGGTTTGCTAACTTGTGGGCACAAACTGACAAGTTGTGATATGGAATTGTATGATGGATTGATATGCATGATTGTATGATTGGATTATGATCGAGCCTAATGGTCTATATAAGCATGCATGGGGCTTAATGGGTTTTATGAATATGATTAGGCTTAGTGGGCTTTATGGGATTGTGGAAACGCATGCTAGGGTTTTAATGGACTATAGGCCTAGTTCTTATCTCTCAAATTTTACATCAGACTTAATTAAATAATTAAACATGTCCGTGGACAAGTCGTTAGACTAAGTTGTGGAAATGGATGTGTGCATGTCTAGGATTGGATCAAGGAAGAGCTTCGTACTTAAGCGGTCTGAGTGACCTACCTCTTCTTCTCTTGAATCCTACCTGGTGCATAGCGTCCGTTCACTTTAGTCGCGAGGACTTGTTGATGGGCCAAAATCCATAATTAAAATCTGTACCTTTAGGGTAGAATTACGAAAATACCCTTTAAGGGTAGAATTACAAAAATACCCCTCTAGGGTAGAATTACTAAAATACTCCTGTAGAGTAGAATTATTATAACACCTCGAAGGGTAAAGTTATCGAGACACCCTTGTAGGGTAGAAATTACCAAAATACACCTGGGTAGTGAAATGACTAAAATACCCCTATGTGTTATGACTATGACGTTGTATGTTGACGATGATGCATTCATGAGATATTATGTTGCATGTGGGCTGGGTTTGGATTGGAGGAAGCGTATATGAGGGTCACACAGTCGCTTGACAACTATGGATCCAACAAAGGCTTCTGAGCCATGGGCAGCTCTGCTACAACGATAAGTAGTGCCGCAATTGGTGCTACAACGAAGGCTTGTGAGCCACGAGCAGCTCTGCTGCAACGATGAGTGGTGCCGCTACCGGTGTCACAACGGGTGTATAAGGATGGGTGGGTCAAGTATCTCCCCACAGGAGTGTAGGGTTGGAAGGGGGTGTACAGGGTTGGTTATGGGTAACTGCATATGGCATGAATATCTTGATCATTGAATGTGGGCTCGAGCCCAACCAAGGGTATCATGGCCTGAGGCCCAGAGGCTACCGATATTGAGTAGGGCTTAGGCCCAATCTGTTAATGTGCATATTGATTTGATTGCTAAGGGTCGTACACACTGAGTTTCAAAACTCACACCCTTTAATTTAATGTTTCAGGTGACCCTCAGTAGACAGCTCAATGTGGGAGAAGACTCGGAGACGGCTACACTGGAAGCTTCTTAGAAGTTCTAAATAGTTTTCGAATTACTTTATTTTAATTACTTGTTTTTTTTGGGTTGTAATAAGGCCTTGTGTCTCCGATTTGACTTTTTATTTGGGATTATTATTCACTGTTGGATCATCAAACTTAAATATTTTTTTAAAGCTAATCATGGTTTTCTAAGTAATCTTAATATGTGAACGTTTCCTTAGAACATGGGCTTTCATCTTAACTTAACAAATTACAAGGATTTTGACTTTCTAAGTCACAAGTTTAAGTTTTAACTAAGCAACTATGCCACTGAACATAATTTTAACTAAACAAAGTCATTTTAAGAATAACCCCTTCAATATGACATCGCCGGATTCGGCCATAACGTCTGGGCCAGGTTTGGGGTGTTACATTCGATTTCCTTATGCATCATGTCATGAAACAAGATTACCATGGCTTTTTGATACATTGCACCCGCATTCTTTAATCTAAACGCATCACCCTATAGCAAAATGTTCCTCACAGGGTTACGAATGTGGTTTTTTCCCATGTCTTCAGGATGCATCTTTATCTAATTGTATCCCGAAAAGACGTCCATGAAAGAGAACAGTGAATAGCTTGACGTATTATCCACTAAAGTGTCAATGTGAGGCAACGGGAAATTGTCTTTTGGGCTGGCTTTATTTAAGTCTCTGTAATCTACACATATTCATACATTTTCGTCTTTCTTAGGGACAGGGACAATATTGGCTACCATTTTGAATATTTAACCACCTGTAAGAACCCAACATTAAACTGCTTCTTGACCTCTTCTTTTATTTTTACCATAACATCAGGTCTCATCCTTCGAAGCTTCTGTTGAACTAGCTTGCTCTCTTCTTTTATGCGGAGGCAGTGTACCATAATATCAGTGCTTAACCTGGGCATATCCTGATACGACCATGGGAAGACATCTTTGAATTCTTGAAGTAACTCAATGAGGTCTCGTCTTGTTTCTTCAGCTATGCAAGCTCTGATCTTTACTTCTTTTCCTTCCTCTAAGATCACAACCTCTACTGTCTCTTTGTGAGGTAAAATCTGTTTATCTTCTTTTCCTACCATCCTTAACAACTCCAAAAACAAGCTACAGTCTCTGTCATCTTCAAAATCCTGAAATCCCTCCAGACACATGTATCGCTCAAAAAAGGACTCTAAGTCAATAGCAACGTCACTCATGTCATTAATATTTAGAGACCTATTGAAAGCACGAAGGAATATCCAAAGAATAAATGAATTTAAGAATAGCTATTTGTATGGCATGATTATGAATGAAATGAAAGAATAAAAGAATATTTGCTCAGAGTGATACACAAAAATGCATTTTTATTGAAATAAGGATGTAGGGCATGAGCCTATCTCACAAAAAAATTCTTATTGCCTCTAGGCTTAAAGAAACAAGTGTGTTTTGAGCATTACTCTGAGTCAGCTCTAAAAACTACAAGAATCTCTTCCACAGTCCAGTTTTTCAGAACACTTCCAAGTTCATAAGGGTGGATGCCCAATAAGCTTTCTTCTTCAACTTCTTCTTTAGAAATGGCGTTGATGTTCAGATGTCTCAACATTACTTCTATAGTTTCCTTTCTTAGCATCGTTCGTCAAGGTGAATAATTCCTCCGAACGCAAAGGTTTTGGATATGTAGGGGAATGTCATTAATTCCCATTTCATCTCCTCTCCGCTCATACGTGCTCTTTGTCTCTCCTGTTTCTTTTCTGACACCTTCTTTCTTTGTCTTGCTTCTGGCTTGAATCTTAAGCCGAAACGATCTTGTTTGTCCTTCAACATAGGTGCCTCAACCCTTCCTTGGAGGTATCTTCCAAGTCCTTTCCCCGATATAACTCCTTTCTCGACTGTCAGTTGTAAACCCATTCTTGTAGTCTTAGACATCTTAGGTATTAGGATTCCGCTCCCTTCAACAATGAATGTTGCATTCATAAATTCCAAGGACCAAAAAGAACATTCAATCATTTCATCATTTGCCTCTAAATATGGTGTATCATCAGTAACAGCTGCAATGATGTTTTCTTCTGCATTTATCGTCACCAACCAACCTTCTGTTACTAACTTCAATTTTTGGTGCAGTGATGAAGGTACTACCCCCGCTGAATGTATCCAAGGCCCCCCAACAAGCAATTGTAAGAAGCCTTGATATCCATCACCAGGAAATCTACCTCGTATGTGTTTGGGCCAATCAAAAGGGGTAATTCAATTCTTCCTATTACTCTCCTTTCGGTGCCATCGAATTCCCTCACTATATTTTGGCATGTCTTCATGTGAGTGCTATCCACAGGTAACCTATTCAGCATGGATAAGGGTAAGACATTTAGGGCCAATCCATTATCAATTAACACCCCTGGCAATGTATATCCCTTGTAGTGGGTGGTGATGTGCAGAGCCTTAGTCGACCCCATGCCCCAAGGGGAAATTTATCATCATTAAAAAAGATAAAATTATCGGCACTTATATTGTTAACTAGGCGATCTAGCTTGTTGACGGAGATATCATTAGCGACATAAGTTTCGTTTAACACTTTCATCAATACGCTACAATGTGCCTCTGAGCTTAAGAGTAAAGCTAGCACTGATATACCAGCTGGTCGTTTATGCAGCTGCTCTACAGTGCTATACTCACTGTGCTTTAAGAATTTCAAGAATTATCTAGCCTCTTTTTCATTTACCGGCTCGTTAACAGGCGATTCCAGCCTAGTTGCTTTTTCTTTCTCTTATCCACCCGCCAAGACTTTTCCTTTTACCGGCTCTATTTTTGTATTTGCTGAACTGTAGCACCTCCCACTACGTACATAGAAACTCACATCTTGATCCTCCTTTGAAGTGCCAGCTGGATTCTCCTCTCCTGGGATCATCACATTACAGTCATAGTTCTTGGGAACCCTCCTACTGTCTTTATAGGGAAAGACTGCAGGCTTTTGGATTATGACATTTGGTGTTATTTTTACTCTGACCTCATTGCTTCTTGGTCATGAAATGATGACCACAGGGTAGTTCACTTTCTGAACTTTCGTTGTTGATTCTTCCTCCAACGCGTATATATTTTCTTCCCCTGGGCCTTGGACATTTTCATAAAATTCAAGTTCTTTGATATCCATCAAGTCTTGTACTAGGGCTTTGAACTCAATGCATTCTTGAATCTCATGCCCTTCTCCATCATAGAACTACGATAGTTTTTTGCCTCTCAGAATCTGCTCCTCGAACCTTGTCTGATTAACTCTTTTTCTACCATCTTCTTCTAAACCTCTTTCAACGGGGTTTTCACTTCTGCAACATTCAGCTTGATTCTTCTCCCCATATTCTCGACAATCACATTTACCCCACTATCAGCATGGTTGGGTAACGAATTTTTCGCACTAGACGGATTATCGAACTTTACAATGCCCATTTTGATGTACCTTTCAATTAACTTTTTAAAAGTGGTGTAGTTTTTTATCAAGCGCCCTTTGATTCCCGCATGGTATTCGCATTGGGCGTTTGTGTCGTACTATTTAGGGTATGGGGGTTGCATAGGTTTTAGGTAGAAGGAGGACACAACATGTGCATCAAATAAACTTTGGTACAACTTTCTATACGTCATTAGAATGGGTGTAAATTGGAGTTTTTCTGTATTTTTCCTTGTGTTGTGCTCCTGTCTTGGTGGGGCTTGATGACCAATGGTTACCATTCTCGACTGATTCACAGTGATCGGTTTCACATATCCCTTGTTATGCGTGCTCACATTATTAACCTCACTTTCTCTTTTCTTTAGGGCCAACCTCCTAGTGCTTTCTCCAACCTCTATCTTTCCACAACTGATTGCATTTTCTATCATTTTACCAGACATCACTATATTTGAGAAACTCTTATTTGAGCTTCCCAGCATGTGATTAATAAAAGGTACCTTCAGGGTATTAATGAAAAGCATGGTTGTTTCCTTTTCTAGCAGTGGCGGTTGGACTTGCATTGCGACTTCCCTCCACCTCTAAGCATATTGCCTGAAGCTCTCGTCCGGCCTCTTCTCCATATTCTGTAATGTGATTCTATCACGCACCATATTGTCACATGGCTATATTGCTTCATGCACTCTTGTGCTAGGTCCTTCCAGGAGCTAATTTGGGCACGACTTAATTGATTATACCATTTGGCCGCAGCTCCAGTCAAGCTGTCCTAGAAATAATGAATCAACAACTGATCATTATTGATATATCCTATCATCCTCCAACAGAATATTGTAATGTGAGCCTCAGGGCAGTTGGTCCCATTATATTTTTCAAACTCCGACATTGTGAAGTTTGGAGGGAGCACTAGGTTTGGTACCAAGCTCAATTCCTTAGCATCAATTCCCCCACGATAATTAGCGTTCTTCAATGCATTAAATTTTTCCACCAGCCACTTGCATCAGTCTTCCAGTTGCTTTGAAAGCTCCATTCTCACCTTTCTCATTTCCGTTGTATCATCAAAGTCGGGGACAACATGATTTGCTGGATTGTCTCCGGGGTAGGAGCTTGAACCCATCGGGAAGTTTACAGTGTTGACGTACCAGTCTGACCTTAAGGTCTGATGTTGATGGACACCCTTTGTGGTTGTGCTTGGGTATTCGTTAGGGTGAAGCTTGGAGAATAAGCAGGGTCCTCGTTGTCATCCCCAGTATTGATCATAAGGCTCTTTCCTTTTTCTGGCCTTCCAATCAGTAACTGGGTTAATTGGTTCATCATATTCCTTTGGGATTCCTGTAACAGCCCGGTTTAGATCCTAATCGAAACGAGCGGTTTCAGGACCACTTAACCAAGTTAAAATATTATTTTTATTATTTTAATAATAATATCAGTGTGGTAGTATTACTATGTGAAAGTTTCGTAAAGAAATTTTACCGATTAAATATTTAATTCGGTAAAAAGGATTAAATTGCGTAAAGTGAAAACTATGTGTGCCATTAGTAAAATGACTTATTTGATCGTGGCTTTATAAATAGGAGTCTTTGTATGGTAATTATACCATTGCAAATTTGAGTGGATGGTAGTGGACCTTGAATTACATAATTTTGTATGGTTATTAAACATGGGTATTTTGGTAAATTATGGAATAATGCTTAATAAAATAAAACCATATGATATTTTTATTATGTTTCATCATCTTCAACCGAATAACTAAACAAAGAAAGGGTTTTGGAAGTTTTTACATTCAGCTAAGGCATTTTGCTCAATCAAGGTACGGTTTTGTCTTGGTTTTTAATGATTTTTATGTGTTTGAGCTCGTTGCAGCTAGGTATAGCTGACCCGTACCTCAATTTCTAAAATTGGTTGTGTTTTTGAAATGTTCCATTGATGAGTACATGTTTGTTTTAATATTTCTTGATGAATTATTGATGGTTGTTTATAGATATACAAGTTTTATAAAGAGGTTTTTACTGAAATTGAGTATTTGGGATTACAGATAGAATTTTTGTGGTTAGAAATGTAAATAAAATGAAAATATGGGCTGTTTAAATACTATAGAAAATTTGGCTAAATATATGTATAATGGGATTTTGTGTATTTTTGCATAATTATGCATTAAGGACTAAATTGTTAAAGTATGAAAATACAAGGGCTATTTTGCAAAATGGCCAAAATACTTGTATATATATTTAATTGATTATGTTAGTGAATAATTGAGTTAAATTTGGTTAAATTAGATCAAGATCAAGACAAACGAATTCAATATTTTGATCGAGGAAAATCAGAAAGTAGACGAATAGTCGACAAATACACGAGGTAAGTTCGTATGGTTAAAATTCGAATTATTAGCTACTGAAATTGTTTTTAATTGATGGTAATTGTATACATAATGAATAATTTACTAAAATTATCGACTCTATGAATATGTTGCCGTCACTAAATTATATGATTAAATTGATACAAAATTTATATGTTATAAGAAATGATGGATAATCGGCCAAATTGTGAGCATGTAATGGTAGATATGTTAAATGGATTTGTACTTTATTATATTAATATTACATGATGATGGAATGCCATAATATATTCGGTCTTATGTTTGGAAGTAATGAAGTACTTTGGGATTGAGTAAATGTATATTGGAGTTAATTGAATTTTAATATATGATATATTAAATTCCTTGTATGTGGTAAGTTACTAAGCAAATATTTGTCGTTGATTAAATTAAATACTATATATATACATATATGTGTCGAATTGAAATGTATAAAAAGTTGAGGTTACCAAATGCAAATAGAGTTGATAAATTTGAATTGATGAATATTGAGTAATTGAATTTCGGCACTGAGTGTACGAGTAAAAAAAGTTATGGATGTAAAAATTACACTAAGTGTACGAGCCTGATTATTGAGCACTAAGTGTGCAAGCTTAAACATTGAGCACTAAGTGTGCGAATTTGATATATAATGTTGAATAACTATTGGCACTAAGTGTGCGACTTTTCGAGTAATCGGGAATAGTCGAATGTATTTTTGCCTTAAATTTCTTGAGAAGTATTTATGATTTATAAATTTGAATTTGAGCAGGTGAGTATCAAACATATAGGGTTAATATTATTGATCGTAAATCTGTGTAATTGATAATGGTAAAGAAGGTTGCATGATAGATGTACAAATTGGATGAGTAAAATGATATGACTATATATATCTATATACGATACCATGTAGTAAGTTTATAAGTAATTAGATGTATTGAATTTTAAGTAACTGCAAGTATTCATGTTGAAATGAAATATATAAAGTTATATGTGGTATTGCCGAATGGGTGATACCTTGTTAATCATGTTTAAGAAAATTACTTCAATTGAGTTTCAACAGTTGAAAGTCCATATGAATTATGATGAATACTTATGATTTTGGATATGTGAGTTATGTGCTAGAATAAATTTTGTATTAGTGATATATCGAGCTAAAAGCCTAGCAGCCTTGAGCTGGTGAGTTTTATCAGGCTTGCGCCTAGCAGGTTTATACCGGTGTATTATTTTAGGCTCGATGCTTACAATGTTGTGTGCCAATGTGGTACGGAATGTGTAAGATGAGTTGGATGGTCAAGTATGACCTAATTTATTGGCTATTCGAAATTAGGTGATAAGTAACACGATTATTTGTTGCAAATTATGCATTATTGAAATGAAAGATGATATATGATATAGTATACATAAATGATAGATGAAATGATGTGAGTATTGAAAAGTTACATGAGATCAATGATTTATATAGATGAATTGATGCATGGTTTAAATGAAATATAGTTATGAAAAGTGACATAATTTATATAGAAGGTATATCTGAAAATGAATTACTGATGTTACTGATGAGTTAATATTTATACGGGTATAATTCTGCTATCGGTTATATGAATGTGTTGCAAGTTATACGTAATGAAATAAATTGACACCAATGCTATGTGAATTCTATGATATTGATGTTGTATAGGTGATATGTGATATAAATGGTTTAGTTCCATATATGACACTTAGTATGCAAGATAAAGGGTTTTCGATGTTGGTATCAAGGGTTCAACTGTAAAGATGATGCTACGAGAATAGAAATGATGGTACAAATCAGTACGGGTATACATGATACACTTGACAAGTAAGTGACATTGATAAATTATATGACACGTGAGTAGATGTGATAAATTACACATGAATTACATGACTGTTAAGGAAATAAATATTGAATTAGATGAGGCTGGTTCAAAAGCAATCTTATTGCTTAAAATGACAAGCTTAATGTTAAATCTTTTATATAGTGCTGATAATTATACGAGCTTACTAAGCTTATTAGCTGACTCTGTCTATTCTCTATATTTACAGTGATTCGAATGCTTGCTTGGGTTGGAAGTCATCAAAGATTCCATCACACTATCCAGAAGACAATTGGTATTTCTGAACTCTTTGAAATGGGGTAATATGGCATGTATAGGCTAGTTAATAAGTTGATTATATGGTCACTTGTTTATATAAATGTGAAATGAATTTTGGGTATTATGACCAAGCTATGTGATATGGCTTGATGTGAGAAAAGTCGATTTGTATGGAGGCATTATATGATGTGTGCATTTAGTGGTAAAATTTATAATTGGCATTTTGGTTTGAATGATATGTGATTGTGGATGTGTTGATAAGAATGGTGAAATGTGATTAATTTGTAAGTGGTATTTAGATGTATATATATAAGACTACATGAAATGGTTACTTTAGTATAGACTTACTTGTGATTCATGATATGTTGGATTAATGTTGAATGATGATGACGTTTGATAAGTTTAAATTCTTACAGTTTCGGTTTGAGTTACAAGTCCGGTAATGCCCCTTACCTATTCCGGCGACGGTTACGGGATAGGGGTCTTACAATTCCAACATCTGATCCTGTAACATCCCAGACCCGACCCAGACGTTATGGTAGAATCCGATGATGTCACATCAAAGGGGGTATTTCAAAATACGACTTTGTTTGGTAAGAATTATGAGAAGTAGAAAAATTGCTTGGTTAAAAACTTAAGTTTAAGATTTAGAAACCTAAAATCCTTGTAACTTGTTAGGTTATGATGAAAGCCCATGTTTAAGTAAAAACGTTCATATGATAAAGTTATTTTAAAAAAAAACCACGTTTAATTTGAGAAATTTATTTAAGTGTGATGATTCGGCAGTTGAAACAATAATAAACCCAATGTACAGTCATATCGGAGACACAAGGCCTTATTACATCAAATGAAAATAGAATAATAAAACTAAAATAATTGAAGGAAATAATTTATTTAAAATCCCCAAGTAACTTGCAGTGTGGCCACCTCTGAGTCCTCTTCCATGTCGAGCCACCTACTGAGGGTTACCTGAAACATTAAATTTAAGGGTGTGAGTTTCGCAACTCAGTGTGTATGACCTTGGCAATCAAATTAATTAAATATATACATATCACATTGGGCCTAAGCCCTAACAATATCGGTGGTCTAGGCCTTAGCCCACATTGACCTCATATCATATCAGAATCAAATGAATGCAATACTCCCACCATAAATCCAACCCTACACTCCAATTCCCTTCCAACCCTACACTCCTGTAGGCATATAACTATCAACCCACCCATCCCTACACTCCAAAGGTAGCACTGGTTACAGCACTACTCAAATGTTGCAACGAGGCTGCTATATAATGGCCTTAAAGCCTCCGGTGGATCCACGGTCGTCAAGCGACTATGTGATCCTCATATCTTCCTCCGTTCAATTTATCTTCCCGCCAAATACAACATACATATTATGAATGCATATATAACGTTTTATGAGTGCACATACAAGTTTTTCCACACATTAAGCATTTAGGGGTATTTCAGTCATTTCACTACCCTACAAAAGTGTTTTAGTACTCCTACCCTATGAGGGTGTTTTAGTAATTCTACCCTACAGGGCATTATAGTAAGTCTACCTTAGAGGGTATTTTCGTAATTCTACCCTATAGGGGTATTTTCGTAATTCTACCCTAGAGGGGTATTTTCGTAATTTCCTAAAGGTACAGATTTTAATTATGGTTTTGGCCAATCAATAGGTCCTCGCGACTAAAGTGAACGGACACTATGCACCAGGTAGGATTCAAGAGAAGAGGAGGTAGGTCACTCGGACAGCTTAAGTACCAAGCTCTTCCTAGATCCAATCCTAGACATGCACACATCCATTGCTACACCTTAGTCTAGCGACTTCTCCACGGACATGTTTAATTATTTAATTAAGTCTTACGTAAAATTTGAGAGGTCAGAACTAGGCCTAAAGTCTATAAAAAACCTTAGCATGCATTTTTACAGTCCCATAAGGCCCATTAAGCCCAATCATGTTCATAAACCCATTAAGCCCCAAACATGCTTATATAGCCCATTATGCCCGGTCATAATCCAATCATACAATCATACATATTAACCCATCATAAAATTTCACATCACAACTTTGCCATTTTGGGCCCACAAATTCGGCAGGCCCATTCAGGATTCGGGATTTCGACTTTTGCCGATTTGTCGTGTGTGTAATGTATGTACACACCTGGTTAACAACCCGCTCCACACTATCCTCAGCCTCAATTGTGTGCCACCAGTTCTAATAGCCCCTCCTTAGCTATTATTCCCTAAATATCCTTAGATCCAAAAGTCGGAACGAGGGAATAGCTTTTCGGCAAAGACTTGTAGATCCCTACTACGCTTGTGATTTATGAACCCTACCTGAATCTAACCTTTGATCTTGTGGCCTAGATATCTACTAAACGAGATCTGGCTTTTAAAACTTGATTAAGAGAAGATAATAGCAACCGATTTGTGATAGAGAAGAACAAAGAGAAATCGGTAATTTGATGTGGCTATTTCGGCATTTAAGAGATTAAGAATGGATTCGGCTTTTTAGAGAAAGAAAACCACCATAGAAATTTCGGCAAAAAGATGATGGGTTATTCGACAGAAGAATGAGAAGGAGAAGAGAATTCGGCAATTAGGGAGAAGAAGAAAAATAATGAGAAGCCCAAAGAACCCCTCAAAGGAATTTGGCACCCCTAAATAGCCACAAGCTGAAACCACCCTCTCCCAAAGTCTCATTCGGCACCATCACCTCCCCTCCTCAATCTCCTATTTTCTCTCCATTATCCTCACCTTAAATTTCTCTCCTGAACACTCCCTTCTAGAGTCCACTCCGGTGCCACTACCTCCCTTTCATGATGCAAAAATTAAAGTCCCCAAATTTACCACTCTAAGCCTCAAACGTTAAACCTCTTTAACTGATAGTAACGCCACCTTATAGCTCCCAAAGTGGTGCCACCTTGCCACTGAGCCACAGGCCCACTTGTGTCCTATTTTCCCCTTAATTTGTTTAAGAGACCTAATACCTGAGACTAGGGTTCCACTAAGGCAAAATTTAAAATTTTTGCTAGAGCCCTAGATCGAGCCCAGGACTTTTCCCAAACTACCAATCCTTCCTAATTCACTTAAATATTAAACTAAACGTGAAATTTTAAAATTTTTACATGCATCTAAATTATTTAAGCCGCCTCCTAACCAATCCCAAACTCAAGGCCCAATACTTCTAGGCCCAAAATTCGGGGTGTTACAATTCACCCCTCCTAAAAAAAATTTCGTCCTCGAAATTTCTAAATAACACGGTAGTCATGTATCCACTGCGCTACTGCTGTGCACTCTAATCTAAATAGTCTTAATAAACACCCAAGACATCCACCTATCGCAAACATTCTCAAACACACACAGAATAAGTACCAAATTCCGATTCAAATGTTTACAAAGCCCTAACACTTCCACGGCCTCTGTCGCGGCCTCTTGCACCTCTTCTAGAGCTCATCGTTGCGTGTGTATTTTTGGATTAAAATTTTTATGAGATTAGTTCATAGTTCCATTGTTTACAGCACATGTCTTATGTAAGTAACAATTTAAAAGTTGTTTCGCAGTCGTAAATCCACTACAGGCTTAAGTTTCCTACGGGCTTTAGTCTCTAAGAACCTATTGTCTAATGTAGCCCAGTTATCTAAATACAGTTCAGTAATTTAAACAAGTTTAGTAACAGAAAAACTTACTTGGCTCGATGTCGAGGGCTCGGTGAACCACACTTCAAGAATCCTGCAAAAACTTTTTTATCTAGTTGTTTTAAAAACCAAAAATCTAAGGCCCATTTCACAGCCCGAGCTTTGCAACCGGGATCTGATACCACTAAATGTAACATCCCAAACCCGACCTAGACGTTATGGCCGAATTTGGTGATGTCACATCTGTAACACCCTAAACCCCTATCCGTCGCCGGAAAGGTTGTAAGGCATTACCACTCAAAGCACAACTTTTTATCAGATATAAACATATTTATAATTGTAGCTTATTTATTAACCTAAATATAGTTAAAAAGAATGTTTACTTAATTTCTAAATTATAAGCATACAATCTCTGAAATAACATCACATAACATAGCATATATGAATATCGAAAACATTACAAGAATTTTACTATTCATTTTACAAATTGTCCATACGGCAATTTCATTTATAAATACAAATGGTTCAAACAACAAATACATCATGTCCTATAATAGTCCTACTTTTCATACATAGTAATATATAACACTTATTAATTCAAATGCCTTTCACACATAAAATACCATTTTGGCCAAATCCGTATATATATATATATACACACGAAATACCTATTATTAGAATCTCAAACTATTTCATTTCATTACACTTAGATCACTTAATGACTTAAAATCAACTCTCACTTTCGAATGTAACAAACCAAATTCATAAGTCCATTCAATAGTTCATATAGTCAAAAACCAAATTATCTATACTTATGCATTCGGTTATGAATTAATGGTCACATATCAAACATTATAATAAAATATATATATAGATACGACCACATGTTGAGTATAAACTTCACTTATTAATCAAAACTTATACTATTACGATAATCGAATTTAAACTCAATACATATGCAAGAGTTAACTACTTTAAAACTTCTATCTTTCCTAACATATACAAGTAAACATGCATCTTCAAGGACAACTAATAATCAAAATGCATATCAAGATTAACATCATGGTCATTCACATAATTATCAACCCCATAATTCCATCAAACCATGAATTCATATTTAAATAAAGAGCAAGCCATTTTCGCATGGCTTGAATATATACAAATTCCAAAAATAAACTTGTTTTCAAAAGAGTTTAGTCTATATATGCCATAGTTCAAAATATAGTCTTTTAAAAGTACCGAAGGATTGACGATAATGTGGATGACTTCGATAATGATCCCCGAGCTCGTAACTTTCAGCCAAAATCTATAAAACAGAATAACATAGATACTCAAAGTAAGCTAAATAGCTTAGTAAGTATTAAGTAATGAAACATTTCAATACTAAATGTAATATTCCAACTATCACATATATGCAATAATCTAATACAATTTCACATGGGCTCTCTTGACCGAATATATATATAAATCCTTATTTAGCATTACTTAAAGGCTTCAAATAATATCCTCATTATAATATCATTTATACCTCCATTCAAATATTCGTACACATAGTTGAATATGCAAAGAAAATTAAATAGAATTTATAAGCCACACATAACTCAACTTCAAGTTAGCATTATGCTCACCACATTCGTTCACTTAGGTCTCTCCTAAGCCATTCACAAAAGATGATATAAATCACTTATAGCCAAGTTAACTATTTCAATGAACATCAATATGAACTTACCTTTATATAGTCGATTCTGTACATCACCTTATAGCTCAATTTTCATTATTACCTATTTGTAACAACTTGAAGTTTATATTAAAAAACTTGGAAACAAATCATCGGTACATAACCTGCTTGGCATAAGCCTGAATTTATCACCGGCACAAGGCCTGCTGGACTTTAAGTCGATAATCATTCACCGGCATTACGCCTGCTAGGCTCGAAGCCCGAAAATAATCACCAGCTTAAAGCTTGCTAGGCCACAAGCCCGAACACAATATGTGAATCACATCTCACGATTTTTGCTCACATTTAAACATTTACTTTTAAAAAGTTTCCACATAGCACAAACACATAGTAAGAACTTAGTACCATTCGAATATAGCACATCCAAACATCTTATTACAATTCATAATTTACCATTCGGTCTCAACACCTATAAACATCTTAATTTCATTTCAAAATTTGCCATTTGGTCATAATTATATTAAACTCATACCTTCATTTCATACTTACCTTTCAACCATAGAACATGTCATTAATTTTTCTTCCATTTCACTCTTACATTTGACTATATA
Source organism: Gossypium stocksii (assembly GCA_020496765.1). NCBI lineage: Eukaryota > Viridiplantae > Streptophyta > Magnoliopsida > Malvales > Malvaceae > Gossypium > Gossypium stocksii. Next base: position 24,748,044 of record CM035624.1, read on the forward strand.
TATATATATATATATATATATATGTATATATGTATACAAAGAACATCTAATTTTCAAGATATATCACATATTCAATTACTTAAACTTACCTCAGATGTTGTCGAACAATTACGAATCGACTATTCGACTATTTTTGCCTTCCCCTTATCCGAATTCGGTTCCCTTTGTTCTTGAGCTAAATTAAACAAATCAACTTGTTTAATCACTTAACCAAATTATTTTCATTCAAATATATCACATATGCAAAAATTTAACAACATTGATTTATGAAATTAAATCCCAAATAAACATTTAGACAATTTACCGATTTAACGCCTACAAATCTTCACATTCGGCTCTTTAATCCCCAAAATCAAGTTACATTAAATCCTAAATCCATAAACAACAAACCAAATATACATTTATCAAAGAAACATTTAGGCCAAATGTACTTATAGCACTCTTCAAATCAATATAATACACGAATTAACTCCATAATACCAAATCTACTAAATCACAATATACAAAACATCCATTAAACATTACTCAAAGATTGTTTATACACAATATAACTAAAACAAAATCACATAACAGCCCTTACAAAACTAAACATTAACAATTCGGCCCTATCATCTTTAACATGTAAATATTCAACATTCTACCTATTGTACTTTAGCCGAATACTCCCTAGCATATCCAAATCCTTACAAATCAATCCAAGTGCATACAAACTAACATAAACGAATTTGTCCATGGTACTTTTAAACCGAAAGTAATCTCTTAACATATAAGTCCTTCTAACTCATTATTTTCCAATTTAGTCACTTATAAATAGGGATTCAACAATTTCTCTACTTAACTTAACAAATAACCAAATTTGGACTCAATTCCCTCTATGACCGAATATACATTTCTCAACCGAATTTAAAATTTCAACATGGGCTTTTTAAAGGATTGAACACGGATTATAAATACACCAAAATTAACAAGAATAAATATAAAAATCACCTTGAATTGAAGGTTTCAAGTGGTCGAATGCTCAACCATCTTCTTCAATTCTTTTCTTTTTAGTTTCGGCAAAAACAAGAACAAAATGTCTTTATTTTTTTATGTTTATTTCATTTAACAAACATTAATAAACCATTTCCAATTTTAGCCTTATTAATATCATTACCTTTCCACTAAGTGATGGCTGAATGTGTCCATGCAAAGTTTCCTTGGTTTAATTGTTTCTTAAACCCTCCAACATAAAAGAACAACCATATTTCGGCACTTACACAATATCCATCAAATTTTTCTTTTATGCAATTGAGTTCTTAATTAATAATTCAACATCCAAATGACAAAATTTAAACACGAAACTTTCAAGTATGAAAATTAGCTTATAATAACCACAGAAAATAATATTAAAAAAATTCTGACTCGGTTTCGTGGTCCCAAAACCACTTTTCCAATTAGGGCCAAAATAGGGCTGTCATAACATCAAAGGGGTTATTTCAAAATACGACTTTGTTTGGTAAGAATTATGAGAAGTAGAAAATTTACTTGGTTCAAAACTTAAGTTTAAGATTTAGAAACCCAAAATCCTTGTAACTTATTAAGTTATAATGAAAGCCCATGTTTAAGTAAAAACATTCATATGATAAAGTTATTTAAAAAAAACCACGTTTAATTTGAGAAATTTATTTAAGTGTGATGATTTGGCAGTTGAAACAATAATAAACCCAATGTACAGTCACATCGGAGACACAAGGCCCTTATTACATCAAATGAAAATAGAATAATAAAACTAAAGTAATTGAATGAAACAATTTATTTAAAATCCCTAAGTAACTTGCAGTGTGGCCACCTCCGAGTCCTCTTCCATGTCGAGCCGCCTACTGAGGGTTACCTGAAACATTAAATTTAAGGGTGTGAGTTTCGCAACTTAATGTGTACGACCCTTGGCAATCAAATCAATTAAATATACACATATCACATTAGGCCTCAGCCCTAACAATATCAGTGGTCTGGGCTTTGGCCCACATTGACCTCATATCATATCAGAATCACATTAATGCAATACTCCCCCCCTAAATCCAACTCTACACTCCAATTCCCTTCCAACCCTACACTCCTGTAGGGATATAAATATCAACCCACCCATCCCTACACTCTAAAGGTAGCACCGGTTGCGGCACTACTCAAACGTTGCAGCGAGGCTGCTATATAATGGCCTTAAAGCCTCCGGTGGATCCACGGTCGTCAAGCGACTGTGCGATCCTCATATCTTCCTCCGTTCAATTTATCCCCCCCCAAATGCAACATACATATTATAAATGCACATACAACGTTTTATGAGTGCACATACAAGTTTTTCCACACATTAAGCATTTAGGGGTATTTCAGTCATTTCACTATCGAGGGGTATTTCGGTAATTTTCTACCCTACAAGGGTGTTTTAGTACTCCTACCCTATGAGGGTGTTTTAGTGATTCAACTTTACAAGACATTATAGTAAGTCTACCTTAGAGGGTATTTTCGTAATTCTACCCTACAAGGCATTATAGTAAGTCTACCTTAGAGGGTATTTTCGCAATTCTACACTACAGAGGTATTTTCGTAACTCTACCCTAGAGGGGTATTTTCGTAATTTCTTAAAGGTACAGATTTTAATTATGGTTTTGGCCCATCAACAAGTCCTCGCGACTAAAGTGAACGGACACTATGCACCAGGTAGGATTCAAGAGAAGAGGAGGTGGGTCACTCGGACCGCTTATGTAACACCCCTTAACCCCGACCCATCGTCGGAATAGGGTTACGGAGCATTACCGGAACTATCGGACAATTTATAATTAATACACAATTATTGACAAACATAATATAAAATAACCTTTTAGTCCCATATATGGATCTTCGAGATCCAAAAATACGAGTTAAAAGTAGTTCGGGAATAATTCGAATACTCAGAAAAAAAAATTTTTGAACATTTTAAAATTTTTCTCAAATACTAGGCTCACACGCCCGTCTTAATGAACCGTGTGGTTCAACACAGCCGTGGTGGTTTGAGACACGCCCGTCTCCCTTACCCGTGGAGCATTCTGATTTTTCTCACACGGCCAAGCCACACGCCCGTGTGCCAGGCCGTGTGGACTCAATTATGAGTCTTAGACACTAAACTAACCTTCCTGCACATTTCAACCAAAAATCAATGTACAATTTATGTAGCAACCAATATATTTACATATATAAACATATCTAACCATTTTTAAACAATTTAATTATCTATTTGTTCAATAAACATACATTTATCAATTAAATTCATGCTAATAAACTTTAGTTAATTCTAGTTCATACTTATATTTAATATGTCATATTAGTTCCCTTTTTATACTTAAACCAATTTAAATCATTATTTGACAACCATAATCATAAGACTCATATACTTAACCTATTCATTACCTAGGTACATGCCACAACTACCCAAGGTAAGATACATAATTAAAATTTTCTCTGACGTCGGAGTTGATTTGGATGCTGGACCGGATACTGTCTTTTAATTAACCTGCGCACGGAAACAACCGTACGCTGAGTATAGGAATACTCAGTAGTATTACCATAATTCAAATTATACAATAACTTATATACATTCAATTTGTGTTACAATTACTTAATAACTATTTCATACTTTAAAACAAATTATTTAATAATAATAAGCACTATTTCAAGGCTTGTATTTAATCCAATACATACATTATTTCATTATCAAATTTGCATTGAATTTTTCATATCTCATTCTGTAACACCCCCACGCCCGAGACCGTCGCCGGAGTCAAGCTTGAGGTGTTACCGAACATAATTTATCATTTAAACAACTTTACATCATTTATTTTGATTTTCGGAATAAGCAGTTTTTCTGCGTCATGGTCGCTAAAAAAATCATATCTCGAGTTACGAAACTCAAAATTAAGATCCGTAAATTTTCCCTAAATCTAGACTCACATATCTATATACTAATTTTTTTCTAAAATTTTTTGTTGGTCCAATTAGTACAGTTTATTAGTTAAAGTTACCCATGTTTTAGGACTTGACTGCACTGACCTCTACTTACTATGAACCACTTTTCTCCCTGTACAAAATTCATATAACTATAGCGTTTATTTCTATTAAAATTAGATTCACTAAGGATTCTGAGAATATAAATTACACCGCCTAATTATTTTTTTACAATTTATAGTGAATTTTCAAAATTGGAACAGGGGATCCAGAAATTGCTCTGGCCGTATTTCACTAAAACTCAAATATCTTATAACATATAACTCCTTTACCTATTTCGCTTCTTCCATTTGAAAGTAGACACAATAACCTTCAATTTCATAGTTAATTCTTCACCTAATTCATTTTCTACTATTTTTGGTGATTTTTCAAACTCACGTCGTTGTTGCTATAGTGTTCTGTTTTATGGCAAGTTTCATCTTTTTATGAATTCTCATGAACTATATAACACATTAAACTCACAAGGCATCCAACATTATCTAGGCTAGCCATACCAATGTCTAATCATTATCAAGCATTTTCTCAACCAAACCACAACCATGTCACAAGATTATTTACACAAAACAAGTATATTGCTATACATGCCATACATCAAAACATACAAACCAATATACCAATTCTTCCTCGGATAGTGTGAGCGTTTCTTCGACCTTCCCGATATCCAAGTTGGCTCGCTAAAAACTACAATGAATGTAAAGGAGGGAGTAAGCATAAATGCTTAGTAAGTTCACATGCAAATAACAAGTAACATAACAAAGCAATTATATCAACAACAATAGCATTATATCACAAAGATACAAACCACATTTCTAGCTATCGTGTATCATCTTACCACCTTATTTCTGTTGTATCAAGTTTCAACCCGAGGGTTAAGTACATACCTGTCCAAATTGTCCATTTCACAACACTTACCAAAATATCATTTTCATCTTGAGTATTCTTCCATTCTGCTAGAATTTTACCCGTTGAACACATCGGAATATAACTCGGATACATGGATCATTTGCACATAAGTGCCACATATGTAATCAATCAATCATGTAACCCGCCCATAAGCGAACTCGGACTCAACTCAACGAGCTCAGGCGTTCGCATCCATAAGTGAACTCGGACTCAACTCAACGAGCTCGGATGCCTAGTTACATCTCACGAACTCGGACTCAACTCAACGAGTTCGGACATTTGCATCCATAAGTGAACTCAAACTCAACTCAACGAGTTCGGATGCCCAACCATCCTAGTGACATGTCACTTGTATCCTAATCTATTCCTAAGGTTCAAACAGGATTTTCCTCAGTCACACATTTCCCAGTCGTTCTCCTCGGAATATTGGAACCAATATGTTGCTTGCATCTCATACTTATCAATTTAATCACATACTTTTCATACCAATACATAATATTTCACAAAGCATAATATTCATAATAACAAGTATCATATCGTATAAATAGCATTAAATCACTTAAAATAGCAATCATGTTACATTATTTACACATGAACTTACCTCGGTACAAAATATAGCAATTTTGCAATTTGGTCCACAATCTTTTCTTTTCCTCGATCAAGGTTGATTCCACGTCTTTCTTGATCTAAAATAACACATTTAGCTTATTTAATACTCACATTTATCAAAATAGTCCTTAACTCTAACTTTGGAAAAATTACGAACTTTTGCATATTTACACTTTTGCCCCAAAGTTTGGAAATTTAATTTTATCACAAATTCTTATGTTTTAGGACATGCTGATCATTTATTTACCATTAGCAAGCTCAAATTCCCACTAAACACATACTTATGAACAATATGTACTTTTACCGATTAAGCCGTTTTGCTCGTTTTTACTTAAAACCGAGTAGCACAAGTTGTCTAAGATAATTTAAAACCTCATATTCTATCATAAAACATCAAAATACACAATTATTCAACATGGGTCAATTTTTGAAATCAAACCCTAGCTCAAATAAATGGTAGAAATAGAGAAATCATGTTATCGGGATTTCAAAAACGTAAAAATCATTAAAAACGGGGCTAGAACGGACTTACAATCGAGCTTGGAAGCTTGAAAAACCCTAGCCATGGTTTCTCCATGCTATTTTCGGCCTTGAGGAAGAAGATGAGCAAAAATTGGCTTTTAATTTGATTTTTAATTCATTTAATCACTAAATGACCAAAATGCCCCTAACTTAAAAATATTTTTTTCCACCCATTTCATGTCCAATGTTGTCCAATAAATTAACCAATGGTCTAATTACCATTTAAGGACCTCCAATTTAAATTTTCATAACAATTGGACACCTCTAACATATATAACTCAACTTTTGCACTTTTTACAATTTAGTCCTTTTGACTAAATTGAGTGCCCAAACGTCAAAATTTTCGTACGAAATTTTTTTTACAAAATAATTTCATAAAAATGTAAACCATAAAAATATAAATAAAACACATTTCAATTTAACACCTTTACCATTTGACAAAAATGCCCTTAATGTCTTTCTTTGTAATTTTTCATGTACAAGCCCATTTTTTTCCAAAATTTTATAAATTGGTCAAATTAATATTTAAGACCTTCTAATTTATATTCCAATGCAATTTCATACTAAAAGCTTCTAGAATGCAAGTTTTGCAACTTATTCGATTTAGTCCCTAATTTCAACTTAAGCACTTTATGCATAGAATTTCTTCACCAAGTTTTCACACAATCATGCAATCATATCATAAACCTAAAAATAATTATAAAATAATTATTTCTATCTCAGATTTGTGGTCACGAAACCACTATTCCGATTAGGCCCTAAGTCGGGATATTACAACTCTCCCCCCTTTTAAGGATTTTCGTCCTCGAAAATCTTATCGGTAAACAGGTGTGGGTATTGATTTCTCATAGTTTCCTCAGGCTCCCATGTAGCCTCTTCTACCCCGAAGGTACTTGGTGTTCAGCTTTCACTTGTTGACAAATTAGGCATTTCGATACAAACTCCGATATATCTCTTTTCATTCCATTCCACCAATACATTTTCTTCAAGTCATTATACATTTTCATACTGCCTGGGTGAATCGACAAACAACCATTATGTGCTTCCTATAAGATCTTTTGAATCAATCCCTCATCCTTTGGTACACAAATCCGATCTTTAAACATCAAGCACCCATCCGAACCGATTATGAAATCTTACTCTGTATCAATCTCACATTGCTTCCTTTTAGCTTGCAGTTCTTTGTCGTTTTTCTGAACTTCACAAATCTCTTGTAAAAACATCGGTCTTGCTCTCAACTCCGCTAAAATCGAACCATCATCTGACACCATCAACTGAGTATTCATAGCTCCCAAAGCAAACAACAATTTTCTACTTAAAGCATCAGCAACTACATTTACTCTTCCTGGATGGTAGTCAATCACAAGCTCGTAATCTTTCAATAACTCCAACCATCTTCGTTGTCTCAAATTCAAGTCTTTCTGTGACATCAAGTATTTAAGACTTTTGTGGTCGGTATATACTCGACACTTTTTACCATATAGATAATGTTGCCAAATCTTCAAAGCAAACACTATAGCAGCCAGTTCCAGGTCATGAGTCGGATAATTCCTTTCGTGAGATTTTAACTGCCTCGAAGCATAAATCACAACCTTTCCTTCTTGCATCAGTACACATCCCAAACCATTTAGAAAAGCATCACTATATACCACAAATTCTTTATCTGACTCGGGTTGTACCAACACTAGTGCTTTAGTCAATAACTTTTTCAATTCTTCGAAACTCCGTTGACATTCTTCTGTCCACTCAAATTTAACATCCTTTCGGAGTAATTTAGTCATAGGAGCAGCAATCATAGAAAATCCATTCACAAACCGTCGATAATATCTAGCTAGCCCCAAGAAACTTCTAACTTTGGTTACATTCTTCGGTGGCTTCCAATCAACAATAGCTGAAATTTTACTGGGATCAACCCGTATACCATCACCCGAAACAATATAACCCTAAAATCCAACTTCCCGAAGCCAAAATTCACTTTCACTAAACTTGGCATATAACTGCTTGTCTCGCAAAGTTTGCAAAACTATCCTCAAGTGCTCAGCATGCTCTGTCTCATCTTTCAAATAAATCAAGATATCATCTATAAATACTACAACAAACTTGTCCAAGTATGGTCGAAATATTCGATTCATCAAATCCATAAACACGGCAGGAGCATTTGTTAATCCAAACGACATAACTAAGAATTCATAATGACCATACCTTGTCCTAAAAGTAGTTTTAGGCACATCTGACTCTTTTACCCGCAGCTGATAGTACCCAGATCTCAAATCAATCTTTGAAAACCATGTTGCTCCTTTCAGCTAATCAAACAAATCATCAATTCTTGGCAACGGATACTTGTTCTTAATTGTCACTTTGTTTAATTGCCGATAGTCTACACACAATCTCATCGAACCATCATTCTTTTTCACAAACAATACCGGAGCACCCCAAGGCGAAAAACTCGGTCTCACAAAGCCTTTGTCGGTCAACTCTTGCAACTGCGACTTTAATTCTTTCAACTCTGTCGGTGCCATTCTGTACGGAGCAATCGAGATCGTAGCTGTTCCCGGCATCAAATCAATACCAAACTCTACTTCTCTAACTGGAGGCAAACCCGGCAATTCTTCTGGAAATACATCCGTAAACTCACATACAATCGGCACTGATTCCACTTTCTTTTCAATTTCCTTTGTATTAAACACATACGCTAAATAAGCTTCATAACCCTTTCTCAAAAATCTCTGAGCCGACATTGAAGAAATCACACTAGACAATGCCTCTGATTTATCTGATTCAACCCGCAGAGTTTCGCCATTTTCACACTTTAATTCAATAACTTTCTGGTTACAACTTACTATAGCATCATGCAATGTCAACCAATCCATGCCCAAAATAACATCAAATTCATCAAACGGCAACAACATCAAGTCGGCCGTAAAGTAATAACCCCGAATCATTAAAGGACAGTTCTTGTATACTTTATCAACTATAACACATTGGCCTAACGGGTTTGACACTTTAATCATAAATTCTGTATTCTCAACAGGTATATTCATGCTAGATACTAATTTCATGCACACATATGAATGAGTAGAACCGGGGTCAATCAAAGCAGTAACATTAACATCGTAGAAAGAAAATATACCCGTAATCACATCGGGTGAGGAAGCATCTTCACGCGCTTTAATGGCATAAGTTCTAGCTGGAGCCCTTCCTTCAGATTTAACTGCTGAATCTCTAGCTACATTCTTGCTGCTTGCTTCACTCCCAGCTTTTCTTGGATACCTTCCTCTCGAATCTGCACCACCAGCTTTTGTACTCTGAAATTTTTCTTTTTCAATCCTCTCTGGGCAGTCTCTAATAAAATGATCCGGAGAACCAAATCGGAACATTCATTTGCTCTGCACGGATCAAAATGATTTCTACCACACCGCTGGCACTCGGGTTTAACAAATCTTGAGTTCCTTACACTAGCTGCCGAAGTAGTCTGGGACTTAGGACCTACATTTTGCTTCCTAGAATTCCCATATGATTGTCCAGCTGAAACTTGGGAACGAGGATTCATATTTCTTGATTTTCCGGGTTGCTGTGAGGGTGCATTACCCATTGGTCTTTTCTTCCAATTTCGTGTCTCAGATTCTACCTTTTTCTTCTCTTTAAGTAGTTCTTCAGCCTTACAAGCTCGATCGACAAGTACCACCATTTCCTTTAGTTCTAGAATCCCTACAAATACCTTGATGTCTTCATTAAGCCCATCTTCAAATCGTCTGCACATCTTGGCCTCTGTAGGAACATATTCTCTGGCATACTTACTCAGTCGAATAAACTCTCTTTCATATTCTGTAACGGTCATGTTACCTTGTTTCAACTCAAGAAATTCCTTGCGCTTCTGATCAATAAATCTTTCACTGATGTATTTCTTCCGAAACTCTTCTTGAAAGAATTCCCAAGTTACCCTCTCTTTCGGTACCACAGAAATCAGTGTCTTCCACCAATTATAAGCTGAATCTCTCAACAAAGATATAGCACATTTCAAGCATTCCTCAGGTGTGCAAGACAGTTCATCAAATACCCGAATAGAATTCTCAAGCCAGAACTCTGCTTTCTCGGCATCATCATCTACATTAGCTCTGAATTCTTCGGCCCCTAGCTTACGGATTTTATCAATTGGAGTTCTTTGAAATTTCATCATACCCACATCTTGAGGCATCGGAGGTACAGGTTGAGGAATTGGGGGAGGTGGGGGAGGTTGTACATTCGGGTTCGTACGAACGAACTCAGTATACCAAGCACTCATCATCTGGAGAAAGGCTTCTCACCCCTTTCTCCTCCTCCTTGACTAATAGTGGGAGGTGGATTTTCAGTCGGCACCGCCCCTTCAGCTGGAGCTGGTGCATTACTTTCTACATCATCGGCCACGGTTGGATCGGGGTCCATTTGCTATAGAAAAAATCATTTAAAAGGTCAGAAGTCGTCACACTATCACAATATACATATCTGGCATGTATAGCAAAATCCGTGCAAAAAATACGTTAGTCCAAGAACCTACTAAACCTGCTCTGATACCACCAAATGTAACACTCCCATGCCCGAGACCGTCGCCGAAGTCAAGCTTGAGGTGTTACTGAACATAATTTATCATTTAAACAACTTTACATAATTTATTTTGATTTTCGGAATAAGCAGTTTTTCTGCATCATGGTCGCTAAAAAAATCATATCTCGAGTTATGAAACTCAAAATTAAGATCTGTAAATTTTCTCTGAATCTAGACTCACATATCTATATACTAATTTTTTTCTAAAATTTTTGGTTGGTCCAATTAGTACAGTTTATTAGTTAAAGTTACCCATGTTTTAGGACTTGACTACACTGACCTCTACTTACTATGAACCACTTTTCTCCCTGTACAAAATTCATATAACTATACCATTTATTTCTATTAAAATTAGATTCAATAAGGATTCTAAGAATATAAATTAAACCTCCTAATTATTTTTTTACAATTTATAGTGAATTTTCAAAATTGGAATAGGGGATCTAGAAATCGCTCTGGCCGTATTTCACTAAAACTCAAATATCTTATAACATATAACTCCTTTACCTATTTCGCTTCTTCCATTTGAAAGTAGACACAATAACCTTCAATTTCATAGTTAATTCTTCACCTAATTAATTTTCTACTATTTTTTGTGATTTTTCAAACTCACATCGTTGTTGTTATAGTGTTCTGTTTTATGGCAAGTTTCATCTTTTTATGAATTCTCATGAACTATATAACACATTAAACTCACAAGGCATCCAACATTATCTAGGCTAGCCATACCAATGTCTAATCATTATCAAGCATTTTCTCAACCAAACCACAACCATGTCACAAGATTATTTACACAAAACAAGTATATTGCTATACATGCCATACATCAAAACATACAAACCAATATACCAATTCTTCCTCGGATAGTGTGAGCGTTTCTTCGACCTTCCCGATATCCAAGTTGGCTCGCTAAAAACTACAATGAATGTAAAGGAGGGAGTAAGCATAAATGCTTAGTAAGTTCACATGCAAATAACAAGTAACATAACAAAGCAATTATATCAACAACAATAGCATTATATCACAAAGATACAAACCACATTTCTAGCTATCGTGTATCATCTTACCACCTTATTTCTGTTGTATCAAGTTTCAACCCGAGGGTTAAGTACATACCTGTCCAAATTGTCCATTTCACAACACTTACCAAAATATCATTTTCATCTTGAGTATTCTTCCATTCCGCTAGAATTTTACCCGTTGAACACATCGGAATATAACTCGGATACACGGATCATTTGCACATAAGTGCCACATATGTAATCAATCAATCATGTAACCCGCCCATAAGCGAACTTGAACTCAACTCAACGAGCTCGGGCGTTCGCATCCATAAGTGAACTCGGACTCAACTCAACGAGCTCGGATGCCTAGTTACATCTCACGAACTCGGACTCAACTCAACGAGTTCGGACATTTGCATCCATAAGTGAACTCGGACTCAACTCAACGAGTTCCGATGCCCAACCATCCTAGTGACATGTCACTTGTATCCTAATCTATTCCTAAGGTTCAAACGGGATTTTCCTCAGTCACACATTGCCCAGTCGTTCTCCTCGGAATATTGGAACCAATATGTTGCTTGCATCTCATACTTATCAATTTAATCACATACTTTTCATACCAATACATAATATTTCACAAAGCATAATATTCATAATAACAAGTATCATATCGTATAAATAGCATTAAATTACTTAAAATAGCAATCATGTTACATTATTTACACATGAACTTACCTCGGTACAAAATATAGCAATTTTGCAATTTAGTCCACAATCTTTTCTTTTCCTCGATCAAGGTTGATTCCACGTCTTTCTTGATCTAAAATAACACATTTAGCTTATTTAATACTCACATTTACCAAAATAGTCCTTAACTCTAACTTTGGAAAAATTATGATTTTGCCCCTAAACTTTTGCATATTTACACTTTTGCCCCAAAGTTTGGAAATTTAATTTTATCACAAATTCTTATGTTTTAGGACATGCTGATCATTTATTTACCATTAGCAAGCTCAAATTCCCACTAAAACACATACTTATGAACAATATGTACTTTTACCGATTAAGCCGTTTTGCTCGTTTTTACTTAAAACTAAGTAGCACAAGTTGTCTAAGATAATTTAAAACCTCATATTCTATCATAAAACATCAAAATACACAATTATTCAACATGGGTCAATTTTTGAAATCAAACCCTAGCTCAAATAAATGGTAGAAATAGAGAAATCATGTTATCGAGATTTCAAAAACGTAAAAATCATTAAAAACGGGGCTAGAACGGACTTACAATCGAGCTTGGAAGCTTGAAAAACCCTAGCCATGGTTTCTCCATGCTATTTTCGGCCTTGAGGAAGAAGATGAGCAAAAATTGGCTTTTAATTTGATTTTTAATTCATTTAATAACTAAATGACCAAAATGCCCCTAACTTAAAAATATTTTTTTCCACCCATTTCATGTCCAATGTTGTCCAATAAATTAACAAATGGTCTAATTAACATTTAAGGACCTCCAATTTAAATTTTCATAACAATTGGACATCTCTAACATATAGAACTCAACTTTTGCACTTTTTACAATTTAGTCCTTTTGACTAAATTGAGTGCCCAAACGTCAAAATTTTCGTACGAAATTTTTTTTACAAAATAATTTCATAAAAATGTAAACCATAAAAATATAAATAAAACACATTTCAATTTAACACCTTTACCATTTGACAAAAATGCCCTTAATGTCTTTCTTTGTAATTTTTCATGTACAAGCCCATTTTTTTCCAAAATTTTATAAATTGGTCAAATTATATTTAAGACCTTCTAATTTATATTCCAATGCAATTTCATACTAAAAGCTTCTAGAATGCAAGTTTTGCAACTTATTCGATTTAGTCCCTAATTTCAACTTAAGCACTTTATACATAGAATTTCTTCACCAAGTTTTCACACAATCATGCAATCATATCATAAACCTAAAAATAATTATAAAATAATTATTTCTATCTCGGATTTGTGGTCATGAAACTACTATTCCGATTAGGCCCTAATTCGGGATATTACACATTTCATTAGCTCCTTTCGTATCACATGCAATTCACTAAATTTTATCACTTTATTCAATATTAATTCTATTACAATTTGTTCTTACTAAAGTCATATTTCAATAACAATTTCAACTAATTAACTTCATATATCATCACTTACTTTACTCAATTCTTACAACTTTAGCTCATATTTTAAGATATCATATCGTAACTTTCATTTTCACATATCAAATTCACATTCAAATTATATAATTCAATTATACTATTCTTTTCAATTAAATTCTCATTTTATTTATTTATATAAATTTCACACAAATTATGAACTTTAGTTTCATTTCTCAATCTCATATAATATTTCCAATTCATAATCCAACTTTGAACACTTCATGAATCTTTGATTCAAGCATTCAATCCTATAGCACAAATCTCATTTCATATTTCATTTCATTAATTCACTTTACTATTTCTTTTAATAACTCAATCACATTCATTCAGAATTTATCATATCACTTATTTACCCCTATTAACTTGACTCGGACCCCGGCGGATACATGGATCCAACCAAACACACCATATAGGCACCCAGTGCCTCATCCGATAGCTCGAAGCAAAGTTGACACCCAGTGTCTCATCGGCCTAGCCGAAGTAAAGGTGGTACCCAGTACCTCATCGAATCTATCCGAAGCAATATGACACTCCAAGTGTCTCATCGACTCGAGGTCGAAGTAACCCTAAACTCTTCCAATCCTATGGCATGCCAACTATATCCACCCTAGCCCGACTAGTTAATAGGGTAACAGAATACTTTCTCTTTATCAATCAAATTCACATCAATGTACACTTTGATCACATTTCTCACATAATTCTCAATTCAATCACAATTTGTTTCAATTTCACAAAATCAAATATTTTCACTTCAATTCACATTTCAACTCAATCAATTTCTCATACTTTCATTCCATATACATTTCAAAATAATCACATTCAATTCCAATTATAATTCTTCATATATTCCATCGAAAACTCATACATATACGTACTTCATTTCAATATCATTCAATTCTTAATTTCTCATATTCACAATTCAAATCAATTTCCCAATTCAATACATATTTCAATACCACATTAATTCTTTTAATTCAGATCATATTACCAGAAATTTCCGTTCATTTTACATACAATTCAATTTTTATTTAATTCAATATCAATATCAACCTTTATTTTATTTATTAAACATATTATTCAAAATTCAATAATTACTAACAATAAATTCAATTCAATCTTGATACTTACCTCAATTTTCTTATTATATACATATTAATTTAAAAATTTAACAAATAATCAAATTTGAATTGTAGTAATACTAACCTAGATTTCCTGTTTTTACTCCTCATTTATTTTCTCTTTTTCCCTCCTCGCTCGATGTCTCAAGTTCTTTACTTGCTATGCAAATAATAATTTACATTACTAATTACAGCATTAAAATTTAAATAATTGAATTTTTATTCAATTCCTACTCTTCCTCTTCATTCTACCTTCTTTATACCCAATTCTATTATTTACTCATATATTCTTTTAAAACTGTCTTTCTACGCAATAGTCACTAAATTGTTTATATCTGGAGCTACAAAACTCCAAATCAAGTTCTGTTAATTTTCCCTGAAACTAGACTCATGTACCTTTCTACCATAAAATTTCCAGAATTTTTAGTTTATCCAATTAAAACATTTTATTCCTCAAAGTTACCCCTGATTCACTATCTGACAGTTCCGACCCTCCTGTACTAAAGTTCAATTATCTCATAGCTCAAAACTCGGATAATGTTCTCGTCTATTTCTATTGAAACTAGACTCACTGTTTTCTTTTAGCTTATTAAATCATTTATCCAATTCTAACTTAAAATTCTTTCAATTAAATCCCTAATTCATTTTCTAGTTTAACATAAACTATGTTCAAAACCTTAAAACTTCCAAGACCTCAACTTAAATTCATCAAAACTTTATTCTAAGCTTACAAAATATCAAAATTAAAAAGGAAAGGGCCTAATTGACTTACCTATTTAAGCTTTAAGCCTCAAAACCATAGTTTTTCCTTTTCTTTTTCTTTCCCCTTTTCTTCTTTCTATTTTCGTTCCAGCTCTCTGTTTCTTTCCCCTTCTTCTTTTCTTTTATGCTTTATATTATAAATATATATATATATATATATATTCATTCTTTTTATTTTATTAATATAATGACACTAAATATCTTTTATATAACTAATTATAAATATGACAAATGTACATTATCAACACCCTACATTTGTCAATATTCAATTTATTTATCATAAAATCTCATAAAATAATTATTTATTACAAAATATCTTATACCTAAATTTTAAGTAAATAAATAATTTTAATATAAATGTATACATTCACATTATCACACATGTACCACTTTGTCACCATACACTTGTCTTTATTTTATTTTATTTTATTTCATATTAATGTAATAATATTTTAATAGAAAACCATAATAATAATAATAATAATAATAATAATAATAATTCATAAAATCTAAAGAAAACCTTAGATTTTCTTAGTTTGCCGCTTCAACTATTGCCAAATGGCATATTTGCCTATTTGGTCCTTTGTACTTTCTTTTAATCTATAATTCAACTTTTACTCCTATTTCAATTTAGTCCTTTCTACTAATTATCTTAAATTAGGCTAAATTCATCTAATCAAAGCCTAATTAAACACATAATTAATTTCATAAATACTTTTAATAAATATTTACGAGTTCGTTTACTTATTTTCTGATACTCGTACTTTTGAGGTCGTTACAATTCTCCCCCCTTTAAAGAAATTTCGTCCTCGAAATTTTTTTCTCCTGGTACAAGTTATTTAATCAAATCTTTCTTTCACTCTTTCAATTGAAGTCCTTAAAATTCAATGATAACTCATCTCAGAACTCTTTCAGAACTTGATACTATACTTCATACCCAAAATTTACTGTCGTTTCCTTAGAATCACTGTATAACTTCGAATCATCATCTAAACCAATGAAGACTGGCACTCTATATAAACTAATAACATCAGAAATACATATCTCGCTAGTCTATCAAGAGAGAAACTTGTACGTATTGAGATAAAATTCCCAGACTTTTTCAAATAGTCATTAATAATTCAGATAACATATATCTTTCATTCAACTCTATCCAACACTCAGATGTCCAACATCTTCGACCATTTAGTGCTTCATACAGAGCCATTTGAATACTTGATCGGAAACTATTATTATACACAACTCGGCCAACGATAAATAACATCCCAACCTGATTCGAAACCAATTACACAAACTTATAGCATGTCTTCTAAAATCTGACTAACTTACTCTCAGATTATCCATCTGTCTATAGATGATAAGTTGTACTGAAATTGAATTAAATACTCAATAATTCTCCCAACTATCTTTAAAACCTCGAAGTGAACCACAATTTTGATCAATAATTATCAATACTAGATTATCATATAATCTCACAATTTCCCGAATATACACCTCAACGAGTTTCTGAAGTAACTAATCAGCTCTGACCACTATAGAATGAGTTAACTTTATAACAAACCAACTACTACCCATATACCATTCTTATGATTTATTCCAAAATCAGGAAGTAAACCATAAACTGTGGATCTCTATCAATCATATCGAAAACTAACACTCCATATAGCTTGTCGATTTCATAAACTTATATCTCATTTCCATCCCAGTATCTTTACTAACTTTAATACTTCTATAAGTACCAGCACTGGATATTCAATTGAAATTAATCCTTTATTAGACAATAGCAATCTCATTCACTTAATATTATACCACTGTAATAATAAGTTTCTTACCCAAATTCAGACTGAACCAGAACTGATGTTTCAATCATTAGGGTTTCCATCCAGTCAAAACTTTACTAACATTGATTAGTCCATTCAAACCTTACATCTTTATGTTATATTCATATTATTGATGTAACTATCATAGAAAACACTTCCATAAAAATTAAAGAGGAATACTGAAGTTTTAAATTATCCCAAGTCTACCATCATCAGTTCAGATAAAACCATAGTACTATAATAGATCTGACATTTCAACAATATAAATAGATCAATATTTCAACTTCAATAGTGTACTTTAAAATAGAAGAAGAATTCCAAGAGTAGTATCAATAATAACCGGTGTAGTAATACAACTTCTATCATTTAAGACCCACGTCACTGAGCTTCCATAACCGAACCAGGACTTATAACAGTAATATATATTTACCTTCAATCAAAGAATACCCCTTCATAGATGAATCATATTTAATAGATAAGATCAGACCATAGAATAATAAGAAAACCAAGATAATGAAATCCCAAATGTGAAGTTATATTGAATCCCCTAGAATAGAAAACCACATTAAATGATAAAGAAATCGATAATGTCCCAGAGAGAAACCAGAAGATGAATATTGTTTATGCGCACTAGAAGCAATTGTGATAGAGATAATATAGATTTCATATATGTGATTCAGAATATTCACTAATAGAAGTAGAAAATAGTTTTATATGAGTTTAACCATCAAGTCTTTTGTCTAATAGAGCAGATCAAAAAACTAAAGAAAAGTAGAGGGGTACCAGTCATGAATCAACCCAATTAATAATACTTCTATCTAATGTTATGATTAACCAAACTCCTTATATGATAAGAACCATATCTGAAAATGAACAGTTGCATATACCTCTGAAGATAAAAGAACATATAGAATACCCATATAGAATACCCAAAAGAGATCGCTGTAAGATACCCGACTATAATAGTTGCATCTAAATATATTTGCAATTTCATCACTAATCCACTAACATATATAGTCATCAACAATCTCATATCATTCAGTTCACTCGCGAAGCTGATTAGGAAGAAATTTCCAGTTAACTCATTCTGTAGATACCACATCTGAACAAATCAGTTTCTCATAAATAATTTCTTTTTTAATAGTAGCATTGTATATCCCAAATAGTTTTCAGGCAAGAACTCTGATATCTCTTTTCAAAACCCATCTCTATTTACTAACCCATTCTCAGTTTTAACTGCTTAATTTATCATTTCATCACTGAATTTTTCAGTCCCACACCTCTGAACTAAATCAACATAAATCTTATGAATTTCACTATATATATAACTGTACCAATAAGGGGGTAGAGATCGTAAGGCCTCATAATTT
This sequence comes from Gossypium stocksii, assembly GCA_020496765.1. NCBI lineage: Eukaryota > Viridiplantae > Streptophyta > Magnoliopsida > Malvales > Malvaceae > Gossypium > Gossypium stocksii. The sequence continues at coordinate 24,766,948 of CM035624.1, forward strand.
AACTTTCTGTTTAAACTCATATAACACAACATTTATCATTTCTTATGTACTGTAAAACATTTATCGATACTTTTTCGAATTCTGTCTCATCATCATAAGTAACATTTTACTTAGACACTGAAGTATCACTTTTGAAATTTATCAGAATCAATTAAATTAAAAAGCATCTTTTTCTCTAACATTTCCCTTTTCTACAATAGGGGTAATCAACTCGGTTTCGTTAAATTCATGAAATTCATTATTTCCAGTGTACATCACAAATCAGTATCATTTATTCTTTCTTCAAACATCTTTAATCTTATGAAACAGAAACAAACAAATAGGTCAGCATCCAAATCCCGACTCAATTTCATCTTGAATGTGGCCTGTACCTTGTACCTCTAGACTCAATTTTTGACCTCGATTTAGTTTGAGAATCGGCTAAACCTGATAGCTCTGATACCACTAAATGTAACACCCCTTCACCCCGAACCATCGTCGGAACAGGGTTATGGAGCATTACCGGAACTATCAGACAATTTACAATTAATACACAATTATTAACAAACATAATATAAAATAACCTTTTAGTCCCATATATGGATCTTCGAGATCCAAAAATACGAGTTAAAAGTAGTTTGGGATTAATTCGAATACTCAGAAAAATTTTTTTGAACATTTTAAAATTTTTCTCAAATACTAAGCTCACATGCCCGTGTTAATGAACCGTGTGGTTCAAAACAGCCGTGGTGGTTTGGGACACGCCCGTGTCCCTTACCCGTGGAGCATTCTGATTTTTCTCACACGGCCAAGCCACACACCCGTGTTCCAGGCCATGTGGACTCAATTATGAGTCTTAGACACTAAACTAACCTTCCTGCACATTTCAACCAAAAATCAATGTACAATTTATGTAGCAACCAATATATTTACATATATAAACATATCTAACCATTTTTAAACAATTTAATTATCTATTTGTTCAATAAACATACATATATCAATTAAATTCATGCTAATAAACTTTAGTTAATTCCATTTCATACTTATATTTAATATGTCAAGTTCCCTTTCTATACTTAAACCAATTTAAATCATTATTTGACAACCATAATCATAAGACTCATATACTCAACCTATTCATTACCTAGGTACATGCCACAACTACCCAAGGTAAGATACATAATTAAAATTTTCACTGACGTCGGGGTTGATCTGGATGCTGGACCGGATACTGTCTTTTAATTAACCTGTGCACGGAAACAACTGTACGCTAAGTATGGGAATACTCAGTAGTATTACCATAATTCAAATTATACAATAACTTATATACATTCAATTTGTGTTACAATTACTTAATAACTATTTCATACTTTAAAACAAATTATTTAATAATAATAAGCACTATTTCAAGGCTTGTATTTAATCCAATACATACATTATTTCATTATCAAATTTGCATTGAATTTTTCATATCTCATTTCATTAGCTCATTTCGTATCACATGCAATTCACTACATTTTATCACTTTATTCAATATTAATTCTATTGCAAATTGTTCTTACTAAAGTCATATTTCAATAACAATTTCAACTAATTAACTTCATATATCATCACTTACTTTACTCAATTCTTACAACTTTAGCTCATATTTTAAGATATCATATCGTAATTTTCATTTTCACATATCAAATTCACATTCAAATTATGTAATTCAATTATATTATTCTTTTCAATTAAATTCTCATTTTATTTATTTATATAAATTTCACACAAATTATGAACTTTAGTTTCATTTCTCAATCTCATATAATATTTCCAACTCATAATCCAACTTTGAACACTTCATGAATCTTTGATTCAAGCATTCAATCCTATAGCACAAATCTCATTTCATATTTCATTTGATTAATTCACTTTACTATTTCTTTCAATAACTCAATCACATTCATTCAGAATTTATCATATCACTTATTTACCCCTATTAACTTGACTCGGACCCCGGCGGATACACGGATCCAACCAAACACACCATATTGGCACCCAGTGCCTCATCGAATAGTTCGAAGCAAAGTTGACACCCAGTGTCTCATCGGCCTAGCCGAAGTAAAGGTGGTACCCAGTACCTCATCGAATCTATCCGAAGCAATATGACACTCCAAGTGTCTCATCGACTCGAGGTCGAAGTAACCCTGAACTCTTCCAATCCTATGGCATGCCAACTATATCCACCCTAGCCTGACTAGTTAATAGGGTAACGGAATACTTTCTCTTTATCAATCAAATTCACATCAATGTACACTTTGATCACATTTCTCACATAATTCTCAATTCAATCACAATTTGTTTCAATTTCACAAAATCAAATATTTTCACTTCAATTCACATTTCAACTCAATCAATTTCTCATACTTTCATTCCATATACATTTCAAAATAATCACATTCAATTCCAATCATAATTCTTCATATATTCCATCGAAAACTCATACATATACGTACTTCATTTCAATATCATTCAATTCTTAATTTCTCATATTCACAATTCAAATCAATTTTCCAATTCAATACGTATTTTAATACCACATTAATTCTTTTAATTCAGATCATATTACCAGAAATTTCCGTTCATTTCACATACAATTCAATTTTTATTTAATTCAATATCAATATCAACCTTTATTTTATTTACTAAACAGATTATTCAAAATTCAATAATTACTAATAATAAATTCAATTCAATCTTGATACTTACCTCAATTTGCTTATTTTATACATATTAATTTAAAAATTTAACAAATAATCAAATTTGAATTATAGTAATACTAACCTGGATTTCCTGTTTTTACTCCTCATTTATTTTCTCTTTTTCCCCCTCGCTCGATGTCTCGAGTTCTTTACTTGCTACGCAAATAATAATTTACATTACTAATTACAGTATTAAAATTTAAATAATTGAATTTTTATTCAATTCCTACTCTTCCTCTTCATTCTACCTTCTTTATACCCAATTCTATCATTTACTCATATATTCTTTTAAAACTGTCTTTCTACGCAACAGTCACAAAATTGTTTATATCTGGAGCTACAAAACTCCAAATCAAGTTCCGTTAATTTTCCCTGAAACTAGACTCAGTACCTTTCTACCATAAAATTTCCAGAATTTTTAGTTTATCCAATTAATACATTTTATTCCTCAAAGTTACCCCTGATTCACTATCTGACAGTTCTGACCCTCCTGTACTAAAGTTCAATTATCTCATAGCTCAAAACTCGAATAATGTTCTCGTCTATTTCTATTGAAACTAGACTCACTGGGGACTCTAAACATATAAATTACAACTCATAAATATTTTTTTTACAATTTTTAATGATTTTATCAAAACAGAACAGATGATTTCAGAGTCATTCTGAACCAGTCTTATAAAAATTTAAATATATCAATCTACAGACTTTCTTTGCTTGTTTTGTTTCTTTTACAAAAAAATAGACTCAATAAGATTTAATTTCATATCTTATTCACCCTTTAATTCGGTTCCTACAATTTTTAGTGATTTTTCAAAGTTAAGCTTATGTTGCTGCCCAAAACTGTTTTCTTTTAGCTTATTAAATCATTTATCCAATTCTAACTTAAAATTCTTTCAATTAAATCCCTAATTCATTTTCTAGTTCAACATAAACCATGTTCAAAACCTTAAAACTTTCAAGACCTCAACTTAAATTCATCAAAACTTTATTCTAAGCTTACAAAATATCAAAATTAAAAAGGAAATGGCCTAATTGACTTACCTATTTAAGCTTTAAGCCTCAAAACCATAGTTTTTCCTTTTCTTTTTCTTTCCCCTTTTCTTCTTTCTATTTTCGTTCCAGCTTTCTGTTTCTTTCCCCTTCTTCTTTTCTTTTATGCTTTATATTATAAATATATATATATTCATTCTTTTTATTTTATTAATATAATGACACTAAATATCTTTTATATAACTAATTATAAATATGACAAATGTACATTATCAACACCCTGCATTTGTCAATATTCAATTTATTTATCATAAAATCTCATAAAATAATTATTTATTACAAAATATCTTATACCTAAATTTTAAGTAAATAATAAATTTAATACAAATGTATACATTCACATTATCACACATGTACCACTTGGTCACCATACACTTGTCTTTATTTTATTTTATTTCATATTAATGTAATAATATTTTAATAGAAAACCATAATAATAATAATAATAATAATAATAATAATAATAATTCATAAAATCTAAAGAAAACCTTAGATTTTCTTAGTTTGCCGCTTCAACTATTGCCAAATGGCATATTTGCCTATTTGGTCCTTTGTACTTTCTTTTAATCTATAATTCAACTTTTACTCCTATTTCAATATAGTCCTTTCTACTAATTATCTTAAATTAGGCTAAATTCATCTAATCAAAGCCTAATTAAACACATAATTAATTTCATAAATATTTTTAATAAATATTTACGAGTCCGTTTACTGAAAATGGAGATCCAATAACTTATTTTCTGATACTCGTACTTTTGAGGTCGTTACAGCTTAAGTACCAAGCTCTTCTTAGATTCAATCCTAGACATGCACACATCCATTGCCACACCTTAGTCTAGCGACTTGTCCACGAACATGTTTAATTATTTAATTAAGTCTTATGTAAAATTTGAGAGGTAAGAACTAGGCCTAAAGTCCATAAAAACCCTAGCATGCATTTCTACAGTCCCATAAGGCCCATTAAGCCCAATCATGTTCATAAACCCATTAAGCCCTAAACATACTTATGTAGCCGATTAGGCCCGGTCATAATCCAATCATACAATCATACATATTAACCCATCATAAAATTTCACATCACAACTTTGCCAATTTGGGCCTTCAAATTCGACAGGCCCATTCAAGATTCGGGATTTTGACTTTTGCCGATTTGTCATGTGTGCAGTGTATGTACACAGCTAGTTAACGACCCGCGCTACACTATCCTCAGCCTTAACCGTGTGCCACCAGTTCTAATAGCCCCTCCTTAGCTACTATTCCCGAATATCCTTAGATCCAAAAGTCGAAACGAGAGAATAGCTTTTTGGCAGAGACTTGTAGATCCCTAATACGCTTGCGATTTATGAACCCTACCCGAATCTAACCTTTGATCTTGCCGCCTAGATATCTACTGAATGAGATCTGGCTTTTAAAACTTGATTAAGAGAAGATAATAGCAACCGATTTCTGATGGAAGAGAACAAAGAGAAATCGACAATTTGATGTGGCTATTTCCGCATTTAAGAGGTTAAAAATGGATTCGACTTTTTAGAGAAAGAAGACTACCATAGAAATTTCGGTAAAAAGATGGTAGGTTATTCGATAGAAGAATGAGAGGGAGAAGAGAATTCGGTAATTAGGGAGAAGAAGAAAATTAATGAGAAGCCCAAAGAACCCCTCAAAGGAATTTGGCACCCTTAAATAGCCACAAGATGAAACCACCCTCTCTCAAAGTCTCATTCAGCACCATCACCTCTCCTCCTCAATCTCTTATTTTCTCTCCATTATCCTCACCTTAAATTTCCCTCCTGAACACTCCCTTCCAGAGTCCACTCCAGCGCCACTACCTTTCTTTCATGATTCAAAAATTAAAGTCCCCAAATTTACCACTCTAAGCCTCGAACCTTGTGCCTCTTTAACTAATAGTAACGCCACCTTATAGCTCCCAAAGTGGCGCCACCTTGCCACTGAGCCACAGGCCCACTTGTGTCCTATTTTCCCCTTAATTTGTTTAAGTGACCTAATACCTGAGACTAGGGTTCTACTAAGGCAAAATTTAAAATTTTTGCTAGAGCTTTAGATCGAGCCCAGGACTTTTCCCAAACTACCAATCCTTCCTAATTCACTTAAATATTAAACTAATCGTGAAATTTTAAAATTTTCACATGCATCTAAATTATTTAAGCCGCCTCCTAACCAATCCCAAACTCAAGGCCCAATACCTCTAGGCCTAAAATTCGGGGTGTTACAGATCCCTCATATCCTGTTGGATTTTGGCCAACTATTCTTGCATATGTACTTGTAAGTGATCCTACATCTCCTTTTGCATTTGTTCCAACTTTTCCAACCATTGATCCATAGCTTTTGTTGTTCTTCATGTATAGTAATGATGTTCCAAGGTAACTATAAACGATCTTACACAATTAGGGTCTTTTTTGTGATATTTAATGCGTATGATGCAATGTAATGTAAATGCATAAGATGAATGCAAAAAGAAGTCATCGACTCTGATTCAATTCTATTTAGAACAACTTTACTAGAAAACAAAATTTTTTACATAAAATGAATTACATATATGGCTTTGCCCTAATGCTCAAGGCTTTGACTTTCCTGAGAAGGCAAGCTAACTCTCGGCCTCGGTCCAATTCTAATTCATATTTCACACTTAGCACATTAAGGTATGTAAATGATTGGCTACCCCTCGTATCTGTGTCACAGCTTCACCTATAATATAATCTATGTCCCTAACTTGATACTGAGACTGGTAGAATTGCTCTTTCCAACGCTCCTCATTTGCTTCAAGTAGTTCAACACGGAGTTCACTGTTTTGCAAGCGGTTTCAAGCTCCTTTATCCTCCCTTTTAGTTCCTTAACCTTGTTCAGGCTAGCCCTTAATTCAACCACGGAATTGCGATTACGATGCTGATGCAATGACTTTTCTAACTTTACCACTCGAGCCCTTAACTTTTTCTTTTCATTTTGGCTCTCCAACAAGTTCTTTTTAAAGGTTTCCTCCCTTACTCGAGCATCATAGAACTTATTCTCCCACTGATCAGCTTTAGCCTTTTCTTCTTGAATCTTTTGTCTCCATTGTTTTGACGTTTTCCCCAATCTACTGGTTCTTACCGATATACGTAGCTTCTTGTAATCGGTTTTTAAACTATTCAAATCTTCTTCAGCCTTGTTCTTTCCCTTTTTCAATTTTTCAGCCTCTAGCTTTTGAACATTGGCATCTACTCTCAGATGCATTTTTCCCCTTCCAATTGTTCTATCCTTTTTTCGAGCTCCGCGTTCCTCCTTTCAAAATCCTACTTTATGGTTTCTAGCTCAGAAGGGACTACTTGTAGGTATTCTTCCATCAGTCGAACGCCTTCCTGACTTGACGCGAGGATGTTGTCATTGATTCTTCTACTCCACCACTCATTATATTCAGGGGTCGTCATTGGTCCTACAGCCAATCTTTTCATCCGGGGTCTATTTCTAATCGTTAACCATTTCTCGAACCTTTTTTCTTATAGTTATCACCCTTATATGAAAACTCGTACCGAGCTAACCCTATATGGCTGGTAAAAACTGTCTTGATCTATACTGTCTCAATACAAGCTAAGGAGCATATCCGATAGCTCCCCAAATCCCAAGCAGAGGGACCAAGTCAAAGCTGCTACATCAGTATAGAATCTCATCGAGAACCAACCAAGGGGCTCTCCACTCGACGTCCTTTTCTTGGAGATTTTAGAGGATCGTTATCCATTTTTCCTCTAAAATGTCATCCTGTCTCGGTGTAGCCACTATTTCTTTTAATCGAGAATAATTCTTAGAAAATACTCGATAAGAAACTTTGTCTACTTTTCAAAAATAGCTGTGGAATCAAACTAGCAATAATTGCACGCATCCGATGAATCTCTCTTTACCCATCCTTCGGCATGCATTCAAAGATCTGAATGTTTCGGCCAAAATTACGGGAACAAGTGTGACCCGTTTATCAAGCCGGTCAAATAAATCAGAGATCGCCTCATCTATATACCCCAAAGCCTTGGGGAAGATCACCAATCCATAAATGCTTAACGCGAATACATCAACCCTTTTCTTCACATCTGGATGTGTTAGGATCAAATCTCTCAAATTCCTCTAAGGGATGCACTTACAATCTCCTTTTTTCTTGACCCGAGCGATAATCTATTGCTCATTCATCCCTATGATGTTCATCAATTTTTTTAAGAACTTTGAAACATTAATAGCTTTTGAATAGAACTTATCAGTTTGCATCTTCGGGCAACGGAGCAAGGCCATGTACTCTTCTTTAGTAGGTACCAAATCTACTTTTTTGAATGTAAAGTAACTATAAGCAGGGTTCCAATACTAGACAAGAGCTCGGAATAGGTGTTCGTCTATTTTGATATCAAGTAGATAGGGCAAATCACCATAATGACAATAGAATAGCTGCTTGATCTCGTCATCCCGCTGACCCCATATTTCTTTCATTTCCTGAAGATTATTTTGGGTTACGCTAATACGAGTGAAATCCCACAACTCTGACACATACCCCTTTGTGAGACTGTCACCTTTCTCTTATTGCATTGTCTTGGCCCATACCGAGCGGCCACATTATCTTCCACTTTATCAAGAAATTCATTCTCCATGGAAAGTTCTCTATTTAATAATCGAATGTGAATCGGCACCCTTTTTTATGATGAAATGCCACGCAATCAATGTAAAACCAAAACAAGTTAGTACTTCATGCACAGTAAGCAATGGATAATAAATAAAGTACCTACTTAGGTAACTACTAAGGTTTAATGTAGCTCTACCTAAAGCGGGCTCCTAAGGCTCATTATATGCGGTTCGGTTCTAAAGTAAAGGTACTTGAACCAGTAAATTCCTCGATCCTCACCCATTATAGGCTCATATGGATCGAGTTCAGTTCAGGGGAATACATTTACCTATGGCTACACGGAGATGAAAATCTCACGAAGACATAGGTACGAATGTATCCCGAAAGCGATCCACTATCCTATGCAGAGGTGAAAACCTCACGAAGGAATAGTTTCTTGCTCCCACTTAGAGGGGTAAAATCAACCGACTTATGAAATGCAAAATGCAGAGACACATCAACAAATTTAAACCGACAAAGCAAGCATATTATGATGAAAATCACGGAAATGACGGGTAAAATGCAATGAAGCAATTGTAAATTTGAAACAAATTTTTTATTTTTCTACAAAAAGAAAAAAATTAATCAATTTTTGGTTCAACTCTCTTTTAAATGTTCCCTAGTGGAGTCGCCAAGCTGTCGAAACCTATTTTTGAAAAAGGGTCGACTTTTTGAAAATGAAAAAAAGAGAATCGCCACCAATCTTTTTTGATGAGGTGTGATCGGGTCACCTCGAAAAGTGATTGTTTTTTAATAAACAGTTTGCTTTATTTAAAAAAAAAACAATTTTGGTCTACGAAATTTAGAAAAATGGGTTTGGGCGCACGAGGAAGGATTAGCACCCTCGTAACGCCCAAAATTGGTACCTAATTGATTAATTAGTTGTCTTAGTGTCGAAAATTAAAAATTTGAAGAGATTTTAAAACATGATCCCTCTTTATATTATTTTTTTTGCTTAAAAAAATCGTTTAGATAAATTAAAGCGTAAAGACCGACCCATCTCAAGGTAAAATGCCATGTCAAGTACGTTATGACACAACACCTCGACCTTTGAGTATAAGCTAGCCTTTTATTTTTATTTAAAACTCATGTACTTTAATTTTAAAAGGATATTCAGTTATTTAGGTCAAACGAAAAGAATTGAAACTCAATACGTTAGGGCACGATTTCTCGTATCTCCAAATATAGAATATTGTCTTTATTTGAAAACAAAATTTCTATGAATTGGGTGAAGGTTAATGTAATGTAATTTGATGAAAAAAATAGTTACGATACTAATATGCATAACAGAATAATGATTAATGCACTAATGTGAATAGCAACATACTACCAAGAATATGATAAAATGAGTGAATAAATAAGCATGCTGATTATAAACAAAAGGGAAAATAATAATAAGTAAAGATTAAAAAAATATATTTTAAAAAATTGAAACAAATAATAGTATGTACAAGGGCTTAAAAATGAATAATGCCAATAAATAATAGTGCCAATATTAAAAAAAATTCGAAGCTTGACATAATATAAAGGCCTAAATCAATAAATACTGAAGTGACAAAATAAAATTAGCATATTTAGGGAAAAAAACTAAGTAAATGAATAAAAAGGGAAGAATATAATTGTAATAATACAATAATAATAATAGCAGTAGTAATAAAAACATAACAATAATAAGTATAATAATAATAATAAATATTAATGTTGATAATAATAGTAATAATAATAGTAGTAGTATTAATATAATAATATGTTAATTATGATAATAATAACAAAAAACGATGATAGTAATATATAGAATAATAGTAATTGTAACAAATAATAATAATAATAATAATAAAATTAACTAATTTAATAAAAATAGCTAAAATAAAAAAAACTAAAATTGAACATAAAACAGGAATTTTGGGGCAAATCTAGAATAAAAAAAAAAAGGGGAGAACCGATTTGAATGGCACGAATAATATGGGGAACTAAAAGGGAAATTCTCCCCTCTCCTCCAAAACGCGCAGCATCAGGGGGACTAAATTGGAAATCAAAATCAGCTACGGGGTGGAAATTAAAAAAACGAAAAACCTGATTGAAAAATGACTGAAAAGCAGAAGGGCCTAAAGCGCAAATAACCCTTCTGCTTAAAAACACACGGATCCTAGGCTGGGTGGGTCGGGTCGGGTCGGATCGGATCATGGCAAAACGGCGCTGTTTTGGCCTTTGAATAGCCAAAGTGAAATGGCGTCGTTTCACCCTATTATAAAACCCAATTTTTTTCAAAAAATCCTCATTTTCAACTTCCTCTTCAAAAAAACTTAAAAAAATCTCTCAACCTCTCCTTCCCACCTACAAGCTCCGGCCAGCCCTCTGGCGCCGAACCACCGTGGCGGCCGCTGGTCATCGGCGACGGCGTCGCCGTCCACGGTGGCCAAAAAATTTTAAAAAGGTAAGATTTTTCTCTTTTTTTATATTTTTAATATATAGATATATATAGTTTAATAATAATAATAATAATAAACTGTATATATGCACACGCAGTTTCGAAAAGGGGAAAAAACAAATAAGAAAAAAAAATAAAAATAAAACCTTTGCCTGTGTATCACTTTGTTTTCTGTTTTGACCTATTTTGTTACTTTGGTTGTTCTCTCCTTTTTAGTGTTTTAATCTCTGCTATTTGTATTCAAAAATCCGTACCCTAAAACATTGTCATTTGCGGCTTTATATAGCCAAATTTACAAATGTTTGGTAACTGAATATTCGGTCCTTTTTTGCAAGTATGTGGGCGGACATGCTACTGACATGGCGTGATAGAGCGGCGCACGTCGTGGAGGAGTGACGCGCAACGTGCGACGCTTGGAGGCTGACTTGGGGGTTGAGGCCGCTGAAGCACTTAGGGGCTAGGATTTTTGTCATTTTTTTATTTTTTCTGAGCTAATTGGGCTGTTAGGATTAGGTTATTTGGGCTTAGTTTAGTTGGGTCAGGCTGAATTGGGTTTGTAAGTTTGGGCTATTAATTGTATTGGGCCCTGGTAAAATTTGGGCTGTACATTAGGTATGGTTAAAAAATAAAAAGAAAATACATGGTTAAAAATATTAAAAAGAAAATGCATCATATACACAAGTAGCTGTGGGTGACATTAACCATAAAAGTTCGTGTGTTGTTAATGAGGCAAGAGAAAAGCCGGATCCGACTCATAAATACTTGGACCCATTTTCCACAGGGGTCTAGTAGTAGTGTAGGTTAATGGCTTACTTCCCCCAAGTGCACATTAGCTTGGGTTGAGTAAGAACTAAGAACCAGTCTTCTTTCCTCCATTACGCGTAGAGATGGAAACAGTGAAAGAAGCAAAACAACTAGAAAACGAAAAACACTATTGCACTGTGTTTGAGAGCAGGGAAGTGATGATGTCGGGTCCATGGGGAAACAGCTCCCGCGCTGTTTCCGGGCGCCTCTCGAAAACCCCAAGCCTCAGAAATGGGACCCCTACCATACAACTGCACAAACTTGGATTAATCCATAGTGAAAATTCGATGGTAATATTTCACAGGAAAAACTTGTTTTTTAAATTAAGTAATAATATTAGAGGGAGAGACAATTTTACTAAAGACATGATATTACATAATAAAGAAATAACACAAATATGACACTTAAAATAGGATTGTAATTCCAAATTCGTGCTGGAGGACGGTGTCCACGTACAAAACAAGACAAGTGTGTTTAGGACAGTCGGGCACTGAGCTGAGCACTGTTGTTTTGTATTGTAATTTTCAGGGTTTTTTGTTTTTTATTTTTTATTTTCAGGTAATAGTAATTTTGTCTTACCTCTATGTCTAGTCTCTTTCACTTGAGGACCCCAGCTTTTTGTATTTTGCAGGTCTAATTGCCTAACTTCGTCCGCCCCAAAACAAGAAGGAAAAATGCCTAACTTTGAACAAATATTTAGGTTAAAATTTATATTTTTATAAATTTAGTTCTAATTTTTAGAATTTAAGTTTAATTATTAACACTATTAAATTTTTTTTATTAAATTTGTTGATGTATTATTTTGAAATTAAAAATAATAATCACTTAATAACCATGTAACTAAAAATTTATGTTGTTATAAATATGAATTTAATAAAATAATTTTAACCTTAAATTTAAAAATAAAAAACTAAATTCCAAAATTTTTATTTAATTTTTTTTATATATGTATAAGATGTGCTTCCATAACTTTTTTTTTAATTAAAAGGAAGTCAACAAAGTGACTTAACCTAATTAGAATTTGATTTGGTTTTAAATATTGTTTACTAATTGAGTTTTTAATCAGTGTTATTAGTTTCGCAACGGTTTTATCATTCTAATCTGTACGCATTATTCTAATAATAAATTAACATAATTAACGCTTTTTTCATACCAATTAAAATTTTAATTCATACTAGTTGTATCAGCCCATTCTACTCAATTCTAATTCAAACATTATGCACTTGTAAATGATATTAAAATAAAATAAAATTTTTAACTTTTACAAAAACAATAACAAATAATAATTTTTTTTACTGAAACATTGCACATCAACTCATGCACCAAAATTTTATATTTAAAATTTATTATTTGATATAAATAAATAATTTTTTGAATCAGTAGATACTAATTCTAATAAAGAAATTATGCGTCCGACTCACAATCATAGTTTTAATGATTTTAGTGGGCGAATGGGACAAAATTAGTTAAATGGGAAAATCAGGTAGTCCTAGCTCTAGATTCTCCTTTCCTCTTTTTTTTTTGGTAAGAAGCTTATAGCTTACCAATAATATCATTACAGTTACATGCAATTATGGTTTTTCAACATTTACGGTTTCCTTTTTACATGCGTGAAATTTTTGTATACCTTCAAATTTCATTGTTTTCTATAAGAAACAAAATAATACATAATTGGGTATGAGTTGGATTATATTTTGCTTTTTCTACTTAAAATATAGGTAAATTAGTCTTTGTATATTAGATCAATTGATCCTTCTATTAAAAATTTCATCCAATACTATTAAAAAAAACTAGTCTCTATATGTTAGCATAGGATACACGTGTCATTGTCTAGTTATTTCATCAATCAAGCCATTTTTTAACTGTACAAATGCATGAAATTTAATAGAAATGACCAATTTGCTCTTTGATCTAACGTATAAAGATTATTTTTTCTATTTTTTGAATGGAGAAGATAAAATGTAATCTGACTCCTAACATAAGGACTTCCATGATACTTTTAATTACTGAATTTACAAGTTAAAATAAATTTTATATCAACTCGGTTGATAATTAATTTTGATATACTAGTTTTTTCAAATAAATTTTTAATTTTTAATTTAATCAATTGAATTCATCAATAAACTAATATTTTAATCATTGGAATTTAGTTTATTCTAAACATTCATTTGACCTCTTCAAGGATTAGATTGCCTGTGAAAATTTAAAGGTAGAAGGAATTTAGACAAAAATATTATAGTTAGAAAATAGATTTAGATACGTAAAATTAGGTCCATTTTTAAAATATGAGTCGAGTCCAATATTTAAATCTGAACTTAACTCTACCTATTTGCAAGTTTACAATATGATTTTTTTTCTTTTACTTTGTGCGTAATTTATATTATACGAAAATATAATATAATATTAAATAATTGATAAATTGTTTATATTTAAATTTTTAATAAAAGAAAAAAACAATGATAGTTAAAGAAATATAAATATATAATTTTAAATATTAAACAAATTAATATATTTAAAAATAATGAATAAAAATAACAAATTTAGATTAATCATTTATAAATATGTATTTAAGATTTAAACAAAAACTGAAACTTATAATGAAGTATGCTTAACAACTTAAACAAAGTAGGTGTCTTATAATCTTATTTTTATATACATTTCTAATTTTAGCTATATGGTAGTTAATAAGAGAAAGTTCCAAAGTGAAAAGAAAATTTATAATTAAATTGATTTTACGAGTTGGTTTTACGAGTTAATAGGTATATATTATTAAATTGATTATGACTAGTAAATGGTGAAAAAAAATGTAGGTCTCAAATTTTTTTAAAAAATTTCAGAAAAAAAAGAAAAACTTCAAAATTAGAAAAATTGGTGCGTATAATACTACAATTTCTAATCGGTCAGTTGGGAGCCAAACTACTGTATAATTTTAATATAATATATGCTTTTTCAAATTTGGTGGTTTTTATTTTTGGTATAATGACTTTTTTGTCTTCTAATTTTATAAAAAAATATTTTAGTTATTTATTTAATTTTTTATCTTTTTTACCTTTTAAATTTACATTTTTTTGTCAAACCACCTGATATGAATGAAAAAGTTAATGTTTTTTAAATTTGCTGATATGGCATACGTAATTGATTGCTACATGAATGACATGTCAAAATTTAATTATTATTTTTAAATTTTAAAATTCAAAATATATATTTTTAAAAATAAAAAAACCATTAAATTTATTAAATATAGGAAAAAATATTTTTAATATTTTTAAAATTTAAAAAATTAATTAAATACTAACATGTTATCCACGTGTATATCACGTCAACAAAGTTAATAAATGTTACTTTTTTATTTATTTTGGGGTGATTTGACAAAAAAAATACAAGCTCAAAGACTACAAGAAGTGAAAAACTAACTGGAGGGATAAAATATTTTTTTTAAAAGTTAGAGAGTCAAAAATATCATTATGCCTATAATAGTTCTTAATTCCCCTATATTTATAGTTAGTTAACCGAAATTTATTTTAAGGCTTCTCATATTTTTTAAGAAAATTTTAAACATTAATTTATGTTATTTTGAATTTAATGTTTAATAATTTTATTTTTTAATTAAAGATTCTAAATATAAATAATTTAAATTTTTTAATGTTTACATTAGCGCATATATATATATATATATATATAGATTTAATGGTCATTTTATGTGATGTAAATTACTTCAAAAAAAATTTCAAAAAAGAAGATAAAATAAAATAAAATATTCGAGCCATAAATGTTGGAGCCCAAGCTCAACCATATTTTAATTAGGTTTAATTTTATTATTTATGCTTATTTTTGGGCTTAATATTTTATCCAAACACTTTTAAATATTAAGTTAGACTTTAGGTTTGAACAAATAACTTGACCCTCGAACAAGTATACTTATACTGAAAACATTGAGTAAGTGCATTCCCTTGATCAATGTTAAATTATTGATCATAACTATGTTTAGATTTCCATGATTTTAGGGGCTTAAATATAAACGAATTTAAATAGTTTTTTTGTGAATAAAATAATAGGATAAAGCCCAAACAATTAATGCGATTAGCGCAATCCAAACTCAGGCCATATTTGGAGTGATGAACACTCTTAACCATCAGGCCATCATATTGGTTCAATCCAAATATTTCATTCTCAAGAAAAAAAATAGACTTTTATTAAAGTTAATTTACCTTAATCCTCTTTTCTTAAGAACGAATCTTAATTAGCTTCATTAATAGACATAAAGGCTGAATATGTATATAAGTAAGGCATAATGGTTTCAACTTAAAAGTATTTTAGCCTTTCATTTAATTTTTACGTTTTTTTAGTTATTAAATTTAATTTTTGTCAAATCACTTTAAAATGAATGAAAAAGTTAATGATCATATTTGGCAATTGGCTGAAAGTTGATTGCAGTAGCTGATTTGACCAAATGATTTTATAACTAATTTGATCAACTAATTTTATTAACTGTTTATTTAAAAGTGTTTATTAAAACTTAGTTGATAACCGAAAGCTAATATGTGTAAAATAACAAATAAGGGCGTGTCACATTTTATTGTTAAGTATTTATTTGTTTATAATACTTTAGTCTTTATTGGGTGAAATTATTGAAATAAAACACTATTATCAAGGAATTAAAATATCCATTATGAAAATTAATTAGTAAATATTTTTGAAAATTTAAATAAACAAATTTCTTAATTTCTTTATTTGCAAATATTAACCTCATGGAAATTGATAAATATTAATAGTATATCAATATAATTGTAAACTATATTCTTAGTGGTAATTATGTCATGTTCTTAGTATGTAAATTAGTGATAATAATGTCACACTCTGAATAAATTTGTCAAGTAGCATATTTCAATTAATATAAAGTTGCATAAAAAATTATTTCACACAAGTAAATTGAAATAAATTAAGAGTACATAAAATATTCAAGGATGAATGGGCTGGATTGAAAATTTCTAGCGACAATGTTTATTTTTGTAGATTCATGATGGAGGTTTTTTTTTTAATTTACTTTGGACTTTGGAGGAAAAAGTGAAAATGGGAGAATAGAGGCTACTGATATCTTAACACCTTTATTAGGTTTGAGAGCATGTGGCAAAGGGAGTAATTTTTGAGAAAGCATGGTCAGATATGTCATTCCACATATCTCATTTCCAATCAGCTATTGAAAAAAGTTACCCATCCCACAGTTTTTTGTTTTGAGGGTTTTAACTCAGCAAGTTCTTACAAACCTCCATTCACCAAACACTACAATTAGAGGGTTTGGCTACCCAATCCTCCATTTGTGTCCAACCAAATCAGCTAAAAAAGACCCAAAACTCTGTTTACCAAACACCCCCAATGTTTTTTTTAATTTTATTGATGTGGCATAACGTGGGTTACCATGTGGAGACACATCAACATTTAATTAATTTTTTTAAATTTTAAAGATTATAAAAAACTATATTTAAAAATTAAAAATCATTAAAATTATTAAAAATATGAAAATTAAATTTTTTTAATATTTTAAAATGTTAAAAAATTAATTAAATGTTGACATGTCATCCACGTGTATGCCATATCAGCAAAGTTAAACAAACGTTAACTTTTTCATCTATTTTGAGATGATTTAAAAAAAATGTAAGTTTAAGGGCTAAAAAAAGATAAAAATAAATTAAATAGAAAGTTAAAATAATTTTTTTTGTAAAGTTAGAGAGGTAAAAGAATTTTATGCCTTTTTAACTAATTAATAAAGCAAAAAGGATAGTTGTCTTCACTTTAGCTTTGTTGCAATATTGAATTAATAAAAAGGAACGAGGGTAAAAGAAGCGACAGAGAAAAGTTAATTTAAAAGATTAATGAATTTTAGTTGAATGTATAATCTTAAATAATGTCTTCAATGTAGCACCCTAAATTTTGAGTGTTTAGTCGTAGAATTATACAGTAATTAAATTTTTGTATTTGTGGTTCTGTGTTCTGATATTGTGTTTAAAATCTGGAGTTCAAGTCACATCGTTAGAAGTTTTATGATTTTAAAACAACTCCTATCTATGCATTACATAGTTAAGTTCAATTCAGAGTAAACTTGTGTCAAGAATGAGTCTGTTGGTTCACTAGTTAAGCGTCTGTATTTTGTTACGTCTTGTGTTCGAGTTCTGGAGAGGATGATAAGGAACATTTTTGTCAAATGCTAGAAATCTCCTTGAAGTTAATTTTTAATTAATTGTAGTTCTTTATTTTAATTTTTTTCTTTAGTTTTCTTCTCTTCTTCTTCGTTACCCTTCTTTTTCTTCTTCTTCGTTACCCTTCTTTTTCTTCTTCTTCGTTACCCTTCTTTTTCTTCTTCTTCGTTCTTTTTCTTTTCTTTTTATTTTTGTTGATCGTGGTCGTAAGGAATATGGGATTAGTTAAAATTTTACTATTAGTCATTGGTCGGAAGGCTATCGAGTAAGTCACTGTTAATTCATACATTTCCATGGTTTTCCTTTAATATCGTAACTTATTTTGAATTGGGTATTGTGCGTGTTGTGAGAATCTCTGATAGAAGATCGTTTATTTCCCTATTAGACAGGAATATTAGAAGTAGGGAACAGCAACACAACAAATTTCAGTGATCGTGGTTGAATTTTTGGTAAGTTTAGGTCCGTTGAAAGTTTAGTGTCGAAACATTCGACATAAGCATTATGCGCGTGATTGGGAATTGTTGATTAAATGGCTTAATTATGTAACTAAATGATTATTTTAGGCTTTGAAGATTCTCTATGTTGTTTTTGCTTCGAAATCTCTTCAGGTGCATATTGAAAACCCCTGTTTTTATGAATTTCGAATGCTGGAAAACGTGGTTGTCGATGCCACATGGCTGTGTTCCAGGCCATGTGGTTGGCCATGTGACTCATTGTTCATTGAATTTGAGCCACACGGGCAAGAGACACGGGCGTGTGTCCAGGTCGTGTGTGGCCATGTTAGTGTAGGGTTCACACAGGCAAAGGACACGAGCGTGTATCAAGGCCGTGTAACTGACTAAGTTGAGAGTATTAACCACAAAGGCATTTGTTGAGGCCATGTGAGCCACATGGGCAAGGACATGGGCATGTGTCCAGGCAGTGTAACTCTCTGTTTGCAAATTAGTCTTACACGGGCAGATGACACAGACGAGGATTAGGTCCTATGAGCCACAATGGCAAAGATATGGGCATGTGTCCAGGACGTGTGATTTACTATTTACTATTTAGAACCACACGAGTAGATGATATGAGCATGTGCCAGGTTGTGTAGGCCACACGGGCAAGCACACAGGCATGTGCCAGGCCGTGTGGCATTTAAATAGGGTTCGAACCTTATTCTTGATATCGCGAGTGTTGTCTAACACGAACATTGACTCCACAATGTATTTATGATTTGAATTTGATTGTATAAGGACTATCTGATACTCTGAGACTGAGATATGAATTATATAAATGTATATAAATTTTGATGACTTTTAATGATACTGATATGTATTAACTATTATGAATTGAATCGTGATGACTGAACACATGTTGTTGATATCTGTAATCTATATTTGCATGGGTTGGGATATTTGTAAAGGAGGAAGTAATTTGTTATGAATCAGTCGCTAAGCCACGATACATACATATATATATATATATATATATATATATATGAATCTGGCGTTTTGTCGCATTTCAACCTAGTAGCTAGCATGCGGCTCAGTAAGTGTGTCAGACAGATGCTATATGGTATGTAGGGATGGTTGGGTATTAAATGCCCTTAATGGTATGTTGGGATGGTCGTAGATGGTGTGTAGCGGATGGGGGTAGGAATAACTGTATATGGATCTGATCTGTTTTGCATCTGAAACTAGAATCGCTTCTGTCATATAACTGAATTGTTAAATTTATACTATATATTTCTGATATCGACAGAAACTTAGGATTTGAGAATCATTTGTAAATATGCTTTAACTAAATGAATGTCTTTTATGCACTGGGTTCACAACTAATTTCATTATTGATTGAATTTCAGATGGCTCTTAGACTTGAACGGGTTGGAGCTATGGGAGCTCGATAAATTTGTTTATCTTTGCTTTTAACTTTATTATTAATAATCTCAGCTTTCTACGATATTATGATGTTTGGGAAGATTAAATAAATAGTTAATTGCTTTGATAATTATAACATGTTGAATGGTTTCATTTTGACTTCGTTTATAAATGTAGTTTTCCTAATATCGTCAATGTAACCCTCTAGACTTGGTCTGAAGGTCTAGGTCGGGTTTAAGGTGTTACATTTCGTGGTATCAAAACCAGGTTTGTCAATAGTCGGACTCTGTTTGGGCTTATAATGTATGATAAAAGTAGTTAAATAAAAATATCTATGTTAATATGAAACTTGAAATATTAATAAATGATCGAGCCTCCAACGCCGAACCTGTAAGTATTTCTATTATGTTATAATGGTTAACTGAAATATTGTATTACATGAACTGTTATCTAGTTAAATTATTTAATGTGAACTAGTGAGATTATTTTGTTGAAAGTCAGAACTGATCTGTGCACTTTGACATTGTAAATAGATTGCTATTATGAATTCATGCAGTAGTCATGGAATGAGAACTCATGGGCATCGAAGATGCTGAGGAAGAGCTTGAGCGGAATATCCTCTATGGTAGTATGCCAAACCTGAATACTAGCGAGAAATTTGGTACTCCTACTATTGAGACGGAGTCTCAAACTCCGATAGCTACGGACGACACACTGTCCTAGGCCATGATTCGGGTATTGGAGAGGGTCAGTTACTGAACGACTTCGGTCGAATGGGGCTGAATTGTTAAAAGGTGTCATTGGAGTCACCCTTACTATTGCTGAGTATTAGCCTGAGGCTACTGAGCGTATCATGATCGATATTGATTGCACTCTTAGTTAGAATTTGAGGGGTGTTGCCTCCCTACTTCGGAATAAAGCTTACTAGTAGTGGCTGACAGTTGAGCAAGATGCTTAGCACACATAGGTTAATTGGGATTATTTCAAAAACACCTTCCAAAGCAAGTATATGGGGGTGAGTTATGTGGAGGCTCACCGACACAAGTTTTTGAGTCTAATTCAGGGCGACTAATCTATGGTTGAATGTGAAGCCGAGTTTCTGTGACTGAGTAGGTATGCATGGGTTTTGGTAGCGTCTGATTATGATAAGTATGTGAGATTTAAGGAAGGGTTACAATATGATCTGCGGGTTCTGATAGCTCTTTAGAGGGAGTAGGTTTTTGTTGTTTTAGTTGATAGAAAAAGATTGTGGAAGAAGTGAAATGTAATGAGCATGGGTGGCGTGACTGCGAAAGGGATTAGAATAAGATTAAGAGGGATTTGAGTCCCTCTAGTTCTGAACATCACCCTAAGAAACATGCGAGATTTGATAGGCCCCCGAGGCTTGGACATTAGCTATAGTGATTGAAATTCAGGTCTATAGTGACTGTAGGAAATACTATCCGGGCGAGTGTTGGAGGAATTTAGGAGCATGTCACCGTTGTAGGTCGATGGAGTATCGGGTTAGGAATTGTCCCCGTTGACTAGATCAAGTGCCAACTGCAGCATAGACTCCAGCTCCAGATTTTGTTCAGCCTCCGAAAGTGGTTTAGCAACCACCTAGTGTTCGTGGTATTAATAAAAGGGGTAATGGTACAGGGAGAGGACAGAGAGCACTGGGTAGAAGTATGAGTCTGACTGAGGCTCAACACTCGGTACTGGTTTATGCGGTGAGATGCTACAAGAATAGTGATGATGTCGATATCATAACAGGTATATTCTTTATTCATTCTATTTTGTGCTATGCTCTCACTGATATTGGATCTACTCACTTGTATATAGCTAGTGTTGTTTCTACAAATCTGGGTATAACTGCTGAAAATACTGCTAGAGAGTTTTTTGTAATTAGTCTTTTAGGTCAGTCAGCTTGGGTTGATAGAATATATAGGAGGGAAGAGTATTGATCTAATAGAGCTACCTTTCAATGAATTTGATTTGATTCTAGAATGGATCGGCTCGTAGAGTACTAGGTCAGTCTAGATTGCGCAACTAAGAGAGTCACTTTAAGAACGGATGAGAATAATGAGGTTGTTATGGTTGGTGAGCGTCGAGATTACCTCTCCAATGAAATCTCCACTCTTGTGGCTAACAAGTTAGTCCGAAAGGGGTGCGAAACATACATTGCCTTCGTATCCGGTTCTATTCTTATAAAGCTTTCTATGGGAGATGTTCTCATTGTGAGGGAATTTCAGCATGTCTTTCTCGATGAATTGCCTAGAATACCTCTGGATAGAAAGGTAGAGTTCAATATTAATCTGTTACCAAGTATTGCTCCGTTGTCTAGTGCACCCTACCGCATGGCACCGAAGGAGCTAGTTGAGCTAAAACTGTAACTTCAGGAACTTCTTGATAAGAGGTTCATCCGGCAGAGTATGTTTCCATAGGGGGCATCAGTGTTATTTGTTCAGAAGAAAGATGGATCGATGAGAATATGCATAGACTATTGGTAGTTAAACAAGTTGACAATCAAGAATAAGTACTAGCTACCAAGGATTGACAACTTGTTTGACCAATTTCAAGGGGTATCTATTTTCTCTAAGATTGATTTGCGTTTCAGTTACCACCAACTCAAGGTTAAAGAGATTGATGTGTACAAAATTGCCTTTAGGACTCGTTATGGACACTACGAGTTCCTGGTGATGCCTTTTAGGTTAACGAATGCCCTAGCAGCATTCATAGACTTAATGAATCTAGGATTCCAACTGTATTTAGACCAATTTATAGTAGTCTTTACTGATGACATCTTGATTTATTCTAAGATTAAGCTTGTGCATGATAAACACCTATGTATTGTACTCCAGATACTCCGAGAAAAATAGTTGTATGCTAAGTTCAGTAATTATGAGTTTTGGTTAGAGGAAGTGGCTTTTCTGGGTCATGTGGTAACCGTGGAAAGGATCTAAGTTGATCCGAATAAAATAGAAGCTATAGTTGAGTGGAAGCAACTGAAAAATATATTTGTGCTTTGTAGTTTCCTTGGCTTTGCCAGTTACCACTGAAGGTTCATCAAGAGATTCTTTCTGGTTGCATCACTTTAACGAAGCTACTATGGAAGAACACTCCGTTTGTGTCGTTTAAGGCACAACAAATTAGCTTCGATAAGCTCAAATCTGTTTTGAAACAAGCTCCTATTCTAGTCCAATCGAAATCGGGTCAAGAGTTTGTGATATACAGTGATGCGTCACATGTTGGGCTAGGATGTATTCTGATACAATACGGTAAGGTGGTTGCTTACGAGGGTAACTACCCTACGCATGATTATGAGTTGGCTGCAGTTGTATTGGCTCTAAAAATCTAGAGGCACTATTTATATAGTGTGAGGTGAATCATTTACACTGATCATAAGAGCCTCAAATATCTGTTAACTCAAAAGGAGTTAAATCTTCGACAACGTAGGTGGTTTGAGTTGCTTAAGGATTATGACTGCACGATAGAGAATCATTTAGGCAAAGCTAATGTGGTAGTTAAAGCTCTTAGTCGTAGAGCGATTATTGATCTGAAAGTGACGTTAGGTCGTCTGAGTTTAGTTGAGAATGATGGACTGTTAGCTAAATTGCAGGTTAAACCAACTTAGGTTGAATAGAATCAAGTTAAACAATTGAGCAATGGTTCTTTGGTGCAACAACTGCAACAGATTAGTTCGAGTGAAACTTCAGATTTTAGTTTGAACAACAACAAGGTTTTATGTTTTAAGGGTCAGGTTTGTATGCCTAATGATAAGGAATTGAGGTAATCGATCCTTCAAGAGGTACATAGTATCCCTTATGCTATACATTCGGGTGAAAATAAAATGTATCGGGACCTCCGAAAACTCTATTGGTGGTCCGCACTGAAACTGGAAGTGGTTGCTTTTGTGTCATACTATCTGACGTACCAAAAAGTTAAGGCCGAACATCAGTTGCCTAAGGTTTGCTTTAGCTAGTTAAGATTCCTCAGTGGAAGTGGAAGCATGTAACGATGGATTTTGTTAGTGGGTTGCCTTTAACCCCACTAAGAAAGATTCAGTTTGGCTCATCATTGATTGGTGGACTAAATCCGCCCATTTTATTCCTATCAGGACAGATTATTCTCTGCAAAAACTTGCCAAGCTGTATATTGCTGAAATGGTGAGGCTGCAAGGGATTCTTATCTCAATTATCTCTGATTGAGATATGTGATTCACATCTCAGTTCTGGAAGAAGCATCATGAGGCTTTAGGCACCCGACTTGATTTTAGTATCGCGTATTTCCTCATATTGACTGATAGTCTGAGCCAGTCATTCAGATTCTCGAGGATATGCTTCGGGGTTGTGTAATAGATATCCGCAGTAGTTGGGAAGATTACCTATTTTCAGTTGAGTTTGCATACAATAACAGTTTCCAGTCTAGTATTTAAATGACAACCTATAAGACTTTGTATGGTCATAGGTGTCGTACTCATTTATGTTGGACTGAGTTGAGTGAACGTCGAGTTTTGGGCCTCGAGCTAGTTCTAAAACTGAGAATACTGTCAAGCTGATCCGTGACCATCTTAAAGCGACTTCTGATCGATAGAAATCTTATGCCGATATAAACAGAAAGGGCATTGAGTTTTCTGTAGGTGACCAGGTGTTCCTGAAAGTGTCAATTCAATAATTAGTACGGTGGATCAATACCATTGACAAGTAGAAGAATGTACCTTAGATCCAAGTCAATCTTAACAGTTAGTGTCAAAGATTGGAGAAGAAAGCTACTTAGATTTTGGCTCATAGATTCTTAACATTCAAATTTGTTTCATGAAAAAAAATTGAACTATAGAAGAGGAGGAGAATAAAAGCTTTTAATTAGTGCAAATAGTGTGTGTAGAAAAGGCCATATAACAATGATTTTAATAGCCTGATGACTCAAATGAAAACTTTAGAATAGTTAACTGATCATTTTGAAACTTTTTGAAGTTGAGTAACTAAAACATAAACATATTAATAGTTTAGTAACAATGAATGTTGCTTACCTAAAAAATTAGTGTCTGTTAGGTCGAATAATTAGGCTAAAAGAAAAAGAGAAGTAAGAAATTAAAAACTTCAAATGATAACTTTACCAATTATTATTTGATACATAAGTGATTGTATCACCCCGAATTTGGCAGATCCAAAAAGAATGTGTGTAAATGTGAATTTATCTGTTTAGCGCACTATAGTGATATAGTCTACCATTACAGACTTTTGGTGAACTAAAGTTTGATGTAAAGTGTCCACCATAGAAGTATCTAGGGATTTATTTTCACAGTACTTTTTGATTGAAGAAAGAGTAGACAAGCAAAGCGTACACCAAACAAAAGGTTATGCCTTAAAATTTTGTATGCTGAGAACCTATCAAATGTATAAGGAAACTATAGAAGACTTAATTATCTTTAAGAGCATGCTTTATAAGAGTTTCACCAAAGGTATAGTATGTCAGTTTACTCAAACGATGTGTAAAGTGAGTTTTGTGACATGATGAGTTGAGAGTCAACTAAAGGGATTGACTGGTCAAATAGCCACGACATTGGACTTTCTTTTATATTTCCCCCTATTTTTGTAGGAAACTTAAGGAACAATTTCTCTATGCATTTGACACTTGTCAAGATCCACTAAGAGGTACTGGGTGTATATATATAGTAAGAACGGAACGTTTGGATGATTTTCTTCCTTTTGTGCTACGCTTTAGTTTTCTTAAGCCTAAAATATTCTCTTCTTCTTTGTTAAACTAGAAGCTGAGGTTTCTAAGGTAACCAGTGGATGTTCAACCTCCTAGTAAGTTTGGTAACTCTACATGTTAGGATTTAAAAGAGTAAGGATTTTAAGAAGTGTATAAACAATAATATATGAATAAGAGGCCCTACATAGAGGTCATCTGTAATTGAGATGATAGTAAATTGTTTGTAAATGGGTTTTTAATAGTGATTCCATGTTTTTTTAAGCAGCAACTGCTGTTGGTTCGAGAAGGATGATCAGATTTGGAACTTCGAGCTATAGTAAATTTGAGTTTTAGGTGAGTTTTCATCCTGATTCATGTATGTTAATTTACAATGAAAAATAGTATGTTCATGTCATTTTAAACGTTTGGTGAGTGTAAGTGTATGTGAAGTATCATAAATTTGTTGTATGTTTACAAATTAAATACATAAGTTATTGCATGAACAAGAAGATATATGGTATTTATGCATTATAAAATCAAGTATGAGAGGGTATGAATTAGTTAGGTAAGTGAATGAAAATGGTTAAGTATATTCAGTGGTAAGTAAGTAAAACATCTATTTTTTATACCTCTAATAGGGCAGGTATATTGCTAACCTGATAAGCAAATCACAGTGACAACGAAGTCACTCATGGTGTAGCCTCTAGTGAGATGTAAACCAGACTGGCAGAACACGACATGAGGATGTGTAAGACTATGTGACTAAGACCCATGGCATTGTATGTTAATGAAAATATTCATGGTGATACCTCCGTTGAGATATAAACTAGACTAACAGATCACAACATGAATATATGTATAACTACATGAGGAAGAAACCCATGATACCTTCTGAGTTAGTTCGTCGGAACAGGAAACACGTAACTCTCTACGAAATCTGGAGAATCGCTCTTGGGGCAAGGATCTGAGTAAGTCTGAGGATATCTTAGTTGGATAGCCTTATGATGAAATTTGATATTGACCTAAGGGTATTTCCTGAAATAGTTCTCAAATTTGTTTATGAAGAGTGAATATGCCTAGCCGCCAGTATAGAGAATTTGGTGTATACGTAAACGATCAAAGTGTTCGCCAAATTTGAATTTGTCTACATTGTGAATGCAAGTTATCAAAATTCTATGGTATTTGTCAAATTGAGTTTTTCATGTTACGTATAGAGGTTATCTGGAATCTAAGTTGTTTGCTAATATGGGCGTTCTCGTGATATATAAATAACATGGTTGTTTTGAATTCTTGTAGATGACTTAGATTGTTTCATTCATCCGAATAAGTTATGATTTGGGGTTATTTTAAGGATCTGATTAGTATTCTAATAGTTGTCAACTACAGTATGAGAGTTTGCCAAAGGTAGGATTTGTATAAAGGTCAAATTAAAAGATTAACTAGTATAAGTATGTGCCAAGAATAATATCTGTGAGAACATCATCTTAAAATATTTGTGAGAACACTCCCTAGGTGAAGTATTTTACATCCGTTTGATTAAGAATCTATTGAAGGGAGGTTCTGTATGGATATCTGTAACACTCATATCCCGTCTTCATTTTTGGATTAGGGTTTTAGAGTATTATAGAGCAAAACAGAACATTTAACTTTCCAATAGAAACAATTATACAATTAAATGCCCATAGATATCAAATGAATCTAATCATGACAAATATTACACTTATAGAAATTGAATCGAGCTATGAGACCCTAAAAATAGTTTAGGAACAATCTGGATCCAAATTGAAACAAATCAGAACATTCTGAAAAAGAAAACATAAAAATTTGGGAAAAACAAGGGTCATACGAATGTGTGACATAGCCCAGATCGTGTGAACATTAGAAGTTAAGACACACGGCTGTGCGGTAGACTGTGTGCTAAATTGTGTGTGTATTAGAAGTTGGGTCACATAATCGTGTCGCAGGCCGTGTCACAAATTGTTTTGAAATACACAATTGTGTCTCAAGTTGTGTTAGACACTGACTTGGTCACACGACTGTGCGCTAGGCCGTGTAGAGCTTGTACCTGAAATTAAAATGACACATGGCCATGTGACAACCTATGTCATAGGCCATGTACAGTGTATGTTACCCCTAAAACAAGCTAAAGTAAGCTTATACCTTGCACATCAAGATCCATCAACCCTATTAGCCTTAATATGACCAAAACACATACCAACACACTCAAAATATATCATTACATTCAACCTATAAGACCTAACCAATATGTCATATTAAGGCACCACAATCAATAATCATTCAACCAAATTATCCAACTAAAAAGAACACATGAACATTAAACAACCATCCATGCTTAAACTATCAATCCCTTTTGGACAAAATATAACATATACAAGAAGTTTACCATTCCATAGTTTTAACACCTAATTCTTGACATTAAGAATTATCCTGACCAAAACCAGCCATTTTAACTAAATATACCATCATAACATAACATTTTACATATCAACAACAAACCACCTATATACATGCCACATTCTAAAATGATAAACAAAAGCTACCAAGAAGATTGGATAGTGTGAGCTCCAAATCGATTCGTCCGATCAGTTCACAAAATGCCAACTACAAAAAAGACACAAATGAAACAAATAAGCTTAAGAAGCCTAATAAGTTCATTGTATATATAACATTAACTTATCTCGAGTAATTTAGATAAACAAAAAGATAAGTTTCTAATTCCTGATACTCAAATGCAGGATCACACCACATTAATATATAACCATTTACATCATAAATGATATATTCTAAGAGTTATAACCAATTTATCATCCACAATTTCTCAATATGATCTTAACATTTATAAACAAGAACTTCATAGCAACATTTATCATTTAGTAGTAATATAATTACTCAACAAAATTGAACAAATAAATGAGTTTTAAGAAAATTGATACATAATTCGTTAAACTATAACAATTTGACTTGGATACTCAAGAACTACACCACATCAAAGGTATCAATGATGTATAGTAGAGGCACCGAAGTGTAGACAGAGGCACCAAAATGCAAACCTATACAAACGCGCATTCAACCATATTGGCATGCCAATCGTATCCTAATCGATTACTATGCTCACACGAGCACTTAGCAGACTTTTTAACATTATAATCTCAGAGGCACTTCCACAATATTCATACACATGATGTGAATCAAATACATTCATTTCAATATCAACTAACCATATTATATGTCAACTGCCGAATAATCACTTTTCATCTGTACTTAACTGTAAATATTTTATAATCTTAATTTAATATCATAATTCAATTCGAATACAGTTTAATCAAATCATAATATCACAAGTTATATAAATATATAATTATATTTATCTATACTATGAATGTACCTACAATCCGCTTCCGGTTAATTCGTAAGGACTACTCAACAATTTTTCCTTTTCCACGATTATTGTCTTTTTGACTCAGTTCTTGATCTATATAATAATTAAATTCAATTTATTAAATACACATACACTACAAACTCAATTCAATGCATGAGAACCTTAAGCTTTTATTATTTACACATTTCCCCTAAGCTTTTACATTTCTCACAAATTAGTCCCTAAACCCAAAATTTCAAATTTATCAAAATTTCACAGCTTCCCATGCCAACCAAACTTTTTCATAAACCAATAAAGTCCCTAATTATTCACAATTCACAAATTTCTATTTAAAATTTAATATTTTAATATTTTAAGACTTTAATCCTTTAACTAAAAACTAAAAAAAAATCCTTTTACAAAATAATCTTAAACAACAATTAAGACTACAAATTTACTAATTAACATCAAGAATAACTAAGAATAATCAATGACACAATCCAAAATCCTTAACAGTTTTAAAAATAAAGCTACGGGTTAGCTAGACCTAGTTGCAACGATCTCAAAAGCATAAAAAATTACAAGAAATGAGTTTAAAACAAGTTTACATGCAAGGGATTTGTGATGGCTAAATCTAAAGCTCCAAATATGAAGATTTCCTTCTTAATTTTCTGTGGAGACCTTTGGAGAAAATGATAAAAATGTTTATTTTTATTATTCTTTAATTTATTTATTCTTAATTACAATTTTACCCTTGTTAATAAACATACAATTAAACAACTTAAAGGTCTTTAACCATCCATCTGTATCCAATATGGTATAATTACTTCATAAGTCCTCTCTCATTTGCTAATTAAGCTATCAAATCATTACAATTTAATTATGACTAAATTTTATGACTTTTACAAATTAGTCTATATTTTAAATTAACTAAGTAAACAATAAAATCAGCTAACCAAATCTTAATACAACAATCACATAACCCTAAAAATATTAAATACCTATAAATTACAGACTCATTAGCCAGAATTATGGTCCCCAAACTACTGTTTCCGATATCACTAAAAAATGAGATATTACAATATTATTCTAGGAAGTACATTTGTCTTTCAATTGAAGGAAATGAGATATGTATCGACTGGTGAAATTTGGAATCAGCTCAAAGAGTGACTTGTGAGTGGATTCGTCAAGTGTGGAAGTTGGTGTATATGTATATATATATATAATATTAGGAAAGTATTCGCCAAAGACAAAGATGAAATCCAAAGACTTCAAGATGAGGAATTCAACCATAAATATTTCAAGGCAATCTAGGTTAAGACTCCTAAGTCCTATTAAACTTACAAATGTTTGATTATGTTTCAGGTTCTACTGTAAGAGTGGGTACATTAAGAGGGGCTAAGCCAGGATTGTGTGATTGTAGCAGTGTGAGTTGCAATATTATGCATAGACATCATAGGAGTATGACGTATAGTACGCTACACCAAGAAGAGTATACTATTAACAAAGTTTTATGTTGTAATGCTGCATGCTATTTAAAACTTTAATGTAATTATTAAACGTCCTCTTTTATATTAAAGAACATTAATAAAAGAAATAACAAGTATGCTTTAAAATAGTTGTACGTTAGTTGTGAAGATTTCTATTAAGAGTTTATGTGTTGTAACATCTTATATCCGAATCCGGTGATTTAGGTCGGGTAAAAGGTGTTGCAGATTGAATAATGAGTCATAATATTATCTACACGATTTAAATAATGAAAGATTCAATATTTAAAATTTGTATTTAGAATGACTAGAAAAGCAAGAACAAGACCAAATATAATTTGATCATTATGAGCAAATCCAAAATCTTTATAGATAGAACTAATCACTAATACCTAACTGAGGGATGAATGGAATCCGATACATTAATTGGTAACAAAAAAAGAGAAAAAGCTTTTATTGTATCGCTTAAGTTCTATAAGAACAAGACTAAATATAATTTGATCATTATGAGCAAATCCAAAATATTTATAGATAAAACTAATCATTAATTCCTAACTGTGGGATGAATGGAATCCGATACATTAATTGTTAAAAAAAACAGAAAAAAAGTTTTTATTGTATCGTTTAAGTTCTATAGTAATTCTTGAATCCAAAAAATTAATAATAAAATTTTCATTCCTCAAGATAAAATAAGCACTTAGAATATCAAAACAAATTAGGTTTATTGAGGAGTACAAACTCATATGGGTACGACTTTCATTGTGCAACTTAGTTAAATCATTTTGTTGTAGATTCCTATATGAAAATTTATAGATGTAATAATACTTATAAATTTATTTAACTTCACTTATAAAATTAAACTATTTCTTTATCAAATAATTATCTTCCCCGACCTAACAAAAGTATAAAAATAAAAGTGAAAATTTTGGTACGTCCGTGAGAAGGAAGTGCATTGATAAATACAATAAAGGAGATCAGAGAGAAATAAGTGTAATTGAAAAAAAGAGAGAGTAATAAATAAAAGAAAAGAAAAATAAAATAAAATAAAATAAAATAAAGAGATACAATAGCCTTATCTTTTGGTCTTCATTTGCCTTTAATAATTTCCATTTTCCTTTCTTTCAACAATGAACGTCTTGTCAACGACCCAACACGCAGACGCTTGCCGGTTCTGGTTTAAGCTTACCCTTTTTTTCTTTCCTTTCCCTTCATCTTCAACTTCTTTTCCAGATAACCTCTACTTTACTCTCATTGTAAGTCTTGTTTCTTTTTCGGATTTTAGTTTTTGGGTACCCTTTTTTTCAAATATTCTCTTAACATGTACAAGTCTTGGTACAATTTTACTTCAAGTCCTCCTTGACATAAAACTTCAAAGATTTTGAATATTTTCCCATTTAACCCAAAGTTCAAGATAATTTACTCCATCTCATGAAAATGGGAATTTCTTTTCCTGCAGTAAATGAGTAGGTCGTTAGAGTTTCCATTCCTTTAGGGTTTTACGTTTTCCTTGTTTGGTTTCCGAGAAAATTTTTGTTGAAAAAGAAGAATTAAAAATGGAAGAATATAATCGAGTAAACGGGAACAGTATCCCGAAGGGAAATTTCGTGTATGCATCTCCAGTTGTAGCAACTGAAACCAACACCTCACAAAATCCACCAAAGCTCCACTTATTGAGAGACCAACAAGAAGCGGAAGATATGAAAGCCAAGATCATTGCTCATCCTCACTGCTCTAATCTCTTTGAAGCTTACATGGATTGCCAAAAGGTAAATTGCCCATAAAAGTATATACAATGTTGTATTTATATATAATGTTTGTCAATGTCATACAGGTAGGAGCTCCGCCTGAAGTAGCAGCCCGGCTAGCAGCGGCTCGACAAGAGTTTGAGGCAAGGCGGCGATCTGCAGTGTCATGGACAAGAGACACCATTAAAGACCCGGAACTTGATCAGTTTATGGTTATATTTTAACATTTGTTCTGTCATAAACTTTGTTGTCTTTGGCTAACATTGTGGATGCATTTATTTAATACAGGAAGCTTATTATGACATGTTGGTCAAATATCGAGATGAACTGATGAGGCCAATGCAAGAAGCATTGGATTTCACTAGGAGGACCGAAGCTCAACTTGACAGGGTCAGCAATGGCCTAGTGCAGATCTTCAATTCTGGTATACTTTTTTTTTTTTCTTTTCTTCATTTGAAGACCCAACAGTGAAGAGAAACCCTAGCTAATCACGTGTCTATAGTAATAAATTTGATTGCAAATTGCAAATCAAACTAATATTTGAAAAGAAGAACAAAGACAAAAACACGATTGGGTTTATGCTATAGTTGGTGTAATGTAAACAATAATGATGAAAAAATAAAATAAAATAAAAAATTCCCACGTTGGCTTCTTTTATGGGTTACCTTTTATATTCTAAACGATCTTGACCAAACAAAGCCATTCTTATTTGTTTTTCTTTTTGGGATGAATCTGATTCTCTTTTTGCAAGTTATTGTTCATAAATACGTACCTGGAGAGATAGTGCTACTTCATACTAACAGCTATGGCTATGGCAAAGATGCTTGTCTTTTATATCCTCGGACCATGGATGCCGAATACGTTAGATCTTGTATGTTCACATAGATGATTTTATGTTTATATTATTGTTAAAGAATGCATTAAACACGAACACTTTGAAAATTTTGGTGATATGGAATTGGAGATGGTTCTTTTATTAGCTTCACTGTTGTGGTTGTCCTGGACACAGTTTGGTGAGCTTATAAAGTTATAATCTTGATCGGTCAACTTTCACTGAATTGTATAGGCAAATGCATTCAATTTTCCTTCACCTTATTTCCACTACGGCCTACAGTCTTTACGACTTTAGCTATTTGTGGCTTTACATGTGCCATCTCTCTACTAGCTATCTTTGCTAGGACTTTTATTTGAATTAGTCACTTGGACTTTTTATCTTTTTTAAGTATTCATGTTCAACTCATAATAAAATATGATGTACAAGTGTTAGAGACACTCGTACCTGAGACTCACGTAGAATGACTGATTCTGTGAATACATATTGATGATGTTGTTGAACATAATAGATGAGAAGTGTGACGGTGTTGGTTCATCTGAGGAAGAAGAAAACAATAACCATAGTGTAGGAGAAGCGAAAACCAACCCTCGAGCCGAAGATCGAGAACTGAAGAACCAACTCCTGAGGAAATATAGAGGCTATTTAAGTAGTCTAAAGCAAGAACTTTCCAAGAAAAAGAAGAAAGGGAAACTACCCAAAGAATCTAGGCAAAAATTGCTTACTTGGTGGGAGTTGCATTACAAATGGCCATACCCTTCTGTATGTATATGTTACTGGAATACTGAATTGATTTTTTTTTATGCATTGATTGCTAAAATGAATGGTAAATGGTACAGGAGACAGAGAAGGTGGCATTGGCTGAATCAACCGGGTTGGACCAAAAACAGATAAATAATTGGTTTATAAATCAAAGGAAACGCCACTGGAAACCTTCTGAAGACTCGCAATTCATGGTGATGGATGGCTTGCATTCCCCAAATGCAGTTCTTTATATGGATCATCATTACATGGGTGGCGGCCCTTATCGTCCGGGCCCATCTTAATTTGCAATCAACCCTTCAACCCTTCATACTTACATATGGGAGTCATAGAACATACTTCTACATTATGACGAACAACTCAATATTAAAAGTTAGATTGTATTTTATTTTTTCAGCTTAAAAGTTAGACAAATTAGTCTATATATATTAAACCAAAGAACAAATTAGTCTTTTTTGTTAAAAAAATTATTCATTTTTATTATTAAAAATTAACGTGATTGACAGAATAACTTAGCAATGACATGTGACGTATTATATGTACCTCGTATTGACGTACATGGGTCGATTTTTAACAGTAGAATTTGATTTTTTTGAAAGGACCAATTTATCATTTGATTTAACGTATAAAAGCTAATTTATTTATTTTTTTAATAGAAAACGTAAAATGCAATATAATTTTTTAGTACATGAGCCTTTATGATACTTTTATCAACATAGCGTGATATCTTATAACAACTATCATCTCCATGTTCTATATATTTGAATTTGAGTGCAACTAATGTCGAATAATAATGTGATATTTTTTTTATAAATATTATATATATAAATGAAGTGCCATAATTTCATATTTACTTCTGGAAAGGATAACGTTTCTTAGATTGAAATTGAATTTAAATTTTTTAATATTAATTAAAAAATATAAAAAGCTTATTCTAATAAAACATTGGAGTACTTAAGGTAAATATAAATATCGAAATTCAATTTAGCACTTAAACTAATTAATGGTGGTCATCTAATTTTGCTCACATTCATCATCTAATTTTAAAATTTTTTAATTTAAACACTAAACTTTGTATTAAACATGTGATTTTTTTAAGTCTCACTTAAAAAAGAACCTTTCATTGTCCATATATGTGGTGATAATCTTTGAATCAAAAGAAATTTTTTTATTAGCATATTTAGTATAACTGGAAAAGTTTTCTCTTCTTTTATTTTGGGGTTTTATAAATTTATAGACATGAAGTGTCTTTATTTTAAAAGCTGAAAGCTGAAAGCTTTGTTTAGGAAGTTTGAGTATTAAATTAATAGAATTTGTAAATGTGAAATGTTAGATTTATTGAATTATTTAGAATTAAGATAAAAATGATAGAATATGTAAGTATTGATGAATAAATGTATTATTATATTGGTTAAAAAAAGGTCATGCTATTATTTTTGTTACCAATATAACGGTGAGTGACCAAAATAGAAATAAATACAAAGTTTAGTATCTAAATTAAAAATTTTCAAAATTGAGTGATCAAAACAAGAATACGAACATAATTAGATGATAATTTATTTACAATGATAAATTATTAATGTTATATTATATATGATTGAATGCCAAGCAATGGATGTTATTAAATCATTCTAAGCATTAATTCATCCTATATATTTAGAATATATCAAAATGAATCATTATTCTACAAATAAAAAAAAAAAGAAATTCAATAATGATTATTTGGGCACTGACCAGTTTACAGTTCAATTATTAATACATTATTCAAACCCATAATTAGAGACTCACTAATCATATCTTAATTTTATTTATTTTAAATGTTCCTTTCTATAATGTCTGCCTTTTCTTAAATATTTTGTTCATCATTTAGGAGCAAAAGTTGTCGTCCTCCTTGCTTTCCTTTCTATGTTTTACTTTCCTTGAGCAACATAATTAGGGGGATTTCATTTCAGTTCGCTTTCCAACAATACATGAATAAAGGAGTTCCTGGGAGATGAATTTTTTTTTAAGACTATTTTTATCTAACATTTAAAAAAAAAAAATTACTCAATGGTTATGTAATTAAAAAAATATGTTGTGAATAAATTAAATTTAACAAAAAATTAATAATATTAACAATTGAAACTGAATTTTAAAATTTTAAAAATAAAAGAATTAAATTCCTAAAAATACAAGTATAGACTAAATTTTTAACTTTCAAAAAGTACAAAAACTATAGACATACTTTAGCCTTTTTTTTAAATGCTAGTAGCATTGTGTGTTTATCTCAAAAGTCGATACTATAGATTCGAATCACAAAAATCAATATTATTTGTGGTAAATAAATTGGTAGTGATTTACTCTTTTAAAAAATATGTGAATGAACTGTAAAAAAAGACACACACATATTTAAAATAATATTCCATTCATCTATGCCTCTTACAATGTACCCTAGCTTCACTACATGAACAAAAATCAATCAAATGTAATATATAAAAGTTTCATATTATATTTAAAAAAAAAGTTAAATTCAAATTTTTGGAGATAATATTATTATAAAAAACATAGAAGGGAGTTTAATTTCGAAAGAGAGGAACAACGATACTCATCTCAGTTTTTGCAAAGTATGTACAAATTAATATTTAATTTATACAACAAACATATAGACATATATCTAGGAACATTTAATCTCTACATTCAGCTAATCTATGCGATGGTCACAATAAGTAGGCCTAACAAGCGGCCGATGGGTGAGTGAAGGGAGTGATGAAATGAGATTTCTGTCCCAAGGTAAAAAGGGTGGTGGAAGGGTTTTCACCCACATTGTCAACCCTCTCACAGGAAGGGCACATGGTGAGGGTAGCTGCTCCCACCTGCATATAGCATGGAGCTGTTACTTTCAATGATTTAAGCTCTTCCACTTCCTTCTGCAACCTCTTGTTCTCCTCCGTTAGTGTTTCATAACATTTCTTCAGTAACTCACAGTTCACTTCAGTCTGTTTAAGCTTTGTCCTGCATAAAAATGAAGGTAAAATAAAAAACCCCTTCTTGGAAATATCAAATACTAAAACTTTCCAAGCTATATGGTCAGTACAGAAACCTGGCTCTCCTATTTTGGAACCATACTTCCACTTGGCGTGGCCTTAGATTCAGCTCCACAGCTAAAGCTTGCTTCTGTTTCTGTTAACACATAAGGGAACAAAATTTATAGATATAATACATTAAATAGAATAAAGATCAAATAAGGAAGATGGGGAGTACAGGACTGAGAGTGCTGTGTTGTTTGAATTTGTCTTCTAAAATGGAAGATTGTTGTCTGGTGAGCCTAAGTTTCTTTCTGGGGCTACCTTCTTCGTCTTCATCACTCACCCTTGAACAAATTCTCTCCAATTCTACCTCTTCACCACCTAAATCTCTCTCTCTCTTAACACTCGAGTTTGAAAATGAAGATGCTGCACTGAGAGATGAGGCTTGTTGTTGGTGGGCATCAATAATAGCGCATGTGTCATACGATGGAGCTAGAGAAAGAAGAGATGGTGAAAAGTGGTCATGTTTGAGGAACAATTGCTTCTTCTTTTGTTGATGATGATCCAACTGCGAAATGTTTTCTTGCTTGACAAGGCAGCCTAGGCCGAGACCTAGGGCGGTGTTACAAATATCATCAAACCCCATCGTGGTTAAAGCTGAAACTAAGCACTGATTCTTGATGCTAAAAGGTTTCCTTAGAGGGCAATGGATGAAGGGACTTATAGAGGGTGAGGCGGTGGGGGGTATTATTCTTCTTCTTTTTTGGTACAAAAGAGACCATAATTTATTTCAATGTATTGTTTAAATTAATTCAACTAAGTTTTTGATAGTTTCTACAAGTGAATTATTAATAGAGAGAAATAAATATGCAAATAGTTAAAAATTCCCATCTCTCATTGTCAATTGACCTTTTTTTAATAATACTCTCCTTTTCACTCACCATGTCCATCCAAGAATCAAGAAATCAATGTATAAAGTGCATAGTATGGATTGCATATGTGGAATCATATGGAAAGTGGTGATGTACACAAGCGCATATAAAAGAGAAAATAATTGGACCTCTCTTTTTTACTTTTTTTTTTCCTTTATGGACTTTTCTTCTTATTTTCACTCTAAATTCACACCTTTACACACTTCGATATTTAAATACATTGATAAAAGATACACAATTTTTGTTTGTCAATGTTGAGGGAGAATCAAATTTTTTATTAAGCGAAAATTTTGAAGTGTCATTTTTTGGGATATCGACCTAAACTTTGAATAGAAGAAGTATTGTTCCTAAGGTGTTTATACTTGATTTTAGGTTGGGGTTTTTGTCTCCCTACTTTGAGGAGAGCCCAAAGGGATCTACGGAGTTTAGGCGTGAGTGCCTAGTTCCACCAAAGAAATATTTTATCATTTTTACCTTGGTGAGGTTTGAACTCATGCTTTTAAAGGGCCTTAGTGGATCTAGACGCTCCAATATAAACTCTGTGAATCTCTTTGAATTCTCCTCGAAGTAGAAAGTTAAAAGTTTAAGGTTAAAACTAAGCATAGACATCTTAAAAACAACATTTCTATCGTTTCAGGTTTGGATTAATGTCCCAAAAACCTATACTTTAAGGACTTTCTCAATAAGAGAACTGATTCTCTCTCAACAGTACATAAACCTAGTTCATTTACTTCATAGTTCAGACATCTACTTTTAATATATATAAATCAACATTTAGTGGAAGATTGTTGTCGCTTGAATGTAAATATAATTACTTTCTTTTTCTGAATTAACACCAAATGGGTGGTGATTAATTAAAGATAGGGGTTCAAAATTATTATCAGTTATAGGCAAGGATATTGATTTTAGTGATCAGGTAAATCATAGGAGACAACGTTTCATATATATATATATATATATATATATATATAATAGAATTAGATAAAGACCCATCATCAACTATGTGTTTGTATGTATACCTAATTGCAGACCACCTTCTCTAACAAGACAGACTCTTTGTTAAACTTACCCAAAACCCCAAATATTCTTGCACGACATCACCTTATAACTTGATTCCTACAGGCAGGCAACAACACCAGACAACTTGGTATGGTCAGAAAAACAATGAAATAAGCTCTCACAATATAGAAATTCATGATTATTTTAAATAAACTTTACAAAGAAAAATAATTATAAACTCAAAGTTTAATTCAATTAATTTATGTAATCATCTTTTAAAAAACAACATTAAATAGGTCTAAGATTTAAATCATTACGAACAATCAAATTTTCGAGTTCATTCAAAGATATATTCAAGATGATTCTGGACCGTTATTAGTTGCACTGCAAATAGGGGAAACGACATAGAGCTACCACTTTCACTCAAAATTTTGGAGGAAGAGAAAGAAAGAGATGTGCACCATAATGTTGGAAATGGCAAAATGGGACCTCCCTGATATCAAATCATTGAACATTTGGTATAGGATGTATATAATAATGAAGATTCCATGTTAAAAATTTCAAAGATGATATAATACTACTCGAATACAATTCCTTTGCACAAACTGCCCTTTGAAAGTTGTTTTTGAGTTCCAGCAATTTCATGTTCTAAGTGTATGTACCTATGCACATGTCTTCCGTTTCTTTTTGGTATTTTTAATAATTATATACCTATTAAAATCTTTGGTTTACAAGTATTTGAATTTACCTATTAGGCCAGGACAAGAATTAAATTGTATATTTTTATGATAGTAAAAATGTAATTTTATCATTTTAATAGCTATATCTTTATAATTTTTAAAGGACTAAATCAAATTTTTATCATTTTTGGGGGCCAAAGTGAAATTTTAAAATTATTAATTTAAAATTTTATAAACTATAAAGGGGTACATAGAAAATTTTTCATTTTAGGGATAGGACGGGCCCTGTCAGCCCTTGAATTCGCCACTGCTACCCATTCACTAAAGAACTATATGTAGGGGTGAGTGTTCGATTGAATCGAATCAAATCAAATGAAAAATTTCGAGTTGATCGAGTTGACGAATCATATTTTATCATCCTAATTTAATTTGAAATTTTCTCGAATCGAGTCGAGTGAGATGGAATTCGAATCGAATCGAATCGAATATATTTGTTCAAGTTAAATTTTAAAAAATAATTTTGGGTCCTTGTAACCATTGTCACCCAGAGTAATAAAATTTGTCCACCTTAACCAAATTTTTTATTAACTTTCATCGTCCAATAATTTATTTATTAATCTTTTATATACGGGTTAGTTTCTTTGCTTGCTTAGTTGTTTCAATTATCTTCAGATTCTTGTCACTATGTATTTTGGAATTAAAAAATATATTAAATATAAAAATGTGATTTTTTAATAAAATTTATTTTAAAAATAAAATGTGAAATTGATACCAATATAAAATTTTAACACGAATATTTTATGGCATAATTAATAATTAAATTTTAATATAAATATTCAAGATGACTAAACAATTCAATAATATAAATAATATAAAATGTGAAATTTAATTTAATAATATAAATAGTAGATATAAATAAAATTATTACTATTTATGTTTAGTGTTTTTTTAGGATAATTTTGAATTTTTATTTGAAAGTAAAGGGTGAGAAGTAAAAGTTTAGGGGAAAAATAAAATATTTTTGGGAATAAAAGTTTGAGGGAAAATAAATAGAGGGAGTAAAATTTTGGAGGGAAAATATTAAAAAAATTGGAGGGGAGATGAGTTTGGGGTAGATGGGAGGTGGGATGGGAAGGGAGTAAAAGTTTTAGGGGAAAAGTGGTAGGGAGTAAAAATTTTGGGAGAAAATAAAAAGTTTTGAGGGTTTTTGAGAGTAAAATTTTGAGAAAAAGTAAATGGGAGAGTAAAATTTTGGTGGGAAATGAATTTTGGGTAGATTGGGGGGTTGCGATGGGAGGGGAGTAAAAGTTTTGGGGGGAAAGTGGGAAAGAGTAAAAATTTTGATGGAAAAGTAAAAAGGTTTGGGAGTTTAGGGTAAAAATGTAAAATATTATAATTTGATATTCGAATTATTCGAATTATTCGAGTTATTCGAATTCGAAAACTCAACTCGATTAGAACTCGAAATTCGAAAAAGAAATTTGAGTTGACTCGAATAATTCGATTAACTCGAATAACTCGATTCGTTTAACTCGAAATTTAAATTTTTTCGATTTTTTCGAGTCAAATCGAGTTTTGCTCACCCCTAATTATATGTAAAATATGAATAAATCTACAACTATTTTAACTTTGATGCTATTATTATAATTGTTATACCTCACTTGGATTGGATATGTGATATTTCGAGAAAGCTCTCTAAAGATGTTTGCGAATGTACCCAACATTAAGCCACTTGCTGCTATGGTCCTTTACACCACAATTTTCTCCTCTTTATCTCTTCTCTTGTTGATATCTCTCATCAATAATATTTTATTTATTTTGTCTTTTTTGTAAACTATATTCTGATTATTTTTGTCTTTGTCAAGTAAGTGAGTGACATTAAATTCATATCTACTCTTTTTAATAGAATATAATGTCTAAAATTATCTATAGCTCCTCTCCAATTCTTAAATAGAAGGATAATGTTGTTTAGTACAATCGAACCCACATTTTTTTATACTAATAACGATACTAATGCCAATCGAACTAAGACTCAATCCATAGTTGTTTTTATTATTTTAAAATTTAATTTAAAGCTTAAAAGTAACTTTTTATTTATTAAAATAAAGATATTTAAATACCACTCTTTTCTTTTCTTTTATTTTTGTTATTGTAATTTTAATTTAAACTTAGCTAAAATAGTAATTAACATAAATCATCTACGTCAATGATAGGTAAGTAAACGTTGATTGAAGATTCGTAATTCTTTTTATAAGAAAACCTATAATAATGGAATTCCAACATATAAGAATGTATTAAGCGTACGGTTGTGTTGTGCATATCGGTATTAACCATATAAAAAGAAGGCAGTTTACTTTTTAATTATATAAATTTAAATTTCAGTTTAATCTTTATATTTTAAAATTCTTTTATATAGTTTGCCCTCTCAATTAGTGTACATATTTTATAAAATTATTAACATCGTTAAATTTTTATTAAATTTAAGTCTATTATAATATCGATATGATTATTGAGTGAATATTTTTTTAAATTTTAGAATGTCACACTAATAAATTTAACTGAAGAGTTTTAACGATATTAACAATTAAATATAAATTTTTAAATTTAAAAAATAGAGAGATTAAATTTTTAAAAATAAAAATATACAGAATAAATTTTAAAATATAAAAATAAAAAAAATTGAAGCATACAGTAATCTTTAAATTTAACTATTTAATCTAAATATAATTAGCCTAATGCAAAGTATGAGTAGAAAATAAACAATCGTCCATGCAAATATTGAAGATTCAGAATATTTTTCTATAACAAAACCTATAATAATGGAATTCACACATAAAAAAAAAAAAAATTAAAGTGTATGAAGTGTACATATATAATAAACTATTGGAATATATTTCATGGTTGTCGATACTGATTATCGGTCAGTACGTACTATTTTGGTTTTAAATGTGGTACTAAATAATTTAGGATTTGTTCCAATGTGCTTCCCTGGCTTTAGTGTGTTTTGATTTGTTTTCAACAAATACATGTCTATATTGATGTTTACCAATCGGTACTAGTTATTAATAGTTTTTTTCTTTTTTTATAATTTCATTTAAAAAAATATAATCTTTAAGTTATGTTATTTAACTTAATAATTTTAAATTTTATATTTAAATATAAATATGTTTTTAATTTATGCAATTGAGATCGTAGAAACGAGGGTACTTACTTTGCAAACAGAAACTGTGGTCACAAATTCAACCACGAAATCAAAATGTGCATAAAAGAAAAGATAAATACCCAGATTGTTTGTGCAGTTCGTCTTAGTTTATATCTGTAGGGCCTTGTCTAGAGCAATGATCCACTATTTTTCTCACAGTACAACGAATGATTTAAGTTCTAACATCAACTAACTCTCATTGATATAGCAACCTCATCATTGTATGAAGACTAGATTACTCTCCCACTAAGCTTCTCATTCGAAAATTTAGTTTTGCGATCTAAGAGGCTCTCTTGATTGCTTACAAAAACAATGCACATATAAAACATTCTTAACTTAAACAAATTTGTGCTATCTATCTCTCAATTACTCTTTTTCTTTTTTTTTGAACAATCTCATTATAAGTTCTGATTATATCTACTCTTTTTGATACAATGCCTAA
Organism: Gossypium stocksii; assembly: GCA_020496765.1. Lineage (NCBI taxonomy): Eukaryota > Viridiplantae > Streptophyta > Magnoliopsida > Malvales > Malvaceae > Gossypium > Gossypium stocksii. The sequence goes on from CM035624.1 coordinate 24,809,777, forward strand.
AACTACCCATAGCCCCTAGCCAACCCATAAATAGGAGGATAATGCACTTTAGCGCACATGAACCCACGTCCTCCTGCATTGGCAACAATGCTGATGCCAATCGAGCTAAGACTCAATCTACTCTCTTAGTTACTCTTTAACCTAAACAAAACTAAGTTTTATATACTAAGGTTTTGCTTACATAAGAGTCATAGTCTAATCAGTTTTTTATGAAGTAAAGCTAAAAATTAGCATAGGATAATAATTCCACAAGAGTCTTGATGTAACTTAAAGTCTTCAACTATAGAAAGTGATTTCACCTGTTTCGCAAGCAACCAAACTTGAACCACAAGTAACCAATCTTCAAGTCGTCAATTTTAACTCAATTAGCTTTTATGTTTTGGGCTTTATCTTGTCCAAATATCTCCAAAACAGATAGCACAATGCATTTATTTTAAAAATTAAATTTCATGTTTTGGGTTTTAACTTGTCCAAATATCTTAAAAACAGATAGCCCAATGCTTTTATTTTAAAATTTTCCAATTCTAAAATAAACAAGTATGACAATAAAATAGTGCCTCAAGTTGTGGCCATTGCTTCAACCACAGAAACAATCATAGAATTCACATTGTCTTCAAATGTGTCAACAAAAATATATTAATTAATATGAGTATTTATATTGTGACATAAGAGTTTGGGTTCAATCCTTAACAACTTCATCCCTACTAGAAAATAATAATAAAAATCTTTAAACATACTACTAGGAATATGTTTTGAGCAGAAGAATACAAACAAAGAAGCTTGATATAGACAAAGAATGCATTCATTAATAGCTTTTTCTATAACTAAAGCGTAATGAAGATTATCATGTCATGAAAAAGCATGATGATATAGCCTTCATTGATATAATAAATAAGGGGAATATTGTTTTAATCCCACTGTCCAACAATAATGAATCTTTTCTTTACAATAAATTAATACCTTTTAATCAAACATTAGCGAAATAACAAAAAGAAAACAAAGGCTGCTTGTAGTGGTAAACTAGCTTGGTTCACACATAGGATTAATTTTTCCTAGGAATCCACGTGTCCAAACACGTAGGATTGAGTTAATTAATTTTGAACACCATCCAATTGATAATGCAATAAAAGTATTATGTTATACTTTGGATTAAGATAAATTAAGGGAAATAACAATTTATACTTGATATTTAAATCAATCAAATGGAAAAAAGTGTTGAAGATAAAATAAAGGTATGAGATAAGAGACCCTTAAAAGGATTAAAGCTTATTTTTCTTTTCATCCTTAATCCCCAAGATCTGGTGGCCTACGACAACTAGAGCTGAAAACTGTGAAAATGCTATAAAAGTCTATTTCTCATCCCTTCTTTATTCAAATTCTGGTTGAAAACCAACTTTTGGAATTGAGAAATGACCAATACATTGGCAAAATAAGTGTGATTGATGAGATTCAACATGTAGATTTCTATAACTTATGTAAGAAGATGGATACAATTAAATGATATTACATTACCATCTTCTAAACTTTTACCAATTTTCTTTTAACCAAAATCATTGTTTTATCAATTTAGTGGAACCATTGAAAATCATTTCCTTAAAGATTTAAAGCTTTGAGCACATTTTTAAAATAATTTTAATTGATTTTTTAAGTATTAGGACATGATAAATGCATAAAACGTATTTTTTTAATTCAAAAGGGTAAATTACACCAGCAGTCACTCAACTTTGATGCAGCTGACAAAACAGTCACTCTAGTTTCAATTCAATCACTTAACTTTGATACAGCTAACAAAAAAGTCATTCTGGTTTCAATTCAATCTCTTAACTTTCAAAAAATAACAAAATAGTACTAGCGTTATTGAAAAGTGACAAATCAATAACCCATTAACATTTTCCGTCACTGGCTTAACGAAACTGCTGACGTGGCCAGTTAACTTGCCATATTAATGGAGCAGCCAAAGGCTCAAAGTTTATACGGGTTTAGGGAAAAAATCAAAATAGATGGGTTGGTTTAGGGTAAAAAAACACAAACTCAATTGGGATTAATGAGAGAAAAATAAAATCGATTGGGAAATCGATTAATAAGGTTAAGGGATGGAAATCAATTTTAGGGTTCAGAGTTGAATGATTGGAGGATTAGAACATCCAGAGTAAGGGTTAGAGTGAACGATTGAAGGTTGAAGGATTCATATTTTTCGTTTCAGGAGAAAATAAGACAATAAAAGATATCAGTGGTTAGGGTTGAGGGCCACAATGGTTAATAGAAGAGAAGCAACCAATGTTGTTGCATCCACTGTAACAGGTAAGTTTTTGTATTTGGTTTTTAATTTTTTGGATTTAGGGGGATTTGGGTTTAGGGTTTTCTATATTTCAAATTTGAAAAATCTTGCATTCACATAGGTTTTATGCCAGATTTTGATTTCATTGGTTATTAAAGTGCTTGGCAGATTTGGATTAAAGTGTTGATCCTGTTTATTGCTTATATTAAATTGTATGTTAGATTTTGATTTCGTTGGTTATTAAAGTGCATGGCAGATTTGGATTTTTCCAAAGTTATGGCCTGCCATGTGCATACAGATAGCCTTAGGGTTTAGTGACAAATCATTTTTTGTTGAATTATTTGAAAATGTGTATGTCATTGAATTATTCAAATATGATTCAAAATATTTTTAAATGTTGATTTAAATATGATTTTATTGTTTGTATAAAACTGAATTGTAGGTTTTGATTTTTGTAAACTTATGGTCTGCCATGTGCATACAGATAGACTTAGGGTTTAGTGATAAATCATTTTTTAATTTGAAAATGTGTATGTTATTGAATTATTCAAATATGATTTACGAGTATTTTAAATGTTGATTGAAATATGATTATATTTTGTATCAAACTGAATTGCAAGTTTGGATTTATGCAAACTTATTGTTCGCCATTTTCATACTAATTGCCTTAGGAAAGAGACAAACTAGTTCTTATTTTAGATTATTGTCTGGTTATTGTATGCCATGAGCATGATACTCTTTTGGATTAAAGTGCATGATTATTGTTTAGTTATTGTACATGATAGAAATGGATTTTTTTTTTGTGTTTAATTGTTTTTGTATTGGTTATTGTCTACCATTTGCATATTAATTGCCTTAGGAAAGAGACAAATTAGTTCTTATTTTGGCTTATTATTTGGTTATTGTTTGCCATGTGCATGATACTGTTTCAGATTAAAGTGCATGATTATTGTTTGTTATTGTACATGACAAAAATGAATTTTGTTGTGTTAAATTGTTTTGTATTGGTTATTGTCTGCCATTGCCTAGGTTTAAGGTTAAAGTGTTTGGTTATTGTCTGCCATGTGTATGATAGAAATGGATGTGTTTGTAATAAATTATTTTTGTATTGGTTATTGTCTATCATTGCTTATGCTATATTAAATTTTTTGGTAATTGTTTGCCTTTATTGATGTTAAATTTGTTTGGTAGGTTATCAATAATTTAATGAGAAAGAAGAAGAAATGTTTGACAGTGATATGTCTAATAGAATTAGGGTTAATCTAGATAGCTTAAACATGGATGATATAGAAGTGGGGGAACTGTGTAATAGTGATGATTCTGAGAGGTTAAATAGTGCACATGAATCTGACTCAGATGGCCAAAATTGGCTTGAGTTCAACCCAAACAATGGCACAAGTAATCCTAAACTTTAAGTTGGAATGTTATTTAGGTCCAAAGGCAATCTAAAAGAAGCTGCCAAGTAGTATGGTAGGCTAAATAGTTATTTTATTAAGTTCCAAAAAAATGATCTAAAGAGGTTAAAGGCAGTTTGCAGTTCAAAATGTTCTTGGAACATATAGGCCTCTAGATTAGACCCTAATGACCCTACTAACCAAGCTTGGAAAATTAGAAGTTCAAGCCCAAGCATACTTGCTCTAAAGTCTATAAAAATAAGAATATAAACCCAGCTTGGATATGCCAACATTATAAAGACAAGTTCATTATTAGTCCTAATTGTTCTTTGACATTATTGCAACAAGATGTCAAAAGAGATTTCCTTTGTCTTGTCTCACTAACCAAATGTAGGAGGGATAAACTTAAGGCATTGAAATTACTTGAAGGAGCTCATAAGGCTCAATATGAGAAGATTTATGAGAATTTGTTGGAGGTAAGGACCCAAAATGTTGGAACAACAACAATCTGTTATTTGGATAACATGTAACACCCTAAACCCAACCTAATTATTATGGCCGAATTTGGCAAGCTACATTGGCCACTGAAATAACCCAGAAAGCCTTTTGTAATTTCAAACACACTTTTAAACCATTTGCGTAGTTTGTTCAAAACTAGTAAAATTGAATGTTCAACTTTATTTTCAATAATATTTCAAATCCATTTGTCCATAAAAATGGTCGTAATAATCTTTCAGAGTTTTTAAAAAATATTTTAAATCTATTGACTTATCAAGTCAAAATAAATGAAGTACAATGTTTATTTTAATTTCGTAAAAACCATGCAAATTTCCAGGAATCAAAATACTTAATATCTCAATCGTAGAAATTCAATCTTTTATTCAAAACTATTTCAGATTTTCAATTATACTTCTAAATCATTTATATATTAACTTCAAAAATCAAATACCTTTAGAACTCTCATTTGTAAACATTTATAATTTTGAAAACTAAGTCTAATTTTATTAAAAACTCAATTTTCAAAAATGCAACGGAAAAATATATTATTGATAGATTTTATTTTAAAAATTGAGTTTCATACGAAATCTTATCAAATACTAACTTATGCAGTTTCTAAAACTTAATGTCATGAAACCAAGTCATACAAATCAAAATAAAATCCCCAAAGCACCATAATTTAATAGAAAAAGTCTCAAATAACAATATAGTCCATAAAAATCCAAATCATAAATAAAAGTTTGTATTTATTTAAAAACCATTTTTAAGAGCATCACCGGCGACCACATCCAAGTCCTAACCACGAAGACTATCTAAAACATATAAGTTTAAAGAGCCCAGTGTGGGATCAACACAAACATAATCACAAACATAACAAAATATCAATCTCAATATATTAATCATCATAATATTCATAAATTATAACATTGATACTTATGCATGAACATGTCGATGCATATTTTAAAATGATGCACATTTTTATAAAATCTTCTACCCATCTCCGCTACACACTAGTATCGAGTTCCCTAAAACTCGTCCATCCAATAACACACCATTTATGGACAAGCCACCACATAATTGCTGATAAACGACCAGATAACACATAGTAGACAAACCACCACATAATTGCCAATAAATGGCTAGATAACACATTGTGGACATGCTATCACATAATTGCCAATAATGACCACATAATCGCAGATAAATTGCCACATAACTTTTACCTTTCACAAAACCTTACCTCATGCATGTGATATGACAATTTCACTTTTTAACACATATGGAACAGTTTTACACTTGTACATGTAAACATGCTCTTATAATCACATATCATATGATAATCAGTTTTAACATGTTAAACATGTTTTTTCACATTAAATCATGGATCTCAATATTTTTAACATACACATATATAAGTCCCACATGTTTAAATCAATATATATATCACATAAGCCATACATCACATATCGTGAGAATGAGATCTACACATACATCATAATCACATCAATTATCATGCGTTTAATATATAGAATCACTCAATTAGAGGCACTTACTTGATGCGCATATTAATAAGTTTTTTAATTCTTCTTGATTATTTAGTGTGCTCATGAGTTATTATAATTAAGTTATTAATATAATAAAATAACTATATCACATACAAGGAATAGTAATGATCCCACACCATTTTTTGTAGATCCGATTTGCCACAATCCTTATTAACGATTTCACTTTGATCTAACTTGCAAGACGAATCTAACACATGTCTAATGTTTATTAATTAGGATCCTTTGAAAATAGTTTATCACTTAAAGATCGATTACTAATAGTTTCAACACTTACCCCACGATCTAAGACTCCCGAAAGGAGGGTTTCTAATGTGAAGTTAGGGGTCTCCCCTATGAATATCGTTCGACCCTTCAAAGTCGATATGAAATTGTATTAGTATGATAATAAATAAATAAATAAATAAATAATATATTACATTGTCCCTATCGCCACTATACCATTTGGCCATGTTATGAAATCACCAAGAGAAAGATTTTACGATCCAAATAACCCAAACTTACAACTTGATTAAGTTGGGACAGACAATGAATCAAGAAAGGAATGAGATCGATGAGTTGAGCGATCTAAAAGAATTGATAAAGTAAAGAAAAGATGTAAGTTAAACAATATAAGAAACAAAAAATGAAGGAGGAAGAGAAAAGAAGAATTTCGATCACCAGTGGCGGTCTGATGACGGTTCGGCAACGAAGGGTGGTCCAACGAGGAGTGATCAATAACAAAGGAGGTTTTAACGCAAGAGGGGATGAGTAAGAAAAATAAATAAGAATGAAAGAGAAGAGGCAGAGGTGGAGAGAAATCCGTGGTGGCTCGTGGCGATAGTCATGGCGGTGATCGGCGGTGGTGGAAAACAAAAGAGGAGAGAAAGGACGATGCTAAGGTCGCTAAAAGATGTAATGATAGTGGTGCTATGGTTGGTTTTGGTGGAGGAAAAGCAAAGACTAAAAGAAAAGAGTGGTGGTTATTTTGCAAAATGAGAGAAAATAGATGAGAAAAGAAATGAAAAGTGAAAGAATAGAGGCAATGGATGACAAAGGGTGGTGAAAGCTTGGTCAACTATGACTAGGTTCAATGAACCACAACCAAAGGCAAGATATGAAGTTTTGGCAAGGGAATGAGACATGTAGTGAAAAGAAGATCATGTTACCTTAACATATGGTAAGTTTGACTCATAAAGGAAATGAATCCTCCTAAACATGGTAACAATGGGGTGGACGAAAAGCACATTATGCACATGGAAATTGTGTTAAAAAAATAAATAAAAAGATGAGAATAATGGGGACTTGAACTGAAGACCTCTAGGAGAGCTTAAGGGTCCTTAACCACTTGACCACTTCATTTCCTTATTTTAATTTCTACCATATTTATTTTAAAAACATGGTGTGACCTTTGCTAAGGTTTGAGGCAAAATTGCACCACATAAAAAATAATGTGAGGGAAGGGATTCAAACACAAGTCACCATGGACAGCTCCACCACTACTCAACCACTATACTTAATATTTATTATATCAAAAGATCATCTAAAATAAATAACTGAAATTTGGACAGCCACTTTCTTGGTTCACTAAACCAATTTCTACTAACCCGGTTTTTGAGATGTGACAGGCTGTTTCAAAAGATGTATGTTTGTCCATAGGCATGCAAAGATGGGTATAAGGTTAGTTGTAGGAGGATAATAGGTTTAGATGAATATTTCTTGAAAGGTTACTTTTGTGGCTACCTATTGGAAATTGTTGGCATAGATACAAATAATGGCATCTATCCTATTGCATATGCTACTGCTGAAAGTGAAAACTAAGCATCATGGCTTTGGTTCTTAGAGTTACTCACATTAGACTTGGAAATTGTGAGCTCATATAAGATATCTTTCATGTTTGACAAACAAAAGATAAAATTCTATTTGTCTTATTTATTTTATGTTATTTCTGCTTAGGATGGTATGTCAAAGAATTAAACTATTTTTGTTCTGTTTGCAATGACTTGTAGAAGCAATATATATGTTGTTTCCTAATGTAGAAATAAGACATTGTATTAGACACATACATGTCAATTTCAAGAAAGCTGGTTTCTAAACAAAAGAATTGAAAGATTTGCTTTGGAAAGCTGCCAGAGCAAGCACTCCAAGGGATTTTCAGGATGTTATGGCTGAATTGAACAATATCAATCAACATGCTTATGGTTGGTTGAAGGAAAAGAACTTGACTCACTGGTCAAGGTCCCACTTTTCAATTAGGAGCCAATCTAACATGTTGGTGAATAATCTTTTTGAATGCTTGAACAAGGTAAATCCCTATTATTTATGTTACTAATCATTAAGGACATGTAGTTCATTAAGGATTTTGTCTCACTAATCATTTATGTTACTTACTGATAGGTGATACTGAAAGTAAGAAAGAAGCCCATTCTGACCGTAATGGAAACAATTAAGTCTATGATTATGTTACTGATTGTCAGGAAGAAAGAAGAAGTTGAAAATAATTAAAGGAATGTTGTGTCCAAAGATTAAGAAAAAGCTGAATGTCAATATGAAAGATTGACTAAGGAAAATATATTATTTTTTAATATATTTATGCCTTTATTCTACATCACATGCTGGTGGGGCTGATCACAGATTGTTTTTAATATATATATTGCTTTATCCTGTCATTTTTTAATATATTTATGCTTTGTGTATGATCGCTAATGGGGTTGATCACATGTTCTAATATATGTATATCTTTATTCTGTCATTTTTGAATATATTTATGCCTTGTGTAGGATATGATATATTTTAGTGACTTCTTTGGTGATTGTTTTTTAGGTGCATTCCATCACATGCTGCTGGGGATAAATAATAGGTTGAATGTGGTCCAGGCAGTCAGCATGTGATGGACCTAGTTGATAATTCTTGCTCCTACAAAAATTAGGATCTTATTGGTATCTTTTGCATACATGTAGTGGCCATCATTCATAAAAAAAGATGAATACCCTGAAACTTATGTAAAATCCTGGTACATCAAGCAAACCCAGCTTGCCATTTACTTCAAACTCATAAGGCCAATAAGGGGTCTTAAGCAATGGGAGTCTGTGCCAAACATACTGATAGTACTGCCTCCTAAATTAAAAAGGCCACCTGGTAGACCTATTAAGGTGAGAAGGAAAGAATCTAATGAACCACTAACAGTAGAAAGGTTGACCAAAAGAGGGGTGGAAATGAGGTACAGTAAATGCAAGAAATTAGGCTACAATAAGAGGAGTTGCAGAGGGGAAGTCAGTTAAAACATTCCAGTAAGTTATCTTCCTTTCTTTCATTACATTACTTATAAATGCAATTTGTTTGATGAATTTCACTTGTTCATGTAGCAAAAAAGACACAAAGTTGTTGTTCATAACTAAGTGATTGCCCCAACTCATCAACAAACTACCCAACTCACCAACAGGATGCTGCCTGAAGAGAAAAGTTTCCATTCAAGAGGAAATCAACCACTGTTAGATAGATGCCTTCTACTCAAGAGTAATTTGTGATAGACCCATTAATGACATTGTGAACCGAATGCTTATTTGTTAACTTTTTGAGCTTGTGTAAATTTGCCTATTATTACAATTGATTTCTTAATTTAAGTAGATTTTTTTTTTGTAAATTTGCCTACAATTCAAATTTTTTCAATTATATTGAATTATAGGCAAAATTGGCAATGGTTTGCATTTCTTATTGTAAACAGTTTGGCCTTAATTTAAGAATGAAGTTTAATGCTGACCAATGTTTTTATGCTTTTTTTTTAATTCTTTTTTTAGCTCTTCTATCATTCTAAGCATTGATCCATGCAATCTAAGACAATAAAAAACAATAAGCAAATACTCATTCAAGTCTTAAAAGAAGATTAAACATTCAGAAAATCATACGAAATGAAATACAAATGTATGAGATTCGCATTAGTCTTTTAACTTTCAAGTCTGTAAGCAAACTGATACCCTTTAAAGACCATGACATTTAGGTTTGTAAGCTTCCACTCACTATGAAAGAATACTTTCCCAAAAATAGTAGCCATATAAGCTGGTTTTTAGTGCTAATAACAACAACACCAACTATTACATAAGCTGGTTGTTCATTTGAAGAACAACATTAATATTACAAATAAAAACACCAAACCTCATGTTTTTCTCTCCTCGTCCTTTCATCCTCCAATGTTTTCACTTTTTTCAAAAGACCTAACAACATAGTTCCTGAATCGAGGCGTCAATGATGGATCAAAATAAGGTGAAAATGATATGTATTTCGAAACCTACTCTCATACTTCTTACACCAAAAAAACCTCCCACCTAGGTTGTCATTGGACCAAGATGTGTTTAAATTGGTTGGGTTTTCACAATAGCACACCAAAATCACAATAGACATCTCTATTTTTCTCTTCTTCTTCTTCTACTGCCTAAACCCTAAATTGGTGCTAAAAAGGGTTGTTTAAATTGGTGTTAATCATCCAGTTGGCCAGTTAATGACAACAAAGACTCTGTTAAAAGGCATGTCACTTTTCCATTACGTCTGCAATGGAAAATGATTAAAAAGACTATTTTGTTATTTTTCAAAAGTTGAGTGACTAAATTGAAACCAGAGTGACTGTTTTGTTAGCTTCATCAAAATTGAGTGACTATTGGAGTAATTTGCATAATATTTTTTTATTTTCTTAATATTTCACTAAAACCTAAAAAAACCATAATATTTTTTTATTTTCTTTCAATATTCTCATTTTTTATTCAAATTTCTTTTATTCTCTCACACTTTTTCTCTACAATTTTTACAAAATAGTTGATCAGCTATGAAAACCTTGAGCAATAGTAGCTCTACTAATAAGATTATTGTTGTTATTTTTAATCACATTAAGGAAGAGTTTCCAAGATGAGTTTTGAGTTCTTGTACCGAGAGATATTGAAATCTGTGTTTGTGTAGTTTAGAGGGGCTTAAAATTGAAAGATTGAAGAGCGATTTAGAAGTAACCATTGATTTTAGCGAAGTTTCCAATTGGATTAGGATCAATATTTTTAAAAATGAGCTCGTTTCTAAATTTCCAAATGGTCCAAAAGGTACATGTACCAGAGTGTAGAATCCTAAGGAAATATCACTGGTTTTGAGCCATTAAAGGATGCAATTGGAAGTTGAGGGGCATTAAAGGAGTCTAACCACAGAGACAATGGTGAATCAAACCAAATGGCTCTAGCAAAATGACAATCAAGACAGAGGTGCTCAGTTGTTTCCTTATGGTTGGCACAAAAGGGACAAATGTAATCATTAGAAGAAAGTTGTCTCAAGATGATGTCTTTTGTAGAGAGGCAATTATTGTAAAACTTCCACAATGATCTTGAAGGGGATCTTAAGGCATTAGAGATTCATACACCCCTAACCCGTAACACCTCTAACCTGTAACAGTCGTCAGAATAGGGTTAAGAGGCATTACTAAGCTTAATACACAATTACACAATTACATATCATAATTTATCATACATATGCATACTTCATTCATTTACAATCACATTGTCCTTTAATAGGGCCTTCGAGACCCTAAACATGCTTTAGAAGTGGTTTAGGACTAAACCAATCATTCAAGAAGACTTTAAGAAACTTAGAAAAATTTTCATAAAAACAGGGGACACACACCCATGCGAACAGGCCGTGTGTCTCATAAGGCCACCAGACACACCCGTATCACAGGCCGTGTGGACATTTGAAATGGGATCACACGGTCGTGTCCTAGCCCGTGTCCTACCCCATATAACTCTCTGACTTGGCCACACGATCGACCACCCGCTCGTGTGTCTAGCCCGTGTGCCTATTCGAAATGACCTTACACGCCTGTATGCCAGGTCGTGTCAAACCTGTAAGGTATACTGACTTGTGCCATACGGCCAGTCACATGCCCCTGTGTGAGGCTGTATGGAGCATACTGACTTGATTTCAAAAGTCACACCAGGGGATGCACGGCCGTGTACTATGACTGTGTGTCACACACGGTTGAGACACACGTCCGTGTCTCTACCTGTGTAGATAAAAATAGGCTATTTACCAAGCCATTTTGTCACCCAAATATGCATACCCTACATAAGTGCAATTTGTACCATTTCCGTACAAAATTGGCAGCCAAATATCATCATCCAAAATGCACAAATCATACCATATCAGCTTAATCATAACCATTTACCTAACCAATTCATATACCAAAATCATCATGATTCATTATCTATGTTTCACATATATAACATATACCAAATCATCACATTTTACCAACCAAATTGGCATCAAATTTTCAACCAAAACTAAGCATATACATAGCACATACTAAATAGCCTTTTAAACTATTTTAACCAAACGCAAACATAACAAAATATACCATATCACATGGTAATATATACATCAAACCGTAATCAACATCAAACCATTTCAACTAACCAAATACATGTCCATCAACCTTATCAAAATGACCATGACCTATACATGCCATATACCATATATACATTATATCAAAAATACCAAAATGGATGCCTGATAGTGCGATGAAGTCACTGACGATCCCCGAATTCGAGCTAGCTTGATTTCACTATAGAACAAGGAAAATAAACCAATGTAAGCTTTACAGCTTAGTAAGTTCATATGATAATAAACTTAACAAATAAATGCAAATCAACCATATAAACATAATATAGCATAACACCCTTTTAACCACAAACCTTTCTCATGTCATTTACATGATTCCATATGAATTCATTATGTTACCTTCACTTGTTATTCACATAGGTTTTATAGGTACCTGTATCACTTAATTCAATCGTACTTTCATTCTCGTCTCGACTATGCCCATTAAACCATTCGAAATATATTTGGATACTCGGGAGTCTCATATACACAGTAACAATGCCATATCCCAGATATGGTCTTACATGTAATCTCGTATCGATGCCAATACCCCAGCTATGGTCTTACAGGAAAGCTCATATTGATGCCATATCCTAGATATGGTCTTACACTTAATCTCAGTAACCCTAATGTCATGACATTTGTATCCTAAACTATTCCTAAGGTTCGTATGGGACTTTGAATTGTTGAAACTCTGTCAATTATGCTCGTACTCACATCCAACCAGCATTATAATTCAATTCAATATCAATAGTGAATATATAACATAATTTAACAACACTTATTAACATACGAACTTACCTCGAATTTGAAAAGATGTATCGGATCACCACTCGATCACTTTGCTTTTCCCCCGATCTAAATCTGAATTCTTTCTTTCTTGATCTATACGTAATTAAATTTATCTTATTTAATCTTCTATTTATTTAATTCAATCCAAAAATACATATTTGTTCATTTTTTACACTTAGCCCCTAAACTTGCACATTTTATCGCTTTAGTCCTTAATGCATAAAACTACAAATTCACACAATTTCTTAGAAACCCATGCTAGTCGAATTCTCTATAGGTCCCTAGTAGCCCAAATTTATCACTTTTTCACACATTTAACCACAAATTTAACACCTTTCACAATTTAATCCCTAATTCGTATTTTTACTCAAAATCACTTTACAAAACTAGTATATCTATCATCAAACTTTCTTACTTCATCATCAAATATTCAAGAGCTCATGAATTCATCAATGGCATCTTTCAAACATTTAACATTTTTGCAAAATAGTCCTTGACCTAGCTAGTACAAGTTGCAACGATCACAAAAACATAAAAATCATCAAAAACTGAGCAAAAATCACATACCAATCAAGCCATCATAATGCCGAACCCTAAAATACTCCCAAGTTGTCTTTCCTTTCTTATTTTTGGTGAACTGTTGAGGAAGATGGACACAAAAATTGGTTTGGTTTTATTTAATATCATTTATTTTACAAATTACTGAGATAACCTTTAATAAAACATTATAAATCACTTAATGAATGACCATAATTGTCCATCCAATTAACTAGTGGTTAAATAACATCATAAGGACTTCACATTTAAAATTAATAGCCATTAAGCACTTTAATCTATAAAAACATCAACTTTGCATTTTATGCGATTTAGTCCTTTTTATCAAATTAGACATCCAATCGAGAAAATTAATTTACGAAACTTTCACATATAGTTACTAACAGGCTGTAAACACATAAAATAATATCAAATAATTTTTTGACCTCAGACTTGTGGTTTCGAAACCACTATTCCAGTTTAGCTAAAAACGGGCTGTTACAAAACAAATGCATCCGGCAAATTGAATGGTGAATGTTTATAACAAAAAAGGTCATTATGATCAAAGTTTTAACCAATTTTGTCTTTACCACCTTGTATTGAAAGGGTCCTACTATGGAGGTCCTGGGCACGGGGTGAGTCAAGGAGATTTAAAATTCTATTTTGGTTCTTGTAGCTGGTGTTGATGTTGAGGCATAAGCGAGCTTGGATGCCAAAGTTAATATATATGATAGTGTTCAAGAGGGGAGATTAGTGTCTCTATATATCCAGCAGTTGCTGCCATTCCAGTTTTGTATATCTTTCCCTTGATTGCAAATATATTTTTCAAGTAAAATACCTTTCTAAGCCCAAGAATCAAATGACTTAGCTTTAACTATTTCAAAAGAACGTACTGGCATTATTTAGCTTCAAAAACATTCAACAAAAGGCCATTATTGTCATTCATAATTTTCTAGGCAATCTTTGAGAGGGGGATGTTATTAAAAACTTTAGTTTTTCATATTCCCAAGCCCCTTTCATTCAATGGAGAGCAAATTTTATCCTAATGACAAACGTGAAGTTTCTTTTCATCCACTGTATGACCTCACCAAAAAGCATGAATGATTCTATTAATGTTACTACAAACATTAATAAGAACTTTGAAGATAGAAAGAGAGAAGAGAGAGTGGGAAGCTAAGGTGGATTTGATGAGGATAAGCCTTCCACCCAGTGAAAGACATTTAAATTTCCAAGAAGTGAGCTTTGAATTCACCTTGTCATTGATGCTATAAGAAAACTCTTTTTTCTTGTTCAATTTTCCAAGCTCTAGTGCCAGATATTTGTCAGGTAAACCAACTCTTTTAGCATTATGCATACCATTAAACCATCTCTTATTCTAATCTTTGTTGAGGGACTAAGAAAGAGCTCAAATTTTTGAAAATTAATTTGGTGCCCAAAAAGAAAGCAGAAGTTCTTGAGTAAAGTTTTTATGATATGCAAGACTAAACAGTGGCATTGAAAAACTATAATTGTCGTTGACAAAAAGGATATGGTTAATGGGAGGAGCATTTTTAGATATTCTCATACCCTGAATGGATCCTTCTATATCATCTTTTTGAAGCATGAAGGAAAGGATATTCATGCGTATGACAAAGAGGTACGAGAAGAGAGGATCCCTTGGTAAAGTCTTCTACTTGGATTGAAATATTTGGTTAGAGAAGCAATGATAAGAATTTGATAAGAGATAGTTGAGATACACTGGTGGATTAGATTAATCTAATGCTAGTTAAAACCTATAGATTTTAGAACAACATTGAGGAATACCAGTTGATCCAGTAAAATGTTTTGCTCATATCAATTCTGAAAGCTGCTAACGATCCTTTGCCTATGGTTGTCTTTTTGACAGTATAAACAATTTCACTTGCTAGGATAATATTGTTAGGTTTTAAATAATTTACCTGATTTAGGGTTTTTTTTTTTTTTTACAATAAAGATTGAATATAGTTGGATAGTATCACATTCATAATTTATATGCTAATTGTGATTAAGTACGTATATTAGCTTGACAATTTTTGTATGATTTAGATCCAATCAATATGTTCTAATTCTACCCTCCAGTATTTGTGAAACCTAATCAAAATTATTTATTAAGGAAAGCTTGACAAGGAAAATGACTATACAAAATTTTCCAATATACAACTATGGTATTGAAAGTATGTATACAATTTTTAATTTTACTGTACATACTTTTGCCATTTAATTAAAAACTAAAGTTGATATTATCATATTCAATGCATGCTTCCAGTTTGGTTTTAGTCAGTTATTAATATTTTTTAAAGAAATCTCATGAACATATATTTTGAATATATATAGAATTTTGCTTTATAGAGATTTGTCAATTTATGTTTTGGTAATTTTGTTATATCTTTAGGTTGAATGCACATTGAACCCTTATTCAATTGAAGTTGCTATCTTTTTTTATATGAATATATATTCAATTTTTGGGTGTTTTGATAATACGTGTTTAAAGAATTTGGTTTTAAGTTTGGTTTTATAAAATCTAGTTTTGAATTTTAATTGTAAAAATTTTGATGGTTGCTTGTTTAAGTATTAAAAAGTCAGTAAAAAATTAAGGTTTTCAATTTTTTTGCATTATTTAGACAACCTTATTTTGGGTTATTTCAGAATTTGTCGTGCAATAAAAAAATTTAGTTTTAACCTTTGACTATTAGGTAAATTTTAAATTTGAATATTGGTATGTTAATATGTATTTTAAAATAACTTTATCGAAGCAATAAGTAAGAAAAGTGGCCTCTATTGTGAAAGTTTATTTTATTTTAAAATATAAAAAGGTCGTGTGTGTGTAACTTAAGTTAATATTGATCGGCCCAAAGGAAGGTTAATATTTAACAAAATTACATGCACAACTATGGTAATAAACATGTGACGATTATTTCATTTTGCATGTGAGTAATAAATGGACCCAAAGGAAGATTTATTGTTCTACATGTTCTTATTGTTAGTGTTTGATTACTACACCAAGCTATCACTTACAAGTTAATATTTTGTCCAAAGATGCAATATTAATAGAGTGTCTGATATTTTGAGATGGGGTTTACTTTTATTCAAATTATTTTGGTTTAAATTTAAAGTATTATGTGAGCTTGTTTTGTTTTATTCAACTATTGTTATACCTACCAACATCATTGCATGCATTGAAACATTCAAGGGTATTATATCTAATAAGATTATCACAACAAAGATTTCATGGCTGACATTGAAAAAAGGTATGTTAAGAACGAAAAGGGGTATGTCAAGAATGAAAAGGTTAAAACTGTTACGTTCATAAAAAAGCTAACTTCAATGGGGTATATAAAGAAAAATAAAAAAGCTACGCATATGACACTTTAAAAGAAACAACAAAATGAATTAAATAAAGATAGTTGTTTCTCTTGTGGTGCAACAGGTGCATTTCTTAATTTTTGTTTATTTTAAGGTTAATTTGACTTCAATACTTAAATACACTTAGTGGGTAGATTCCGGTACGTCTATGAAAGGTTGTCAGAATTACTGGAAATTTAATGGTGGTGAAAGATACATCTATGAAAGTGACAGTAATTTGATAGAAGTTGAAGCAATGGGGACTTTTAGATGATTATTATTAAGAACTGAATTTTATTTGAATTTGAATAAGACCTTTTTTTTTTGTTCCGTCTTTTAGGCAGAACTTGATTTCCATTTGAACATTGGACAAATTTGGCTATTTTTGTTCATTTGGAAAAGGAAAATTTAGTCTATTTCATAATTAAAATTTGGTTGGTTTTGATTCATTATTAGGTTATGATAATCTATATTTACTTGATACTATTGCTTCATTTAATGAATCATTGCATACTACCGTAATAGGTAAGAAACTCAAATTAACTATTAACAATGCAACTTTGTTGTGGCAGAAGAGATTGGATTATGCCTCTAAAAAAATAGAATTGAGAACTTGTGTCCAATAGTATTCTTAATCCCTTTGATTTTTCAGATGCTTTGAAAAATCTAAGGGTTACACATTTTATGATCCTACTATTAAGGTTATTTTTAATATATATAATGCTTATTTTTTAAGGATGTTGAGTTTTGGGGCTGAGAGAATTAAGGACATTGTCTTTGGAGAAGAATATTTTGATATTTTTCAAAAAATTCCTTTAATTACTATTAAATGTGATTAGGAAAAGTCTATTATACCTAAAATTGCTCAAGTAGCAACTCTGGATCAAGATAATGTCGTTGAACCTCTAGGTTAAGTAACAAACTCTACAACCTCAAGAACTAATGACATTAAGAAAGTCCACTAGAGAAATAATTATAATGCCTTTAGCGATATATTTTGACCTTGAGCTACGTTATATGAATATTAAGATTGTGTTTCTCAATTGTGACATTGATGAGATGATTTATACGGTGTAACTAGAAAACTTTGTGTCAAGCGATGCAAAGTTACTTGTTTGCAAATTAAATAAATACATCTATGGGTTTAAATAGGCCTTTTATTAGATGTATTACAGTATTCACCAAATGATTTTGAGATTACGAGTTTAGTTGGAGTAAGAATAGTCTTAATCAATGCCCTAAGAATGATTTTGAGATTACAAAAATGTATAAGATTCCCCACATTTCAACTGTGAGAAGTCTAATATTTGTTCAAGTTTGCACGTGTTTAAATATTGTGTACATTGTTTTGATGTGCATATATTTGATCAATTCGGGTATGGATGGTTAGAAAGCAACCAAATGATTCATACATTATCTTAAAAGAAACCTTACATACTCACATATCCGAGGTTTGATAACTTAGAGATCATCAAGTATACAAACTTTGATTTTAATGGAATATGGAGGCAAAATTTTGTTACTAAGATGCAAATTGTGACAACAAATTACAGTCATTTATTTCAATAACAATAGGAGCACATCAAAGTCAAAGCACATAGACTTTAAATTCCTGGTTGTTAAAGTAATAGTTCAAAGTGGTTAGATGTCTAGCGAGTATAATGGTTCAAACTTCGTTATTGTGTATTGCTTACTAAGGGACTACTACCCAAGGTTTTTTATGAGCACACTTGTAACACTTTATACTTGACCCCATTTACTGGTGTAATAGCCCGATACAGGGCCTAAATAGAATAGGGGTTATGAAACCATAAATCCAAGGTCAAAATATTTATTCCGATTGAGTTTTAAAATTTATTGTGTGTTTGAAATGTTGTGTGAAAATTTCGTTAAAAAATCTTATTGTTTGGGTGTCCAATTGATAATTTGGACTAAATTGCAAAAGTAGTAAAATGTGCATTCTAGAAGGTAAAGGTGTTTAATTGAAATAGGTTTTTAAATTGGAGGTCCTTATGTAATAATTAGACCATTATATTAGGATGGATAAAAATGGACATGAATAGTAAAAATTTGAAAGAAAGGTCAAAAGGGCAATTTGGTCATTTGGCAATTGAATGAACTAAAAGACAAAATAAAAGCCAAAAAGACTTGTTCATCTTCTTCATGGCCAAATGTAGCATGGGGGAAGCCATGGCTAGGGTTTTCAAGCTTCCAAGCTTCATAGTAAGTCCATTCTTGCCCCGTTTTTAATGTTCTTTATATTTTTGAAATCCTCGTAACATGATCTCTCTCTTTCTACCATTATTTTGAGCTAGGGTTGAGATTTGAAAATTTACCCATAGGTGAAATGTTTGTGTTTTTATGTCTAATGGTAGAATATGAATGTTCAAAGTGTAGTAAACGACTTTTACTAAGTGATTTCCGACGAAATCGTTAAAAAGGACTAGTTTGTAAAAGTTGTAAAAATGTGTGTAAATGTGTGATTAAATGAGAATTGTGGACTGATATAGTTATGAAAGTGGTTTGGCTAGGCCTAAAATGCAAAGAAATTGAATAAAAATTATTTTACGAGCCTAGAGGTAAAAGTGTAATTTTGAGAAAGTTTAGGGGCAAAAATGTAAATTTTGCCAAAATGTGAATTTGGATTAATTTGAATTTTATATTGAATAAATGAGTTAAATGTGTTGTTATAGATTGAGAAAAATGAGATTCAGACTTAGAACGGGGGAAAACAAAGTATGTGACAATTAGGCTCATTTCACCGATTTTGGTATCGAGGTAAGTTTGTATGTGAATAAAGCATTGTTTTCACTTAAGTTTTCACATTTTGATGTATTTTTTATAATGTGGCTAAGTATTTATTTTTAATTGACGAAGTATAGAAAAGTGAGAAAATTTCCCTGTTGAACCATAGGAAGTAAATTGATACAAGGGATCTATGTGAAAATCTATGTGAGAATCTAAATGAAATAAATCCATGGCATCTAAGTGAAATAAGTCCATGGTAATGCGCTAAGTGAAATAAATCCATGGCATCTAAGTGAAATAAGTCCATGGCATCTAAGTGAAATAAGTCCATGGTAATATGCTAAGTGAAATAAGTCCATGGCACCTAAGTAAAATAAGTCCATGGTATTGTGCTAAATATGAACTATCCAAAGGTATCCATTAATATTCTGATGTGTTCAACGGGAAAATGACTAAGTGTGAACAAATGCATCTATGTGAATGATGAGTGCAAGTATGTGTGGGTAAATTATGAGCAATGTGTTCGACATGTGATCGAACTTGTGGTAAGGTTGATTTGGAGTGTGTGCTACTATAAATACTTGTAAATATTTGATGGTGACTATCTATTGGAATGGCTAGCGTTGAACATGCTTGGTGTTATGTGTGCATAAATGGAAGTAATACAAGGAAATCATAAAAGAGTAAAATTAGAAATCAAATAGTTTTGAACAACAACAGTTATGTGATTTTGAAAAATCACTAAAAATGGTGAAAATTGAATTAGAGATTTAATGAGACATGAAATTAAAGCTTATTGAGTCTATTTTAACATAAAAGAAGCATAGTAATCAAAAGAATCTCATATCATGAGATATATGTATTGTTGTGAGATAGGGTCAGATTGATTTTGGAATCCCCTATTGTGACTTTGGAAAATCATTAAAAATTTTAAAAAAATAATTATGGGTTATAATTTATATGATTAAAATCCTTAATGAGTATATTTTCAAAAGAAATAAATGGAAACATTATTAAAATCTTGTACAAAGAGATAATTAATTTTTAGTGCAGAGGGGTTGGACCTATCGGATAGCAAAATAGGGGAGATTTTAAAGAATAAATTGTACTTATTTGGCTGAACCAAAAATTCTAAAAATTTTATGGTAAGAATATATATGAGTCTAGTTTTAGGAAAAATTAGTGGATTGATTATTATTTGCATACTTACTTACCAAGTTAAAATGCTTACTCCCTTGCTTTCCTTTTTCCTATAGTGTCACAGATGCTAGCTTGAGTTGGAGGTCGCCGAAGACTCAATCACACTATCAAGCTACAGGTCGATAAAAAAACGTTATCAAGTATTTATAGTCTATGGAATATTTAGGAACTTGAGTGTGAGTATATTTGTTATTATTTGGCCTAAGTAGATGGCCTATGCCCTTTGAAAAATTTAGTACTATATAAAATCATTTGAGGGGGCTAATATTAGCTATGTTATAAGTTTGTGCTGAGGTGTTCCATAAATGAGTGTGCTTGTATGTGTATGAATGAATGAAGGTATGAATTTGGTGAGTGGCATGTGATTGATTGTAAAAGATACATGATTTGGGTGAGTGAGTGTGCATGATGTTCAAGTGTTAATTGTGGCATGATAGTGATGGTGTAAGTTACATGTGGTTAATGGTTAAGTTGTGTGTGATGATGTGCATGATTAATGTGTCAATGAATAATGAATTTATGTCTTGAATGTGGCCAATTGAATGCCTAAAAATGTCAATTTATGTGATGAAATTAGTATAAGTGTGTAAGTGTTATTGGTTGAAAGAGGGCTTGGAAAATAGCCTCACTTTCATTTACATGGGTAGCTACACGGCCTAACACACGGGCATGTGACTTGGCCGTGTAACCCTAAATGAACGATGATGTCATAAACAGAGAGTTACACGGGTGGAGGACAAGGGCGTGTCCTGAGCCACACAGGCGTGTGTAACCAAATGGCCTGCCCATACGGGTATGTAACTCTCTAAAATTTGAAAATTGTCCAAGCGATTCAAAGGTTTCAAAAATTCTCAATTTGGTTCCTAACCATTCTCAATGAATGTTTTGGGCATCATAGGCCCATATTAGGAACATCATGAGTATGAGTGAAAAGTTTTAAATTTGAACAGAAATTTGTAACTCGAAAATGATCGGTTACATGTATGTTTAAGTCAGGTAACACCTCGTATCCTGTTTTCGTGTCGAACATGAGTAAGGGGTGTTACAACTGGGCTCAAGTATAGGGTGCCACTAGACTTAAACACTTAATCAAAACTTTAAATTTGATGAAGACCTATTGAGTATACCTATCATTTATTTATTGTTCTAAGTCAAAAGATTTCGTAGTACAAGTTGTTGCTTACAGCTGATTTTCAGATAATAATGTAAGACAATAAATCTTAAATCTTTATATAAAACAGACTCATTTGTGGCGTATAATATTATTCACCATTCGGAAACGTATTGCCAAAAGTTCTTCTATATGCATAATATTGCACTTCAATGGCTACACTAGCTTGGTCTCTTACTGGCGAACTGGTTCAACCTAAGAACCTACACCATAAATGTACACCCATAAGTTTAGCAGAAATTAGTGATTCTAAACCAGTATTACCTTATGACACTAATGTTGAAATTCTTGACTTTAATATTCTGGACTTCCTTTTCAGCTCTAGCAGATACTTTTTTCTGATTTCTGGCTAGGGGATATCTATATGCCATTTACTCTTAACTAATTTATGCACAATACACCCAAATGGAGGATCCCAGCCTTTACACTATATTTCAAATCCTTCTTCATAGTCTCTTTGAAGATAGCAATTGGATACACATCGTAGAACATTATTCATCAAATTCTACTCTTGGCAGATTCTTTTACAAATTCCAATAGACCACCAAAAATTTTAGACATATGAAGTTCTTGGTCATGGCGGATCACTGTAATGGATTCTTCAGTCTAATGCACTGTTCAAGAACTGTAACACCACAAACTCGGGCTAGACGTTATGGCTGAATCTAGTGATGTCACATGAGAGTGTTTTTGGAAAACGTATTTTCCATAAAATCATTCCAGATTATTATCTTTACTTAGTTCGGGAAAACGTATACCGTTTGTTTAGTTTAAAAACATTTATCTCTTTCACGAAAGCTTTTGAAAACATTCATGCATATGAAAAACCTTTAATTAAGTTTTAGGAAAACGCATTTGTTGTGTCGCAATTTATAAATCATTGATAATGATTTAAAGTTCCCAAATTAAATCAAAAGTCCAAGTCCATATTACAAAAATAATTCCAAAATAAAAAATAAAATGGTAAAGGTTTTAAAGTCTTAAACCGCAATAGTATAGCAGTGGTCACCGTCGAGCACTCCGCTGCACTGATCCATCTACTACTAGGGATTACCTGACAGACAAGCAAATAAAGGGGGTGAGTTTTTGCAAATTCAGTGTGTACATCCCCACAGTACAGCATGCAATAAACAGATATCAAAATACAGTCATAAATCAGGCCTAAGCCCTTTACAGAATCAATATGGGCCTTAGCCCACTCAGTACAGAATCAGATACAAACGTGCTTTAGCCCTTACAGATATCGCATACATAATAGATCAAATAACTAGATATCATGCCCACCAACCTTGCGCACCATCTCCGTCCAACCCTACGCACTATGTGGGGATAAAATCAACTCACCTAGCCCTACACACCAAGTATGGGGATAAAATCAACCAATCCAACCCTACACACCATAAGGTACCGTAAAATGACACATAACATAAATACGCAGCATAGCTGCCAGATAACAGGCTTAAAAGTCTTTCAGAATCTTCCTTCACTTCATCAACAATCTCACCCCAATGTAATCCAACATAAATAAATGGCATGCTACAATACAGATAAACAGTCGTATACAGTACATTACACATGCTTAAATCATGTATCATAATATCAGATCACAGAAAAGGGGTCTAAGTATCCTTACCGACCCTACCATAGGTCATAGTTGACTTGGGCGACCCGTGTAACCTTTTAGAATATTTTAGAAAAATGGGCTCACACGCCCATGTGGCCTGCCCATGTAGGTCCACACGTCTGTGTGACTTATACGACTCAAATTGGCCTTGGCCATGTAGATCACACGGCCTGGCCCAAAATTCCACATGTCCTTATGGTTCACTCGTGTGGACCCACATGCCTGTATGGCCCATACGACCTAATTTGGTAGAGCCCGTATCTCACACATGGCCTCGCCGGCCTCACATGGCCGTGTCTGTCTTGCCCGTGTCGCGTGCACATGACCTGGCTCCTCGATCACACGGTTGTGTCTCACCACAGGGCTTCTGTAATATCCCGAATTAGGGCCTAATCGGAATAGTGGTTTTGTGACCACAAATCTGAGATAGAAATAATTATTTTATAATTATTTTGAGGTTTATGATATGATTGCATGATTGTGAGAAAATTTCGTGAAGAAATTCTTGGCATAAAGTGCTTAATTTAAAATTAGGGACCAAATCGAATAAGTTGCAAAACTTGTATTCTAGAAGTTTCTAGTATGAAATTGCTTTGAAATATTAATTAGGAAGTCTTAAATGGCAATTTGACCAATTTTAAGTTCATGGACAAAATTTGGACATGGAAGGAATTTTTGAAAGTTTAGTAAGGAGGGGCATTTTGGTCATTTGGACATTAAATGAAATAAAAAGGGAAAAATAACACAAAATTGGTTATCATCTTCCATAGTTGCTGCCGAATGCTCCCTCTCTCCATAGCTAGGGTTTCTTCAACTTTCAAGCTTCATAATCAAGAAAGACGTGGAATCAACCTTGATCGAGGAAAAGAAAAGATTGTGGACTAAATTGCAAAATTGCTATATTTTGTACCGAGGTAAGTTCATGTGTAAATAATGTAACATAATTGTTATTTTTAAGTTAATTGATGTTATTTATATGATATGCTGATTTTTATCATGAAATATATGCTTTGTGGTTATTATTGAATAATATGCAAGTTATGTGTGCCACTTGTTAAATATAAATTGCTACCGAGTATTGGTTTCGGTATTCTGTGGAAGACGGCAAGGATATGTGATTGAGGAAAATCCCGTTTGAACCTTAGGAATAGATTAGGATACAAGTGACATGTCACTAGGATGGTTGAGCATCCGAACTTGTTGAGTTGAGTCTGAGTTCACTTATGGATGCAAATGTCCGAACTCATTGAGTTGAGTCCGAGTTCGTGAGATGTAACTAGGCATCCGAGCTCGTTGAGTTGAGTCTGAGTTCGATAATGGGCGGGTTACATGGTTGCTTGATTATATATGTGGCACTTATGTGTAAATTATCCATGTATCCGAGTTATATTCCAAGGTGTTCAACGGGTAAAATTCTAGCGAAATGGAAGAACACTCAAGAGGCAAGTATCATTTTAATAAGTGTTGTGAAATGGACACTTTGGATAGGTATGTACTTAACCCTCGGGTTGAAACTTGATACAACAACAATAATGTGGTAAGATGATGAATGATGATTAGAAATGTGATATATGTTTTGGTGATACCATGCTAGTGTTATTTGGAAGAATTGCTTTGTTATGTTACCTGTTATTTGCATGTGAACTTACTAAGCATTTATGCTTACTCCCTCATTTCCATTCATTGTAGTTTTGGACAAGCCGGCTTGGAAATCGGGATAGGTCGAAGGCTCATTCACACTATCCGAAGAACTAGTTTGGTAAAATGGCTTGTATAACTCAAATATGGCATGTATAGCAATATACTTGTTTTGTGTACTTAATCCTGCGATATGGTTGTGGTTTGGTTGAGAAAATGCCTGAAAATGATTAGTCCTTGGAATGGTTAATTTAGATCATGTATGAGACCATGTATGTTCAAAGTATTAATAGTTCATGAATTTCCATAGAAAACTGAAAATTTGTCATAAAAAAGAATGTTGTAATAGCAGTGATGTGAGTTTGAAAAATCACTAAAAATAGTAGGAACTGAATTAGGTGATGAATTAAATGTGAAATTGAAGCTTAAAGTGTTTACTTTCATATGGAAGAAGCAAAACAGGTAAACGAGTTATCTGTTATGAGATATTTGAGTTTTAGTGAAACAGGGCCAGAGCGATTTCTGGATCCCCTGTTCCAACTTTGGAAATTCACTACAAATTATAAAAAAATAATTAGGAGTCATGCTATATATGTACAGATTCCTTATTGAGGCTAGTTTTAAGATAAATAAATGGCATAGCCTTTTGAATTCTGTACAGAGAGAAAAAGGGTTCGTAGTAAGTAGAGATCAGTGCAGTTGAGTCCTAAAATAGGGTAATCTTTAACTAATAAACTGTACTAATTGGCCTGACCAAAAATTCTAGAAAAAAATTAGTAGATAGATATATGAGTCTAGTTTTAGGAAAAATTTACGAATTTTAATTTCAAGTTTCGTAACTCGAGATATGATTTTTTTGAGCGACCATGATGTAGAAAGATAGCTTATTCCGAAAGTTAAAATAAATGGTTTAAAGTTGTTTAAATGGTAAATTAAGTTTAGTAACACCTCAAGCTCGACTCCGGTGACGGTCTCGGGTAAGAGGGCGTTACATTTGGTGGTATCAGAGTAGGTTTAGTCAGTTCTCGGAATAATGTGTTGTATATACGAATTTTGCTATACATGCCATATATGTATATTGTGATAGTGTGACGAGCTATACATGCCATATATGTATATTGTGATAGTGTGACGACTTCTGACCTTTTAAATGATTTTTTTATAGTAAATGGATCTCGATCCAACTGTGGCCGATGATGTAGAAAGTAATGCACTAGCTCCGGCTGAAGGGGCGTTGCCGACTGAAAATCCACCTCCCACTATTGGTCAAGTAGGAGGAGAAATGGGTCGAGAAGCCTTTCTACAGATGATGAGTACTTGGTATACTGAGTTCGTTCGCACGAACCCGATTGTACAACCTGCCCCACCTCCCTAAATTCCTCAACCTATACCCCCGATGCCTTAGGGTGTGGATATGATGAAATTCCAAAGAACTCCAGTTGATAAAATCCGTAAGCTAGGGGCTGAAGAATTCAAGGCTAATATGGATGATGATGCTGAGAAAGCAGAGTTCTGGCTTGAAAATTCTATCCGGGTATTTGATGAACTGTCTTACACACTGAAAGAATGCTTGAAATGTGCAATATCTTTGCTAAGGGATTCAGCCTATAATTGGTAGAAGACATTGATTTCTGTGGTACCGAAAGAGAGAGTAACCTCGGAATTCTTTCAAGAAGAGTTTCGGAAGAAATACATCAGTGAAAGATTTATTGATCAGAAGCGTAAAGAGTTTCTTGAGCTGAAGCAAGGCAATATGACAGTCACTGAATACGAAAAGGAGTTCGTCAGATTGAGTAAGTATGCTAGAGAATATGTTCCTACAGAGGCCAAGATGTGCAGACGATTTGAAGATGGGCTCAATGAAGACATTAAGGTATTTATTGGGATTCTTGAACTAAAAGAAATGGTGGTACTTGTCGATCGAGCTTGCAAGGTTGAAGAATTACTTAAAGAAAAGAAAAAGGCAGAATTTGAGACACGAAATTGGAAGAAATGACCAATGAGTAATGCACCCTCACAGCAACCCGAAAAATTAAGAAATATGAATCCTCGTTCCCAAGTTTCAGCTGGACAATCATATGGGAGTTCTAAGAAGCAAAATGTGGGTTCTAAATCTCAGACTACTTTGGCAGCTAGTGTGGGGAATTCAAGATTTGTTAAGCCTGAGTGCCAGCGGTGTGGTAGAAATCATTTTGGTCCGTGCAGAGCAAGTGAATTTTTTCGATGTGGTTCTCTGGATCATTTTATTAGAGACTGCCTAGAGAAAGTTGAAAAAGAAAGATTTCAAAGCGCGAAAACTGGTGGTACAGATTAGAGAGGAAGGTATTTAAGAAAAGCTGGGAGTGAAGCAAGCAGCAAGAATGTGGTCAGAGATTCAGCAGTTAAATCTAAAAGAAGGGCTCCGGCTAGAACTTATGCCATTAAAGCACGTGAAGATGCTTCCTCACCTGACGTGATCCCCGGTATATTTTCTCTTTATGATGTTAATGTTACTGCTTTAATTGATCCCGGTTCTACTCATTCATATGTGTGCATGAAATTGGTGTCTAGCATGAATATATCTGTTGAGAATACAAAATTTATGATTAAAGTGTCAAATCCGTGAGGCAAATGTTTTATAGTTGATAAAGTCTGCAAGAAATGTCCTTTAATGATTCGGGGTTATTACTTTCTGACCGACTTGATGTTGTTGCCGTTTGATGAGTTTGATGTTATTTTGGGTATGGATTGGTTGACTTTGCATGATGCTATAGTAAATTGTAAACAGAAAGTTATTGAATTAAAGTGTGAAAATGGTGAAACTCTGCGGGTTGAATCAGATAAATCGGAGGCATTGTCTAGTGTGATTTCTTCAATGTCAGCTCAGAGATATTTGAGAAAGGGTTATGAAGCTTATTTAGCATATGTGTTGAATACAAAAGAAATTGAAAAGAAAGTAGAATCAGTGCCGATTGTATGTGAATTTGCGGATGTATTTCCAGAAGAATTACTGGGTTTGCCTCCAGTTAGGGAAGTAGAATTTGGTATTGAGTTGATTCCAAGAACAGCTCCGATCTCAATTGCTCCGTATAGAATGGCACCAACAGAATTGAAAGAATTAAAGTCGCAGTTGCAAAAGTTAACTGACAAAGGCTTTGTGAGACCGAGTTTTTCACCTTGGGGTGCTCCTGTATTGTTCGTGAAAAAGAAGGATGGTTCAAAGAGATTGTGTGTTGACTATCGGCAGTTAAACAAAGTGACAATCAAGAACAAGTATCAATTGCCGAGAATTGATGATTTGTTTGATCAATTGAAAGGAGCGACGTGGTTTTCAAAGATTGATTTGAGATCTGGGTACTATCAGTTGCGGGTAAAAGAATCAGATGTGCCTAAAACTGCTTTTAGGACAAGGTATGGTCATTATGAATTTTTAGTTATGCCGTTTGGGTTAACAAATGCTCCTGCTGTGTTTATGGATTTGATGAACAGTATATTTCGGCCATACTTGGATAAGTTTGTTGTGGTATTCATAGATGATATTTTAATCTATTCAAAAGATGAGACCGAGCATACCAAGCATTTGAAAATAGTTTTGCAGACTTTGAGAGATAAACAGTTATATGCCAAGTTTAGTAAAAGTGAATTTTGGCTTCGGGAAGTTGGATTTTTGGGTCATATTGTTTCAGGTGATGGTATACGGGTTGATCCCAGTAAAATTTTAGCTATTGTTGATTGGAAACCACCGAAGAATGTAACCAAAGTTAGAAGTTTCTTGGGGTTAGCTGGGTATTATCGACGGTTTGTGAATGGATTTTCTATGATTGCTGCTCCTATGACTAGATTATTCCGAAAGGATGTTAAATTTGAGTGGACGGAAGAATGTCAATGAAGTTTCGAAAAATTGAAAAAGTTATTAACAGAGGCACCAGTATTAGTACAGCCTGAGTCAGGTAAAGAATTTGTGGTATATAGTGATGCTTCTCTAAATGGTTTGGGATGTGTATTGATGCAAGAAGGAAAAGTTGCGGCTTATGATTCAAGGCAGTTAAAACCCCACGAGAGGATTTATCCTACTCATGATTTGGAATTGGCTGCAGTGGTGTTTGCTTTGAAGATTTGGTGACATTATCTATATGGTGAAAAGTGTTGAGTATATACCGATCACAAAAGTCTTAAATACTTGATGTCACAAAAAGATTTGAACTTGAAACAGCGAAGATGGTTAGAGTTATTGAAAGATTACGAGCTGGTGATTGATTACCATCCGGAAAAAGCGAATGTGGTTGTAGATGCCTTAAGCAGAAAGTTGTTGTTTGCTTTGAGAGTTATGAACACTCAGTTGGAAATGTCAGATGATAGTTCAATTCTGGCTGAGTTAAAAGCAAGACCGATGTTTTTACAAGAGATTTGTGAAGCTCAGAAAAGCGATGAAGACTTGCAAGCCAAAAGAAAGCAGTGTGAGGTTGATATAGAGTCAGATTTCAGAATCAGTTCTGATGGTTGCTTGATGTTTAAAGATCGGATTTGTGTACTGAAGAATGAGGAATTGATTCAAAAGATTTTGCAGGAAGCACATACTGGTTGCTTGTCGATTCATCCAGGTAGTACGAAAATGTATAATGATTTGAAGAAAATGTACTGGTAGAATGGAATGAAAAAGGATATATCAGAATTTGTATCGAAATGCTTAATTTGTCAACAGGTGAAAGCTGAACACCAAGTGCCTTTGGGATTACTTGAGCCTATTATGGTTCCTAAATGGAAATGGGATCGGATTACTATGGATTTTGTTTCAGGGTTACCGTTGACTCCAGGAAAGAAAGATGTCATCTGGGTAATAGTTGATAGATTGACTAAATCGGCTCATTTTATTCCGGTACGTACGGATTATTCTCTTAACAAGTTGGCTGAATTATACGTTAGAGAAATTGTTAGACTACATGGAATACCATTGTCAATCATTTCAGATAGAGATCCGAGATTTACCTCGCGGTTTTGGCAAAAGTTGTAAGACGCGTTAGGTACGAAGTTGAATTTCAGTACTGCTTTTCATCCACAAACTGATGGGCAATCAGAGAGAGTAATTCAGATTCTTGAAGACATGCTCAGATGTTGTGTATTGGAATTTCAAGGAAGTTGGGAAAGATATTTACCGTTGGTGGAATTTGCTTACAATAACAGTTATCAGACGAGTTTGAACATGACACCTTATGAAGCATTGTATTTTCGTAAGTGTCGAACGCCTTTGTATTGGACTGAACTCAAGGAAAATCAAATCAATGGGGTGGATCTAATAAAAGAAACCGAAGAAAAAGGGAAGGTAATTCAAAATTGTTTGAAAGCTACTTCAGATAGACAGAAATCTTATGCAGATTTGAAACTAAAAGAAATCGAGTTTCAAGTTGGTGATAAAGTATTTTTAAAGGTTTCTTCGTGGAAGAAGGTTCTTAGATTTGGACGGAAGGGCAAATTAAGTCCGCGTTTTATCGAGCTGTATGAAATAATTGAAAGAGTTGGACCGGTAGCCTATCGACTAGCATTGCCATCTGAATTGAAGAAGATTCATGATGTGTTCCATGTTTCTATGTTACGTCGGTATCGTTCGGACCCTTCACATGTGGTTTCACCGACAGAAATTGAATTACAACCAGATATGATGTATGAAGAAGAACCGATCAAGATTCTAGCTCGAGAGATCAAACAATTAAGAAACAAAAGTATTGCACTTGTGAAAGTGTTGTGGCAAAAGCATGGAGTAGAAGAGGCTACATGGGAACCCGAGGAAACTATGAGGAATTAATACCCACATCTGTTTTCCGGTAAGATTTTCGAGGACGAAAATCCTTAAAGGGGGGAGAGTTGTAATATCCCAAATTAGGGCCTATTCAGAGTAGTGGTTTCGTGACCACAGATCCGAGATAGAAATAATTATTTTATAATTATTTTGAGGTTTATGATATGATTGCATGATTGTGTGAAAATTTCGTGAAGAAATTCTTGGCATAAAGTGCTTAATTTAAAATTAGGGACTAAATCGAATAAGTTGCAAACCTTGTATTCTAGAAGTTTCTAGTACGAAATTGCTTTGAAATATTAATTAGGAAGTCTTAAATGGCAATTTGACCAATTTTAAGTTCATGGACAAAATTTGAACATGGAAGGAATTTTTGAAAGTTTAGTAAGGAGGGGCATTTTGGTCATTTGGATATTAAATGAAATAAAAAGGGAAAAATAACACAAAATTGGTTATCATCTTCCTTAGTTGCTGTCGAATGCTCCCTCTCTCCATAGCTAGGGTTTCTTCAACTTTCAAGCTTCATAATCAAGAAAGATGTGGAATTAACCTTGATTGAGGAAAAGAAAAGATTGTGGACTCAATTGCAAAATTGCTATATTTTGTACCGAGGTAAGTTCATGTGTAAATAATGTAACATAATTGTTATTTTTATGTTAATTGATGTTATTTATATGATATGCTGATTTTTATCATGAAATATATGCTTTGTGGTTATTATTGAATAATCTGCAAGTTATGTGTGCCACTTGTTAAATATAAATTGCTATCGAGTATTGGTTTCGATATTCTGTGGAAGACAGCAAGGATATGTGATTGAGGAAAATCCCATTTGAACCTTAGGAATAGATTAGGATACAAGTGACATGTCACTAGGATGGTTGAGCATCCGAACTCATTGAGTTGAGTCTGAGTTCACTTATGGATGCAAATGTCCGAACTCGTTGAGTTGAGTCCGAGTTCGTGAGATGTAACTAGGCATCCGAGCTCGTTGAGTTGAGTCCGAGTCCACTTATGGATGCGAACGCCCAAGCTCGTTGAGTTGAGTCCAAGTTCGCTTATGGGCGGGTTACATGGTTACTTGATTATATATGTGGCACTTATGTGTAAATTATCCATGTATCCGAGTTATATTCCGAGGTGTTCAACGGGTAAAATTCTAGCGAAATGGAAGAACACTCAAGAGGCAAGTATCATTTTAATAAGTGTTGTGAAATGGACACTTTGGACAGGTATGTACTTAACCCTCGGGTTGAAACTTGATACAACAACAATAATGTGGTAAGATGATGAATGATGATTAGAAACGTGATATATGTGTTGGTGATACCATGCTAGTGTTATTTGGAAGAATTGCTTTGTTATGTTACTTGTTATTTGCATGTGAACTTACTAAGCATTTATGCTTACTCCTTCCTTTCCATTCATTGCAGTTTTGGGCAAGTCGGCTTGGAAATCGGGATAGGTTGAAGGCTCGTTCACACTATCTGAAGAACTAGTTTGGTAAAATGGCTTGTATAACTAAAATATGGCATGTATAGCAATATACTTGTTTTGTGTAATTAATCATGCAATATGGTTGTGGTTTGGTTGAGAAAATGCCTGAAAATGATTAGTCCTTAAAATGGTTAATTTAGATCATGTATGAGACCATTTATGTTCAAAGTGTTAATAGTTCATTTATTTCTATAGAAAAGTGAAAATTTGTCATAAAACAGAATGTTGTAACAGCAGTGACATGAGTTTGAAAAATCACTAAAAATAGTAGGAACCAAATTAGTTGATGAATTAAATATGAAATTGAAGCTTAATATATTTAATTTCATATGGAAGAAGCAAAACAGGTAAACGAGTTATATGTTATGAGATATTTAAGTTTTAGTGAAACAGGGCCAGAGCGATTTTTGGATCCCCTGTTCCAACTTTGGAAATTCACTACAAATTGTACAAAAATAATTAGGAGTCATGCTCAATATGTACAGATTCCTTATTGAGGCTAGTTTTAAGATAAATAAATGGCATAGCCTTTTGAATTCTGTATAGAGAGAAAAGGGAGGGTTCGTAGTAAGCAGAGGTCAGTGCGGTCGAGTCCTGAAACAAGGTAATCTTTAACTAATAAACTGTACTAATTGGCCAGACCAAAAATTCTAGAAAAAAATTAGTAGATAGATATATGAGTCTAGTTTCAGGGAAAATTTACGGATCTTAATTTTGAGTTTCGTAACTCGAGATATGATTTTTTTGAGCGACCATGATGCAGAAAGACAGCTTATTCCGAAAGTTAAAATAAATGGTTTAAAGTTGTTTAAATGGTAAATTAAGTTTAGTAACACCTCAAGCTCTACTCCGATGACGGTCTCGGGTAAGAGGGCATTACAACTTCCATACGGGCAGTCCACACGCCCGTGTGGCATCGACAGTAAGCTTTTTGGCTTTTAGCGAAACCCGTTTTCTATGCAATCGGATTACACACCTGAATTCAAGTTGCTGCAAAAATAGTTCCGAGCAATCTTAAGCCCCCAAAACAATTCTTCATTAGCGATACTGAACCCCGCGATTCACAATCTCACCGGTAATAGCGTCCTAAGCCATTTAAATGTGTAGTAGCACGTTACTATGCTGTTATTTAAGGAAACTATTACAGAAAAAAAAGGGGACTTATCTATATCGCCCAAAATCTAACTATGTCACAAGGTAGAGGGAAAAAGATGGATTGGAGGGAAAACTACCGAAATTTCAGCAGCAAAAAGTCAAGAATTGGCAGAAAATAGCGAGGGAGAAAAAGAGAAGAAAAATGTCGTCAGAGAGTTTTTGTGGAAAAAAAGAAAACCAAATTTGCAAAAATGAAATCAGAAAAGATTTCTGATAACTCGCTTTACCCACTCTCCTTACTTCTCTCCCTCAATCTCTCCACTACTCAGTTCTCTAATCAAATACATACTTTTCTGGGCAAGCAAGCAAAAATAATACTCCTGTTTAGACTCGAACACAGGGCTTCAAGCATAATCCATCTCTATTTAACCACCAGACCAGCAGGCCCATTCTGTCCTATTTCAACAAACTTTTGCTTATAAGTCTAATATCCAAAGATTGGGCTTTATTCAATAAAGACCAAAAATTTTCCAATGCTAAGGCTTGAACTTTGGACCTCCCTAACACACCAAGAGCACATAACCACTAAAGCAGACATATGTTTGTGTTAAATTATTGCAGAAACATATTCAGATATTTTTGTGCACAACAAATCACAAAAGCCGAAATTACTAAAATTTGGGGTGTTACAACTCTACCCCCTAAAAGAAAATTTCGTCCTCAAAATTTTTACCTAATCAGAAGAGGTGAGGAAACTGCTGTCACATCAAATCCTCTGGCTCCCAAGTAGCCTCCTTAGTGCTATGATTCTGCCATAGCATCTTCACTAAAGGAATAGACTTCCTACGTAGAACCATAATGTCGCGATCTAAAATTTGAACCGGCTCCTCCTCAAACGTCAGATCTGGTCTAATCTCAATCTCAGCATCGAAATGTGGAACACATCATGTATACGATCTAACTCTGGAGGTAGCTCTAACTGATATGCAACTAGCCTCACTCGTCTTAGAATCGGGTATGGCCTAATAAATCGAAGACTCAGCTTGCCCTTGCGAATGAATCTCAGAATCTTCTTCCATGACGAGACCTTAAGAAAAACCAAGTCCCCCACAGAATACTTAATGTCCTTCCTCTTCAAATCTTCATAGGACTTCAGCTTATCAAAAGCCGCTTTCAAATGCTCTCAAATTAAATGGACTTTGTCCTCAGTCTCTGATACCAACTCTAGAACCAGAACACGTCGCTCACCCAACTTAGTCCAGCACAAGGGAGTGTGACACTTATGACCATACAGTGCCTCATAAGGTACCATCTGTATACTAGACTGATAGCTATTATTGTAAGCGAACTCTGCTAAAGGTAAGTACTCCTCCCAACTGCCTCGAAAATCAATCACACAGCTCCTCAACATGTCCTTCAATATCTGAATCACCCTCTCTGATTGACCGTTTGCCTGCGGATGAAAAGTAGTACTGAAGTCAAGCCTTGTACTCAAAGCCTCATGAAGCTTTTGCCAGAATCGAGATGTAAAACGAGGATCCCTATCGGAGATGATCGATACAAGAACCCCATGTAGCCTTACTATCTCTGAGATGTAGAGCTTAGCCAGTTTTTTTAGGGAGAAATATGTCCTAATAGGAATGAAGTGAGCTGACTTGGTCAATCGATCCATGATGACCATTACAGAATCCTTCTTAGTGGGTGTTAGAGGCAATCCACTAACGAAGTCCATCGTTATTCGCTCCCATTTCTATATCGGTATCTATACTGGTTGTAACAACCCCGAAGGCAACTGATGCTCAGCCTTAACCTGCTGACAAGTCAGACAGTGAGCCACGAAATTGGTCACCCCATGCTTCAACCCTGGCCACCAATACAACTTTTTGAAGATCTCTGTACATTTTGTTCCCACCGGGATGCATAACATAAGGGTATGCACCTCCTTCGAAATCGACTGTCTTAAGTCCTCATCATTAGGTACACAAATCTGGCCTCGAAAGCACAAAACCTCATCATCATTCAACCCAAAATTCGAAGTAGTCTCAGTCTCAACATGACGGAACCGTAACTCAAGAAACTTATCCCCCTTCTGTTTACCCTTGATTTAATCAATCTACGTCAGTTTCACTTGAAGTTTTGCCAACAAGCTCTCATAGTCAAATAGACTCAATCGAATGAACAACGCTCTCAGATCGGTCACGGCCCTACAGCTCAATGCATCAGCCACCACATTGGCCTTACCAGGATGATATTCGATGCTGCAATCAAAATGCTTAAGCAGCTCAACCCATCGACGCTGCTAATATTTAACTCCTTTTGAGTGAGAAGATACTTGATGCTCTTGTGATCTGTGTAGATAGTACACTTCTCACCATGCAGGTAATGCCTCCAAAGCTTTAGAGCAAAGACTACTGTAGCTAACTCCAAGTTGTGCGTCGGATAATTAACCTTATGAGTCTTGAGCTATCGAGACACATAAGCCACTACCATACCATCTTGCATCAGAACACAACCCAGACCCACATGTGATGTATCACTGTAAACCATGAAGTCCCTTTTAGGCTCAAGCTATATCAGAACAGGAGCCTGAGTCATAACAGTCTTGAGCTTTTCAAAGATACTCCTTTTACGACTCATCTATAATATCTTGCCAACCCTAGAAAGCTCTGAATCTCAAACACGTCCTTTGGCTGTTTCCAGTCTAACACAGCCTCAATCTTACAAGGATCCATATGAATCCCCTCAGTAGACAGTACATGGCCCAAAAAGGTAACCTTTCGAAGCCAAAACTCACACTTAGAAAACTTCGAATATAGCTGTCTTTCTTGAAGAGTTTGCAGAATGACCCTAAGATGCTCATCATGTTCATCCTCTAACTTAGAATATACCAGAACATCATCGATGAAAACTACTACAAATTGATCCAAATAGGGCTGGAATACTCGATTCATCAGGTCCATAAATGTAGCTGGTGCATTAGTCAACCCAAAGAGCATAACTAGGAACTTGTAATGTCCATAACGAGTCCTAAATGCTGTCTTATGCACATCGGCCTCCTTAACTCTTAACTGATGATACCCTGATCGCAGATCAATCTTAGAGAACACAGAAGCCCCTCTAAACTGGACGAACAAGTTGTCTATCCTCAGAAGTAGGTATTTATTCTTAATCGTCAACTTATTCAACTAACGGTAGTTGATGCACATCCTCATTGCACCGTATTTTTTCTCTATGAATAGAACAGGTGCTCCCTATAGAGACACACTAGGATGAATAAACCCACGATCCAGCAGCTCCTGAATCTGAGCCCTAAGCTCAGCAAGCTCCTTCAGTGCCATTTGGTAAGGGGTAATAGACACCGAAGCCGTACTAGGAATCAAATCAATCCCAAATTCCACCTCTCGACTCAGAGGTAAACCCTGTAGTTCCTCTGGAAACACATCTGGAAAATCCCTTACAGTTTGAATGTCCTTAACCGAAGAGTCCCCAGAATCCAAAACACTGATGTAGGCCAAGAATGCCTCACACACCCTTTCTTACCAACTTTTTCGCCACCAATGCAGATATCAAATTAGTCAGATAACTCTGTCGTTCCCCAATCACGACTATCTCATTATCCTCTTCGGTTCTTAGAACAAACCTCTTTTCAGTGCAATCCAGACTCACTCAATGTTTCACCAACCAGTCTATGCCCAGAATTAAATGAAACTCCTTAAACGGGACCTCCATCAAATCAGCTAGAAATACAGTCCCTTAGACCTCTAACGGAATGTATCTAAATAGTTTACTGACCCTAATGGACTGCCCCAACAGACTCACCATTGTTATCTCACTAGAAATGCTCTCATACGGAATCCCCAAAGTCTCGAACATAGTGCTAGCTACGTAAGAGTGTGTAGAGCCTATGTCTATCAACGTAAAATAAGGAACATTAAAAATTAAAAACATACCCATGATGATGTCCAAAGCATCTCCATCCTCATGGTGACGTGCAGCATAAACCAATGTTGGCTGCCTCGACTCAGTCGGTCCAGCACCTCTGTCCGGTGCTCTCTGCCCTTGGCTCATACCATTACTACCCCTAGTCTATCCTAGGCTCTTAGGTGGCTGCTGAACTACCCTCGGTGGCCATGCGATCTCATTAACCAAAACTTACATCTTATTACTCCTCAGCGGATAATCCTTAACACGGTGCTCAGTAGACCTCACCCGGATGGCGTCTATTACAGTGTCCATATAAAGTAACCCCAGCAGTGCAACAGTAGGCTCAACTCTCATGAGCCTATCAATCCTAGCCTTTTTCCTAGTCCTCATCCCAATATTTGAAGGCTCAGAATCCTCCTTAGCCTTCTTTCTATCTCTATTTTGGCGCTCTGAGTGCTTTACCTCTTCGGTGAGCTTCGCCTTTTTAACTAAGGCTGAGAAATCCCACTTCCTCTGAGGAGCTATCAGAAACCGTAAGCTATCCTAGAGACCATCCTCAAACCGAACACAGCGCTTATACTCAGTCGCCACCATGCCTCGAGCATAATGGCTCAGTCTTAAAAATTCGGTCTCATACTCAACCACTGTACGGTCTCTCTAGGTGAGATTAAAAAACTCACATCGCCTCGCATCAGTATAGCTGGCTCCCACATACTTACTCTGGAAAGCCGTCTTAGATGATCGGGCTGAGTGCCCTCTTTAACCGTGAACCACCACTGATATGCCTTGTCCCGAAGCAGTGACACAGCCCCTTTGAGCTTCTGCTCATCAGTGAAATCCAAATCATCCATTATTCTCTCTGTGGCCTCCATCCAGTACTCGGCCACATTAGGAGCAACCCCAGCGATGCCCCTAAATAACTCAATCCCATTGGACCGGAGTTATTCTGAAACTAACTCACGGCCTCTAGATCTAGTGTTAGCGACCCTCTCCAATATTCGAAGCATGGCTTTGGACAGTGCGTCGTCCCCAGCCGGACGATCATATGACCCTGACCCAGTATCCATAACAGATGACACCTGCATCTCGCAATGTCCATATTTAGAATTGTATCAGAAGCAAAGGACTCAGCTCGAGCCCCTCTATGGCCTCTACCTTGGCTTCTAGTACCCCATTCATAAGTACCTCTAGCGCTTATCGTAGATATCAAAAATTATATGTATTAACAGTTTTATGCAAATCAGTTTACAGTTCTGATATATTATTAGCAAGTATTTTATGCAATACAGTATCAGAAGTTTAAAGTCTGTTATCGCGAGAAAATAGTCTCACTACGGTTTTTAGTCTACACTACCTAGAGTGTTTCAGTAAAGTATACTATCTATAGTAATCTCATAGCATACAAACAGTGTTTTTAGTCAATCTAAATAGAATTTCAGAATAACTAAGCATGCTTTCCATCAGTGCATATTAGAGATTCAGTAACTTACTTAGATCGACACCGGAGACTCGGTGTACCACTTCCTTATTATCAAAAACATTTTCAAATCATTTACAAATCATTTTTTTAAATTAAATCTTTAAAACCCATTTCATACCCAAATCCACAGTCGAGTTTTGCAACTTGGCTTTAATACCACTAAATGTAACACGCCAAACCCTGCCTAGACGTTATGGCTGAATCTAGTGATGTCACATGAATGTGTTTTTAGAGAATGTGTTTTTAGAAAATGTATTGTCCATAAAATCGTTCCAGATTATTATCTTTACTTAGTTCGAGAAAACGTATACTGTTTGTTTTGCTTAAAAACATTTATCTCTTTCACGGAAGCTTTTGAAAACATTCATGCATACGAAAACCTTTAATTAAGTTTTAGAAAAACGCATTTGTTGTGTCGTAATTTATAAATCATTGATAACGATTTAAAGTTCCCCAATTAAATCAAAAGTCCAAGTCCATATTACAAAAATAATTCCAAAATAATAAATAAAATAGTAAAGGTTTTAAAGTCTCAAACCGCAATAAGTATAGCAGTGGTCACTATCGAGCCCTCCGCTACACCGATCCATCTACTGCTGGGGATTACCTGGCAGACAAACAAATAAAGGGATGAGTTTTTGCAAACTCAGTGTGTACATCCCCACAGTACAACATGCAATAAACAGATATCAGAATATAGTCATTGTTATAGGCCAATTTTGGCCCTTTACAATTAAACCCATTTACATTTTTAAACCCAAAAACCCCTTAGGCTAAACCTATCTAACCTTGGCCCAAAACTAACCCTTACCCAAAATTTAAAAAAAAAAAACCAAACCTACCCGATTACCCACTATCCTACCCGGTTACCCACTAAGCTACCCGTTTGGTTACCCGAACCAGACCCTAACGAAGCCCTAGCCCCTGTTGCCAACTTGCTCTGACAGCAGCTGCTACCACCGCCCCTTTGCTACTGTAGCCACCGCCCAAAGTCCCTGCAAAACATTTAAATCGAAAAGACAGAAAGCAAGAAGAAGAAGGCAAGTTGTAAAAATTTTAGGCTATATAAAGTCGATTTAGAAACGATGTAGAGGAGGTTCCCTTTTTTCGCAAGCAATACAAATTAAATTTAGAAATACCGGCTACAAAAACACGATAGCAGTAGCAAAAATATACAAAAGAACTCGCAAAAGTAATAATCAATAACGGCAGCAAAGGG
The DNA here is from genome assembly GCA_020496765.1 of Gossypium stocksii. Classification (NCBI taxonomy): domain Eukaryota; kingdom Viridiplantae; phylum Streptophyta; class Magnoliopsida; order Malvales; family Malvaceae; genus Gossypium; species Gossypium stocksii. Next base: position 24,849,948 of record CM035624.1, read on the forward strand.
ATACCCCCGAATCGAAAGACCGAAAAACAGAACCGTGCCCTAAGGTGATTTTGATTCGTTTTATAAGCTTTTATTTTTTTTTATTCATGTATTTTTAACAAAAGTAATAACAAATAAAAACTAGAAAATGAAATAAAAAAAAACTAAAAATTTACCTTTTCCGGCCACCGTGTACGGTGGCCGGAGCCGACGCCGACGGTGAGCCAGTGACCGGCCGGTGACCGGCCGGTGACCGGACGGTGGTCGGACCGACCACCGGAAATCGCTCCGGTCACCCTCCTTCTAAGCTCTCCACTCTTTTTTTTCTTCACACGGTAAAAAATGAATTTTTTTAGGGGAAATGGGTCTTTTATAGCCTCCCGAAACGACGTCGTTTTGGGGGCTGCGTTTTAACCCCAAAACGACGTCGTTTTAGAGACCCGACCCGAGATCCGACCAGAACCGATCAAGGTCCGCGTGTTTTTTAGCCGGAGGGGCTATTTGCGCACTTAGCCCCTCCGCTTTTCAGGTGATCCGCAATTAAGTTTCTAAAGCTTTTAAATTGACCCCGATAATTTATTACGTATTGCAATTTGGTCCCCTTTGCAACGCTGCGTTTTAAAAGCTCGGGGAAATTGCTGCTTCGGTCCCCTTAAGTTTAACCCGCGTTCAAATCAACCCGTTTTGTCTTACTTTGTTTTAAAATGGGGCCCAGAAATGCTGTCCTGTTTTCAATTTGATCCTGTTTTGTTATTTAGGTATTTTACGCTATTATTGTTATTATTATTATTATTATTATTATTTTATTTTCTTGTTATATTTTTATCACCATTATTTTATTAACATAATATCTATTTTAATTGTTATTTTCATTATTATCATTATGTTATTATTTACCATTATAAATATTTTATGCACTTATTATGTATATATTCTCAATGTTTTCATATATATTATGTATAGTATATATTATATACATGTATATATATATATATTTGTTACATAAATTTTTTTTTATATATATTATACATATATTTTAACTACTATATGTCTATTACTAATGTTATATCTTAATATCATTGTACGTATACATTTAGGTTTTGTATTAATAGTTTTCAATATGTATTATGTGTATATTGTATTTACATATGTATGTATATATATATATATATATATATATTAATATTATATTTATACATTCTTTTATATATTTTTTAGTATTATCTTTTACCATATCTTAATATTATTATTCATATGTTCTCACATATGTAATGTCTTTTAAATAATACATCCCTTTGTATATCATATATTCTTTGTACACTACGTACGTAATTTTCAAATATATATATATATGTATCATGTATAAACTGTCATTCGTATTTTTATCACCTCATATATATACTATACACTTGTACTTTCAAACATTTTATCTTTCACGTATGTATTATACATATTATTCCATATTGTTTCGTGCTATCTTATTCACATATTACATATATTCAGTTCCAACATTATATCTATACATATATCTCATCTATACATTATGTATCGTACTTTTATAAACACGTATTTTTCATTTTATTAGCCTCATATTTTTTATATTATGTCATATAAAATTCAAATATTATATCCTGCGTACATTTTATATACCATCATGCACATCTTTAATGTTATAGTATTCATACTCTTTTCTGTCTCGTGAATATACTTTGTCCTAACCACATCATGCATTGTATTATATACATATATCTCACTACGTATACACTCTTTTAAATACACCCTTCTATATCATCCTTTTACTAAATATCATTGCAATTATCATCACAATATTCCAATATTATGTTCAAACATTTTCGCATCATTTTCAAAATATATATCTCATTCAATCCAAAATGTTTTAAAAAACGAGGCAATGTTTTAGTGTTTAGAGATCTGGGAAATAGTACCCTAACGTGCTGGGCTGCGATTTCTCGTTCGTCTAAATACCTAAAATACCCTCCTAAAATTTGCAACTCGCGAGATAACTTTAGTTTCGATGAATCTAAGAACTTTGTGTCCAATCGTGCTGGATGTGATGCTCGTATTCTTCCGAAGCGAAGGAATCGCGATTTTTTTTTCAAACCCAAATCATCCCAACTTCATTCAAAAACGTTACAAAGACGAAGCAATATTTTTGTGTTTAGAGATACGGGAAATAGTGCCCTAACGTGCTGGGTTGCGATTTCTCGCTCATCTAAATACCTAAAATACCCCTTTAAACAAAATTTTGTAACTCACGAGACACCTTTAGTTTCGAAGGATTTAAAGAACCTCGTATCCAATCGTGCTGGATGTGACGTTCGAATTCTCCCGAGGCAAAGGAATCTCGATTTTCTACGCAAATTATTCCTGTTTTAAAAAAAGAATCTTATTTAAAATCTTTCCAAATTTCAACTTAAGACAGACAATTGCTCAATTTGGTACCAATTTTGGGCGTTGCGGGGGTGCTAATCCTTCCCCGCGCGTAACCGACTCCCGAACCTGTTTTCTCAAATTTTTCGTAGACCAAAGAGTTTTATAAGGTGATCCAATCGCACCGAAAAAGGTTGGTGCTGACTCCCATTTTCATTTTTTAAGTCGACCTTCTGTTTTTTTTTAAAAATGGTTTCGACAGCTTGGCGACTCCACTGGGGAATCTACCTGTGAGTCAGGTCAAAAATTGATCATTTTCTGTCTTAATTTGGAAAATTTTTAATGCGATCTTTTACATGCGTTTGTTGTATGTGGTTGTTATCTTTCCTCGCACACATTGCATCTGCATGACCGTTGTGGTCACACCCTTAAGTGGGAGTGAGAAGCTACGCTTTCGTGAGGTTTTCACCTCCGCATGGGCTAGTGGATTGCTTCCGGGATACATCCGTACCTATGTGCTTCGTGAGATTTTCATCTCCGCATGGCAGTAGGGAAATGTGTCCCCCTGAATTGAACTTGGTCCATATGAGCCTATAATGGGTGAGGATCGAGGAATCAGCTGGTTCAGGTACCCCTCTCTCTAGAACCGAAACGCATATAGTGCGCCTTAGGTGCCTGCCCTAGGTAGTACGGAGATGACCTTTAGTGACTACCCATGTAGGTGCTTGTTTATTTTCTTTGAATTATACCTGTTATATGTGATACTGACCCTTTCTGTTTTGTCATCATTGCATGTCATCCAGCATTTAAAGGTATCGATTCACGGTCCTATTTCTAAGTTAGAAAGTTTTGTAATGGGGAATGAATATCTTGATAAAGTGGAAGACAACGCCAACATACGGACATGGTTAGAGAAAGCCCAGTTAGAAAAAGGAGATAGTATCGCCGAGGGGTATACATCGGAGCTGTGGGACTTTACTCGTATCAGTTCGGCACCGAATGAGCTTCAGAAATTGAGGGACATTTGGACCCAATGGGATGATGAAGCTAAGTAGTTGTTCTATCAGAATTACGGAGATCTTCCCTATTTGCTAGATATTAAGGTGGATAAGCATCTGTTTCGGGCTATGGTACAGTTTTGGAACCCCGCTTATAGCTGCTTTACATTCTGTGAGGTAGACTTAGTACCCACTTTGGAAGAATATACCGTCCTACTCCGCTGTCCAAGAATTCAAGACAACAAAGCTTATGTTAGGGCTGTAAATCTCTCAACTTTCGTGAAAAAATTAATGACTATTACGGGAATGAGTGAGCAATGGGCCGTGGCTCTAATCCAACAAAAAGGTGATAGCAAATGTATTCCGTGGGCAAGTCTAAGGGATTTGATATTGACGCACCCCGACATGAAGAGGAATGTGGATCTCTTGGCCTTAAGTATCTACGGGTTGGTGATTTTCCCGAAGGCTATGGGGCACATAGACGAGGCAGTCACAGATTTATTCGATCGGCTCAACAAACAAGTCACACCCGTGCCTGCAATCCTAGTAGAAACATTTCGGTCCTTGAGTGCGTGTCGGAGAGCGGGTGAAGGCAGATTCATCGGTTGCGCACAGTTGTTGTTAGTTTGGTTCCACAGTCACTTCTAGAGGGTCGATAGGGTTCCTTGCCGAGTGTTCTTACAGGACTATTCTCCCTTAAAAGAAGCAGCAACTACAACAAGAAGGGACGACATCACGGAAGAAAGATGGATAGAGATACTTCAGAATTTCCGAGAAGAAGATGTTGTATGGAAAGCTCCTTAGATGACCCCTAAAGAAATCCTTTATCGTTGCGGGACTTTTGATTGGGTACCTCTTCCTGGAATTTGGGGAGTGGTCGGTTATGCGCCATTACTCGTTTTGAGGCAATACAAAGCGGAACAGTTTATACCGGCAACATGTAGCTTGGCCCAAAGTGATTTCTCATACAAAGGCGATCATTATAAAAAAAAGATACGAGAGATTTCCGACGCTTGGAAAAAGAGTTGCTCCATGAAGGCTTTGACCGATGGCCCGACGACGACCCCTGAGTATAAGGACTGGTTTAGCAAGAGGACCAATGGCAACATTCCAATGCCAAATTTGGAGACTGCTCGATCAATGGAGGAAAGCTTACGGGTGGTTCCTTCAGAATTAGAACTCGTAAAGTTAGAATTTGAGAGGAAGAGTCTGGAGCTTGCCAAGAGGATAGAGAAGTTAGAAGAAGAAAAGATGTACCTGAGCCTAGACGTTGATGTACAGAAAACTGAGGTCAAAAAGATGAAGAAAGAAAAGAGGAAAATAGAGGAAGACCGTGACGACTTGAAAGAACGATATAAGAGAATGCAATTGTCGAGGAAAAGAGCTGGGTTGGGAAAGACTTCCGAACAGTGGCAACTAGAGGTCCGAGAAGAAAAAGCCAAAGCTGACCGTTGGGAGAAGAAGTTCCAAGAAATGCGAACACAGAACCAAGCTCTGGAAAAGAACTTAGTAGAAAATCAGAAAGAGAACCAAGCACTAAAAGCTAAGGTAACTGAACTCGGACGGGCCCTTCATCTTCACCGAAGTCGTAACTCCGCAGCCGAGTTGAAGGCAAGTCAAGACAAAATTGAGGAAATGAAACATCAGATCGAGGGACTAGAAGCAACATTACAGGACTGCGGACTCCGGGTTGAGCAGCTTGAGGCGCGAGAAGAACACTGGAAGGGGGAGCTTCACCATTTCCAAAATCAAGTCAGGGATAGGGATTACCTTATGGGGAAGGCCATCGTCCAGATTCGACAAGTCGCCGATCATCTGCAGGACTTAGCAGTACAAGCCGACGTGTTAAGTATCAAATATGAGCTAGAATCAGACCGAGGTCGAGAGTTAGCCGCGTTGCTTAGGATAATTAAGACTCTAGGCCTGAAGGCAAAGGCATATCTGTAATCAGCTTGTTGTAAAAAAACTTTTGTTATTTAAAAGGGTTGAAATTCTGGACCTAACGATGAAAGTGTCTGTAATCCGTTTTATGTAAGGATTTTTGTTCCTTAAATAACGTTTTCTAAATTGAAACTGAATCGGGATCGATATCTTTTGCATTCATGCATTCGCATTGCATCACATCCCATGCATTTAAACCGAAAAGACCCTGATTAGTGGAAAATATCGCAGAGGAAAAGAATCTGGAAACTCCACATCCCTATGGTACACGTGCTAAAACTAAGAATATGGATCAAAGATTCGAACAGCTCCAAAAGGAAATACAGGAGCAATTGCAAGAACAACTGGCAAAAATACAACAGGATATGCATGAACAGATGATGGAAGCTCAGAGAAGTATGGTGGCTGAAATGGCCCAACTGCTGAAAGGGGCAATGGATAAGGGAAAGGCCCCTATGGCTACCACCGCGGAAGATAATGAAGATTATCCGCCAGGTTTCACACCACCCCGTACTCAAACACAGACGGAGACTCCCCTGCGAAGGCCGTCTGTTACCATTAGGCCTCAACAGGGGCAAATTGATATTGGGATGCCTGTGAACTTACAAGACGATTCGGGGTCTAACCCGTTGGATAATCCCATCAACTCACTCACCCCTGATTTGGACTTGGCTGAGAAGGAAAGGGAAAGGATTGAATCCTCAAGACAATTAGAGGAACGCTGCAGGTGGCTGGAAGAAAAGTTTAGAGCTTTAGAAGGTGCTGATGGGCGACAAGGGATGGACGCCAAAGAATTTAGTTTGGTCCCAGACTTAGTCCTCCCCCATAAATTTAAAATGCCAGAGTTTGAAAAATACAATGGGACTAGCTGTCCCAAAGCCCACCTCACTATGTTCTGTAGGCGAATGACAGGGTACGTGAACAATGATCAACTGCTAATTCATTGTTTCCAAGACAATCTAGTCGGGGCCGCGGCTAAATGGTATAATCAACTGAGTCGCGATAGGATTGGCTCCTGGAGAGACCTAGCACACGCCTTCATACAACAGTATAGCCATGTGGCTGATTTGATGCCCGATCGAATCACTCTACAGAACATGGAAAAGAAGCACAATGAAAGCTTCCGACAATACGCACAGAGGTGGAGAGAGATTGCCATGCACGTTCAACCACCACTACTAGAGAAGGAAACTACCATGCTATTCATAAATACCTTGAAAGCCCCATTCCTTACTCATATGATCGGAAGTACCACTAAAAGCTTTACGGACATGGTTATGGCCGGGGAAATGATTGAAAACGCCATCAGAGGTGGTAAAATAGAGGGAGAAACTACCAAAAGGCCAGCACCAAGAAGGAAGGACAACGAAGTAAACAACGCGAGTAGTTACAACTCGAAGGCAATTACGGTTAGCCAGCCGATAGCGGCTACAGGTGGGCAACAGGGGTCCCAAAAGCAGGAATCTAGTTCAAGACAGAATACTAAAAAGATCCAATTCACACCCATCCCGGTGACGTATGGGGAGCTTTATCAGAGCTTATATAATGCCCACGCAATAGCTCCCTATCACTTGAAACCTTTGCAGCCCCCATATCCCAAGTGGTATGATGCTAATGCCAAGTGTGATTACCATGCCGGAGTACAGGGACATTCGATCGAAAATTGCGTCAGTTTCAAAAAGGCCGTGGAAAGGCTTATTAAAATGGGGGTCGTAAAATTTGACGATACCCCCAGTACGAAAAACCCGCTGCCAAACTACGGCAATCAAGGGGTGAACGCGATCGGGGAAATCGATGCAAGAAGGGTAAAAAAGGACATTGCTGAAGTAAGGACACCACTGAAGGTCATTTGGAGAGAAATGATAAAAAGAGGAATGTTGATCTCCAAAGAGAAAGATGAAAAAGCAAGGGACTATTGTGAGTTCCACCAAGAAGAAGGCCACGAGATTCAGGAATGTGGCGAGTTTAAGGCTCTGGTACAAAGCCTCATGGATAACAAGGAGCTAGAATTTTACGAAGGTAGCTTGAATGAGGGGGACGTATGCGTATTAGAAGGAACTCCGACAAGTCAAGGGACCAACCGGCCGAGAATCATCATCTCTCTACCGAAAAATAATGAGGTTGAGACACCGATAACACCAAAGGTCATTATCCGCAAGCCTATTTCTTTTTCATATACGGACAGCAAAAGGGTACCCTGGAATTACGGCTGCAACATAACGATGCCAAAAGAAGAGGAAATAGCTAACGCTTCCAAGGAGATCCAAGCTGAAGGTTCTTACACACGCAATGGAAAGCGTTATGACGCGGGAGGCATCAGGGTTGCACCCACGAAAGCAAAAGCCCTAGACCCGGAGAAAGAGCAGGATGCTGAAGCACTCATTAATGAATCAGTAAAGGAGGAAGAGGCTAAAGAGTTTCTGAAATTCTTAAAACACAGTGAGTATAGCATGGTTGAACAGTTGCGTAAGCAACCAGCCCGCATATCAGTGTTAGCATTGCTCTTAAGTTCAGAGGTGCATCGTGAGGCATTGATGAAAGTGCTTAATGAGACATATGTTACTAAAGATATATCCGTCAATAAGTTGGATCGTCTTGTTAGCAACATAAGTGTTGACAATTTCATCTACTTCAATGATGACGAAATCCCACCGGGTGGCATGGGGTCAACTAAGGCTCTACACATCACCACTCGCTGCAAAGGGTATACATTGCCAAGTGTGCTTATCGACAATGGGTCAACCCTGAATGTCTTACCATTATCCACGTTAAACAGACTGCCAATAGACAGTTCTCATATGAAAGCATGCCATAATATAGTGAGAGCATTTGATGGCACAGAGAGAAAGGTTATGGGAAGGATTGATATCCGTTTAATGATCGGGCCGAACACATATGAAGTGGATTTTCTGGTTATGGACATTAAGCCTTCTTATAATTGCTTGTTGGGGAGGCCCTGGATACATTCGGCAGGAGCAGTGCCTTCCTCTTTACATCAGAAATTGAAATTAGTGACTGACGGACGACTGGTGACCGTAAACGCAGAAGAAGACATCATAGCAACAGTCACCAGTAACGCACCTTATGTGGAGGCAGATGAAGAGTCTATTGAGTGTTCTTTCCGCTCCTTAGAATTTGTCAATGCAACCTTCATTTCGGAAGGAAATGAGTTACCAGTGCCCAAGATATCCAAAACCACAAAGATGAGCTTGCAAATGACAATAGGAAAAGGAGCTTTGCCTGGAAAAGGGTTAGGCAAATACCTCCAAGGTGGAACTCGAGTCCCCGAGATAAAGGAAAAAAGAGATCGCTTTGGCCTAGGATTTAGGCCAGATAACAGACAGAGAAAGAAGGAGATAGAAAAGCGTCAAGAAAAAGGAAAGCGCGTCTGAGCGGAAGAGAAGTTGAGTGGGAATCGATGACGTTCCCTCACATATCCCAGACTTTTATGTCAGGGGGGATAATTCACCCTGAGGTAGGGTCACTCGAGAAAAGAAGCTATCACATCAACGCCATACATGATAAAGAGACTGAGCAAAAGAGTTTGGAAGACATCCGTCCTTACGAACTGGGGAGCTCTTTAAACAATTGGACTGCTGAAGAACTCCCTGTAACCTTTAGGAACTTTACAGAGTAATTTTCCAGAACACTCTTATTGCTCTAAAGCCTAGGAGTAATAAGATTTCGTTTGTGAAATAGGCTTATGTTCGGATATTTTGGTTTCAATAAAGAACACTTTTGTCAAATCGAGCAAACTTCTTTCATTCTTCTATAAACATTCTTTTGACCTTCTAATTTCATTCATTTTTTAACTCATTCATAACATAAAAATAATCATTCTTAAATTCATTCATTCTTCGCACATTCTCTCATACCCCGCAGGTCCCTAGATATCAATGATATGAGCGATGATACTGCAAATCCCGAATTCTCCTTTGAGCAAGACATGTGTCCCGAAGAACCTCAAGATTTTGAAGATGACAGGGATTGTGATGTATCTCCAGATCTGTTAAGAATGGTGAAGCAAGAAGAGAAGCAAATTCTGCCCCACGAGAAAGAGGGAACGGAGAACATAACGTTGGAAGAAGGGAAGGAGGTGAAAATAGGGACGCACATTACCAAGGAAACAAGGCAAGATCTTGTCGAGCTACTGAGAGAATTTAAAGATGTATTTGCATGGTCATATCAGGACATGCCGGGGCTGAATACAAATATCGTGGTGCATCGTCTTCCTATAAAACAAGATTGCAAACCGGTCCAGCAAAAATTACGAAGAATGAGGCCTGACGTCGTGCTGAAGATCAAAGAGGAAGTCAAAAAACAGTTTGATGCTGGATTCCTACAAGAGGTCAAGTACTCAGAATGGGTAGCTAACATTGTGCCTGTTCCTAAGAAAGATGGGAAGATATGAATGTGCGTCGATTACAGAGATTTGAACAAAGCTAGCCCAAAAGACAACTTTCCCTTGCCACACATTGACACCCTAGTAGATAATACAGCGGGTTATTCATGGTTTTCCTTCATGGACGGCTTCTCGGGGTACAATCAAATAAAGATGCATCCTGAGGACATGGATAAGACCACTTTCATAACATTATGGGGCACCTTTTGTTACAAGGTAATGCCATTCAGCCTAAAGAACGCAGGTGCAACATACCAAAGGGCCATGGTGACTTTATTCCATGATATGATGCACAGGGAAATCGAGGTGTACGTGGACGACATGATTGCCAGATCTCGAACTGAAAAGGAATATATCGAAGCCTTGAGGAAATTATTCTTGAGATTGAGAAAGGTTCAGTTGAAACTCAATCCAGCAAAGTGTACCTTTGGAGTCAAGTCAGGGAAACTATTGGGCTTTGTAGTCAGTGAAAAAGGAATAGAAGTTGACTCAGACAAAGTCAGGGCCATACAAGAGCTACCGCCACCGCATACTCAGAAGGAAGTGCGAGGTTTTCTTGGGAGGTTGAATTACATTGCTCGGTTCATTTCACAATTGACCGAGAAATGTGATCCCATATTTCGCCTTCTTAGGAAACACAACTAGGGTACCTGGGATGAAGAATGTCAGAATGCCTTTGATAAGGTCAAGCAATATTTGTCAAACGCTCCAGTACTATCTCCGCCTAGTCCAGATAGACCGTTGATACTGTACTTGTCGGTGTTCAGCAACTCTATGGGATGTGTGCTAGGTCAACATGACGAGTCAAGAAGAAAAGAGAGGGCGATATATTACCTCAGTAAGAAATTTACTGATTGTGAAATGAGATACCCACCGATTGAGAAGTTGTGTTGTGCCTTGATTTGGACGACCCGAAGGTTGAGGCAATATATGTTGTATCATACAACATGGCTAATTTCGAAAATGGATCCATTAAAGTACATGATGGAATCAGCAGCCCTAAATGGAAGAATGGCAAGATGGCAGATACTGCTTTCTGAGTTTGATATAGTATATGTGAGTCAAAAGGCCATAAAAGGAAGTGCAATAGCAGAATTTCTGGCTAGCAGGGCTCTCGAAGAATATGAACCATTGAGCTTTAATTTCCCAAATGAAGAAATGATGTATGTGGCAACGGCTGAACAATATCCATGGAAGCTGAACTTTGATGGGGCATCCAATGCAGTAGGAAATGGGATTGGGGCAGTCTTAATATCCCCAGAAGGAGACCATTATCCGTTCACATGCAAATTAGATTTCGACTGTACAAACAATATGGCAGAATATGAGGCCTGTATCATGGGGATTCGAGCGGCCATAGAGTGAAAGGTTAGAACATTAGAAGTGTACGGAGACTCTGCGTTGGTGATTTACCAGCTAAAAGGGGAATGGGAGACAAGGGATCCCAAATTGATTAACTATCGAAGAGTAGTTTTGGGACTTCTTGAGGAGTTTGACGACATCACTTTCAACTATCTCCCACGGGATGAAAACCAAATGGCGGACGCTTTGGCAACCCTAGCATCCATGATTAGAGTGAACAGAGAAGAGGATATGAAGCCTATCCAAATGAGCATTTTTGAAGCTCCGGCCCATTGTTGTAACATCGAAGGAGAAGAAAAGGATGACCATCCTTGGTATCGGGATATATTACGATATGTGAAGAATCGTGAATACCCTGAACAAGCCACGGAGAATGAAAAAAGAACCTTGAGAAGGTTAGCTTGTGACTATGTATTGGATGGGGATATCCTTTATAAAAGAGGGAAAGATCAGGTGCTTTTGAGATGCGTTGATGCTGTGGAAGCCAGAAAAATCTTAGAAGAAGTGCATGAAGGTGTTTGTGGGACACACGCTAATGGCTTCACGATGGCCAGGCAGATCATGAGGTTTGGATACTATTGGTCTACTATAGAAGCAGATTGTATCAGCTACGCCAAAAAGTGTCATAAATGCCAGATTTATGGTGACAAGATCCATGTACCGCCTTCGCCTCTACATGTTATGACTTCCCCATGGCCCTTTTCCATGAGGGGCATGGACGTGATTGGCCCAATTTCGCAGAAAGCTTCGAACGGGCATCGCTTCATCTTCGTGGTCATTGATTATTTCACGAAATGGGTGGAAGCTGCCTCTTATGCCAATGTTACCAAGTCAGCAGTGAGTCGATTCTTGAAGAAAGAAATCATCTGTCGATACGGAATGCCCGAGAGAATCATATCGGACAATGCCCTGAACTTGAACAACAGCACGATATCAGAAGTTTACAGCCAGTTCAAGATCAAGCATCACAATTCATCTCCGTACCGCCCAAAAATGAATGGGGCAGTAGAAGCGGTCAACAAAAACATTAAGAAGATAGTTGGGAAAATGACCGAGACCTATAGAGATTGGCATGAGAAACTACCGTTTGCGCTCTTTGCCTATCGAACTTCTGTTAGAACCTCTACTGGGGCAACTCCATTCTCGCTGGTTTACGGGATGGAGGCAGTGTTACCCATTGAAGTGGAAATACCTTCCCTTTGAATTTTGTCAGAAATAAAGTTGGATGAAGCCGAGTGGATTCAATCGCGATACGATCAACTGAACTTGATTGAAGAGAAAAGGCTAAAGGCAATTCGTCATGGTCAGATGTATCAGAAGCGAATGATGCGAGCTTACGATAAGAAAGTTCGTCCAAGGGAATTTTACGAGGGAGACCTTGTACTGAAGAAGATCCTGCCCATACAGAAGGACTTCAGAGGAAAATGGATGCCAAATTGGGGAGGGCCGTATGTCGTGAAGAAGGCTTTCTCTGGTGGCGCACTGATTTTGACAGAAATGGATGGAAAAAGTTTACCTAATCCCGTGAATTCAAACTCAGTCAAGAAGTACTTTGTCTAAAGAAGGGAAGACAAGGTGAAAACCCGCCAAGGGCGCCTTGAGACTTCTATCCCTAAAAAAAAAAAAGAAGAAAGAAAGAAAGAAAGAAATGGAGAAGCCAAGCTGAAAACCCACAAAGGGCGCCTTGAGACTAAAGGGGCTTTGAGTCGAAAACCCAAAAGGGCGGCTCAAATTTCGAACGACACACATCTCACTATACTTGACCTGACGAGAAGTGGGGTACATTACATACCGGAGCATCAGCAGAGTACTTTGGATCTTCTGGAATACATGTCAAACCCCAAAGTAGTCTTCATGAATTTTGTATACGGAAGCTCAAGCTGCGATATCTAGGGCATCTGACTTTTTGTCCTGTTCACTATCTTTTGATCTTCTCAAAGATATGTTGTCAGATTAATTTCCTTTGTATCTTTGATAACTTTGTTTGAATCTAACTGTCCTCAAAGTTTTGCCTTCCACTATTCATAAGATGTGTTACATTGAAATAACGATTGATGAACTAAAATATCTTTACAAACGAAGTTCTGCATGTTACTCTATAAAATCTCCTGATAATGCAAGAAACCAAAACAGAACGATTGTTTAAAGAATTCCCATGTGTAAAGGTTGGGTATACTCAAGGAAGACTCCCTTTTCAGTTCAAGTATGATTAGAAATTTCAAACAATTCAATCCTAGGAAAGGATCCTTGTCGGTAGGTTATAATAAAACCAACTTGATCTGAGGCACACAAACAGAGTGTGAATGACACCTCAAGTGAAACTTGGATGGATGAGTAGTGACGGCCGAAGTAGGGATCATTCTCATAACATTTTTGCATCATAGTATGCGCAATTAGGAAACATTCGACTCATTTTGATCACGGCATCCTAATCATTTGCATAAGCATAAACCTCAGGAAATCAATTCTACAGATAGATTCCCCAGTGGACGATGTAGCAAGATTGGTGGAAGCAATAAATCCAACAGATCTTAACTCCCTAAGCTGTAGGGTAACAGATCGAATTTTGGCAGATCTTATCTCCATACAACAGCGTTGGGAGTAGATTTCAGCCATTCGCCTTAACCCCCTAAGCAGTAGGGTAGCAGGCAAAACATAGCAGATCTTATCTTCGCTGAGCAGGAGCGGAGCAGATCACATTCCAGCGGATCTTAACTCCCTAAGCAGTAGGGTAACAGATCGAATTTCGGTGAACCTTATCTCCATACAGCAGTGTTGGGGCAGATTTCAGCCACTCGCCTTAACCCCCTAAGCAGTAGGGTAACAGGCAAAACAAAACAGATCTTATCTTCGCTGAGCAGGAGCGGAGCAGATCAAATTCCAACAGATCTTAACTCCCTAAGCAGTAGGGTAACAGATCAAATTTTGGCAAATCTTATCTCTCTGTACTGGCAGAGAGCAGATCGAAGAAGCAGATTTGACAATCCTTGTATTGTTTAGTAGAGAAGATTGAAGTCACAAATCTCTTCTCTCGAAATTATTATATCTCTGAAGATGCAAGCAGATCGAAGCCACAAGACATATCTTTGAAGTTACAGTGGATTGGACCAAAGCTACAAGAGGCGGTGGGCTAAAGAGACTACCCGAGCAAGAAGAGCACCAAAGAAGTCAGGATTTGGCAAGACCAGGCAAAATTGGCCTTTCTTTATATCTTTGCTCTATTCCCGTTACACGACAATGAGCAAAGAGGGGCAGCTGTTATAGGCCAATTTTGGCCCTTTACAATTAAACCCATTTACATTTTTAAACCCAAAAACCCCTTAGGCTAAACTTATCTAACCTTGGCCCAAAACTAACCCTTACCCAAAATTTAAAAAAAAAAAACCAAACCTACCCGATTACCCACTATCCTACCCGGTTACCCACTAAGCTACCCGTTTGGTTACCCGAACCAGACCCTAACGAAGCCCTAGCCCCTGTTGCCAACTTGCTCTGACAGTAGCTGCTACCACCGCCCCTTTGCTACTGTAGCCACCGCCCAAAGTCCCTGCAAAACATTTAAATCGAAAAGATAGAAAGCAAGAAGAAGAAGGCAAGTTGTAAAAATTTTAAGCTATATAAAGCCGATTCAGAAACGATGTAGAGGAGGTTCCTTTTTTTCGCAAGCAATACAAATTAAATTTAGAAATACCGGCTACAAAAACACGATAGCAGTAGCAAAAATATACAAAAGAACTCGCAAAAGCAATAATCAATAACGGCAGCAAAGGGATACCCCCGAATCGAAAGACCGAAAAATAGAACCATGCCCTAAGGTGATTTTGATTCGTTTTATAAGCTTTTATTTTTTTTATGCATGTATTTTTAACAAAAGTAATAACAAATAAAAACTAGAAAATGAAATAAAAAAAACTAAAAATTTACCTTTTCCGGCCACCGTGTACGGTGGCCGGAGCCGACGCTGACGGTGAGCTGGTGACCGGCCGGTGACCGGACGGTGGTCGGACCGACCACCGAAAATCGCTCCGGTCACCCTCCTCCTAAGCTCTCCCCTCTTTTTTTTCTTCACACGGTAAAAAATGAATTTTTTTTAGGGGAAATGGGTCTTTTATAGCCTCCCGAAACGACGTCGTTTTGGGGGCTGCGTTTTAACCCCAAAACGACGTCGTTTTAGAGACCCGACCCAAGATCCGACCCGAACCGGTCAAGGTCCGCATGTTTTTTAGCCGGAGGGGCTATTTGCGCACTTAGCCCCTCCGCTTTTCAGGTGATCCGCAATTAAGTTTCTAAAGCTTTTAAATTGACCCCGATAATTTATTACGTATTGCAATTTGGTCCCCTTTGCAACGCTGCGTTTTAAAAGCTCGGGGAAATTGCTGCTTCGGTCCCCTTAAGTTTAAGCCGCGTTCAAATCAACCCGTTTTGTCTTACTTTGTTTTAAAATGTGGCCCAGAAATGCTGTCCCGTTTTCAATTTGATCCTGTTTTGTTATTTAGGTATTTTACGCTATTATTGTTATTATTATTATTATTTTATTTTCTTGTTATATTTTTATCACCATTATTTTATTAACATAATATCTATTTTAATTGTTATTTTCATTATTATCATCATGTTATTATTTACCATTATAAATATTTTATGCACTTATTATGTATATATTCTCAATGTTTTCATATATATTATGTATAGTATATATTATATACATGTATATATATATATATATATTTGTTACATAAATTTTTTTTTATATATATTATACATATATTTTAACTACTATATGTCTATTACTAATGTTATATCTTAATATCATTGTACGTATACATTTAGGTTTTGTATTAATAGTTTTCAATATGTATTATGTGTATATTGTATTTACATATGTATATATATATATATATATATATTAATATTATATTTATACATTCTTTTATATATTTTTTAGTATTATCTTTTACCATATCTTAATATTATTATTCATATGTTCTCACATATGTTATGTCTTTTAAATAATACATCCCTTTGTATATCATATATTCTTTGTACACTACGTACGTAATTTTCAAATATATATATATATGTATCATGTATAAACTGTCATTCGTATTTTTATCACCTCATATATATACTATACACTTGTACTTTCAAACATTTTATCTTTCACGTATGTATTATACATATTATTCCATATTGTTTCGTGCTATCTTATTCACATATTACATATATTCAGTTCCAACATTATATCTATACATATATCTCATCTATACATTATGTATCGTACTTTTATAAACACGTATTTTTCATTTTATTAGCCTCATATTTTTTATATTATGTCATATAAAATTCAAATATTATATCTTGCGTACATTTTATATACCATCATGCACATCTTTAATGTCATAGTATTCATACTCTTTTCTGTCTCGTGAATATACTTTGTCCTAACCACATCATGCATTGTATTATATACATATATCTCACTACGTATACACTCTTTTAAATACACCCTTCTATATCATCCTTTTACTAAATATCATTGCAATTATCATCACAATATTCCAATATTATGTTCAAACATTTTCGCATCATTTTCAAAATATATATCTCATTCAATCCAAAATGTTTTAAAAAACGAGGCAATGTTTTAGTGTTTAGAGATCCGGGAAATAGTACCCTAACGTGCTGGGCTGCGATTTCTCGTTTGTCTAAATACCTAAAATACCCTCCTAAAATTTGCAACTCGTGAGATAACTTTAGTTTCGATGAATCTAAGAACTTCGTGTCCAATCATGCTGGATGTGATGCTCGTATTCTTCCGAAGCGAAGGAATCTCGATTTTTTTTTTCAAACCCAAATCATCCCAACTTCATTCAAAAACGTTACAAAGACAAAGTAATATTTTTGTGTTTAGAGATACGGGAAATAGTG
This sequence comes from Gossypium stocksii, assembly GCA_020496765.1. Lineage (NCBI taxonomy): Eukaryota > Viridiplantae > Streptophyta > Magnoliopsida > Malvales > Malvaceae > Gossypium > Gossypium stocksii. The sequence continues at coordinate 24,866,949 of CM035624.1, forward strand.
CCCTAACGTGCTGGGTTGCGATTTCTCGCTCATCTAAATACCTAAAATATCCCTTTAAGCAAAATTTTGTAACTCACGAGACAGCTTTAGTTTCAAAGGATTTAAAGAACCTCGTATCCAATCGTGCTGGATGTGATGTTCGAATTCTCCCGAGGTAAAGGAATCTCGATTTTCTACGCAAATTATTCCTGTTTTAAAAAAAGAATCTTATTTAAAATCTTTCCAAATTTCAACTTAAGACAGACAATTGCTCAATTTGGTACCAATTTTGGGCGTTGCGGGGGTGCTAATCCTTCCCCGCGCGTAACCGACTCCCGAACCTATTTTCTCAAATTTTTTGTAGACCAAAGAGTTTTATAAGGTGATCCAATCGCACCGAAAAAGGTTGGTGGTGACTCCCATTTTCATTTTTTAAGTCGACCTTTCGTTTTTTTTTTTTAAAAAATGGTTTCGACAGTCATAAATCAGGCCTGAGCCCTTTACAGAATTAGTGTAAGCCTTATCCCACTCAATACAGAATTAGATACAAATGGGCCTTAACCCTTACAGATATCACATACATAACTGATCAGATATTCAGATATCATGCCCACCAACCCTGCACACCATCTCCATCCAACCCTACACACCATGAAGGGATAAAATCGACCCACCCAGCCCTACACACCAAGTATGGGAATAAAATCAACCCATCTAACCCTACACACCATAAGGTACCGTAAAATGGCACATAACAGAAATACACTGTGTCAGCCCGATTTAGGGCTTAAACGGAATAGTGGTTTCGAAACCATAAATCTGGGGTAGAAAATTTTTTTCTAATTAATTATTATAATTTATCGAGTGATTAGATGCATGTGTTAGAGTATCGATAGAAAATTTTATGAATTACATGTTTAATTTGCCTATTAGGGCTTAATTGCAAAACATGATACATATGAGTTCTAGATGTTAAATGATTTATTTAAAGAGCATAATTGAAGTAGAGGTCCTTAAATGGTAATTATACCATTAGGTTTCCATGGACAAAAATGGACATACATAGGTAGAAATAACCAAAGTTTTAATGAACGGCATTTTAGTCATTTGGTAATTTAAAAGGAATTAAAAGGGAAAAAGATCACAAAATATGCTCATCTTCTCCATAAGGGCCGAATACATCAAGGAAACACCATAGCTAGGGTTTCTTCAACTTCTCTAGCTCATAGTAAGTGATTCCAAGCCTCATTTTTAATGTTCTTTACGTTTTTAGAGTCCTGGTAACTTGATTTAGCTTATTCTAGCAATAATTTAACCTAGGGTTCATATTTGGAAAAATACCCATAGGTGAAATGTGTTTATTTTGATGTTAGAATATAAGGTTTTAAATTATGCTAAACAACTTGTGCTACTCGGTTTTAAGTAAAAACAAGTAAAACGACATAATCGATAAAAATACCTAATGTTCATAAGTATATGTTAGAGTGAGAATTTGATGTTACCGTTAGTAAATAAATGATCAGCATGTTCTAAAACATAAGAATTAGGGATAAAGTTTAATTTTCGAGCCTTGGGGCAAAAGTGTAAAAATGTAAAAATTTAAGGGGCAAAATTGTAATTTTGCCAAAATTAGAGTTAAGGACTGTTTTGATAAATGTGAGTATTAAATAAGCTAAATGTGTTATTTTAGATCAAGAAAGACGTGAAATTGACCTTAATCGGGGAAAGGAAAAGATTGTGGACTAAATTGCAAAATTTCTATATTTTGCACCGAGGTAAGTTTATATGTAAATAATATATTGTTTTTATTATGTTATGATATTTTATTGTGTGACATGTGAAATAAGTTTTAGTATTGTACAATTAATGGATATAAATGATGAATTGTGGTTGATGAATTGGGATTAAATGAGGAAATCTCGGTTGAACCTTCGGAATGGAAAAACGTGGTGCTAAGTGGATATAACACGGTTATACGTGTAATGTGGTGCTAAGTGGATATGCCACAGTTACACATGTTGATTCATTAATGCGGTGCTAAGTGGATATGCCACGGTTATACATATAACGTGGTGCTCAGTGGATATGCCACGATTATACATATTGATTCGAAAAATGGCGCTAAGTGTGTATGCCACGAATACATATGTTAGCCCAATAATGTGATGCTATCTTTGTATACCTCGAAGTTGGGCATCAATTACAGAGGGTGGAATTATGTGCTAAAACCACCAAATATTGTTACATTCAGAAGTGTTCAATGGGAGAAACAAGTTTGTTAAATGGAAATTTATGAGAAAAATGTAGAAATACATACCGGGATATGAATATATGGGTTTTGAACCATGAGTTAGATAAGTGATTGAACTTTGATAAGATAAATTTAGAAAAGTGTTATTTTGCAAGTTGATAATAAGGAATTTTAGTGAAAGAGGTAAACTTTGGGATAAATAGCTTAAAACAGCAGTAGAGGAGTGACTTTGAAAAATCACCAAAAATGGTAGAAATTGAATTAGAAGTTGAATAAGATATGGAATTAAATATTATTGAGTCTATTTTCATATAAAAGAAACATGGCAAGTAAAAGAATTCTATATTCTGAGTTATTTAAATTTTTATGATTGGTTAGATTGATTTCATGATCCCCTGTTTTGATTTGGAAAAATCATTAAAATTTGTAAAAAAATAGTTATGGAACATAATTTATATGGTTAGATTTCTTATTGAGTCTATTTTTAGAAGAAACAAACAAGAACATCTTTTGGATTCTGTATAAAGAGAAATTGAAATATTAGTGAAGAGTGGTTAGGACTATCGAGTAGCGAAATAGGGGAAGCTTTAATGAATAAACTGTATTAATTGGCCTAACCAAAAATATGAAATTTTTATGGTAAGAAGACATATGAGTCTAGTTTCTGGGAAAATTATCAGATCTTAATTTGGAGCTCCATAGCTCTGGATAAAAATAATTTAGTGACTGGGACGTGAATGGACAGCTTGTACTGAACTTAAGTAAATGGTAAATGCATGTGAGAATAAGGTTGTGTAATTGTGGAAACATATTTTGGGATTTATAAATGCAATTAATAGTTTATTATTTGTATTATTTACATATTACTTACTAAGCTATAAGCTTACTTTGCTTTCTCTTTCTTTCTTGTCTTATTTTATAGTGTAATCGAGTTCGTTCGTGACTCAGGAAAAAAATTATCAGAGGCTCACCAACACTATCCATCCTTCCTTTTGGTATTTTGTAAACATATTTTGGATATATGGCATGTATAGAAGGCTTGAGTATTTTGTTGTATATTGTAGTAATGTTACTTGAAATGTTGATTTCTACTATTGGATATATCACTCATATTATGATATCGATATGGTCTAATATTAGTTAACTTACAAGTTTATGATATATGTGAATTTAATGTTTAAATGATAAGTGAATAGTTGACGAGTTTTAATTTAGATAATCATTTTATGTCTCGATTTATTATGATTACATGTATGTTATTTTGGTAATACTTGTATCTTGTTCCAGTATTGAACACGGGTAAAGGGTGTTATATACGCAGCATAGCTACCAGATAACACGCTTAAAAGCCTTTCAGAATCTTTTTTCACTTCATCAACAATACCACCCCAATGCAATGAAACATAAATAAATGGCACGCTATAATGCAGATAAACAGTCGTATATCAAGATCCAGAACAGTACAGTACACATGCTTAAATCATGCATCATAATATCATATCACAGAAAGGGGTCTAAAATATCCTTAACAACCCTACCATAGGTCGTAGTCGACATGGGCGACCCGTGCAACCTTTCAGAACATTTCAAAAAAATGGGCCTACACGCCCATGTGGCATACACAGTCCAAATTGGCCTTGGCCGTGTGGATCACACGGCCTAGCCCAAAATCTTACACACTCGTGTGGTTCACTTGTGTGAACCCGCACGCCCGTGTGGCCCACACAGCTCATTTGGTCGAGCTCGTGTCTCACACACAGCCTCATTGGCCTCATACGGTGTGTCTATCGTGCCCCTGTCGCGTGTGCACGGCCTGACTCGTCGATCACACTGTCGTGTTTTGCCACACGGCCTCTACATGAGCAGTCCACAAGCCAATGTGGCATCGATAACAAGCTTTTTAGCTTTCACCGAAACCTATTTTTTGTGTAATCAGAGTACACACTAAAATTTAATTTGCTGCAAAAATAGTCCCTAGCACTCCTAGGCCCCCAAAACAATTCTTCGTTAGCGATACCGAACCCCGCAATTCACAATCTCACTGGTAATAGCCTCCTAAGCTATTTAAATGTGTAGGAGCACGTTACTACACTGTTATTTAAGGAAACCATTATAGAAAAAAGAGAGGGGACTTATCGGTACTGCCCTAAATCTAACTATGTCACAAGGCAGAGGGAAAAGGATGGATTAGAGGGAAAACTACCGAAATTTCGACAGCAAAAGGTCAAGAATCAGTAGAAAATAGCGAGGGAGAAAAAGAGAAGAAAAATGGCGTTAGAGAGTTTTTGTGGAAAAGAAGAAAACCGAATTTGCAAAAATGAAATCAAAAAAGATTTCTGATAACCCCCTTTACCCACTCTCCTTACTTCTCTCCCTCAATCTATCCACTACTCGGTTCTCTAATGAAATACAAACTCTTCTAGGCAAGCAAGCAAAAATAATACTCCTATCTAGACTCAAACACAGGACCTTAAGCATAATCCCTCTCCACTTAACCACCAGACTAGCAGGCCCATTCTATCCTATTTCAACCAACTTTTGCTTATAAGTCTAATATCCAAAGATTGGGCTTTATTCTATAAAAAACCAAAAATTTTCCCAAGCTAAGGCTTTAACTTGGGACCTCCCCAACACACCTAGAGCACATAACCACTAAAGCAGACATATGTTTGTGTCAAATTATTGTAGAAACATATTCAGATATTTTTGTACACAACAAATCACAAAAGCCGAAAATACAAAAATTTGAGGCGTTACAAGAACTTATTTAGAAAATGCCTTAAAAGTATACCTAAATATCAACACCACGGTTGACTCATAAATTGTCGGATAGGCTTTTGAGTTTAAATTTGCCACATAGACTATCCTAAAGACTAGCCATCAAGGCTTTCTAGAAAAACTAGCCACGAAGGCTTTTTAGGAAACTTATCGATTTATTGTCCTGGAGGACCTTATCTCTGATCCGTGTTTACTGTCCCAATAGACTCTATCTCATTTGATGCAATGGGCCTCACCCACATGTCTAACACATATTTTCATGTCGTGATTTGTTAGTTTGACTTGCAACCCATTGGAGGCTACACCATGATCATCCTCATTGTCATAAAATGTCATGGGTCTCCACTATATAGTTTTACACATATCGTTCCATGATTTGCTAGTCTGGCTAGCATTATAGCTACCTTACCGGAGGCATCACAAACACATTTTATCATTGGAACGACGGAAATGTGCAAGTGTACACAATCATTAACAAGTAATAAAATGACAAGTAAATATGAAGTTATCGTACTCATAAGGACTATGAAAGAAAATATTTATGAAATGCAACTTTAAACTAATTGGTGAAGGAAAAAAAAGTGGATTTGAAAATGTGTTACGAAAACTAAAAATTAACTAAGTAAATTAACTAAAGAAAATAAAAAGTAAAAATTCCTATGTGCGATTTCTAAAAATGAGTATAATCAATATGACATAAATGTGTTAGATCAATTACATTCTTTAACTTTGAATTACTAATCCCATGTTCATGTTGTTACGAATAATTTCACGGCAACTTGGTATTTTGTTAACTAATACACATACATACTTACTAAACCAATTAATCTATTGAACATATTCCAATGTCTATTCAAACAATTAATCAATTTTCTTAAGCAAGTATAAGATTATGTGAGGTAACAACATATTTCTATATTGAAATAGTTTAATCACAATAATCTTGCAAGTTATGCAAAGCTTCGTTTAATATCGTTGATAATTTAACCCTCAGGTAACTTAGAAGATTAAACATGCACCAATTAAATACTGTGTCAATTAATTATAATTTCAATCCGATTAATAATTAATTCATTTGTTACCTTACAATGATAATACAAGTATAACATAGACATGATTTTACTTAATTGAACAATTTACCAAGGCCTATAACAACACAAACATTATTTTAATAATTTAAGCGAATAGAATACAATCAATCTAACACGAATTAAATTTAAGTCATTTTAATTAAATCAAGAAAAACTATACAACAAATATTCATGTTTATAATCACAACATAAACGACAAAAATTAAAGAGAAGGGAACTAGGAAACAAACCTCAGTGTTTCTCTGAAGCCAGACTAATGTGCTCATATTCTTTTTTGCTTGTTTTGTCGATTCAAGGCCTTCACGAACACTTAAATGTTGCTACTCCAAAGAGGATGCAAGCTCTCTTTCAAGAGGGGAAATCGGCAAGGGAAGAGGACAAAAAAATGGGAAAACAAGGAAGGAAATGGAAGAGAGAAAATGGAGAATGATAGGAGAATTAAGAGATGTGTGTTGTGAAATAAAGAAAGGAAGAGGGGTACTTATAGGTGGGAATGGCTGCAAAAAATAGCAAAGAATTAGCAGCCACTCCCTCTCCCTTGGCCAACCATTCTTGGTGCAAGTTTGACTGAATGAAACTTGGGCACGAAAAGAGGAGGCGTTTGAATGGAATTAAGGGGAAGTTCAAGGGTTGTTTTACAATTAATAAAATCAACAAAATAAGCTGATTGGGTCAGCTTATATAGATGGTTTGGGCCTCTAAGTCCCTTGGTGGATCAGTAATATTTTTAACATAATTTGGGCCCTTTTTCTTCATCAGGCTTATAATTAATTTTTAACCTAATTAATGTTGGACAAAAATTAATTATAAGATATATCCAATACATTTTTTTGGACCGTCCATGGCTGGAAAATAATTTAGCCATACTCTTGTTTCACTTGATGCAAAAATTGCCCATATAGTTCATGCCTCTTGAGGTGACTACCGAGTCGATTTTCACTATTTGTGCAAAACTGTTGAAAATAAACCAAATTAATGTAAATTCATTATAAAATAATTAAAATTCAATATGTTAATAATTTGAGTGCAAATTAATTATTTTATAATTAAAGTACGAATTTCGACAAAAATTGCTACAAAACTACACGAATTAAAGCTCAAAAGGTGTTGAAAAAGTCTATATATTTAAATGTTTCCACTCATTTCTACAGATCCATACATACTGGACTCATATAATAGGGAAACACTTATCGACCATACTCGCAATGAACACTAAATTATATTACGCACCCCCAGACTTGACATACTAACTCATTTACGACAGAGACACTTACATGGACCTTGATTATACATTTTAGGCTCATACTTTTTCCAAACATGCCTGCTGCAAAACATCTTATACTTTATTTTTTTATATACTGATACTTCACAGAAGCATACATACTCATGATTGCATCATTCTACATAAAGATATGCTAGTAACATGAATATCAACCATATAGTAATCAACATAAAATGACATACAATAATCAGTTTAAGAAACTCACATTTACTTTGACCATAATGTCTGTTTCAAACATCCTTCCTGATTAGCAGCAACTGCTCACAGATCACAAAATCCCCGTTAAAGTCCTTGTTTACAGATAAGTTACTAGAATATCACTATACATGACCCCCATGCAGGTCCCCTCACTCAACACATATTGTTATTACATATTTTACACATCTCTACTAATTACTGTAGTAACATGCAAAGCTATCAAACTTACCAGGAGATTGAATCATCCAATAATTTACAAAACTTTAGCTTTTGGAGGACCAGTTGGAAATGGACATGTTTAGATCACATTGCATGTAACAAATCCATACTTGATTTATGTCATCTGGTTGTGTAAATATACGTGATCAGGGATGTATTTATTTACGATATATGTAACGAAAGTCACATTGGTTCTATACTAACATAATTAATGGACGAGATTATTCAAAATACCTTTTGGATATGATAGTAAGGTTTTGAGCTTATAAGGTTACATAATGACTTGTAATTATAAGGTAATCGATATATATATGTGGTCTAAGTGAGAGATTGTTGGGCTTCAGTTATTATTTACTATCATAAAATATTTTTACTATCATAAAATATTATCCAAATTAAAAGTTATCTAATTTGGTTAAAGTTTATTGGGCTTTAGTTAATAAATAAAGTATGGGTCAAATATGTGTAGATACTCTCGTAACTAAATTTTAATTGATGATGTGCTGATTAGAAATTAAGGTTAATGTACAAAGTTTTATATTAGGGTTATGGTCCACAAATGGCACATATGTAAATTTTTGACATCCTATTTTTAGAAAAGAGAGAGCCATATTCTCTAAATTACTTATGGATTAATTTGGAAGGTCAAAACTGCAAGACTCAAATATTTTAATATATTAATGGATTTAGGTACGCTTCTGCTTCTAGTTTTGTTCTTAATAATTTGACATGATATATTCGGGTTTATTAAGTTTTATATCATATCCTATTTTACTGTTTTAACATAATATTGTCAAGTAGAGTTAGATTTTTTATTTTCCCTAGTTCTAGTCATGCCTATAGGTGTCAATCACAAACATTTATTAATCTCATCAATCCAAGCAAGCAACAACACTTTACCAAAATTTTCACAATTTATTCATATAATAATATACAAAGTATAGAAGTTTTGAGAAGATGGAATAAACTAACATAACATATATATATATATATATATATATATATATACGAAAAAAATAAAATGAAAAATCAAAGTTGCTATAAGTTGTAAGAATATAATAAAGTTGGAGTTGTAAAAAGCTATAGAGAGCTGGAAGAAACTAAGATGGCATATTTGCACTCAACAAATTTCACTGAAAAACATCATGAAATGTGAGTATATAAATATGTATTGGTGAATCTATATTGCAAAGGAAAAATATAGCAAGACAATATTACTCAAAAAATAGTATAAAAGATAGATGGACCTTCATAGAGTACAACCTAATGCAAAGAATGATCAAAGATTCAAACATAAGCTTGATAAAATAAAGTTGTTGCTAAGTCGTGCTTGACATGCTCTATGGGGGAGAGGTTTTAATTGAGAGTAGGGGCATATTGTTGAAGAGCTATTTTTTTTTTTTTTTGGTTGATGTGGTAGAAATCTATTTTTGAGGAGTAGGTGTTGATGGGAAGAGGTTGCTATTGAAAAACAAAAGCTTGCTGCTGTGGAGCAATTGATTGTTTCTAACGTGACAAAGACTTCACTGTGAGGAGTAGGCTTCAAAGAGCAAGTGGTGTAGGGGAGAGGTTTCTATTGAGAAAGGAGCTTGTTGCTAAGGAGTAGTTTTTTACTATTGACATGAAAAGTACCATTGAGGAGTAAGGAGATTGCTATTAAAGAGCTTTTGTTTACTGTAGATGTGGGAGGGACCTTTTTTTTTAGAAGTAAGCGTTAAAGAGAAGAGGTTGATCCCAACGTATGTGCACCATTAACAACATACCATTGGAAGAAACCAACATAATAAGAATGCAAATGTAGAATATATAGTAAAGATAAAGCCTAACCCCTCCCCTCCCCTATATGAAGGAGATGAAGTGTGTTAGTAAAGCTTATTAAAACCCAAATATGAAAGAAGCTTTAAGAAACCTAGATACGAAGGGAGCTATAAGAAACTCAAACAATGTGGGAGTTTTAACAAATTCAAAAATGGAGGAAACTTTAAAGAAAATAAAAAAATGAAGGAAGTTTAGATAAATCCAAAAATGTAGATGAATTAAGTTGATGAAGCTTTATGAAACCCAAATATGAAGGTGAATGTTCTTGGGAAGCTTTATATATCCAAAAGATGGAAGCGTTAAGAAACGGAAAAATGGAGGAAGCTTCAAAAACTGAAATATGAAGATTAAATGTGTTGGGGAAGCTCTATGAAACCCAAAGATGGAGGTTTTAAGAAAAAAATGGAGTAAGTTTCAAGAAACCCAAATGTGGAGATAGCTTCGAGAACAACCCAAATTTGAAGCTTCAAGAAACAAAATATGAGGAGAAACCTAAAAATACAATGGGGGATATGAAATTATGGATCTTGATAATAACGTGGGAAGAAACTTCAAAATAAGAATGATAGACACGAATCTCAAAGAATAACATGAAAGATCTTTGAAGGGTTGAGACAAGATTTTTACTTGTTTACCACAATCAACACTAAATGGTTACACTTTTTTTTTTAATTATGGATCGAGTTTGGAGATGAATTCAAGTACTTTAAAATTCATGTAAGAAAAAGGTAAACAAGAGGGCATTGGAGCTTGTGCTTTAAAATGCTTTTTGATGTTTAAGTTAATGTGAAGTCTTGTAATAAAGAAAGAAAGGGATATATCGTTGAATATATAGAGATAAGCGAAGGGATTAATGGGTTTTTTTTTTCATCATTAGTCCCCAAAATTATTATCTTATTAATTGATCACAACAATGATTCCCATTGTACTAAATTAATAGCTTGAGCTTTTATGATATGGTCTAAAAAAATGTAATTAAAATATGACATAAAATAAGACACTAAAAGATAAAATGAATATATGAGATATATAAAAAAATGGCAAATTTTATAAGTAATAAATACTAATTATATTTGTGAAGGAAAATAAATAATAACTATTAACACAAAAAATGACAAAAATAAACTCATGTAGTATGAAAACTAAGTTCAAATCTTATCATCTCTATCGCATCCCACAATTATCCAATGTATCAGAAGAGTTATATAAATAATATATAATATTCTTGTCATGTAAATATATATAAACATAATTTCAATGCACGAGTGTAACAATTGGAATTCTAAAAATTATGTTTATATATAGTAATAATTAGACTTAAATTTTAAAATCTAAAAATAAATAAATTAAATTTTAGAAATAAAAATAAAAAACTAAATTCTAAATATATAAAAAATATAATACCTAAAACATATTTATATTGTAATTTAATTATTTTGTACATTATTTTGATGTTGAAAGAGGGAGTAAGGGGGGTGACGTGACGTAGGTGTTGGAGATAAGGACTCAGATGTGTTCCGGGCTTTAAGGCTATATTAAGGCAGCAGTGAAAATGAGGAATTGTGCGCTTTTCTTTGGCTTTTCTTCCCCAAACCAACCGTCCAAATCTAAAGGATGCCATCCCACTTTTGTCTGCATCTGTACTACATTTTTATGTTTTATTGATTGCAACCCAAGTTATCACTACCTTCACTTTAACCATTATTATTGCTCTCTAAACTTTTTCAATTTACATCTAAAGGGATGGAGATTCATCATTGATGCATGACCCCTCACGTGTGAAATAATTTTTTTATTTATGTAATTGGGATTGGACTGGTCTAGTTGATACAAAGATTGAATTATAGAAATCATTTGATATTTTGATTTGGACAAATAAATAGAATTAATTTTTCAGCAATTTGCTCAAAACAAATAATAATAATAATAATAATAATAATAATCTATAGTTAAACCAATTTATAATTTTTTTAATTTTTTATTTAATTATTACTAAACAACGAATGAACCAATTAAATAAAAAATCAATGATTTAATCTATCTTACTTTTAAAACATAGTTGATCGTTATAAATGGAAACAATATTTCCAAAATTCAAACACTAACAACTAAAAATAAAGGATAATCTATAAAAATAGTTATTTTTGTTTGTCTCAGATTACATTTTAGTCACTTATGTTACTATTTTGTTACAAAATGATCACTCTACCGTTAAGTTCCGTTATCTCTCTAACGGTAATCCTACGTGGCAATCCAACTAGATTTTAGATGCCAACTTGGATTTCTAAATGGGATGAAAATAGATTTTTAATTAAAAAATTTAATTAATTAAAAATTTTAAACCAAACTTTAACTAAAAAACTATTCATCTCCTCTTTTTAATTTTTCTTCAGTTTTTTCTTTTTTTTCAATTTTTTTCATTTGACTGGAAAAACTATTATTAAGATCAAAATAGTTGACATCAAATTGACTGCTTCATAAAGATGGATTCAATAGAGGGTTCAAGTATGTCTTCTTTGCATTCCTCTATCTCTTTTATTCAATACTGAAAAATAAAAGATTAGATTTTTTATTGTTTAATGAAAATCCTAAATTAAAATTCTTGATATGAATATTAACAACTAAAAGAATTTCAGATCAGAAAAAAGAGATACCCACAAAGGGATTATGAACAAACAAGCCGCTTCAGATAAAAAAAATCGGATTGAGAAACCAATTATTCAAGAACGTGAAGAATTAAAAAATACAATGATTAGGAACAAAAACGATTACCATATTCTTATTTGTCTATGTAACACCCTGGATATTTTTACAGTAAGATAGTATCCTTGATATAGTAAAATAAGGAAATAAAGTGGCAAGGAGAGAAAATTTGAGTTATGTCATTGGGAAGTATATTATGACAAATTAATTCAAGAAAGGACTAAATTGTAAAAGTGAGAAAAGTTTTGTTGCCCAAGAGTAAATACTCAAAATTTAAGGGGTTAAAGAGTAAATATGAAAAGTTAAAGGACCAATAGTGCAAATATTTTATGGGTGGAATAATCTAGAAACTAAGGAAAAAGGATGAATTAGGACTAAATTGAATAGATGAAGAATTATGAGGGACTAAATTGTAATTTTATCAAAATTAAGTGATAACTCAACAATGAAATTTTAAAAGATCACAAAGGGAAAAATGGTCAATTGGAAGAGAGAGAAATCTAGAAAGTAATGATGATGTTGGAGATATTTTAGATTAATTAATTAATTAAAAATTAGTTATTAATATTTTAACTTGATTTTTTATATGATATTTTATTATTTTATTATTATTTTATTAGTATATACAAAGAAAGAAAGATGAGGAAATTCTCATCCAATTTCCAGGCATTCACGTTAGGAAGAAGAGAAGAGAAGAAAGAAACTTTTCATTCTTTACAATTTAGTCATTCCACAAAAAATTCACCATTTTAACCTAGAAATCAAAAGAATTTCCATAGCTACCAAAGGAGAAAAATGTTAAGGAGACTATGGGAAGTTAGAATGTCAAGTTGGACTTAAGAAATAGAAGCTGGAAGAGAGAGAATATCAAGTTAAAGATTGAAACCAAGGGGAAAAGGTAAGAACATCAAGATTTTCATATACTTTTAAGTTTGATATTATTGAAAAAGCATGGAAATGATGTTAATGTAGAGTTTTCTTATATATATGGTTCTGTGTTCTTGATATATTAATGAAGAGAAATAAGAGAAAGTGATGGGAAATATTGTAGAGAAAGGAAATAAGTGTGCTATAAACTTAGTAATTAATATCTTGCACTAAAACAGTTTGGACAGCAGCAGTAAGTTAACTTTGAAAAATCACCAAAAATGGTAGAAACTAAATTAGAAGTTGAGTGAGATATGGAATTAAAACTTGTTGAGCCTATTTTCATATAAAAGAAACATAACAAGTAAATGAATTCTTTATTCTGAGATATTTATATTTTTGTAGACTGGTTCAGAATGATTTTGGGATCCTCTGTTCTGACTTGGAAAAATCATTAAAAATTGTATAAAAATGATTATGGGACATAATTTATATGGTTATATTATTTAATGAGTCTATTTTCAATAGAAATAAACAAAAACATCATCCAAATCCTGTATGAAGAGATAATTAATTTTTAGTGAAGAAGGGTCAGAACTGTTAGATAGCAGAGCAGGGGTGAATTTAAAGAATAAACTGTACTAATTGACTGAACCAAAAATTATGAAATTTTTATGGTAAGAAGATATATGAGTCTATTTTCAGAAAAAAATTAGCGGATATTAATTTGGAGTTCTGTAGCTCAAGATGTAAATAATTAAGTGACTATGACTCAAATGGGCAGCTTTGAATATACACATAAGTAAATAGTGAAATTACTGATAATGTTACTCATAAGCATGTTATATAAATTAAGGTTGTGGAATGGAGAGGAGGAGGAGAAAAATATGTATGAATAATCAGTTAGCATGGCTAATTTGTATGTTTTAGGCTCAGGGACTAAATTGAATAAAAGTAAAACTGTATGGGCAATTTTGTAAAAATGTTAGAAATGATCAAATTACATGAAATGGATTATTTTATTATTTAAATTTCAAATTTCAAATGAATTTAGTAATTTAGTTTAAGATCGGGGGAAAACATGTTTTAAGGATTAAATTGAAAAGTATTGAAATTATGTAAAATTTTGATATTTTATAGAATTTATGGGTTGCTATTAATATGTATGATGATAATGGCTGGAAATAAGGATTAAATTGCAAGAATTTATTTTTCTGAGCCTAAGGGTAAAATCGTCATTACTTAAAGATTTAGGGGCAAAATGGTAATTTTTCCTAGATCATTAATTGAATGTATTAGAATATAGAATAAATGAAAACGATGACCAAATTTATTATAAAAATCCGGATGACTCAAATACGAGACTGGAATATGGAAAGAAAAATGACTTTTATCATGACATGTAAATATGTGATTACCTTTGAGACGTTGATACAAGGAAATTAAGTATGTTGAGACGAATAATAAATCCAAATAAAATATGTCGAGAAAAATAAATATGTTTGGGGGAAAATATGTCTAATTTTAAGTGGTTCGAAATATAAATGTTAGATGAAATAAAATATTTGATAAATAAATTAGTAACTCCAGTAATGCTCCATAACTCTAATCCGGTGTTGGATTCGGGTTAGGGGCGTTACAGTCTACAACCACTTCACTTTAAGTCTTAGAACATAAATTTGTCGGTGAAGAAGACATACTTGGAACCTCCATTGAATCCTCTTTTGTTTTTATATGTGAATAAATTTTTTTGATGATAATAGCTTTTTTAGTCAATTGAAAAAGAAAACTTAAAAAAAGAAGGGAGATGAAGGTTTTTTAACTAAGATTTAGGGTTTAAAATTTTTCATTAATTAAACTTATTTAATTAAAAATCTATTCTCATCCAATTAGGAAATCCAAGTTGGCACTTAAAATTTAGTTGGACTACCACGTAGGATTATCGTTAGGAAGATAACGGAACTTAACGGAAAAGTGATTACTTCGTAACAAAATAATAACATAAGTGGTTAAAACATAACATTTTAAATATAAGTAACTAAAATATAACTTGAGGAAAAAAAAAACTATTTTTATAGTTTACTCAAAAATAAAATGGCAAGTAAACACTGATCTACACAAGTTTTTAAAATGCTCATTAATTTATGTGCATGGAAGAGTGTCTAGAATTCAAAATTTGTAACCTTTTTCGTCTCTTTCTATGTTTCTTAAATCTAACTCATTTGTAGAAAGAATTTCAGTTTCAAAAGTTTAAATATGAATTTATTTATTTAGGTAAATATATTGGAAAATAAATTTCTTTTTTAAATTCCATCTAGAAAGGTGATTTTTTTTAAATTTCTCATAATTTTATTTGATTTAATATACATGGTCTCACTATAAGATAAAAACTTAAATCTCAAATTTTAATTTTAATTAATTATAATATATATTTTAAATTTTATTTTATTAAAACTATTTATAATTTTTACAAATATAATTATATCCATATTGAATATTTTTCATATTATTTATTTTTAATATAATTATTTTCTAATTTTAAAAATTCCATTAACCTAATTTTTTCTAAATAAATTATTTATTCAAACAAAACAACTACAAATTCTAACAGTTTTAATTGATAAATTTTTAAAATGCTAGCATTTTAAAAATATCAAAAAAATTAAAATTCTTCATCTAAACACACTCAAAAGTCAATAACTTTACCTCTCAAAGTAGATCATCACTACTATAAATTAAAAGGTTAATACATATAGAGATATCTAAACTTGACAATTTATACTATTTGGTACCTAAATTTTTTTTGCAACCTAAACTTGAAAATCGTAAGCCAACTTGGTACATTTTTTAGGTATTTGACTAACATTGTTAAAATATGTTAACATGGCACTACCAATAGCATGATAACACACGGTAGATCACATTTTGATATGTGACAAAAAATTAAATATATATTTGTAAATTTTGAATATTTTTATTTTTGCTATGTGTCAAAATGTGGGGCTCACACATACTGCTATGCTATTAGTTGTTAGTGCCACGTTAATTTATTTTAACAGTGTTAGTAGGGTACCTAAAAAAATATTAAATTGGCTTGCAATTTCTAAATTTAGATACTAGTTTAAGTCTAAAAAAATATTCAAGTACCAAATAAGTACAAATAAAGTTTAGATAACTTAATATATATTACTCTTAAATTTAACAACATTAATGGAAATTTTGGTTTCAAGAGAGTTTGATGAGAGGTGTTTATTTGGAAAAAGGTTGGTAAAGGGACAAGAAAAGCCTAGGTTGTAAGTGAAATCTAAATGAAATCCTTATGGATTTCCATTATATGAGGACATGATGATAAAGAAACCACCGACGTCGGCCTAGCCCCCCCTTGGGTTGGCTTCTCTTCTGCTATTTTTTTGGCACTTGGCTTACAATTGGAACCATCATGCTCAGTGGGATGTGATGACCTAGTGAGCCTCTTGAGAAAATGGGAACTTGGGTAATAACAAAGCATATTGAAGTAAAATTATTGGACTGGAATGGTCCCAAATACATTGGAGAAATTTGACTGTCTCCATATGGGTTGTTTGAATCTATGAGCTCTTCGCACATTAGGATGTCAACAACACTTGACATGTTTTGTTCCTATTGGCAGTGGCAAATGCCATCGTGTTTCGACGGAAAGTTTGTCGGTGCTCATAAGTTGAGAAGCTTTATGCCTCAATATTTGATGCTTCCATTTGCTATTTTCCTTCTTTTGCTCTTCTGCATCTTTTATTATTACTGTCAAATACGTAACAGTTGTTTCAATAATATTTCTTTGGAATCCCCGGAATTTACGTTTTTGAAAAATAAATTTTTGGAAAATGAAATTTGTACTCCAATTAAGTTAGTAAAAAACTTAAATAAAATGAAAATAGAGTAAAAATGGAACTGGATAAGAGAGGCTCTTAAGGAGAAAATACCCCTCCATTTTATGCTTGGTCAATTACAGAATTTAGATGTTTTGGGGATGACTTTAAATTGTTTATAAAAGCCTAAAATCTCCCCTCTAACATTAAGGATGAGTCAGATCTTTAGGCACAAATTTCATCCCAACATTCATAAAAATAAAAAAAATATATATTTAATTTAAATAAATATTACTTAAATCAATTGACTTTTAATTTGATGAGTAACAAAAGAATGTAGATTCGAATATGCTCAAACACCTTTTATCTTTTATTTAATAGTTAGACTAAAATTATACATAATTCTAAATATTATTTAAAGATGTATATAGTCCCAAAAAAAATTATTAACTAAACCTAACTTTTGAAATGATTTTATGTTTAAGTATGAATAATGTCTCTAATTATAAGAAAATAAAACCTCAGAAGTGGTCTACATGATCAAAAATAATTTGTATCCTACATATTCAAATCACATTTATAAAGAGATAATTGAGTGACTAATTATACTAAAACTCCTCAAATTTTTTTTATAATAATCATCAATAATTAGAATATTCTAAAACCCTGTGTCAATAATTAAAAAAAATAAATGAGTAGTTTAAATAAGTCTAGAAATAAAACTATAGAAAGTAATCATGATCTACTTTAACCTACATTATTTTCACATTAAGACCGGCAATGTTGTAACATTTTGATTTTAGGCCTAGTCGGAACAGTGGTTTTGCGGCCACAAATCCGACAAGGAAAACATTATTTTTATTATATTTTTATGATATACGGTTTTACAAAAAGATTTTGTGAAAATTTCATTCGAACATTTTGACATTTAGGCACTCAATTTAGTCAAAAGGACTAAATTGTAAATAGTGCAAAAGTTGAGTTCCATATGTTAGAAGTGTCCAATTGTTATAAAGTTTTAAATTAAAGGTCCTTAAATAGTAATTAGCCCATTGGTTAAATTGTTGGACAAAAATGGGCATGAATAAGAAAAATTTGAAAGAAAAGTCTTTAAGGGCATTTTGGTCATTTAGTATTAAAAGAATTAAAAAGGGAAAATGAAGCAAAAATTTGCTCATCTTCTTCCTCAAGGCCGAATATAGCATGGAGAAACCATGGCTAGGGTTTTTCAAGCTTCCAAGCTCGACTGTAAGTCCGTTCTAGCCCCGTTTTTAATGTTCTTTACGTTTTTGGAGTCCCGATAACTCGATTTAACTTATTCTAACAATAATTTAACCTAGGGTTCATATTTGGAAAAATACCCATAGGTGAAATGTGTTTATTTTGATGTTTTATGATAGAATATGAATTTTTAAATTATGTTAAACAACTTGTGCTGCTCGGTTTTAAGTGAAAACAAGTAAAACGACATAATCGGTAAAAATACCTAATGTTCATAAGTACATGTTAGAGTGAGAATTTGATGTTTTCATTAAGGGGAAATGATCAGCATGTCATAAAACATAAGAATTAGGGAAAAAGTTTAATTTCCGAACTTTAGGGAAAAAGTTTAAATATGCAAAAGTTTAGGGGCAAAATTATAATTTTTTCAAAGTTAGAGTTAAGGACTGTTTTGATAAATGTGAGTATTAAATAAGCTAAATTTTCTAATTATAGATCAAGAAGAATGAAATTTGGGGATAGACTGAGGAAATAAAAAGGTAGAAGTTTAAGTTGTCAAGTTGATCGTATTTTGCACTAAGGTAAGTTTACGGTAAATAAATGCAATATTTTGATATTTTATATTAATGTTGTTAATTTCCAGCATATATACATGTATTTTATAAGAATATTCCAAGTTGAATCAAAGATGAAGTAATAGACAAAAAGTATCAGAAAGCCCATTTGAACCTTGGGGATGTATGGGACATGGAATGTCATGACATTTTGGGTTGAGACAGTTGAGGAACATCCCATGTAAGTCCATATCAGACATATGACATTTTGGGTTGAGACAGTTGGGGAACATCCCATGTAAGCCCATATCAGATATATGGCTTTGGCAGGACAGGCAACATCACATGTAAGACCATGCCTAGAGCATGACATTGGCAGTTTATTATCAGGCAGGAAAACCCAAGTACCCTTAGTATTCCAAATGGTTCATTGGGCTAATATACAGACTATGTTACAAGAAAGTTTAGGTAAAGGAAGGATAAACATGAAAGTTAAAGAGTAAGTGGAGAAGTAAAATAAAGATTTTGTTAGTTGATGGTATAATATGAGTATATTTATACTTGGTTCATTTATTTATTTGTAAACTTACTAAGCATTGTAGCTTACTCCTTTTCCTTTCTCTCTTTTATAGTGTAGCCAAGCCAATTAGGAAATCAAAAGGACATCGGAGTTCGTATCATACTATCAAAGGCTATCTCGGTATTTTGTAATTTGAAATGTTTTGAGTTATGGCATGTATAGAGACTTGGTCATTTTGTGTGTATGTCCTTATGATATGACTAAAGAATAGCATGTGAATACTTGATAATGATTAGATATTGAAATGGCTAATTAAGGTCATGTTTTGATGTTATGAATGCCTAAATGAGGTTTAATGCAAAGAAAATATGAAAGAGTAAAAGTTGGCCATGAAACAGTTTTGAAATAGCAACAGTGATGTGAATTTTAAAAATCACTAAAATTGTAGAAATGGAATTAAATGGTGAATAAGATACAGAATTAAATCTTATTGAGTCTATTTTCATAGGAAAGAAACAGAGCAAGAAAAGGAACTCTATATTCTGAGATATTTAAATTTTTGCAAGACTGGTTCAGAGGGATTTCGTGATCCCCTGTTTTGATTTTAGAAATTCACTAAAAATTGTATGGAAATAATTATGAGTTATAATTTGTATGTATAGATTCATTAGTAAGTCTATTTTCATTAAAAATAAGCAGAATCACTATATGAAAACTGTACTAAGAGATAATTGATTTTTAGTGAAGAGAGGTCAGGTCCGCTGGGCTGCGAAACAAGGGAATATTTAACTAATAAACTGTACTAATTGGACACACCAAAAATTCTGGAAAAATTATGGTAAGAATATCTATGAGTCTAGTTTTAGGGAAAATTACAGATTTAAATTTTGAGTTTTTTAACTCGAGTTATAATTAATTTAATGACTGTTACCCAAGTGGACAGTTTTATTATGAATAGTGTAATAAATTGTTTTAATTTGTGTAAGTAATCGGAAAATTTTTAATGCTCCCGGTTTGGTCCCGAACCGTTCCAATTGCATGTTTAGGGCCTCTAAAGCCCATTTTAGGGATATATTGGATGAATGTGAATGAATTAATTTTAAAAGCAAATTTTTATGCCCCGAACTAGTAAGGTAAGTCTGGTAACGCCTCGTGCTCGACTCTGGCGATGGTCTTGGGTAAGGGGTGTTACAAATGCTTCTTACCTTACATCACAATAAACTTAGTTTAGTAATACTTTTGAAAATTATTTTTGAAAAGTTTAATTTAAAATTTAAGTGTTTAGCATTTTTTGCTAAAACATGTTTTTGAGAAATAAAATCTCCATTTTAAATATGGTATTATCAAATAACAAATATGCATTTAAATAATGTTCAAATTAATTAATCTTATTATATTTTAGTATTATAACTTGTTAATATTTTAATATATGAAATGTAAATTTTAAATATTTTTAAGCAACAAATATTAATTATTTATAAAATATAATTAAATATTTAAATATAACCATTAAATATTTGTAATTACATATTAATACATTTGTATTATTTTAATTTTTTTATTTTTAATTAATGATTTTAACACATTTGTAAATAAGCACCAAGAAAAAAAAAAAAAAGAAAAATACTATGTTGTTGGAGGGGTAAAAATGTAATTAAGCACCAAAAATGCTTTTGGGAGAGGCTTCTTTCTTTTCAAAAGTGCTTTTAAAAATATCAAAAAGTAGCTTGTTTAACACAACTTTTCTTCCAAAAGTGCTTTTTAAGCCAAATATATTTTTTAAGCAATACTAAACAATGCGTTAGGGTAGGGGTGTTCAGTCGGTTAATCGACCCGAAACACCATTAACCGAATTAACTGACCCTTTAAAAATTTTAACCGTTAACCGAATCGAAATTTTTCGGTTAATTCAGTCGGTTAACCGAATTAACTGAAAATTATATGTTTTTTTATTTTTTGGTTAAAATAAGTATAAAATTAACCGAATTAACTGAATTACCAGAATTAACCGAATTAACCAAAAATTATATATTTTTTATTTTGATGTTGAGTTTTAGAGGAAAAAAATCATGGTGTGGAATAATAATGTAACACCCCTTACCCATATTAGACGTCAGAACAGGGTACGAGGCATTACCAGACTTATCACACGAACAAACATACATTTTCGGGACATGAATGTGTCCAAATTAAAACCATTTACATTCAATCATAAAGTCACTAAAACTAGCCTACAAGGCCCAAAACATACATTGGAAGCGGTTCGAGACTAAACCAAGAACTTTAGAAAATTTTACAAAACTTGGAAAAATTTCCACTATACAGGGGTCACACGCCCATGTAGTTATGTGACACGCCCATGTGGGCAGGCTGTGTGGTCACACACGCCTGTGCCCCTACCCCGTGTAACTCTCTGACTTGTAACTCATGACCAACTTAAGTTCATACGGCCAAGGCACACGTCCGTCTCACTAGGCTGTGTGGAAAATTAATTTCACAAAATAGGTGCAGACTTCACATGGCCAGGGCACACACCCGTGTTCGAGGCCGTGCCGTCCACATGTCTGAGAAAAACGCCCGTGTTTCTACCCGTATGCTCAATTCTGAGCATTCTGTTTCTCCAAATTAAGGTGCAGGGGACACACGACCTATCCACACACCCATGGGGCAGATCGTGTTCACACACGGCCTAGACACATGACCGTGTGTCTGCTCGTGATAAAGACTATTTACCAAGCCATTTGCCACCCTGTTACACATACACACAAACACCAATTCATAGGTACAAAACATAGCATACTTAAGTAACCAAATGTCTACAATCAAGATATTAACACATCATTCTCATGCTATATCTATCATAATTAAACATCATATACTCATCAACTCAAATCATGCAAATTTCCACATCTATGAAATGCATCATCACATGATCATATATACAACTAATATTAGCCAATTTCCAATGGGTTTATACAAAATAAACTTTCAACCAATAAGCCAACATGTTTGGCTAAATCAATTATGACACATAACAAAATGACCAAGTCCCCTATACATGCCATACTCTCAAAATAATATTTTATTCAATACCCAAAATAAAGTTTCTGATAGTGTGGGGCGAGTCTCTGACGATCTCTGATCTCGAGCTAGCTTGGTGACACTATAAAACAAGGGAAAGAAAAGGGATTAAGCTAAAAGGCTTAGTAAGTTCATATGCAAATAATAAATATCTTAACGATAATCACCATGCAAATTCATATAATGAAAGATAATATATTTATCATTGAAATCACATAGGCTTAATTTACTCAATCACAATCTTACCGGAAGTTTATCACTTATATCATTCATACTTATGAATTTCACGTACATATCTGTACCAAATCATAACACAACCACATACTTTCACATCTTTAACAATTCTCGCTAAACACTCGGAATATTAACGGCTACTCGAAAAGCTTGCACATAAGTGCCATATATGTAGTCAAGCTACCTCATATCTCGTTTCACATATATACTCGTTCTCGAGCTAGTCACGGGTCTGCTCACACAAGCTGATGGTCAAGACGTAGCTACCCAGTGCTGCTCACACAAGCTGATAGGTATCCGCAACACATGCCGGAGTACCCAGCCACTTACACATACACATTCACTTACACATAGGTTCCTAGTGACATGTCACTCGTATCCTATTCTATTCCTAAGGTTCAACTGGGATCTCTCACTTGTCGAAACTTTAACAAATATATCCAAAGGGTTAATCATACGAGTCATATAAGATTAAAGCATTAAAACATAAATTGACAATGCATTATTTACATACAAACTTACATCGATACAAAATAATAGAATAAGGACCTAATCGTCTAACACCTTGTTTTTCCCTCAATCTAGGTCCGAACCTTGTTTCTCTTAATAATTAAGCTTGAAAGTGGCCAAAACCCTAACTATGCACTCCTTGAAATTTTCAGCCATGGGAGGAAGAAGATGGACAAAAATTTCATCTTTCTTTACTTATTAGTCCATTAATTAGCTAAATGACCAAAATGCCCTTAATGCCTAACTTTGAAATTTTACCCTTCCATGTCCATTTTTGTCCATCATGAGATCTAATGGTCTAATTACTAAATAAAGACCTCCAATTTAAACATCATAACAGATAGTGTAACACCCTTTACTCGTATCCGACGCTGGGACAAGGCTCGAGGCGTTACGGACTTAAACATTAACATCTATGCAAAACTGGACCATAAAATTTCCACTTAAAATTAAAACTTTTCAAAAACAATCATATTGTCCCTTAAATGAGCCTACAAGGCCCTAAACATACATTGGAAGTGGTTAGGGACTAAACCGAGAACTTTCGAAACTTTTACAACTCTTAGAAAATTTTCATATTTTGGAGAGTCACACGCCCATGCGGGAAGGCCGTGTGGTCACACACGCCTATGTGGCTTGGGACACACCTGTGTCCTTAGCCCGTGTAAATTGGTTATTTTCCCAACCATTTGTCAACCTCATTTGCACATACTTAAACATAACTTCAAAGGTGTATTTCATGGCATAAATAAGCTACCAATATATCAACAATTCAACCTTAGACTTATTATTTAACAACCAATATACCTAGTCTCACTTAGTCACATTCATACCATCTCTTATCTGTACATAATTATACCTAACTATCATACCATACCATTGAGCCAAACTTAGCCATTAGGCATCAAGACTACTAGCACATTCAACCAGTAGGTATTTAGGCCATAACCCACAACTCATCATGTATCATGCAAACACAACTCACATCACAAGGCATTGGCACATAAATAATGTATATATAGGCTTACAACCAATTAGCCAATATAAGTCAAGTTACATGATTACACATAAATCAAACCTTTAACCATTACAAGCCAATACATTTGGCCAAAACATAACAACTCATACACAAAATGACTGATTCCCTATACATGTCATAAACTTAAAACGCTTGAAAACATTGATACCAATCAATAGCTTGATAGTCTGATAGAATCTCCGACAATCTGCAACCTGAGCTAGTATCTGTGACACTAAAGGAAAATGAAAGGAAGGGGGTAAGCTATATAGCTTAGTAAGTTGGTATGTAAATAATAAGAAATTTATTAACAAGCTTTTACCAATCCTCACAATATGTTCTTAAGATAATACAATCATAATTGCACATAGTTCTACTATTTACTCATGTTCATGTCAAGCTATCTACTCGAGTCCTACTCACTAAATTATTTATATCATGAGTTTCGGAACTCCAAATAAAAATCTAAAAATTTTTCCTGAAACTAGGCTCACATATCTTATTACCATAAAATTTTCAGAATTTTTGGTTTATCTAATAAGTACAGTTTATTCATTAAATTCATCCCTATTTCGCTGTCCGATAGTTCCGACCCCCTTCACTAAAAATTAATTATCTCCCTGTACAGGATCCAGATGATGTTCTTGTTTATTTCTTCTAAAAATAGACTTATTAATTATTTTAAGCATATAAACTATAACCCATAATTATTTTTTTTACAATTTTTAATGATTTTTCAAAATTAAAACAAGGGATTCTGAATTCATTCTGACTCTGTCTAACAAGAATTCAAATATCTCATAATATAAATTTTTTTTGCTTACACCATTCCTTTTATATAAAAATAGACTCGATAAGATTTAATTTCATATCTTATTCAACCTCTAATTCAATTTCCACCATTTTTGGTGATTTTTCAAAGTGATACAACTGTTGCTGTCCAAACTGTTTTATTGCTAATTTTACTCTTTCATGTTTCCTTTGTATTAATTCTCATTTACACATATATAACACTAAAGTTTATCCATAGTTAGCCATTCTAATAACCAGTCATTATCAAATATTTACAAGTCTTCATTGTAACACTTACTCCACATCAACCTTACCAAAGTTTGATCACATATCGAGCACATTGCTCATGAATATATATACACACATGTACCTGCACTTGTTCATCACATAATCATTCAATTACACTTAGTCATTTTTCCCATTGAACACATCAGAATATTAATGGATACATCGGAACATAAATGCCACACTTGTAGCCAAAGCTACTTCACATCGCTTCTCACATAGAGGCTCGTTCTCCAGCAA
Organism: Gossypium stocksii; assembly: GCA_020496765.1. Taxonomy (NCBI): domain Eukaryota; kingdom Viridiplantae; phylum Streptophyta; class Magnoliopsida; order Malvales; family Malvaceae; genus Gossypium; species Gossypium stocksii. The sequence continues at coordinate 24,892,435 of CM035624.1, forward strand.
TTTACTTTCACGGGCCTGCTCACACAAGCTGTCAATCATTCATTGCTAATCAATGCTGCTCACACAAGCTGTCAGGATCCGTAACACATGTCAGTATACCAACCACTGGTAGAACTTAAACTCAGCACTCGGATTCACTTAGTCACAATTTCACATAGATTTCACATAGGTCCTTAGTGACATGTCACTTGTATCCTATTCTATTCTTAAGGTTCAACGGGGAAATTTCTCACATTTTGATACTTTGTCAATTTCATTCAATATTTAGCCACATCTCATAAAATATATCAAAACATAAAAACTTAAGTAAAAACGATGCATTATTTACATACAAACTTACCTTGGTAGCACAATTAGTGAAAATGACTTATTCGTAAATTTCTCGTTTTTTCCTCGTTCTAGTTCCAAGCCTCATTTTACTTGATCTATAATATCAAATTTAATTAATTTATTAGTCACATTATTCAATGTGACCCAAAAATCATATTATGGCAAAATTACATTTTTGCCCCTAAAGTTTTACATATTTACAATTTTTCCCCTAGGCTCGTAAAATGATATTCATTCAATTTCTTTGTACTTTAAGCCTAGCCGAACCATTTTCATAACTATAATAGCCCACAATTTCCATTAAAACACACTTTTATGACACATTTTGTAACTTTTACAAATTAGTCATTTTAGACATTTTTATCAAAAATCACTTAGTAAAAGTCGTTTCTCTAATCATAAACATGCATTTTCTACCATTAAACACAAAAATAAACACATATTCATCATGATTCAGAACCCTATACTTTAACCATATCTCAAAATAGTGGTAGAAATAGATAGATCTTGTTACGAGGATTTTAAAAACGTAAAAATCATTAAAAACGGGGCTAGAACGGACTTACAATTGAGCTTGGAAGCTTGAAAAACCCTAGCCATGGTTTCCCCTTGTGAAATTTGGCCATGGGGTTGAAGATGAGCGAAAATTGGCTTTTAATTTTGTTTATTTAATCATTTAATCACTAAATGACCAAAATGCCCCTAACTTAAAATATTCTATTTCACCTATTTCATGTCCAATTTTGTCCAAAAAAATTAACCAATGGTCTAATTACCATTTAAGGACCTCCAATATAAAATTTCATAACAATTGGACACCTCTAGCATGTAGAACTCAATTTCAACACTTTTTACAATTTAGTCCTTTTGACTAAATTGAGTGTCCAAACGTCGAAATTTTCGAACAAAATTTTCACAAAATCATTCTGTGAAATTGTAAACTATAAAAATATAATAAAAATAAAATTTTCCTCGTCGGATTTGTGGTCCCGAAATCACTGTTCCGACTAGGCCCAAGTTCAAGCTATTACAAATAGACACCCCAAAGATTCTAGAACACATATTTTGAACTTTTTTCAATTTAGTCCTACTAATTAAATTGGGCCCTCTATCGAGAAAATTTCTTAACAAAATTTTCACACATGTATGCAATCATACTATAGACCTTAAAATATTATCACAATAAATTTTCCTACTTCAGATTTGTGGTCCCGAAACCACTGTTCTGATTTGGCCCTAAAATGGGCTGTTATAAATAAACTAAATTAATATGAATTTGGTTTTTTATTAAATCTTTCGCCTTAAGTAATGCCTAATTAACAGTTCAGGTGTCCTGCATTTACACATGACCATAACTGCTGCTAAATTACTTTTGTGTCTACATATATAATATTCAGTTCAAATTACTTTCCACGTCTCAGTCAATAAAAATAAAGACGGCCAATCCCACTTTTCAACTGTTCTATAGATTGAATAAATAAGAAATAAAGAAGAATACATAACTTAAAACAAAGAAGAAATTAATAAATTAAACCCTATCCTCTCAAACACAACTAAATGAATCAAAAGAAAGCATTCCTCTGACCTACAACATGGGCAGTAGCATAAAAAAAAGCAATCTGTTGAAAAACCTGAACAATACAATCTTGATTTTCCTCCAAACCAAACACGTCCTTCTTCTTCTAATACGTAGGCTCTTCTTCCTCTTCCCATCACCCTCATAATATTAAATGTTGGTTTTTTATTATTTTGAGGTCAGGTATTAATATCATAATAAACTAAATCAATTTGGAATGGACTTCATCTGCAAACAAATACTAATTTAAACATTACAAGTTTGAATGAAGAAATAAATCCTAAAATCAGTCCTAGCATTCACGAGGCCATACACGTGCATACATAGATATCAACTTCTAAAATCATAAGAAACAAAGGATTATCTCTTTTGCTCCTTGGTTTTTTATTCCATTTTCATTCAAGTTTTACCATAAAGAAAAATCCAGATCAATGAGGCAATGGAAACAGATCACAAGGTTTCTTGCTTTTTAACTTGAGAAGTGACAGTTCCTTGGTCCAAAAATAACAAAAAAAGAAACAGATCAAAAGTTCTAATGATTTTTGAATTTTTTTGTCAATATAATACAGTGTAACCTTAGTTGTCGATACTGAGGGTAAGTACATCAAAGTTTCCCAAAGCTAAGTTGTAAGAATCATCAGAAATGTATACAGTTCTGGTGGCATGTTCCACTCTTGCAGCTCATCTAAAAGTATAATCAATAGAGATTAGGGCAAAATAAGAGGTAGGAAATCAGGGAAATTTGAATGAATAAAAAAAAAGAGACTTGAGAACCACTCATATCGAAAGTACTATTAAAAAAATCCTAAGCTATAGAAAACAATATGATTTGGGGGCATGAAATATCTTAAAACTAATGTGAAAATTGATGACCTGTAGGTGACAATGTTTTATGTAATTAAGTAGCATGAGCCAAGTTTCATTCCTGGAATTAAACTAATGTCATTAGAGAGAAAGAGAAAGAGAGAGAGAGAGAGAGAATAAAACGTTGTTGAATCAGCTTTCTTGTTCACCATCTTATACAGTGGCAAACTTGCTTAATATACTCATAATAACATGTTATACTAAGAAAGTGAAAGTGATTGAAAGAGTTACAGGGCCCAAAATAGTAACTATTTCTTTTCCCTCAAAAGAAGTTAGCTAATATAAACAATTTAATATCCCAGGGTTCTTAAATAGCATAATTTATTGACAATAGTAAGTTCAATAAACAAATCAAAATTGTCAACATTTCAGGTGAAGTAGATAAAACAAGATGTCTTTTGAAACAAGAAAAAGAGATAATTATATGTAGCTAGTTTCTGATAACTTAGCAGGACAAATAGACTGCTTAAATGGCCTATACAAATTCCTTGTGGAAAACTTTGTTTTAGAATCACTATATGTTAGCAAATCAGGTTGTTTGTAGGTATAATTTTGAATTGCGATTTACATATAATGGTAAATCTATAGAGTCATCGTTCAATTGTTGATTACTCAATCTAACAAATAATGTGGTGGAACACTTTCAGTAATCAGAATTCGAAATAGTAAAAAAAAAAAAGCATAGCCAAGCTATTTAGACAAATACAACAATGGCATAAGGATAAAAGATGTTCAAGTTCCATGAAAAAAAACCTTAGACTTTGTTTTAGAATCACTATATGTTAGCAAATCAGGTTGTTTGTAGGTATAATTTTGAACTACGATTTACATATAATGGTAAATCTATAGAGTCATCATTCAATTGTTGATTACTCAATCTAACAAATAAGGTGGTGGAACACTTTCAGTAATCAGAATTCGAAATAGTAAAAAAAAAAGCATAGCCAAGCTATTTAGATAAATACAACAATGGCGTAAGGATAAAAGATGTTCAAGTTCCATGAATAAAAAACCTTACTCTAGCATTTAGAACTATTGGAATCAAAGCAGGAATCGAAGATTTCTGAAAGGAATCACAATAACAATCAAAGAAGAAAAGCCTACCTCAACTCGCCCGTGATGGTGACCTGGTAGACATCGGACGATTCACAAAGGTGGCTGGTAGTGACAATAGGGATTTTGGGATTTCAATTAGGGATTTTGAAGGTTAGGGTCTTAGTTAAGGATTTTGGGTATTTGATATTTATGTCGTCTGTTACTGTTAGTACTATGTTTTAGTTTTAGAGTTTTACTTTTAGTTTTAGTTTTAGATTATTATTTTTATTTATTAAATTATTTGTAATTTTTATGATTGGGATGGGTAATTGGGTTGGGTAATTAGTTTTAGTTTGATTGGGTTTATGTTGGATTGAGTTTGAGCGAATAGTGGGCTATTTATATATTATAATTTTATTTATTAATTTTTCGATTAAATCAAAAAAATTAGGTTAACTGACCGGTTTCGAACCGAATTAACTGTTAACTGAAAACTCAAAAAATTATTAACCGACCCCCGATTGAAAAAATTCGGTTAACTGACCTATTAACGAATTCGGTCGGTTAACCGAATTTTTTCAATTTTACCCGAATTTTGCACAGTCCTGCCTTAGGGTAAGTTTAGTATTACTTTTTACAAGTATTTTTGAGATAAAAGTATTACTAAACGAGACGCTTTTGAGTTATTCAAAAGTGCTTTTGGTACAAAAAATTATTTTTTTGCCAAAAGTAGAAGCAACAAATTTTAGCTTTTACTCAAAAATACTTGGCACAAAAACACTTTCGAAAAATATTGCTAAACTAACTGGTCAAAACTTCTTGTTAATACCAACAAGGAACAAAGTAGAGAAGCATTTAAATTCTAAAGACTTAAAAAGAAAAACACAGTTTTAGCTAGCATAGTTATAAAGTTAACTATTATCTTCTTCTTCTTTTCCATTTTATTAAGAGAATTGAGCTACTAAGAGGTTAGTATTTGTGTAAAAGATTGAAGGCATTTAGTGTTACCAAAGATGAACATCCTTTGCCAAGGTCTTTATATAAGCTGGATTAACCATGGTACATTCCTATTTCAACATTTATAAACCGTAAATTATACATATTTTTACCTCATGCTTAGCCTATTTTTGGATGAATTATTCCTTGATTTGTAGAATTTGATCCTCCTAAACCTTTAATTTCATGTTTTATACTCAGGTGAGCTTAGAGGAGTAAAAAGAACAAGAAACGGGCCAAAAATGGAGAAAATGGGCCAAGGTGTGAAAACAACATGGCCTAGAGTTCAGCACATGGGCAACCCACACGGTCGTGCCACATTAGTGGGCTCGAGCACTCCTAGACTCAATTCACACGGGTGTGACACACGGGCGTGTCCCTGTCGTGATGAAGTTCAATTTCACGATGAAAAGGCTACTTAGGGGCTAAGAAAGACATTCCAAACTCTATATAAAGACCCTAGGAGGCAACTACAAGGGGGTACAGTCTTCCCACCAAGACAGAGAGCTAAAGGTAGGGAATTACTTGAAGGAAAGCCAATTGATCTATCTAAGAAGCCAGGAGCCACATTCAAGATAGAAGGATCTCCCTTCAATCCTTTCAGGAGTTTTTGGGTTTTTTATATTTTGTTATTTTCTTTACTCTGAGATGTTTCTTTTTATAAGCATGAACTAAAACCCCAAATATCTAAGGGGAATGAAACCTAAGACGAATCTTGTTATTGTTATCTAAACTATATGATAAATATTTGATTTGTTCTTAATTATGTTTTAATTCTTGAATTGATATTTTCGGGATATTAATTTAAGTCGAATTTGCTTAGGCAGAGGAGCAAAAGTCCTTGTTTAAGAGTAGATCCAACACCATTAAGCACAGTTGATCGCAATCCTAGACATAGGACGACGAAAACTGCCGGATTAGAGTCAAATCTAATATGGGGATCCATAGATCGAGTTAATGCAAGACTAGGGGTTTTAATTAGAAAGAAATTTCAATTAATCAACCTAGGATTAGTTGTTCTTATTCTTGACGGAGATATTAACATAAATTAGGGATCTCTACGGATCAAGTCGAATAAAGAAATCGTCTAGTTCAGAGTTAGATAACAAGTGAAGTCTAGGTGGATTCTTCCTTAGGTATTGTCCTTATCAATTAGTCTTCCCAAAGTAATTTTCCCAATTTACTCTTTGTCGTGTCTTTAGTTTAATTTAGAATAGTTTATAACCAAACTCCCTCTTTATTTTTAGACTAGATAATAGGAAGAAAGTCATTACTAGTACTTCTAGTTCCTTGGATTTGATATTTCGGTCTTTCCCTTAGCTATACTACTATTCGATAGGTGCGCTTGCCTTTTATCGTGATAATAGTTAGTTTTTAGGTACGATCAATTTATTACTTCATCACAATTATGAGATCAAGTTTTTGGCGCCGTTGTCGGGGAATTAAAATATTAGGAACACTCGATTCCTATTACTTTAGCCATTTTTACTTTTATTGCAATTTATTTTCTATTTTTCTTTTAGGTTTTTATTTACTAATTTTTTTTATTTTTCTCTTCCAGGTGTCTCTAGTTTATGACTAGAAAAAACCCAAGAGGACCATTATTGTTTGACGACGATTTAGAAGCTACAATTCGTAGAACTCGCAGAGAAATAAGAAGAAGCTTGCGATAGCCAGACCAAGGACAAGAAGAAGAACCTGAACCTACTGAAGAGATGGAGGCAAATCAAGATAATCAGCTACCTCCTGTAGGAGCCGCAAATCCTATCGAGCAAAATCCTGTTCCTCGTACTATGTATGATTATGCTAAACCTAATTTGTCTGGTACTGAATCTAGTATTGTTAGGCCTACTATTGCTGCAAATAATTTTGAACTAAAACCTAACACTATTCAGATGATACAGCAGTTTGTTTAGTTTGATGGTTTGTAGGATGAAGATCCTAACGCTCATTTAGCCAACTTTTTGGAATTATGCGACACATTTAATATAAATGGTGTTTCTAATGATGCCATTCATTTTCAGCTATTCCCATTTTCCTTGAGGAAAAAGCTAAACAGTGGTTAAATTCTTTACCACAAGGGTCTATCACTACATGGGAACAAAGAACCGAAAAGTTTTTACTCAAATATTTTTCACTGGCTCAAATGGCTAAATTAAGGAATGATATCTCTTCTTTTGTGCAGATGGATTTAGAAACACTTTACGATGCTTGGGAGAGATACAAGGATTTATTGAGAAGGTGCCCTACAAGTTCAAACTTTTCACAACAGTTTGAACCCCTCAACGAGACAAATGATCGGTGCAGCCACCGATGAAACAATCAATAACAAAACATCAGAAGCAACTTATGAGTTTATAGAGGAGATGTCACTGAACAACTATCAATGGCAAGTCATGAGAACAAAGCCACAAAAAGCTACTGGGGTTTTTAATGTTGATACGGTCACCATGCTTTCTAATAAGGTAGAACTCTTAAATAAAAAGATTGATGGTTTAGTTGGTTCTACGCAGGTACACCCAGTGATGTAGTGTAACATGAGCAATTCTGAGTACCCCACCTATGGATATGGCATGGAAAATGAGCAAGCGAACTATATGGGTAATAATCTTAGATCTCAAAATAACCCTTATAGTAACACTTACAATGTAGGTTGGAGGAATCACCCCAATTTGTCATGGGGAGGACAAGGTAACAAAGGAAATCAGATACCACCACCTCCTCCGAGATTTCAGCAACCACCATACCAGCAAGAGAAAAAGCTGAACCTTGAGGAGATGCTCATGAAATTTATCTTCGTGTCAGAAACCCGTTTTGAGAACACCGAGACGACACTTAAGAGCCAGCAAGCATCCATCCTTAAGAGCCAGCAAGCATCCATCCAAGGACTCGAGACTCAAATAGGCCAGCTTGCTAAGCTAATCTCTGAAAGACCACAAGGTGGTTTACCAAGCAACACCAAGGCTAACCCTAAGGAGCAATTCCATGCCATCGACACAACTGATGAAGAAGGTTTAGCCAAAACCACAGCAGAGCAAAGTAAGGAGACTATGGCAAGTAGAAGTAAGGATGAGGTAAGTCACAAAGAACCAGTTGTCAAAGAATATAAGCCTCAAGTCCTATATCCTAACGCGATAAGGAAAGACCACACAGACAAGCAATTCGGTAATTCCTTAAACTCTTAAAGAAATTACATATTAACTTATCGTTTATTGAAGCTCTATCGCAGATGCCAAATACTATTAAATATTTAAGAGAGCTTCTGACGAACAAATAGAAGCTAGATCAGTCATCTCATGTGGAACTGAATGCAGTATGCTTAGCTATTTTGCAGAATAAACTACCCAAAAAACTAAAAGATTATAGGAGTTTCAAAATTCCTTGTTTACTTGGTAGTTTAGATGTTAAAAATGCTTTAGTTGATTTAGGAGCAAGTATTAATGTAATGCCTTATAAATTGTTTAAACAACTAGGTCTTGGGAAACCGAAACAAACTAAGATGAGTATCCAATTGGCTAATAAAACCATTAGATTTACTAGGGGTATAATCAAAGATGTGCTTGTCAAAATTGATAAATTTTTATTCCCAGTCGACTTTATTGTTCTAAACATAGATAAGGATAGCAATGTACCCCTAATTCTAAGGCGACCCTTTTTAGCAACTGCTAGAACCATAATTGATGTAGGCACAGGCGAGCTCACACTTCGCGTAGGTGATGACAAAATTACTTTGCAGGCTCGTAACTCTAATAAGACTGTAGACGATAAAGATATTATTACGAGTCCTGATAATAAAAATGATCTCACTGCCTAACCTTCTTTGCAGGATACTCTTCACATAGGTACAATCAAACAACAGACGAGTCCATCCGTGGGACCACCCATGAAAAACGAATGCTACTGATTGAAGAATTGGATGAGTGGCTGAACTATCGACAAGAGAAACCCAAAATATGCCACATCGAACCAAAGCATCACCATGATGACCCTAAGGCAAAAATGAATCAATTTAAGGTAGGGGATAAGGTATACTTAGAGGAGGAAGATCCTCGAATTTCGAATTCAAAAGTTCATACAGGTGATACCCCTCCTTTCACGATAATGAAAATTTTCCCTATGGTACAGTCGAGATAACACATAAGACATTTGGCACTTTCAAGGTAAATTATACTCAACTCAAACCTTATTTTGATAGTAAGACTAATATTAAGAGAGAGGAGTTCGAACTCCTCGAACCACCGTGACCATGCAAGCTTGAAGGAAGTCGAGCTTAGACTATAAACAAGCGCTTCTCGGGAGGCAATCCGAGCACTGACATAGTAAAGTTCTTTCATTTAAGCTCTTTAATTCATCAACTAACCTCCTAAATATAGGTTTTTCAAGCCATGCGGCCATGCCCATGGGCGTGCCTAAGGCCGTATGGACACAATAGGCAAAGACACTGCCGTGCGATACGGTCGTGCACAAACAGGACAAAAATTTTCCCAACACACGAGCTGTGACAATTAGCCACGACCGTGCGAGGTGGTTGTTGCCAATCCTGATAAGACAACACGGGCTACAATAATTAGCCATGGCCGTGCGAGGTGGCCGTGGCCAATCCTAACAAATCAACACGAGCGTGTGACATGCTCGTGTCCCAAGCTCATGGTTGATCCTGTTAATTCAACACAGGCAGGTGACACACCCGTGCCCTAACCCCATGGTCGAACCTGCCAATCCATACAGGGGGTGTGACCCCATACACAAGCGTGGAATAAGAGAACATCGAAGGACACGGTCGTGCGACACCGCTGTGTGCCCTAACACGCCCAAAGAACACGGGCATGTAACACGACTCAGGCACACCAAAACCCTTGAAATTCGAACCACCAGGCTAAAAATGATTCACACGGGCCTGTGACACGCCCCTGTGCCGTAATTTCTATAAAAAACCCTTCACTATTCATCATCTTCTTCATTCAAAACCCTAAAACCTCTCCACCCACAGCCTATACCAGCCCTTCCTAGCGCCACCGCCGACCTAGGCCACGCCACCATGCCGGTGCAAGCACCACCACGACCGTGCTCCGCCCCTACAACTACTCATTTGGTTCTCCTTTCTCCCTTTTCTCTTAATCTTTGCTTATATTTTTAATTAGTTTTATTTTTATTGTTGTTTCATTCAGTCATACATGTTTTATTCTTTCAATGCCTATTTGATATCCATGCAATACCCATGGTCCATTGACTTAGAATAATGCCATTTTGAATTGTTCTCTTGCTGCTATCTTAAGCCATCTCATGCCATTGATTTTAGCACATATAGATGATAGAAACTCATTTTTAGCAACCATTGTCTTTATTAGTTTATTTAATTCTATGCTTAGAATGAATAACCAATTGCTTTTTGCATTGAAATAGGTATTAATCCCTGATTGAAAAATCTAGTCTTGATTATCGTTAGTCATCACTTAGTTATTAACACATGAATAATGACAATACATGCCCATTTTTATTGTTTTTCGTTTTGTTTTTATTTCAGGAACTATGTCATTGTTAAGAGGAAAGAAAGCTGCTGCCCCCGCCTCTAAAAATCAAAAGAGGCCCAGTGGTTCCTCTTCTAGAGCCACAACCGAGATTAGACACCCCTTCCTCCAATTTTCGCAAAGTTCCCAAGAGTAACTATTTCAAATTCTAAGGGCGAGACCACTCGGAGTAGGAAGGTGTATCGATTGGGCCGCATTAGAACGGGGCCAATTAGCAGATGCACTACGGGCCCTATTGATGATGGACCCGTGGGACCAATTTTTCCAGATCGTCGAGCCCACCTATCTCGAGCTTACCTTAGAGCTCTACTCCATAATCCATCTCCAAACGGTCATGTCGAGATATGACAATCCAGGGACGGTCCAATTCAGCCTCGGAGGCCTTGTTCGACAGCTCAGTGTACCAGAATTCGGTATAGCACTAGGTCTATACACCTAGCAGTTTATGGAAGAAGAAAACCTCTCTGAGCTGCACCACCACATCCATCTCTCTCCAGCCAAGTGTTGGCATGCATTAGTCCCTGTTCCCGCTGTATAAGACCCCAGCTGCTCCAAGGCGACAGCTCTCGCCCTATCTTTGATGTACCTACATGCTCTACTCGTACACACATTGATGTGTAGAGGCGAGAGCACTGACGTCATCAACACCCATTATGCCTACTTCTTGTGGAGCATGGCACACGCGCACGTGCTCGACCTCACCTACTTCATCACCCACGCCATTCAGCACCAAATTGAGAGGTGTCAAAAGGGTGTGATCTTGATGGGCCCATACGTGACCTGCCTGGCCCGCTACTTCGGACTCCTCAACACAGAGGCCTAGACATCCTCCTACACTCTCATCGGATAGATGTCTCCGCAGGGCATCCAAAGTATGCTTCACATGAGGATGATCGAGCACCGACATGGGACTGACCTTCCTCAATACCGCCTATCCCAGTCCACCGAGCAAGAGGGCCTAGAGGACATTCTTAATGATGTCCCTCCATCCCATGAGGAGCCACAGCCCACTCATCGTCCAGTTCATGCGGCAACTTCAGATTATGTCACTTCTGAGCAATTCGCACAATTCCAGCAACAGTGTTTTCAGTGTCTTGATCACATTGATGCTACTTTATCTTAGATTTATCAGCATCTCCATCTCACACCGTCTCCCCCACATCACGAACCATCTGAAGATTAGGACTCACAAGTCCTCTTATCTTCTTCTTTATTTTCCTTTTTATTTTACTTTTTCATTTTATTTCATTTAAACCTTATCGTTTTCATTATTTGAATTTCAGTATGTTAAGAATTTAGTTTATTTTATTTCAAATGTTTAATATTGGCTATTTCCCAACGAGTACATTGTGCTAACTAAATTCCCTAAAAATTTGTAAATGTTATAGCAGTTTCAAAGGAGCTTTACAGCTCAAATCCATCTCTAATGGGAAAACCCTACCACGAATGCCGGTTCCTACATGACCACAACTCTAGTAACCATGACACCAATCATCATATTCTTGTGGCACAGAAATTGTGGATCAACATCCTTCCCTACAAATCTTCACACCTCCAACTCAAGGAATTCATCCAATCTTTAGGGAGTTTTACTACTCTCCCTATCTTATGATTTTATGCTTCTATTTTCACTAACTTTATCTTTGTACATTGGGGGAAATGTACACCTTAAGTGTGGGGGGAGTTCACTTTCATTCTTTGCATTATCCTCGAACCCTTGAAAATTTTTGCCACTAAATTTTTGTATTGTTCTCAAATCCCTAAATCTTGGCCTTAACAAATAGAATGAATTCTGATTGATTTATGATTTTTATTGATATGTTGAGAATTAAAACATAGTTACTTATGCTTTGACTATCCAAACTTTAAGACATTAGAGAATCAAGCATGATAACTTGAAATTTTTGATAATTTAATTTTTTTCTAGGTTGTTTTCCCCAATTTTAAGTGTTATCTTGAAATTTGAAATTTGTAGGATTGACATCAAAAGCCATAATTCTGGTGAGATTTTTGAGCCTTTTGAGCATACATCCTTTCGTGCTCCCTTTTATTGTTGCTTTGAGTGAGTCAATGTTGATTTGTTATTCTAAAACTTGCTTTGATTATACATGTCGAGACCATATCATTGATTTGATATACCGAAATGATAAAGGCACCTAGGTTTTAACCCACTTACTCCATAAAAGCCTACCTTTATAAATTAACCTCTAGTGAACCCCATTGAGCCTAACATACCATTCATTGACTTACCTTCAATATTAACCTATAACCCATTTTTTGTTAAATTCCCTTCAATTATTTTGATCCCTATTTTTGTCGAGATTTGAGTTGAATAATTATCTAGCTTTGTTATCTTTTTCAGCTTGTCAAGTTTATAAATATTTGATTTGTTCTTAAAAAAATGTATATTTCAATTGTAATTCAACGTTTTGCATATTTCCATGTAATTTTTTAGCTTCTGTTCTTAAACGATGTTATCCAAAAGAAAAAGGCTTTACTCTAGGAATATGTTTCAGTGATAGAGATTTTTCTAGTTAGATGATTTTTCAATTCAATCTCGATTTTAACCCCCTTTTTCAGCTTGTGACCACACCCCTAACCAAGGCCACATTACAACCTTTGAAAGACCTTTTGATCGATGTATCATGTCAATACATAGTGGTGGAGATTTGATTTTCCTGCAAGCTTATGGTAATAACTTTTCATGTTGACTAATGAGTGCTTAATTTCTGAACCCTAAACACTTCAAATGGATAGAGTGAATCTTTAGTGAGGATGTCAACTCTTGTTGATTTTGAGTTCAAGATAATTACCTAGAAGAAGGGAGAAAACCTATGTTTCTGTGATAAAATTCTCAACTTAGATTGTTTGAGACTTTAATTTTCTTTCGGTTGAATTTTCAATGTATGATTACTTGTGGATTAGTTTGAAACATTATTGATAAGGATTATAAGTTGAGAGGAATGATTTTTAATTGTAAGTTGAGATTTTGCTTGAGGACAAGCAAAGGATTAAGTGTGGGGGTATTTGATAAACCGTAAATTATACATATTTTTACCTCATGCTTAGCCTATTTTTGGATGAATTATTCCTTGATTTCTGGAATTTGATGCTTTTAAACCTTTAATTTCATGTTTTATACTCAGGTGAGCTTAGGGGAGTGAAAAGAACAAGAAACAGGCCGAAAACGGAGAAAATGGGCCAAGATGTGAAAACAACACGGCCTGAAGTTCAGCACACGGGCAACCCACACGGCCATACCACATTAACAGGCTCGAGCACAGCCTAGACTCGATTCACACGAGCGTGGCACACGGGCATGTCCCTGTCGTGATGAAGTTCAATTTCACTAGGAAAAGGCTACTTAGGGGTTAAGAAAGACATTCCAAACTCTATATAAAGACCCTAGGAGGCAACTACAAGGTGGTACAGTCTTCCTGCCAAGACGGAGAGCTAAAGGCAGTGAATTACTCAAAGGAAAGCCGATTGATCCATCTGAGAAGCGGGGAGCCACATTCAAGACAGAAGGATCTCCCTTCAATCCTTTTAGGAGTTTTGGGGTTTTCTTATGTTTTGTTATTTTCTTTACTCTGAGATGTTTCTTTTTATAAACATGAACTAAAACCCCAAATATCTAAGGGGGATGACACCTAAGACGAATCTTGTTATTGTTATCTGAACTATATGATAAATATTCGATTTGTTCTTAATTATGTTTTTAATTCTTGAATTGATATTTCTGGGATATTAATTTAAGTTGAATATGCTTTGAATATGCTTAGGCAGAAGAGCAAAAGTCCCTTTTTAAGAATAGATCCAACACAATTAAGCGCAGTTGATCGCAATCTTAGACATAGGACGATGAAAATCTGCCGGATTAGAGTCAAATCTAATATGGGGATCCATAGATCGAGTTAATGCAAGACTAGGGGTTTAAATTAGAAAAAGATTTCAATTAATCAACCTAGGATTAGTTGTTCTTATTCTTGACAGAGATATTAATATAAATTAGGGATCTCTACGGATCAAGTCGAATGAAGAAATCGTCTAGTTTAGAGTTAGATAACAAGTGAAGTCTAGGTGGATTCTTCCTTAGGTATTGTCCTTATCAATCAGTTTTCCCAAAGTAATTTCCCCAATTTACTCTTTGTCATGTCTTTAGTTTAATTTAGACTAGTTTATAACCAAACTCCCTCTTTATCTTTAGGCTAGATAATAGGAAGAAAGTCATTACTAGTACTTTTAGTTCCTTAGATTCGATATTCCGTTCTTGCCACTAGCTATACTACTATTCGATAGGTGCGCTTACCTTTTATCGTGATAATAGTTAGTTTTGAGGTACGATCAATTTATTACTTCATCACAATCATGAGATCAAACATATAAGTATATGCAAACTAGGATAATTGCGTATTTCATTCAATGTACTGAGATAAAACCCAATACCTTCACCTTTGGAATAGATCAAAATTTTTTTATGGCAACTTTCCTTTTTGCTAACTCTATCTAATGAGCACGACAGAAAATGGATATAAAAATTAGCAAACGATGAGTATTAAATTTATCTTTTGTTAAATTAGATAAAGCTATAATATTTGGTACACTGTCAATAAAGTTTTTAGACTTCGTAAGTAATTGAATGATGACACATGTTTCTTTTAATGTGTAACACCCCAAAATTTTTGATACAGTGACATTATTCCAAGAATCGAATCTAGCAAAAACGTGAAGACATTTGAAAAGGAGACAAATAAAGAGAATTCTTAAAGAAATAATTGATTTGGAGTTGAAAATCAATGAAGATAATTGTGAATGTGAAAAGGTGGAAAAATGGATTAAATTGAGAAACAAGAAAGAAAAATATGAGCACTAGAGTGATTTTTTCTTATAAAGGATGAGGAATTAATAAATCCCGTATTGAGAAAATTATGCTCTAATTATTGGAATGGGAAACTATGTCATTATCCACTTAGTAGCACTTGATTTGTTTTCTGTAAATTCAAATATGATAGATTTTGATATTTTAATTATTATCTACGACATACATATATATTAATTGTTGGATATTTATTATTTAAATTTGTTTCACTTTTATAGATAAATATTCATATTTGAATTCGAGAATTTATTACCTAAATTTATTTTATTTTTGTTAATAATTATATTCTTTGTTAATAATTATATTCGAATTTAGATTTAGATATCAAAATTTATTATTTATTTTACTTTTAAATTTTTGTTTTAAACTTAATGGTATATGATTTAATTAATTCAAATTCAAATTGTAACACTAAAATTTAATGCAATGCAATCATTTTAAATATGATGGTTTTATACACTATATACCTACATGAGGCGGACCCAATAGGCAAATACGGGCTTTGGTCTCGCTTTTTAGTCCTAATGATTAAATTGCATTTTTAGCTCTTACAAAAAATATATAATTTAATCTATACTCTTTTAATACAAAATTTACGCCTATGACCCCTCCAGTAATTTTTTAAACCTTTTCAATCCTTTGATACAAAATTCCTAACTTCTTCCTTAAAATTACATTAAAAATATTAAAACATTTCATGATAAATATATATATATATATATATATATATATGAAAAATGCAAATTATGAGAGTTAATAGTGTTCTTTTTTTTTGTAGTTAAATATGAATAAATTTATGTTGTTAACAATTGAGTTTGAATTTTAAAATAGAAAAAGCATAAGGATTAAATTATTGGAAATAAAAATAGGACTAATTGCAAATTTAGAAATAGTACAAAGACTAGAGTATATTTAACCTAATATTTCATATTATTACAAAATTGGTGTCACATGCATGTCTCAACTTAGAAGAGAATTTACAAAGCCCATATATGAGATCTGAACTCAAAATATTATGGTTTTTAATTTCTCAACTTTACCATTCCAACCAAACCATGTTTTAAAAATCAAAATAATCACCCTTAAAGGATTTGAACTTGAATGCACAACAAATAATTATATATGTCCATTTCATATATTATAATAAACGTTAGTTTATATGTAAGGGGCTTATGATGAATAAGCATATCATACGCCCAATAGTTCATATGATTAATTATAAGCATGATCAATTGTGCATATTATATGATTAATAGTTCAATTGATTGCGATCAATTTTTCATGTAATCACCATACATATCTATCACCATGCATGCATGAATATTCTCCATACATATGATCGCCACCATGCATGCATGAATATTCTCCATACATATGATCGCTATTATGTATGATATATGATCACCAGTTCATAGAAATATAACATTATTGAAATGATTAGATTATATGAGTCAAATATAACATTATTGAATGTTATGTAATTCTTTTTGTATGGTCTAATATGCAATATAACCCTAAATTGTGACTTGTATATAATTTTTTTAATAGCTTGCATATATTGTTAAAGGTCCAAAATTAAATTTATCATATTTTGCCAAAAGAATTAAGTTTCCTCATATTATAAGGTTCTCTAAAATTTGTACGTTGTACTATACAACGTATATTGTTAGGTTCATTACTTCTCCCATCAACAAGAATATTGCCAAGTTCTTTGGTTTTTACAACACTAAAAAGAAAGTTCAATGGTCCTTCATTAATGTACTAACCATTGGAGATTTTGGTTATTTAAATTAATTTATCACAAGTTGTCATCAATCCTTTCTTTTTATACAAAATATTTTCTTTTGTGCATTAATCCTTTCTATCCCTCACCAATGACAAAATGCTCTTCTTTTGCAATAATTCTTTTTGTCATTAATCCCTATCCATTATTTAATTTTCATTAAATAAAATACTATCAACCATCCATATCATTAGTAGCATTCAATTTTGCTTCTATACAATTAGAAAATAAAACCTAACTTCCCTATTTTTATTCATCTCCTTATGAAATAATCTTAAGATCGGAAGAATATGGATAAAACACCATATTACAATATCACTACTAACAATAGGGACGTGAATTACGAGGCTTGGCTTCTGGAATCTCTATCGACATTGGAGACTCTTTACAATAATAGGAGGGAGAAATTTAGTGCCTACAAGAATGAGTTCAGATAATTCATGTAAAGAATCTGTAACACCCCAAAACCCAGCCTAGAAGTTTAGACCGGATCTTAGAGGTTACATTGATCACCGAAGTGATCTAAAAGCAATTTTACAAAAAGAATTATTAAAACTTCATTTCAAACACAGTTTGCTAAATTCGAACTAAGCCATTTAACAATTTAGAATTCAAAACAGTAATTTAAATTATGTTACAAACATTCAGAAATATAAATCCATAGTTTTTAAAATTCAATCCAAATAACACTCTATGAAAGTTCAAAACAAAATTTATACCACAGTTCATATAAAAAATTTACAGTCCAAAATAATTGATAAACTAAGAATTGAAACGAAATACTTCATTTAATTAATTCAAATTTATCCATCTAAGACCTCCGGCTGCCGAGTCCAGCTTCAAACACAAAATTTACTTGAAAAAGAGAAATTAAAAAGATGAGCTACGCAAGCTCAGTGTAAGTCTAAAACTTAAACAAACAACAAAAGACGAGGTTTCAAAAACAATTATCCCAGACAAGAACCACAGTTAATGTACAAGAACCTTGAAGCAGTAATTAAAGGTACGACACATCAAATAAGTATAAACACTTGCAAACAATTTTAACCACATCTTAATTAGACACATATGCTCAAATACAAACTGAATGCAACAAGTCAACACCCACCCAACCATCTGAACACAACTTCAACCACCTTGCACACCATATATGAGCTATATCAAGCCCATCCACCCTGCACACTACATAGGACCATCTTAGGTCCATCCACCCTACATGGAATTAAGCCACTCTAATAATAATATATAGTTGAGCTTACATATGTTTACTGTGGACGTACTACTCTACAGGAGTATTACAGTTAAACTACCCAAACAAATTCCCTTCTCTTCACAACTAAAATCCCAAAATTTTAATGCAAATGCAAAATGCACACTATTTGCAGACAAACATACAGAAACAGATTATGAAAAAAGAAATACACTTGTTCAGTTGCACATGCTCAGTATCAGATTAACTTAGATTCTACCATTAAATAGTGTCTCAATTTTATAAATCACATCAGATTAACACTTAAACAAGCCATAAAATTAATGCTACAATTATGAATTCTCACACAATTCTAAGTCGAAACAGTGTTCCTAACACAATCCAAAGGCCTCTAAGAACATTGGGCGACATAAGATGTAACACCCCTAACCTGAATCCGTCGCCAGAATAGGGTTACAGAGTATTACCAAAATTTACTGATCGAATAATAGACATTTCATATCATATAGCATTCATATCAGAAACCAGTCAAGATCAAGCATAATGTCCCTTATAGGAGCCCTCGAGGCACAAAATACACATTAGAAACAAATCAGGACTAAACTGGGTACTCAGAAATTTTTTTGAAAAATATTAAGAATTTTCAAAGGTGTAAGGGACACACGCCCATGTGGCCAGGCCATGTGGCTCAAACAGTCAAGAGATACGCCTGTGTCACAAGCCGAGTAAGCATTCAAAATAGAGGCACACAGCCGTGTCCCAGCCCATGTCCAAACTTAGGCTTAAGTCATATGGCCAAGCCACACGCCCATGTACTAGGCCGTGTGAGCATTCAGTTTTGTGCAAATTTAAGATATAGGGGACACACAACCATGTCACCTGGCCATGTATCACACACAGTTGTGTCACCTAGCCGTGTATCACACACGGTCGTGTCACCTGGCCATGTGTCACACAGGGTTGAGACACACGCCGTTGTCTCTGCCCATTTGGATGAAAATATGTCATTTTACAAGCCATATTTCTCACCCAATTTATTACTAACCTAGCCCTAGTAATTCACACATCTACAAACAATATCATGGTATTCAATACAAGGTAAAATAAGTGGCTAAATCTCAACAATTTACATATAGACCAACATTAAACAAAATACGTATACATGCCATTATGACCAAAATGAAAACATTTGAAAGTACCGATAGAACCGATGGATAGTGTGATATATCTCCGATAAGCTTCCAACCTAATTGTGTGTACCGCCTCGAATTTTGGGCCTAGAAGTATTGGGTCTTGAGCGTAGGAGTAATGAGAAGTTGCACATATGTAGTGAGTTGTATAAGTTAGGGACAAGAATGGGCCTGCTAGTCTGATGGTTAAGTGGAGTGCTAGGTGTGGTTAAGGTCTTGTGTTCGAGTTCTAGGGAGAGCTTTTTGGATAGTTATTTTTAGTATCCTCAATTTATAGTTAATTATTTTTATTTTTAGTTTTTATTTCTTTTAATTTTTATTTTGATTACACTTCTGTCAGTATTGTACGTTTTCCTCTTCCCCTCTCTATTGTTCTTTTCTTTTCTCTGCTATTCATTTTTGATTAAAAAAGAAGAAGAAGAAAAAGTTGCTCAAAGTTCGATTTTGGTTTTTGGCATCAGGGATTTCTGCTCCCCAATCATCTTCGTCGCCATCAAAATAGGTCTGAAATTCAAACCCTCCTCTTTTCTATTCGCAAACTTATATTTGAATCTCTAAAATTCGACTATCTCGATTAGATGATTTCAAACTTGTTTTTTTGATGTGGTTTGGTTGTATAGCACTCATAAATAGTAAGTCTTGAAGGGTTTTTGAACCATTGAGGATTGAGGGTGGTTCAAGTAGCCAAATCAGAGTTTTCGAGGCTATTTTAGAGAGGATTTATGGCTACTTTGACGACCACATGAGTGTGTGCCGAGGCTCACGGCCGTGTGGATTTGTGAATCAAGGTTACCACACGGGCGTGTACTTTAGAACACATAAGCATGTGACTGATTTGGGCGATTAGGGCTTCCACACTTGCGTGTGTTATGGGATACATGACCGTGAGACTGATTTAGGAAATTAGGGTTCCCACACAGAGATGTGCTTCGAAACACACGGCTATAATTGATTTGGGGCCTAGGGATTCCACATAGGCGTGTGTTACGGGACACACAGTCGTGTCTGTTGGCCACATGGGCATATGACATCTTCACATGGCTGTGTCTGCCCTGTACCTAATATAAGTGAAATTGGACAGTGAGTTACACGTCCCGTTTACACAACCGTGCCCCTGTACCACACGAGAGTGTGCTTCTGTCACATAATCGTGTGCTACCCTTTACACAGGCGTTTGGATCCCCACACGGCCTGGACTACGCCACACGGCCAGAGTACACGGGTGTGTGGCCCTAACTCGCTAAATACTGAATTTATGTCAATTTGATTGGAATTGCAAATCTATGTGTTCCAACTTCTCGACTAAACTTACTGAGGGTTAACACAACTATGCTCTGATTGTACTTTAAGTGTTACTTTTTGGTTGTATGAAACGATAGGTACTGAAACTGAGTGCATAAGTGTGCACATTTCTAAAACTGAATGATTACCTTTGAATGGCTGTTTTTGATTGTCTGCTTCTGAATGACTGTTTCTGAATGGCTATATCTAAATGAATGTTTCTGAATAACTGTTTGTAATGGTATTCTGAGTTGGTGCATTTGCATTCATACATTTGCATAAATTCATTTGCATAAACCATTTTGGGTTGGGATATTGAAGAGAAGGAAGATTGATTTGATCTGGCAGTTCAACTGTGTAGATGATCATCATTACCGGGCAATCCAGGATGGCATCATATAGACGGTACAATAGATGAACGCATTGCACCGTACCACACGTACGTTAGCTACGTTACGTACTAATATCTAATCTGGTAGTTCATATCGCTTGTCTGTACTATGCTATTCCATATTACACCGTACAGATTATATGCTAGCATTGTTGTGTAATATATGAGACTAGTAGTTTATTTGCACACTGATAGTCCTAATACCTTGAGGGTCATGGACAATATTGATAATCATCATTGCCAGGCAACCCCGGGTGATATATCTGAGGATCTATACTAAAAGGCTCTTAAGCCTGTTATCTGGCAACTGAGCTGCAAATATCTGTTTAGTGCCGCAATTGGTGCTAATTGTAAGTGTAGAGATGGGTGGGTTGATTATATCCTCACATTAAGTGTAGGGTTGGACAGAGAGGTGTCTTGGCTGGATGGGTGGGTGCATTTAGTAACTCATCTGCACTCATATGTGTTTGATTGAATCTGATTGACTGGATGTGTTACTGTGATTGAATTGATTGTATTGTTGTTTGATATGTCTGATTGACTGTGTACAAATGACTGATTGACTGAAAGGCACTTGTGTTTAAGAGGTTTTGTTGATATGACTGCTACTGCCTGACTGGAAAGTTACTACGAGTGGTTAAGGCCCCCACTGAAACTAATACTAATTCTGAAAAAGGGCTTAGGCCCAGATTGTGACTACTAAGAATTACCGTTACTGTGACTGATAGAGCCATATAACTGTAAGTTACATATGGTCTATTTTTGTTTTAGTCGGTCTGTAAGTATGTTCTATTTCTGAACTGCTTCTAATTTTCAGGTTTTCCTTTTGTAGAACAACTATTTTGATCTTACATTGAGCTCGAGTAGCATATAGTTCTGGTTTCTGGATGCTGGACTCAGTACGAGGACGTTTCGGACAGGCTTAGAGGAACTGAACTATATGTTTTATATCAGTTTTTATTTGTTACTTGATTTAAGCTAAACTGTAAAGGGTTTATAATATTGTGGTACTGTTTCTGATTTATGTCTTTACTACGATACTTTGAACGAGTTTTACATTGAGTTTTATTTGAAACTTGTACTGGTTTGTTTATAAACGATCTTAAATGATTTTGGTTCGTTGGATTAAATTGATTTGTAAAATTTGTTCACGATCACTTCAGTGATCAATGTAGAATTTCGAATTCAGTCTAGACTCCTAGGCAGGGTTGGGAGTGTTACATTTATTGGTATCAAAGCCAGGTTTGCAAAAACTCAGCTTGTGTTTTGTACATGGAAGTTTTCGCAAATAATTGATTTTGAAAAATGTCTGAAAAACTGTACCACTGGAAATTGAAATGTTTTGAATTTAGAAGTGATTTCCAAAAATGACTTATCTGAGACTCCGGTGCTGGTTCAAGTAGAAATTTGATACTGTGAAACTTGAAAATTTAGATTTAGTACTGATTCTGTGTTTTCCTTCTGAAGTGTAGATTTTTACTGATATGGAACCTGAAGGGAAACAGGACTGTAAGGAGTCTTCTGTTACTCCGAAATGTGAAACTGAACAAGAACCAGAAGTCACTGTGAGTTCACCAACTTCGAGTAGCGATAACCCAGAGCTTAGTACGGAGGCACTGACCCGATTATTGAGGGATGTGCTAAAGGGAGTGTTTGAGGCTAGAGTGAGGGAAATTAGTAAGACACTCTAGGCTAGGTGCGTGGATTGTGGGAAGAAGAGAGATCACTATTCTCAAAGGTTGGAGCCTCGATCTGCGAAGCATGTTAGGACACATCCGACTGATAGTAAAAGTAGTGTCAGTAGTGGCATGAGCGTACCAATTTGTGAGCACCGTAAGAGGCGCCATGCGGGCAATTACTGGAGGAAGTCATGACCGTGTCTGAGATGTGGGTCCACTAAGCATCTGGTTCGTGATTGTCCCCAGTGCTTTTAAGTCAGTTATGATTGGATATGCTGATTTGAGGATAGTGATTGTTTGTTACAAATATTTGTCTGTCTACTTCAGTGGTTAAATGTCCTGGGAGTCTGTGAGAGGTCCCAAGTTAAGTGATTGTGATAAACAGTAAATTATACATATTTTTACCTCATACTTAGCACATTTATGGATGAATTATTCCTTGATTTGTGGAATTTGATGCTCCTAAAACTTTAATTTCATGTTTTATACTCAGATGAGCTTAGGCGAGTGAAAAGAACAAGAAACAAGGCGAAAACGGAGAAAATGTGCCAAAGTAAGGAATCAACAGGGCCTGGAGTTCACCATACGGGTGTGTCACATGGTCGTGCCACTTTAACAGGCTCGAACACAGCCTAGCATCGACTCACACGGGCGTGGCACACGGGCGTGTCCCTGTCGTTAGAAAGTCCAATTTCACGAGGAAAAAGCTACTTAGGGGCTAAGAAAGACTCTCCAAACTCTATATAAAGACCTTAGGAGGCGACTACAAAGGTGTGCATCATTCCCGCCAAGGGTACAGCCTTCTCGCCAAGACGGAGAGCTAAAGGCAGGGAATTACTCAAAGGAAAGCCGATTGATCCATCTCAGAAGCCAGGATCTACATCAAGACAGAGGATTTCCCTTCAATCCTTTCAGGAGTTTTGGGTTTTCTTATGTTTTGTTATTTTATTTATTTTGAGATGTTTCTTTTTATAATTATGAACTAAAACCCCAAATATCTAAGGGGGATGAAGCATAAGACAGATCTTGTTATTGGTATCTGAACTATATGATAAATATTTGACTTATTCTTAATTGTGTTTTTAATTCTTGAATTGATATTTCCGGGATATTACTTTAAGTCGAATGTGCATAGGTAGAGGAGGAAAAAGTCCCTGTTTAAGAGTAGATCTAACAAAATTAAGCAGAGTTGATCGCAATCTTAGACATAGGATGACGAAAATCTGTCAAATTAGAGTCAAATCTAATATGGGGTACCATAGATCAAGTTAATGCAAGACTAGAGGTTTTAATTAGAAAGAGATTTCAATTAATCAACCTAGGATTAGTTGTTCTTATCCTCGGCAAGGTATTAACATAATTTAATGATCTCTACCGATCAAGTCAAATGAAGAAATCGTCAGGTTCAGAGTTAGATAACAAGTGAAGTCTAGGTGGATTCTTCCTTAGGTATTATCCTTATCAATCAGTTTTCCCAAAGTAATTTTCCCAATTTACTCTTTGTCGTTTCTTTAGTGTAGTTTAGAATAGTTTACAACCAAGCCCCCTTTTATTTCTTAAGCTAGATAATAGGAAGGAAGTCATTACTAGTACTTTTAGTTCCTTGGATTCGATATTTCGGTCTTACCACTAGCTATACTACTATTTGATAGGTTCGCTTGCCTTTTATCGTGATAATAGTTAGTCTTTTAGGTACGATCAGTTTATTACTTCTTTGAAATCACGATCAAGTTTTTGGCGCCGTTGCCGGGGAATTGAAATATTAGGGACACTTGATTCCTATTACTTTAGCTATTTTTACTTTTATTGCAATTTATTTTTTATTTTTATTTTAGGTTTTTATTTACTAAAAATTTCTTTTTATTTTTCTCTTCTAGGTGTCTCTAGTTTATGACTAGAAGAAACCCAGGAGGACCATTATTGTTTGACGACGATTTAGAAGCTACAGTTCGTAGAACTCGTAGAGAGATAAGAAGAAGCTTGTGATACCTAGAACAAGGATAAGAAGAAGAACCTAAACCTACTGAAGCGATGGAGGCAAATCAAGATAATCAGCTACCTCCTGTAGTAGCCGCAAATCCTGTCGAGCAAAATCCTATTCCTCGTACTATGTATGACTATGCTAAACTTAATTTGGCTGGTACTGAATCTAGTATTGTTAGGCCTCCTATTGCTGCAAATAGTTTTAAACTGAAACCTAACACTGTTCATATGATACAACAGTTTGTTCAGTTTGATGGCTTGCAGGATGAAGATCCTAACGCTCATTTAGCCAACTTTTTGGAGTTATGCGACACATTTAAAATAAATGGTGTTTCTAATGATGCCATTCATCTTCGGTTTTTTCCATTCTCCTTAAGGAATAAAGCTAAACAGTGGTTAAATTCTTTACCACGAGGGTTTATCACTACATGGGAACAAATGACCGAAAAACTTTTACTCAAATATTTTCCGCCAGCAAAAATGGCTAAATTAAGGAATGATATCTCTTCTTTTGTGTAGATGGATTTAGAAACACTTTACGATGCTTGGGAGAGATACAAGGATTTATTGAGAAGGTGCCCTCACCATGGGTTACCCTTTTGTTTACAAGTTCAAACCTCCCACAATGGTTTGAACCCTTCAACGAGACAGATGATCGATGCAGCCGCCGCTGGAACAATCAATAACAAAACGCCAGAAGCAACTTACGAGTTTATAGAAGAGATGTCACTGAATAACTAGCAGTGGCAAGTTATGAGAACAAAGCCACAAAAAGCTGCAGGGGTTTTTAATGTTGTTGCGGTCACCATGCTTTCTAATCAGGTAGAACTTTTAAATAAAAACATTGACAGTTTAGTTGGTTCTACGCAGGTACACCCAGTGATGCAATGTGACTCAATCCAAGGAAAAATGAGCAATTCTGAGTACCCCACTTATGGATATGGCATGGAAAACGAGCAAGCCAACTATATGGGTAATAATCCTAGATCTCAAAATAACCCTTATAGTAATGCTTGTAATGCAAGTTGGAGGAATCACCCCAATTTCTCATAGGGAGGACAAGGCAATCAAGGAAATCAAAGACTACCACCTCCTCTGGGATTTCAGTAACCACCATACCAGCAGGAGAAAAAGCCGAACCTTGAGGAGATGCTCATGAAATTTATTGCTGTGTCAGAAACCCATTTGTAGAACATAGAGACGGCACTTAAGAACTAGCAAACATCCATTCAAGGACTCGAAACTCAAATAGGCCAGCTCACTAAGTTAATCTCTGAAAGATCACCAAGCAACACGGAGATTAAATCTAATGAGCACGGTAAAGCAGTTACCTAAGGAGTAGGAAAACACTAGCCAAACCTGAAAAGGAGGTAGTACAAGAACACGACAAGGAAAACATTAAGGAAGCCGAGCCCCAAGAAAACACCCCACCAATACTCAAAGAATACAAAAAACCCATCCCATACCTAGCGAAACAGAAAAAAGACCGCATGGACGCTCAATTCAGTAAATTTCTTGAACTTTTTAAACAATTGCATATTAACTTACCTTTTGTTGAAGCTATTTCACAGATGCCCACATATGGAAAATTTTTGAAAGAACTTCTAATAAAAAAGAAGAAGTTTGAAGAGCTGTCCACAGTGGAACTTAACGAAAAATGTTCAGCAATCCTCTAAAATAAACTCCCAACCAAATTGAAAGATTCAGGAAGTTTTACTATTCCCTATATGATTGGTAATTTAAATATTGAAAAGGTTTTAGCAGATTTAGGTGCTAGCATTAATTTAATGCCTTATAAAATGTTCAGATTATTAGGTCTAGGGGAACCAAAACCCACTAGGATGAGTATTCAATTTGCTGATAGATCTGTTAAATATCCTAGAGGTATCATTGAAGATGTATTAGTTAAGGTGGATAAATTTATATTCCCTGTTGATTTTGTTGTGTTAGACATGGATGAGGATATGTAGGTACCCTTAATCTTATGACAACCATTTTTAGCTACTGCCAGAGTTGTTACTAATGTGGGAGATGGAAAACTTGTGCTTATGGTAGGGGATGAAGAAATTGTGTTTAAAGTATATGATGCCATGCAATTTTCTAGGGAACAAGATGATTCCTATTATTTTATTGATTCCATTGATCATTCTATTCAAGATTTTTTTCAGGAAATAACTCCTAAAGACCGCTAGAATTGTGTCTAGTTCAAGGTAGGGGAGAAGATGAATTTACTACTGAGATGAAAAAGGTAATAACTGAGCTAAACTCCAACGAATCTTCCCCAAGACAAATAGATTATGAGGGCATTGAAATCAAGGATGAACTAAGACAAAAACCCTCTATTGACGAACCTCCCAAACTAAATCTCAAACAATTACCCAAACACTTAGAATATGCATTTTTGGGAGACAATTCTACACTACCAGTCATTATTGCTTCAAACTTGCAACCTAAGGAGAAAGAGGAATTAATTCAAGTGTTAAAAAAGCATAAAAGAGCCATAGCTTGGAAACTTTCTGACATCAAAGGAATCAATCCTTCCTTTTACACCCACAAAATTTTGATGGAGGATGAGTACAAACCATGTGTGCAAGCTCAAAGAAGACTAAACCCTAATATGAAGGAAGTGGTCAAAACTGAGGTAATTAAACTTCTAGATGCTGGAATTATTTTTCCTATTTCTGACAGTGCTTGGGTAAGTCCTGTGCAGGTCGTTCCTAAGAAAGGGGGCATGATTGTTGTTGCCAATGAAAAGAATGAATTAATTCCTACAAAAACTGTCACAGGTTGGAGGGTTTGTATTGATTACAGGAAATTGAACGACGCCACTAGAAAGGATTATTTCCTTTTACCTTTCATTGATCAGATGTTAGAAAGACTATCAGGAATTATGTACTACTGTTTTTTGAGTGGACTTTCTGGCTATTTCCAAATCCCGATAGCTCCTAAAGATCAAGAGAAGACGATATTCACTTGTCCATATGGTACGTTTGCTTATCGTAGAATGCCTTTTGGATTATGTAATGCTCCTGCTACTTTTTAGCATTGCATACTAGCAATCTTTAATGAGCTCGTAGAGGATATCATGGAGGTATTCATGTATGATTTCTCGGTATTTGGTAATTCCTTCCAACTTTGACTCAAAAATTTAGAGCGAGTCTTAATAAGATGTGAAGAAAAAAATCTTGTTCTCAATTGGGAAAAATGCCATTCTATGGTACGAGAAGGTATTGTGTTAGGACACAAAATTTCTAGTAAAGGGATAGAAGTAGATAAAGCAAAAGTTGAGACCATTGAAAAACTACCTCCCCCTAGTTCAGTTAAGGCAATTAGAAGCTTTTTAGGACATGCTGGTTTTTATAGAAGATTTATTAAAGACTTTTCTAAAATAGCTAGGCCATAACGAAATTACTAGAAAAATACGTACCTTTCAATTTTTATCAGGAATGTTTAGAGGCATTTGACACTCTCAAAGAGAAACTCACCAATGCTCCAATTATAATTGCACCTGATTGGAATTTACCTTTTGAACTAATGTGTGATACAAGTGATTTTGCAGTAGGTGTAGTTCTTGGACAGCGAAGAAACAAGCACTTCCAGCCAATCTACTATGCTAGCAAAACTCTAACATCAGTACAAGAGAAGTACACTACCACAGAAAAAGAATTACTAGCTGTAGTTTTTGCATTTGATAAATTTAGACCATATCTAATATTGTCCAAAGTCATTGTTATACTGATCATTCCACTCTTCGTTACCTTTTAACTAAGTCTAATGCACAGCCTCGACTAATAAGATGGATTTTATTGTTACAGGAATTTAAACAAGACAAAAAAGGAGCTGAAAACTTAGCAGCAGATCACCTTTCCAGGCTTGAGAATCCACATCACAAAGAACTGGATGAAGCTGAAATAAACGACTCGTTTCTTGAAGAACAACTCTTAGTCATATCTAATTCTGAGGTACCTTGGTTTGCTGACATTGCAAATTACTTAGCTGCTAACATAACCCCAAAAGAGTTGACACATTAGCAAAAGAAGTGATTCTTTACTAATGTGAAGAACTACCCTTTCCTTTTTCGTATTTGTACAGACCAAGTCATCCGAAGATGTGTTACAACGACTGAAGCAAACAAGATCATGGAACACTGCCATTCAGGACCAATAGGAGGACATTACAGTGGAACTAAGACCGCCTATAAAAGACTCAAATCAGGTGAAAAGAGACTCATGTAGCTAAACGAGATAGACGAATAGCGTTACAATACATGCGAAAACTCACGCTTATACAAGGAAACGAAGAAGTGACGCCACGATGCTTGTCTGAAGCAACATAAAAGTTTAAACTTGGCGATCTTGTTTTGCTTTAAAACTCAAGGCTTAAATTATTCCCTGGAAAGCTAAAATCGAGATGGTCAGGCCCATTCATATTTCAAAGTGTTCTTCCCTATGGCACAATTGAGGTAACACATCCAACTCAAGGTACTTTCAAGGTAAACGGTCATCGACTCAAACGATATTATGGTGAAAACTTTAAGAATGATAGAGAGGAGCTCAGGCTCCATAATCCCCTATAAAAGTGCAAGTAAGGTAAGTCGAGCTAAGACTTTAAAATAAGCGCTTCTCGGGAGGCAACTCGAGCACTAACAATTTTTTATTTTCTTAAATTCATAACTAACTCTTTAAAACGCAGATTTCCCAGAATCACACGACCAAGCACACGGGCATGCCTAAGGTCGTGGGCACCCCGCGGTTAGGAACACGGCCATGCGATACTGCCGTGGCTAAACCTGTCAACTCATACACAGGCGTGTGAGCCCAAACACGGCTATAGGAGAAGCGAACACCAGAAGACACGACTGTGTTATATGGCCGTGTGTCCCAACACGCCCATGCTAATAAGCTGTGGGCAAAACTGAGAAATCAACATGAGCTTAGGATAGGCCCGTGCCGACCAACCGTGGTCACACCAAAAAGACCATGAAACACAAGGGCCAACCTAAGGGCACGCAAATGTGTGCCATGGCCGTGGGGTTAAAACCTATTATTTAATTTTAATTTTCATTTTCTTTATTTTATTTTATATTTCTCCCTTTTTCCTTTTATTTTTGCACTCCAATTTTTATCGAGTAATACTTGAATTTTACACACAGTTGTGCTTATTCTCTTCAGTCACCCAGAATCATGAACTTCAAATAGCCCTTTCTCCAATTCAGCTCTAACTACTCAAGGAATTCATCCAATATTCAGGGAGTTTCACTTCTCTCCCTACCTTATGATTTAATGCTTCTATTGCTACTAGCTTTATCTTTGTACATTGAGGGAAATGTACATCTTAAGTGTGGGGGGGAGTTCACTTTTATTTTTTATATTATCCTTGAACCCCTAAAAATTTTTGCCACTAACTTGTTGCATTGTTGTCATATTTCAAATTCTCACTTTCACTCTCTGCAATATTCTCAATCCCCTATTAAAATGAATTCTGATTGATTTATGATTTTTATTGATATGTTGAGAATTAAGACATAGGTACTTATGCTTTGATTATTCAAACTTTAAGATATTAGAGAATCAAGCATGATTAGTTGAAATTTTTGAGAACTTAAATTTTTCTAGATTGTTTTTCCCTAATTTTAAGTGTTATCTTGAAATGTGAAATTTGTAGGATTGACATCAAAAGCCATAATTCTAGTGAGATTTTTGAGCCTTTTGAGCATACATCCTTTCGTGCTCACTTTTATTGTTGCTTTGAGTGAGTCAATACTGATTTGTTATTCTAGAACTTGTTTCGATTATACATGTTGAGACCACATCATTGATTTGATATACCGAAATGATAAAGGCACTTAGGGTTTAACCCACTTACTCCATAAAAGCCTGCCTTTATAAATTAACCCTTAGTAAACCCCATTGAGCCTAACAAGCCCTTCATTGACTTACCTTCAATATTAACCTATAACCCAATTTTTGTTGAATTCCCTTCAATTATTTTGATCCCTATTTTTGTCGAGATTTGAGTTGAATAATTATCTAGCTTTGTTCTCCTTTTCAGTTGTAAAGTTTATAAATCCAATTTGTTTTCTTAAATAAAAAAAATGAATGTATATTTCAATTGTAATTCGATATTTTGCATATTTCCATGTAGTTTTTGAGCTCTAGTTCTTAAACAATGTCATCCAAAAGGCTTTATTTTAGGAATATGTTTCGGTAATAGAGATTTTTCTAGTTAGATGATTTTTCAATTCAATCTCGATTCTAACCATCTTTTTTAGCTTGTGACCACACCCCTTACCAAGGACACGTTACAACCCTTGAAAGACCTTTTGATCGATGTATCATGTCAATACATAGTGGTGGAGACTTGATTTTTCTGCAAGCTTATGGTAATAACTTTTTAGGTTGACTAATGAGTGCTTAATTTTTGAACCCAAAACACTTCGAGTTGATAGAGTGAATCTTTAGTGAGGATGTCAACTCTTGTTGATTTTGCGTTTAAGGTAATTACCTAGAAGAAGGGAGTAAACCTATGTTTCTGTGATAAAATTCTCAACTTAAACTGTTTGAGACTTTAATTTTCTTTTGGTTAAATTCTCAAGGTATGATTACTTGTGGATTAGTTCAAAACTTTATTGATAAGGATTAGAAGTTGAGAGGAATGATTTTTAATTGTGAATTGAGATTTGCCTTGAGGATAAGCAAAGGCTTAAGTGTGGGGGTATTTGATAAACCGTAAATTATAGAAATTTTTACCTCATGCTTAGCACATTTATGGATGAATTATTCCTTGATTTGTGGAATTTGATGCTCCTAAACCTTTAATTTTATGTTTTATACTCAGGGGAGCTTAGGGGGGTGAAAAAACAAGAAACGGGCTAAAAACGGAGAAAATAGGCCAAAGCAAAGAACCAACATTGCCTGGAGTTCACCACACAGGAGTGTCACATGGCTGTGCCACATAAGCAGGCTCGAGCATGGCCTAGACTCGATTCACGTGGGCAACCCACGCAGCTGTGCCACTTTAACATGCTCGAACACGGCCTAGCATTAACTCACACGGGCGTGGCACACGGGCGTGTCCCCGTTGTTAGAAAGTTCAATTTCACGAGGAAAAAGCTACTTAGGGGCTAAGACAGACTTTCCAAACTCTATATAAAGACTCTAGGAGACAACTACAAAGGTGTGCATCATTCCTGCTAAGGGTACAACCTTCTCGCCAAGACGGAGAGCTAAAGGCAGGGAATTACTTGAAGGAAAGCCGATTGATCCATCTCAAAAGCCAGGATCTACATCAAGACATAGGATTTCCCTTTAATCCTTTCAGGAGTTTTGGGTTTCCTTATGTTTTGTTATTTTATTTATTCTGAGATGTTTCTTTTTATAATTATGAACTAAAACCCCAAATATCTAAGGGGGATAAAACCTAAGACGGATCTTGTTATTGTTATCTGAACTATATGATAAATATTTGACTTCTTCTTAATTGTGTTTTTAATTCTTGAATTGATATTTCCAGGATATTAATTTAAGTTGAATGTGCTTAGGCAGAGGAGCAAAAAGTCCCTGTTTAATAGTAGATCCAACACAATTAAGTGAAGTTGATCGCAATCCAAGACATAGGATGACAAAAATCTGTCAGAGTAAAGTCAAATCTAATATGGATCAAGTTAATGCATGACTAGGCATTTTAATTAGAAAGAGATTTCAATTAATCAACCTAGGATTAGCTGTTCTTATCCTCGACGGAGGTATTAACATAATTTAGGGATCTCTACGGATCAAGTTGAATGAAGAAATCGTCTGGTTCAGAGTTAGATAACAAGTGAAGTCTAGGTGGATTCTTCCTTAGGTATTGTCCTTATCAATCAGTTTTCCCAAAGTAATTTTCCCAATGTACTTTTTGTCGTTTCTTTAGTTTAATTTAGAATAGTTTACAACCAAACCCCCTTTTATTTTTTAGGCTAGATAATAGGAAGGAAGTCATTACGAGTACTTTTAGTTCCTTGGATTTGATATTCCGGTCTTGCCACTAGCTATACTACTATTCGATAGGTGCATTGCTTTTTATCATAATAATAGTTAGTCTTTTGGGTACGATCAATTTATTACTTCTTCGAAATCACGATCAGATTGGAAATTTGATTGCGCAGCGAGAGCATAGTGGCATAGTTGGTTATACGATCGTACTGTTAGTTTGAAATTTCAAGGATGAAATTTCTTTAAGGAAGGTGAAATGTAATGCCCCGAATTTTGGGCCTAGAAGTATTGGGTCTTGAGCATAGGGGAATGAGAAGTTGAACATATGTAGTGAGTTGCGTAAGTTAGGGACAAGAATAGGCCTACTGGTTTGATGGTTAAGTGGAGTGCTAGGTGTGGTTAAGGTATTGTGTTCGAGTTCTAGTGAGAACTTTTTGGATAGTTATTTTTAGTATCCTTAATTTATAGTTAATTATTTTTATTTTTATTTTTTATTTCCTTTAATTTCTATTTTGATTACACTTCTGTCAGTATTGCACATTTTCCACTTCCCCTATCTGTTGTTCTTTTCTTTTCCCTGTTCTTTGTATTTGATTAAAAAGAAGAAGAAGAAGAAGAAATTGCTCAAAGTTCGATTTTGGTTTTTGGCATCAGGGATTTCTACTTCTCAGTCATTGTCGTCACCATTAAAACAGGTGTGGGATTCAAACCCTCCTCTTTTCTTTTCGCAAACTTATATTTGAATATCTGAAAATCGATGATGTTGATTAGATGATTTCAAACTTGTTGTTTTCATGTGGTTAGGCTGTATAGCACTCAGAAATAGTAAGTCTTGAAGGGTTTTCGGACCATTGGGTTTTTGGGGCTGTTTCGAAGAGGCTTCGTAGCTTCCTTGACGGCCACACTGGCATGTGTCGATGCACA
This sequence comes from Gossypium stocksii, assembly GCA_020496765.1. Taxonomy (NCBI): domain Eukaryota; kingdom Viridiplantae; phylum Streptophyta; class Magnoliopsida; order Malvales; family Malvaceae; genus Gossypium; species Gossypium stocksii. The sequence continues at coordinate 24,926,057 of CM035624.1, forward strand.
CAGCCATGTGGATTTGTGAATTAGGGCTCCCACATAGGTGTGTGCTTTGGAACACACGACCGTGTGACTGATTTGGGCAATTAGGGCTTCGACATGGGCGTGTGTTATGGGACACACGGCCGTGAGACTGATTTGGGAAATTAAGGTTCCCACACGGGCGTGTGCTTCAGAACACACTGCCGTGTTTCCGAACACACGACCGTGTGACTGATTTGGGGCCTAAGGATTCCACACGGGCGTGTGCTATAGGACACACGATTTTGTTTGTTAGCCACACGGGCAAGTGACACCTTTACAAAGTCGTGTCTACCCTGTACCTAATATAAGTGAAATTGGATAGTGAATTACACAGCTCGTTTACACGGTCGTGCCCCTGCACCACACGGTTGTGTGTTACCATTTACACAGGTGTTTGGATCCCTACACGGCCTGGACTATGCCACATGGCTGGAGCACACAAGTGTGTGGCCCTAACTCACTAAATACTAAATTTATGTGAATTTGATCAGAATCACAAATCAATGAGTTCTAACTTCTCAACTAAACTTACAGAGGGTTGACATAACTCTGCTCTAATTGTACTTTAAGAGTTACTTGTGTTTGGTTGTATGAAATGATAGGTACCGAAATTAAGTGCATAAGTGTGCACGTTTCTAAAACTGAATGATTGCCTCTAAATGGCAGTTTTCGATTGTTTGCTTCTGAATGACTGTTTCTAAATGGCTATATCTATATGAATGTTTCTGAGTGATTGTCTGTAATGGTATTTTGAGTTGGTGCATCTGCATTCATACATTTGCATAAATTCATTTGCATAAACCATTTTTGGTTGGTATGTTGAATAGAAGGAAGACTGATTTGATCTGGCAGTTCAACTGCATAGATGATCATCATTACCAGACAACCCGTGAAGACATCGTATAGGTGGTATAGGATGACCACATTGCACCGTACCGCACGTACGTTAGCTACGCTACGTACTAATATCTGATCTGGTAGTTCATACTGCTTGTCTGTACTACGGTATTCTGCATTGCACCGTACAGCTTATACACTAGCATTGTTGCATAATATACGAGACTGGTAGTTTATCTGCACACTGATAGTCCCAATACCCTGAAGGTCGTGGACAATACTGATAATTATCGTTGCCGGGCAACCTGGGGTGATATATTTGAGGATTTGTATTGAAAGGCTCTTAAGCTAGTTAACTGGCAGCTCAGCTGCAAATATCTGTTTAGTGCCTCAACCAGTGCTAATTGTAAGTGTAGGGATGGGTGGGTTGATTATATCCGCACAGTAAGTGTAGTGTTGGACGAAAAGGTTTGTTAGCTGGATGGGTGGGTGCATTTAGTAACTCATCTGTAGTCATATGCATTTGATTGAATTTGATTGGCTGGATGTGTTACTGTGACTGAATTGATTGTATTGTTGTCTGATATGTCTGATTGATTGTGTGCAAATGACTGATTGACTGAAAGGCACTTGTGTCTAAGAGGTTCTGTTGATATGATTGCTACTGCCTGGCTAGAAAGTTACTAAGAAGGGTTAAGGCCCCAACTGAAACTGATACTGATTTTGAAAATGGGTTTAGGCCCAGATTGTGACTATTGAGAATTACCGTTACTATGACTGATAGAGCCATATGACTGTAAGTGACATATGGTCTGTTTTTGTTTTATTTGGTTTGTAAGTATGTCCTATGTCCGAATTGCTCCTAGTTTTCAGCTTTTTCCATTGTAGAATAACTGTTTTGATCCCATACTGAGCTCGAGTGGCTCACCCCCTCTTCTGATTCCCCTTTCAGGTACAGTTCTAGTTTTTGGATGCTGGACTCAGTACACAGACGTCTCAGGTAGGCTTGGAGGAACTAAACTATAAGTTTTATATAATTTTTTATTTGTTACTCGATTTAAGATGAACTGTAAAGGGTTTATAATACTGTGGTACCGTTTCTGATTTATGTCTTTACTCTTATACTTTAAACGAGTTTTACATTGAGTGTTATTTTAAAGTTGTACTGGTTTGTTAATAAAAGATCTTAAATGATTTTGGTTCACTAGAATAAATGGATTTGTAAAATTTGTTCACGATCACTTCGGTGATCAATGTAGCATTCTGAATTCGGTCTAGACTCCTAGGCCAGGTTGGGGGTGATACATCGAGCTTTTGATAATTTGAAAAGTAAAAGAAAATAACTACGTAAGCAATGAATGCTTAGTAGGCTCGTATAAACTTCAATCATATCAAATCATTTTAAATAAAAAAATTTATACATATCTAGAATAATCCAATATTGATACCACAATATTCATGAAGTATATTCAACAACTTTAACTATTCCAAATTTCTAAATTTTCATTTGCATTTCTCTGCTATCCACACTCATTCCATATGCATAACACACCAATCATAAACATACTATACCACCATAACCACAAGCTAGTGCATTTGAACATAGCCCTTTTTATATTAATCACATGATAAGCCAATTCATAAGAAATTGCATAACTTAAAACTTACCACTCTTTCATGAGCACAAGTATATTTTCATTTGTGCACGTACCCTTCCAACGCATCATATAAATAGACATATTACCATTTAACCAATAGCTTGGCACTTATCTAAGCATCAAAAAGAACACTTGTTAGCATACTTGAACATATTTCATATAAATTCAACATAAACTTATTTTGCCTACATATCACACTTGAGTTTTTTACTCATCACAACTTACATAATTTCCATGTATCAACATATCAAAATATTGATATATATATTCATATCATGATACAGATCATTCTCTTACTGTTTCTTCATATACATATATCATCTAAAAACAACTCATGTTATCTTACCATTCAAAGAACGACTTATGGATATGAGTACATCGTTAACAGAAGCTCGTATGTTGAACAGAAACTTATAACAAGTGAATAGAAGCTTGTAAGAGATAAATAGAAACTCGTATGAGTTAAACAAAAGCTCGTAAGAGCTGAACGAAAACTCATAAAAGTTAAACAGAAGCTCAATAGAGCTGAACAGAAACTCATATGAGTTAAATAGAAGCTTGTGATAGCTAAATGGAAAGTAAACATGAAATTTTGCAACAAATGCTGAACCTCGGTTTACTTGGGTAAGTTGATGTCATTTTCCTTCAATGTCGTCAATTCGCCGAATGCCGATTGTACTCAAATCTCACGTTCCATGTAATCCGAATATTTAATTCAAATTTATAACTTTAACAATATTTTATTTTCCAACAATAGAATAAATACATAATACCATTCATCAATTCAATATAAATATAAAATTTTAACTGTACGAACTTGTCTGAATTGAATTTTAATAATTGCAGAAGTTTAGGTACTATTCTGCTATTTTTTCTTTTTCACTAGTATTTACGGGACCTTGATCTAAAATATAAAATTACTCAATCATTAGCATAAATTTCAGTTCAAATTCATTTCATAATTTATACCCTTCAATTTTTTGAATTTACACAATTATCCCAACTTTTACAACTTTTGCAATTTAGTCCCTTAACTAGTTAATCTATCAAATCAACTAATTTTTCTCAATTAAAAATTTATCCAAATATTCTAGGCTATCATACAACCCTTAATACAACAAAAAAAGTTTAATATCAAACCGTAACATTTTTAACCTTTTCACAATTTGATCCTAGAATCAATATTTCACAAAATCACTTTATATAGTCATCATACAACAAAATTAAAGCTCTAAACCCACTTGATATAAATTAATAATTTCTTTCAATATATTAATTTAGACAATAAAATAATTAATTTCATGCAATTTGGTCATTTTTAACATTTTTACAAAATTGCCTCTAAAATTTTACTTTTATTCAATTTAGTCCCTGAGCCTAAAACATGCAAATTAAACATTTCTAATGCAAACCCATGCTAGCTGGATATTCATGGCATTCAATACAACCCATTTTTATGCTTTTCTATCACTACTAAACTAAAAAATAACATAAAACCTTAACATCCATACCTTATTCTCTTGAAACCAAACCTTAACATAAAATTTTCTTTCTTTCTTCTTTTTCTCAAGTTGAGAACATGGAAAGATGAAGAGAATTCTTCATCTTTCTTTCCTTATATACTAAATAAAAAATTAATAAAATATAAATAAATGTCAAATCAAATATTAATAAACTAATATTTATTTAATTAATCTAAAATATCACCAACATCATTATTACTCGTCAAAATTATCTTCCTTGCTAAACGAACATTTTGCCCCTTGCGATCTTTCAAAATTTCTCCATTGACTCATCACTCATTTTAGTAAAATTATGATTTAACTCCTCATACTTTTTTTCACTTATTCAATTTGGTCCTAATTTATCCATTTTCTTTAGTTTCTAGATCCTTTCACCCTTAAAATATTTACACTATTGGTCCTTTAACTTTCTTATATTTACACTTTAACCCCTCAAATTTTAAGTATTTACTCTTAGGCCACAAAACTTTTCTCATTTTTGCGATTTAGTCCTTTCTTTAATTAATATATCATAATATACTTCCCAAACAGATTTTGTTGACATAACTCAAAATTCCCCTTTTTGTCACTTTATTTCCTTATTTTGTTATATCAAGGACAATATTTCACTTTCTTACTGTAGTAACTTTCGGGGTATTACACAAGAATTGAAACGGTTCAATTTATGACACAAAATGAAAACTTGCGAAATAGGGCCACATAGTCGGGGCCGCAGCCGTGTGGAATTGCCTAAGCCGTGTGAGGGTCTACATGTTCGTGTGACCGAGTTACATAATCATGTGAGCAACCTGTGTAACTCACTGTCCAAAATTGGTAAAATAATGTGTAGAGAAGACACGGTCGTGTTGAAATCTCACACGCCGATGTGGCTAAGGGACACGACCGTCTGACCAAGGCACATGCCTATGTGAAAATCAACAAAATCCTCAAACAGTAGCCACACGGCCGTGTGGCACCAAAAATCATCAAAAACCCTAATTTCCCAATTGCCCAAGGCCGTGTGGACTGCCCGTGTGGCCACCCGTGTGGTCACGAAACTACACCAAAATAGGCTGCAAATCATGCCTTTGTTGTTGAAACGATCCCCAACCCTTGGTAAGTCAGAAACACACCATAATATACTAAATTTCATGCGATTAACAGTGATACAACACTTCAATTACTCAACTACCAAAACAAACAAGAAATTATCGAATTCCACAGTAATTCGATATCGAGTTAAACCGTTTCAGAACACACACCTGGAATACACTTCCTACGTACTAACAATCGACCGATGAGCCTCAACTATCATTCAGAACTTGATTCCAAAATTCAACAATATTTCTACTCGAATCCAAAATTGAAATGAGAATGGGAAAAACACACTAACCTCCAACAAGACGAAAATAAACCATGGAAATGGAGTAGAAGAAGAAAACAGAAGAACAAAAGAACAAAATTGATAAACGAAAGTGACAATTAGACCTTCCAAAAGAAAATCTAAAATTTTTGGAGGAAACAAAAGAAAAAAAGATGAGTAAGAACATGAAGAGAGAGAAAACCAAAAATAGGAAAAGAATGTGGGCAGAATTTAAAAACCACTTCCTCTTTCAAAAATAAAATAAAATAAAATAAAATAAAATAAAAATAAACAAATATTTGAAACTTAAAAAATAACACTCGCAAGGATTCGACTACGAAACCCAAAGATAAACTAACACATATTCAACCACCGAACCAGCAAGCTCATTCTAATATTAAAACGCTAAAACAAACCCAATTGCTCAACCTACTCACAAACCCTAATCACAAACCTCATCACTTCTAATCCCAAATATCGGGACGTTATAGAATCATTGAAAACATGTGTGATTAACATGTGAACTCTATCATGATCCAGGATTATCCATTGACCAAACTTTATGGCTTGTTTCTAAATTTGAGTATGTCATTGGTAAAAAAAAACGTCTGTCGAAGTTGAGCCTTCAATTGAAACTACACATGATACTTGGTGAAAGGCAATGACAACTAGGTTGTTAGGATGATTGCACACAAAAACTTGTTATCATCTCATACTGTAACACCCTAAACTCGGTATAGACATTATGGCCAAATTTGGCAATGTCACATGATAGTGTAGTTGAAAACTTAGTTGTTTCAATAAAATCATTTCCAGGTTATTATCTTCCTTTAATTATTATTAGTTCTAAAGAAATTTTTTTGCTCATTTAAAACATTTCAAAACACCTCTCATTGCGGAAGCTTTATTAAGATCAGCGTATGTAATCATGAGGTTGAATCTGAAAACTTTAATTTTTTTTGAAAATCGAATTTCCTACGACAAGCCATTATAAATCCATAAAATAAATAAAGTAAAAACCCAAATCAAAACAAATGTCTATCAATCCGAATTACAACTCAAAACTCAACCGATGAAAATAAGAATAAAAATAGAACCAGTGATCATAAAATAAAACCAAGAAAGTCCAAAAAATTGTGGTCACCACCGAGTCCTTTGTCGCACCGATTCATCTAGGTCTAGGGATTATCTGTGAACAGTAAGTAGAGAAAGGGTGAGTTTAAGTAAACTTGGTGTTTAATCTCGTAGAGACAAACAAACAGTATACATAGTGCACAGTCAAACAATATGGGCCTAAGCCCTTTTTAGTATCAGTAGCAGTTTGGGCCTTACCCCTTCAGTACAGAACCAAGTATGCATTAGGGCCTTAGCCCATCACAGTATCAATATCAGTCCATCGATATTTAGTAACAAAGTCCTACCCAACTAGCCTCTACACACCACCTCCGTCCAACCCAACACTCTATGTAGGGATTAAATCAACCCACCCATCCCTACACTCCAGGTAGTATTGAATGCAACACATTAACAGTAGTTTGCTGCTGAACTACCAAATATTAGGTTTGAGAGCCTTTTAGTATGCTTCCTCCAAATATGATCAACCCCACCTAATGCAATGCAAACATACAAAAGATGACATGCTTGTAACGCCCTAAAAACCCCTTATATATTTATTTTCGTATGTTTGTGACATAAATATATGTCTGCTTTAGTGGTTAAGTGTTCTAAGAAGTGTCTGAGAGGTCCCAAGTTCAAGCCTTAGCTTGGGCAAATTTTTCTTTTTAAATGAATAAACCCTTATCTCTAATCAGTAGGCTTATAAATAAAGGTTGGTAAAATATGTCAAAATGGGCATGTTGGTCTAGTGGTTAAGTGGAGTGTCAGTATGCTGGTGGTCTTCAGTTTGAATCCCTATATATGCAAGGCAGATTTTTTTTGTACTTGTGCCGTGTAGGAATTTTGGTTTAGTCGAAATACTGTGGTGTTTGAATGAGGGTTGAATTTGATTGTTGATAAGATTGTGGTGGATGATTTGGGGGAGTTTGAGGGTTAGTGGGAGTGTGATGGATGGTTTTACGAGGGAAGTTAGGGATATGGGGAGAAAGTTAAGGGATTAGGGGGTTTATTAAAAAATTCAATCACTTCCTTTCTTTTTTAAATTTTGGCACCCACTCTCTAATTCCCCAAATTCTCTGACGTTATTCCCTTCCCACTTTGTTGAATCTCTATCTTTTCTTCCCCTCTTTTTCTTCTTCGTTTTTCTTTTTTTGTAGTGGTAATCAAGATTATTCCCTCTTTATGTGTCGCGTGTCTTCATACGTGGTTGGTAAGTACCGATTCTGTTTTCTGACGATTTTTCCTTAGTTATTTTCTAAGATGATGGTTTCGGTATTTTTGGTATAAGTGAAGGACAGTGAATTGTTTGGTGCTACCTACTGCTTGTTGAAAATTTTCTCTTCTCTTTGCTTTGGTTTCCCCTATTATTCCATTCCTTCCTTAGTCTTTTTTACGTTGCTGCAACTTGTTACCTCTATTTCGGTTCTTGTGTTGTTGGTAAGTTTCATAACTGTGGTCTATTGGGATTTATGGATTCTTAGTAAATCGGTCGACTGTTACATTGATAAAGGTTAAGGGCTGGAATGATTCAGTTAGCGTTGGAGCGATGTGGTTCTTCTATTAGGCATTTAGTAGGTAGGGTGGCTATGCTTTGTGAATTGGGGGAAAATTTTATATTCTCTTGGTTATGAAAATGTAAATTGTGGTTAATATTGGGTTTTTCAGAATTGTCAGCAATGAATTGTGGAAGTGGTGACCTATCTTAGTTGGATTCGTAGTTGGGGGTTACTCAGTTTGAAGGTAAGTAACGAATGGATTGAATGCATCATTATGAATGTTTTGGGTTTTGAATTAACTACAAAATGGGACTGATTGTGGGGTTTGTTTGTCGACTATAGGTACTGGTGATCTTAGAAGTGCTTTTATGTAACACCCCAAACTCGGCCCAGACGTTATGGCCAGATCTGGTGAGTCACATGGACAGTTAATTACACCTCGTTCTTCGTTTCATGATTTTAGGTTGACTTAGCAAAACCATTTCTATTGTGTTTTGAGAAAAATAGAAGGTTATTTAATTTATTAAAAATCCTATCCACTATCAGTTTGGCATTTACTTTTTAAAAGATCTTGTTAGCGAGTATTTGCCATTAAGTTATCTACTTGTCATGTAGAGAAGGTTTTGAAATGTTTGTTACTGTGAAATAAAAACCCGCACCGCCTTAGTCTATCAATTCTAAACAAGTAACAATAAAAATTAAATACTGAGCGGCCTTATTACAGATTAAAACCCAAAAGAAATTAAGGAATACTAAATTAAAGTAAATTTAAGAAAAAATATAAAACTGGAAGCAGTTCACGTGGCCACTCCGAATCCCTCGCAGCTCCAAGTCCTTTAAGGTTGGGGTTCACCTGCATGGATGAAAAGAAAGGGGTGAGTTTGTGAAAACTCAGTGTGCAAGCTCACCCAACTAGAGTCAAGATCAGTTCAAGCTCAAACTGGGCCGAAGCCCTATTCAGGTATAGTGTTAACTGGGCCTTAGCCCTATTCAGAAAATAGTGATAATTGGGCCTTAGCCATATTCAGGAAACAGTGATAACCGGGCCTTAGGCCCATTACAGTAACCGATTAGAATATTATGCATGTATGCAAAGCCCAAGCCCAATCCAGCCCTACACACCACCCGTACCAGCCTTACACACCATGTGGGGAATAACTCAACCCACCCAGCCCTGCACACCACAGTCGCAGCATTGCTACTTAATCAGATATTGTGGCCAAGCCACCAGAATAGTAATACGAGGCAGAGCCTCTAACAGTATACATGGCATTGCCACTTTAGCACTTCCTCCATGAAAATAACCCAATCCCATGCAACAGAATATATTATGATATGGCATACAGAGTAACAGATATAATAGCATGCAAATCAAACAACTTAACCCTAGGGGTAAAATGGTCTTTTAGCACCTAGGGGTAAAATAGTAATTTTTCACCCTTAATGGGTATTTCAGTAAGTTTGTAAGATTTTAGAGTTTCATGCTTATTACAGTCTACTAACAGACCTATTGTCATCCAGGTGACTTATTTAGCCCATTTAATTATTACCAAGCCATCAGGCCCTATGACCCTTAATGGGCCCGACTGTGTCCACTAGCTACTATGGTCCACTAAGTCCAATTCTACACCCGTTATAGCAGATCTTAACAATCAAATTACCAGAATACACTTACCGCTCGTTTTCACCCATATGGCCCCGTAAGCACAATGGGCCCAAAATTGATCTTTCGAGGCCCAAAACCACCAACGTGCATGAAATCGCGCATACAACCGTCTTACCATTCACGATTACCAACTTTACCGTTCAAACTGACCCACGAGCTCTCGCACGCTCGCAAGGCCACGAAATACTAGAATTTCAGCATTTCAGCTTTTCAGCTTTTGACGATCTAATCTGCTAGAGGGTGTCGATTACACACCTGTTTTGCGATATACTTAGAAGTTCCTTGCGTGAATATCCTACAATTGTTTAAATTGCACTATTAACTAAAAATCCAATTGAATAATCATTGACAACCTAACGCACCTATTCGGCCATAATAGAGCATCACTAACACTTACCTTTGTCGATTCTAACCACTAGATCACTAGATCTAGATTGCTTTAATGGCCCTAGCCTCTATTGCTCCTCGTTAGATCTCCTCTTTACCATACTAGAACATAAGAGAACCAAAAGAAAAGACTAACATAAATCTTTACCAAAATCGACAGCCACCCTGAAGAGTTAGGGTTTTCAGTTTTTCTTGAATCACAAGGTTACGAAAGAAGGGTTTCAAATACTTACCACTGTTTTGTTTTTCCAAAGAAGAGTCCCCAAATACTAGCCTAGTCCAGATCTATTGTAGATCTAACCAAAACGTGAGAAGAAGATAGATATAAGTGATCTAAAGATTCAGTTTCTGAAATCCCTATAGAGTATGAAGGTTTCGACTTTTGTAGAAATAAGAAGAAGAATAGAAATCTATGAAACAAAGAAGAGATGGTTGACAGAGGGATGAGAGAATTGAGAGTTTTAGATTTTGGAATGATAGAGTTGAAGAGAATAAGAGATTCAGCCAATGAAGAAGAACCGACTAGCAAGACAATTCGAGTTTCAGCTTTTAAGAACAATCGGTTAGCTAAGTTTTGAGAAATGGGTTACTTCAACTGGTGGTGAAAAGAAGAAGAAGAAAAGAGTGGAAAGAGGAGAAAAGAAAGAAGGTGACAAATTCGGCTTGAAAAGAAAAGAGATGAAAGGTTTGGTTCTTTACGCAATTTGGCACAAGGAGAATATAGAGATCTAGCTTTCGATTTTTGGAACATGAAGGACGAATAAAAAGAAACAATGGGCACTATACCTATTTGGCCAAAGAAAACAACCCTTAATTGCCAAATCCCGAAAGCTTAACCCCTAAAGAAGTCGACACACACCACTTTAATTGTCAAAAGTGAAGTCTCCTAACAACCCTAGCCGAATATGCACCCTTAACCCCCCAATCGGCCAACAAAACTTCCCATTCAAAATTCCTAAATTTTCTCCCCTTATCCCTCATTGATCTAATCCCCTGAGCCATTCAAACACTCTCTTTCAGAGTTTCACTTGAGATCCACCACTTACCTTGCACATGCATTAAAAATAAAACAACACATTGCGTACCACAGGATTTGAACCTTAGCTCTTTCATAGCCTCTACACGCCTCCCCCTTAGGCTCTAAGTGGTGCTTCTTTGCCACTTTACCATAGATCTTCTTATGTCTTATTTTCCCGACATTTACTTAAAAGCCCACTTATTCAACGCCTTTTCTATTTTAAGTCTAAACCTTAAAATTTTTAACAGGCTTTAAACTTAAACTTAGGCCTTCTATAGGTCCACTAAACACACTCAAAGCATAGTTTAGCACATCCAGACACGAAAAAAACAATTTCAAGCAAAATCTCAAAATCCCGAAAATTGGGACGTTCCATTTTACATCACAAATGAACCAGGTGTGTAATCATAACAATGAAAATGTTAATTAACGAAAAGCCAAAAAATGGGATTTTCAATGCCACACGGGGGTGTAGCTGCTAGTGTAGTAGGCCGTGTGATCGAACACGAGCGTGTGATCGATGAGGTAGGCTATGTACGACACACGAGCCAGCCAAATTAGGCCCAGTTAGCCGCACAGGCATCTGGGCCCACATGGGTGAACCATGGGCGTGTGAGATTTTTGGGCCAACCTGTATGATCCACAAGGTCAAGGCCATTTCGGGCCGTGTGGGCCACACAGGCGTGTGGGCCCACACGGGTAAACAACATTGGCTTGTGGGCTCATTTTACTGTTTGACTGCTAAGGTTGCACAGGTTGCTCGAGTCGACGGTTGACCTACTATAGGGTCTATAAGCTTACCTAGACCCCTAATGGACTGAAATGACTATATGACTGATATAAATATGTTTGTTATTTAGCATTGCATTGCATGGGGATATGTAGATATTTTTGGATGAAGTGTATTGAAAGGCCTCGAGCCAAATTTACTGGTAGCTCAGCTGCAATCTACTATCTAGTGCCGCATACGATACTACTTGTAGTATTGGGATGGGTAGGTTGATTATATCCCTACATGGAGTGTAAGGTTGGACGGAGATGGTATGTAGAGGCTGGCTGGGTAGGATTTGTGATTGCATATTTGATACTGTACTGATTACTGATACTATAATGGGCCAAGACCTAATGCATGACTGCTCCTGTACTATGATGGGCTAAAGCCTTAACTGAAACTGAATCTGATACTGAAAAGGGCCTAGGCCCAGACTGTGATTATTTTCTGTCTGTTTGATTTATATAGGATTACACACTAAGTTTTCATAAACTCACCCTTCTAATTTATCTGTATAGTTAATCCCCAAACATAGGCAAATCGGTGCGGCGGAGGACTCTACGGTGGCCACATGACCTATTTCATTCTATTTAGAACTTAATTATGACTTTGATTTTATTTTGAGGTATTCTACTGTATCATGGCCTCTTTGGATTTTTAATTTTAATTTGGGATTTCTATTGTTTTGGTTTATAACTGTTAGGAGTAGGAATAATCAAGTTTTCAAAAAGGAATCAAATGTTTTAAAGAAATACACACAAATACGCAAAATGTTTTAAAAGCTTCCGCGTAGAATAAACATTTTGGAAACTTTCGACTGATTAATTAACACGACTTTAGAATTAATAAGTAATAATGAATAGTTTTTAAGGGAAAATGTTTTAAGCAAAGTTACAGTTTTCCAACACAAGCTACGGTTTTCAAAAACTCTACCATGTGACATCGCCAGATTCGGCCATAACGTTCAGGCCGGGTTTGGGGTGTTACAATACTTTTCTGCAAATATTAGTAAACATACATTTAACATTAATCTGGCATATAAGCTTACAGTTATCATGCTCAGTAATTAGTTCACATAGTTAAGGGCCTAAGTAGAGCTTACCGTCCCTACAATAGGTCCACAATCGACTTGGACAACCCGTGCAACCCTAGCAATCAATTCAGAGAAACTGGGCTCACACGTCCATGTGGCCTGCTCGTGTGGGCCCACACACCCGTGTGGCTCACATGACCCAAATTTGCCTTGGCTGTGTGGATCACACGGCCTGGCCCAAACTCCCACGTGCCCATATAGACTACCCGTGTGGGCTCACATGCCCGTGTGGCCCACAAGGCCTAAAATAGTCTATTTGTATCTTGCATACAGCCTGCCTGGCCATCACACGGCCGTGTCCTTCGCGTACGGCTTGGCCTCGTCGATCACACGACCATGTCTCCTCACATAGCCAACCACACGGGCGACCACACGCCCGTGTGGTGTCGACAATTTACTTTGTCAGCTTTTGTCGAATCCCATTTCTTGTATTTTCAGGTACACACCTGGTTTCAATTGATACTAAATCGATCTCTAAACACTCCAGAGCCTAAAATTGACCAATAAGCACCATTTTAATCATTTGGAAAATGAACTAAAAATGAGCCTGAATAGAAATCTTATCTATTGAGCGACTAACACTTACCCCAAACACCACGAACCAAATGGTTAATAGATAGCACGAAGAGAACCTTAATTCTCACAATAAGCCGATGTCCATAACGTCAAAACCCCGATTAAAACTTAGTATTCAGAACTTATAAACCACAAGGAACTCACTTACCGAATTCACGTAATGATGACGAAACTATTGGGAAAGGTAATATAATAATAGGAGAAAGGAGAGTTAGAAATCAAAATAGGAGGAAGGAGAGGTAATGGCAGAAGAAAAGCAAAATAATCGTCAGGATTTTTTTGAGAAAAGGGAGAGGGAAATCGATAGAGAATTTGAGAACAAAATGAAAGGCAAAAGATAAGCTGAATCCCTAATTTTACTCCCCAATATCCCCCTACACTCAACTAATTAGACTCCTAGTATGGCACAACTCTAGCCGAATTTAGGAGCAAAAATTAATATCCCTTATCGTCACAGAGAATCAAACACAGGAGTTCTAACAACTTAACACACAACTTGACCACTAGACTAGCAGGTCCATTCTGACAACATTTTACAAACAATCAAATAAAAACCTGTTAATCAGGGTTAAGGCTTATTTTATAAAAATACCAAAATTTACCCAAGTCTTGGGACCTCCCACACACACTCAGAACACTCAACCACTGAAGCAGACATATACTTATAATACCCATTCACACAACAAAAATTAAAATTTTTGGGGTATTACAGATACAATGATTCTATATCAAAGTTTTTTTATAACTATGTCATTGGTAAAAAAAAAGTCAATTAGTGTTAGGCTTATTACTAATGTTAAGTTCTATCAGAGTTTAGTTGTGAGATATTAAAACTTATAGCTTAAAACTAATATCTAAATAAAATGGAGAAAATATTTTGGTTATTAACCCTTACTTATTATTTTTTTAGGGCAAATTATATCGTTGGTCACTCTAAGTACGAGTCGTTTTTATTTTGGTCACCCCAATTTTTTTTGTTAATTTGGTCACCCAATAAGATCACTTCACCATTAAATGGTAACAAAAGACTAATAGTGCATTTGTAAGAAAAAAATTTGAGGTGACCAAAATAGAAACGACCTTTATTTAGAATAACTAACGAGTAGTTTACCCTAATTTTAGAGTGACTAATATGGAAAAGCACTATTGGACTTCTGTTACCAAACTTCGGCTACCATTTAACAATGAGGTGACCAATTTTACCAATTTCTTTTTTACAATGACCAAATTAACAAAAAAAAAATTGTGGATACCAAAATATGAACAACCCCTATTTAAAGTGACTAACAGGGTAGTTCACTCATTTTTTTATTTCGATCTTCATTTTTCCATATTTGAAGAGTTCACATACTTACCATGATTGAACAATATAAAAAAGGGTCAATAAACCTTAAACCTTAAAACCCTAACACTAAATACTAATACCAAATGTCAAGAAGGATGAGTAAAATAATTATGATCTTATTTATTTTGTTTTGATAGATTATGAGTTTATTCTTAATCATGCAAATATAATTATAAACAAATAAAAACCTTATCCCAAAACTTACTAATCAAGTATTCAAATTTTTTGTATTTAGATAATCCACTTTCTTATTGAATGAGAACAAAAAAACTTTCTAGAAAGGTAAACTAAATAAAAGTAAACTTTCTCAAATCTAAAACAACAAAATTTAAAAAAAAAACACAATTCGTTAACCACTTCATAAATCAATTACGATATTTAAAACCCTAACACTGGTAATGATGTAACGATCCAACTTTCATAAATGTCGGAGAACTCGGTTCAAGGCCAAATTTTCCTTAACTAAGATAGTTCGAGTATTAAACCGAAAATTTTATGTAACACCTCATACCTGACCTAGAAACTTGAAACTCGAAAACATTTTGTAAATCAAAACTTAATAATGGTATTTCTAGTTTTAGGGAAATTTTCCTTAATAAGCTAATTCATTTAAATTTCAAAAAAAAAATTATATGATAACTTAATTCTTGCAATGGAAATCTTAGGTTAACCAAGTTTTAGAAAAGTTGTAACTTGGTTTTGAAATTCAATGTGTTGCAATTCAAATTATATCAATTTAAAAAAAACATTAAAGCAGTTCAAAACGTGAAATAAAATAAAAAACATGAAACAATCCCCAAAATCCAAAAACACAATCTAATGGAAAGATCATAAAAACTGAGCATATTTAAAAGAGTGGCAATTTTCTATATCTGAGCTCGGATATACCAATCCATCCTAGTCTGTGGATTACCTGAGAGTAAACAAACAGAAAATGAGCTTATAGATGTTGGAAAGCAAAATTTATAATCATGAAATGATAAGAATTAAGCTTAGTTTATATAAGGAAAATGTTATAAATTAAGTGGATGGTGTAGAAACAAAGATAAACTTAAGCTTTAAGATAATTGTTTGTTTATTAGGGACCTATTTGTAAGGAATGAGAATTATGGGATTTATTAGTATAAAATGGCAGTTTAAGGTTCCTAAAGTACAAATACGAAGTTGGATTTAGATTCGATTAGGTAGATCATAAAATACGAGAACCTCAGATATTAGTGAAATAAAGGACCTAATTGAAAAGTGTGTATAATAGGTTTAATTTGAATTCTTATAATTTTGAAGATAGTAATTTGAATCATTCCTATTCTCGATTTATTAAACAAGGATAAATACGAGACTAAAATATCAAGAAATAAAGGAAAGGTAAAGACAAACAACAATTAACGAGTTGGTTTGTTCTCTCTTATAATTGTTCTCAATTTATTCTTTATTTAAGTAGTTAATTATAATCTGATGATACTGATGACAAACATGATCGAGGTACTTATACATTTAACTACTTGATTTGATTGAGCTATGTTAAATTATATATATGTAACTGCAACTATGGATTGTGTTTGATAATGTGATACTATATATGATACAATGAGTTTTAGTAAAAAAAAATAAATAATAAAGCTCTATTAACGGTCTTGAATAGAGTTACATGTATAGTTAGCATGTCGTAGGATTTGTTATATGGAGTTACTTAGTTTCAGTTGCATCTTACTTTGATTGCGTTCCAATGAGTGTTGGGCAGACATTACTTCACTACTATACCAATGAGCATTGGATGCATATTACTTTGGATGTATCAATAAGCATTGGGTGCATATATATTTAGCACCAGACATATATTACTTCGGTAGCTCTCCAAAGCACTAGGTGCATTTTATATTGGTGTGATGTGATAAACATGTTAATTTGCATTTTTTGTGTTTAATTTGGTTTATTGTTGAACTAAACCCTACTAAATCAAGTGTTTTTATGATCTAATCTTGTCAGAGATGCAATTGAAGAAAGACAAGATAAAAAGGGACCAAATTGAAATGCAATCATGGAGATGGGCCAAATAAAAAATGTGGAGGAAGCTAAGGATTCATCATATATTTTGACTTTTTAAAAAGGTAAAAATAGGAAGATTTTATTTTATTTTATTTTATTTTATTAAATTAGTTAAGCTATTTTTAGTAAACCCTATGTATATAAATAGGGGCTTTTTGTTCTTAGGAAATAATCACTTAATTATGTATTCTTACTTCACTTTGGAGTTGTATTATCCTCTTCGTTTTTTTCCTACTTCAATTGGGAATTGGATTACTTTTGTCTTACTTTTACAAATTTGGTCTAATTCTCTTTTCAAATGCTTTTCCTTCTCAATTTCCATCACCTTGCATACAAATCCCATCATCTTCTACAACCTTCAAGCATGATTAAATTCATGCCACACTAAATTTCATCTTAGCCTTAAGCCGGTGTTCTTTCCGGTCAGGAATTGTGAGATTCGTATTCACGCTAAAAATCCTTCCAATCGGTATTCATTTTTTTCCTAAGTATCGAGATTGACAATTCACCCCTTAAGGTTAACTCGATTACAAGTTAAAAAGTGCACGTTGGTTTGGTGTAACACCCCAAACCCGGCCAAGACGTTACGGCCAAATCTGGTGTGTCACATCACCTACAACTAACCATGTTACATAGTTACTAAGATTGGGGTGAGCTTTGCAAACGATATTGTGGGTTTAAGAGAAATTCTCAGTTTTTGGAGAAAGACCTAAGCATTACTAGTTATTAAGAGGATAATATTAAAACTTAACTTTGTTACTCGTTTGAAACGTGTGATGAGATTTTGAAAACATTTGATTAATTTTTAAGAAAAACTTGCGCAACTATATTCAAAATAATTAAAGTAGTGTATGAATAAGTAATTAAAAACCAAAAACAAAAATAATTAGAGCAGCCTCATTACAAACCGAAAACCATAAAAATAATTAAAAATAAATACAAAAATAAAATAAATTGAAATAGAACTTAAATAACTGCAGTCTATGTGGCCACTCCGGATCCCTCCCAGCTCCAAGTCCACCAATCTAGGGCTCACCTGTATGGATGGAGAGAAAGGGGCGAGTTTAGAAACTCAGTGTGCAAGAAGCCCATCCAGAGCCCAAATCAGCTCAAGCCCACTGGCTGAAGCCCTATCCAGATACAGTAAACTGGGCCTTAGCCCTTTTCAGATAACAGTACGGCCCATAGGCCCATTTCAGTAGCAGAACAGATATTAATTATGAATGCAAGCCCATCACATGTGGGGAGACTACTCAACCCACCCAACCACTACATTCCACCGGTACCAGCCCTACACTCCATGTGGGGAATAACTCAACCCACACAGCCCTACACTCCACAGTTGCAGCATAGCTACTCAGATAACAGAAAAATGAGGCAAAGCCTCCAGTACGTGGTCAAGCCACTTTCAGAACTTCCTCCATCAATAACCCAGTCCCATGCAACAGATATTCATGATATGGCATATAGTAAACAGAAACAGTAAATTATGCATTTCAGTCAAATTTAGCCTTAGGGGTATAACAGTCATTTTGCACCTAGGGGTAAAATAGTAATTTCGCACCTATAAGGGGTATTTCAGTAATTATACCAATTTTTAGGGTTTCATGCACATTTTAATTAGTAATAGTCTAACTTTTACCTCAGTAGCTTATTTAGCCCATTTTAGTAGATTATAGTCATTGGGCCCTAAAACCCCTAATGGGCCTTACACTGCCAATTAGCTAATTTAGCCCATCTAGTCCAAATTTTACGATCGATTTACTAGTTTTAGCAGTTTTAGACCTACAGTCTACCAGTACGCATTTATTGCCTATTTTTACCCATATAGGCCCGTAAGCCCGTTGGGCCCACATTCAGCCCATTGAGGCCCAAACTTACCGAAGTGCACGAAATTGTGCACTCAACCATCTTGCCACTTGCAATTATAGATTCAATGATTTCCAACCAACTTTTGAGTGTTCACACGCTCACAAGCCCACGAAATACCATAATTTCGCATTTTGACTTTTCGGCTTTTGCCGATTTGAACTACAAGAGGGTGTTCGATACACACCTGATTTGTGACGACTGCTAACGAAATCTCCCACGGTATCCTACAATCGATCACTCCAACTCTTAGATTACAAATCCATAATAACCAAACCTAATAAACACTTACCATATTCGGCCATAATCACCTAAGGCCCTTGAGATCTTACCTTTGTCGAAACTAGTGACTAGATCTAGATCTAGTCGTTCCACTTGTCCAAACCCTCAATCTGCAGCCTCTAGCTTACTTTACCACCAAAATAAATCAAGTGTTAAACCCCTTAGAGCTTTAAGCCCCAATTGACAGCCTCCCTATGCCTCTAGGGATTTCAGCTTTTCTAAATCCCCAAATAGAGAATAGATCTGAGATGTCGAATACTTACCACAGATTCCCCTTCTATTTCTACTCAGATCTAATTCAGATCTAGCCTCTAAACACTAGCAGAGATTGAGTCTCAGAGATCTAAAGATTCAGCTACAAGTCCCTAAAAATATGGTGGTTTTGGCTTTTTGAACGGTAAAGAAGAAGATGATTTTGTGTTGTGGTTTTGAAGTAGTGTTGCCAACAAGGGTTGGGGTTTAAAGGATGTGAAAATTGGCCAAAAGATATGAAGAAGATAGGAGGATTTTGGCTAGAAGAAATCGGCACAAGAAGTAGCCTTTTGAGATTTCAGCTTTTACTAGTTGATGGGTTTTAGAAGAAAAGAATGGCAGATTGGTTTTTGAAGCAAAGAAAAGGGAAGATGAATAAGGAGGAGAGGTATTTTCGGCTATAGAAGAAAAGAAAAAGAAAGGAATGGAAGAGAGGAGAAGAGAAGGAAGAATTCAGCACAAAGGAAAGCTTACTTGCATTTTTTGGCTTTTTGGGACACTAAGGGGAGAATAGAACGAAAGTGAAAACTCTAGGTGGCTAACCCTAATTCAGTAAGATAGAAAAGAAATTAAAACTTTCCTTAATGGCCATTCAAACTAACGGCCCAACCTTCTTAAAGCCCTAGCCGAATTTCACTTGAGCTCTATCACATGCCCGGCACATGCACAAAAATAAAAGTATCATCTGCTTATCTTGTGACTTGAACTCTGGCCTTAAACTCAGTCCACACGCCACTTGTTTAGAAGCTTAGTGGCGCCACCTTGCCACTTTGCCAAGGCCCTCTTTGTGTCTTAATTTGCTAACTTTTCCTTAAAGGCACACTTAACTAAGTCCCTTTCACTTAAAAACCAAAGTTGATATTTCTGTCGGGTTTTAACTTAGGCTTGGGCCTCCTAAAGGCCCACTAACATCCTTAAACATAATTTCAGTAACCAAATACCAAAATTTCAAGATTTCACCAAAAATCACGAAAACCCAAAAAACATCCCGAAAACCCAAAAAATATCCTGACAATCTTTATCGATTATCTAACCTAAACAACCCACGCAGTTGAGGCTGTTAATTTGAGTTGGGTTCTTTAGAATGTAAGGTTGTCGGAATCTTGAATCAGGAACACTTGTATCTAGGTTAGATAATCGATAAAGATTGGTTTGCAGGTTGTACCGAAACCAGCTATTAGAGGAGGAATTGGTGGTTAGGACATTCTTAACTGCTATAACCAGCTTATCATTCAAGGATTGATTCTTGGCACGGAATTTACCGAGTCTAAGGCTAAGGCTTATTTTATCTATTTACAAAAGTCTAAATTTATTTCCAGTTTACATTTATTTTAAATAGTAGTCAATCGTTTATTTAAGCTGATTAGATTATTTTACTTTCTTAAACATTCACAAACTCCCCCGATTTAACTGTTTATTCTTGTTGCAGGTATGTTTGGCGTCATGGGCATAACTCTTGACACGACATTTGAAACGATGAATATTCTATTCATAAGTGAACACAGAAGTTGGTTACAACATCAATCCTCGTGGATTCAACCCTGCTACCACTCTTTACTACCATTTAGAGTTATTTTAGTAGGAATTATTTTTGGTGGTTTCAACGCCCATCATGATGGAAGATTAATCTGCATATTCGATCTTGAATTTATGTCTAATTAATAAAGGCAATAATATGAGTATGTTATATTGCATAATATATAAATTATATGTGTTATAACTGTGAAAATGATAAACATACTATTTGATAATTGATATCGATTGTGGAAACTTGAATAATATGTTAAAGACCATGCATGATTATGAGACAAGAACCCTAAGGGCATAACAGTATGTACTATATGAAACATACGTTGAATCAAAATGATCTTGAGAAAGCACTAAATAATGAAAGTGTGAAATAGTAGTTTACATTATAGTTTGTTTATAATGGTTTTAGTAGCTTGACATTTGCTTATTACGTATAAGCATTGTTATCATATTATGTAAGCACCACTAAGCTCTTTTGGTTAACGTGTGGATTGTTTGTTTCTATGCTCAAGTGACTATTAGGTTTTAGACTGATCGAGGAGAGTCAAAAACATCCAAATCTCACATCTCAGCTCAACTAATCTACTATAAGGTTTCATTATATTTGTAAGTTGTAATGGAATGTACCTAGGTAATTAGGGGTCGTATGAGGTCTTTTGATTAATACAGATTATTGATATCTATGTTGGGACATATTTTGGCCATCTTGTAATCGTTGATGATGACATTTAGACAGCTAAGTATAAGTATTTGATGCTACTAAATAATGAATTATATATAACTATGGGTGATACATTCATTGAGATGTTACTAGGTGTTAATTATGTGTGTTTAGAAGCCAAATTGATGTTGGTTGATAGTATGCTATAATGGTTTTATACATGTATGATTTGGCGTCCTTAATACATGAAGAAAAGTTATACATTTTGGCAACTTTACGCTTTGGTCTCGAAACAATGAGGCTATTATCTCGAGACACCAATAATAAATTGACCATTCTAGGAATTTTTGGGTAATGATCCCGAGACAAGTAAACATCAAAACCAAGGGTCCAAAACAGGGGAACTCTTAAGACATAAAACCTAATGTATCAAGTGTAATAGCCCGTTTTCGATAAAAATTAGAACAATGGTTTCAAGAACACAAATCCGATTCCAAAAAGAAAATTTAATTTAAAATTATTTTATGGTCTACAGTACGATAGTAATATCGTATAAAAATTTCGTACAGAAATTTTAGCGATTACATGTCTCATTTGATAAAGGACCAAATTGCACAAAGTGCAAAACTTGAGTTCTAATAGCTGAAGGGATTAAATAGTTATAAAATTTTAAAGTAGAGATCCTTATATGGTAAATAGACCATTTAAAAATGCTTAATGGTTAAGGATGATGATTCATCCATGAAAAATAAAATAAAGAAAATGAAAAAATTGAAAAAATGGAAAAATAAGATGATAAATAATAAAATAAAACAAAATATGGTCATTTTACCAACTTTCCCAAATAAAATCTATGCAAACCTCAGCCATGGAAGCCTAAGCTCAAGCTAACTTATTTTGCTTGATTAGGCATGTTTTCTTGTCCCGTTTTTAATTTTTTTATTTTTTTAGATCATAATAGCTTAATTTAGCTATCTTGGGGACTAATTTGTAAAGTTATTAAAGTACTAGGGTTTTGCCGTAGATGAGCATGCTAAAATTTTGAAATTTATGGTAGAAAATGGAAGGTTTTTGATAGATAAACAACTTTTGTAAAGTGAATTTTGATGAAATTATTATTTAGGGACTAAATTGAAAATACGTAAATTTCATGAAAAAATTTTGAATTTTATGAAATACATAGGCTGTAAATTTTACATGTAAAAATCAACTAGGCTTGGAATAAGGATTAAATTGCATGAATTTCATTTTTCGAGCCTAAGGGACAAAATCGTCATTAATTAAAAGTTTAGGGGCAAAATGGTAATTTTGCCAAAGATGTGAAATGAATTGAAATGAACATGAATTGATGTTAAATTTACTCGTATAGATCCAGGTAAACCAAATTTGGAGTTAGAACAAGGAAAAGAGAAATATGTCAGATTAGTAGATTGTACATATACGAACATTTGTCGAGGAAAGTTCGTGTAACTGTGTTTATTTATATGACTGAAATAAATGTTGCACATGTGAATTGTCGAATTGCTATATAAATGAAATTGATTGAATTTCTGATGAATGTGTATATATATGAATCTTATAAATGTCATAAATATATATAAATGATCACATATTCGATAACACTCGAAAGTGTCAAGTCCCATTTGAATGAATGAAAGTTGATGGATATTAGATTTTCCTGATTGTTATTGATCTTGTATATGTTGCTGACATACCATAGATCGAAAGAGCATCCCGTTATAAGTCCTCTCAAGTTTCCCGTCAGAGTCTTCCTGTTAGCATCCTAATCAGTAGTAATTTGCATGTGTTGCAAACTACCACAGCTCTTTGTGAGCATCCTGATATTTGATCGGTTGTGATCCTGCATATGTTACGGACACAAACGTAGCTCTTTGTGAGTGTCTTAATATTCGATCAGTTGTGATCCTGCATGTCTTGCGGACATAAACGCAACTCTATATAAGCGTCTTGTTAGTGCTCAGTTGAACTTCCCGTTATAAGTTATTTGGTGCTTCCCGATAAGTGCCCTCCAGAGCTTCCCATTAAGTGCTCTTTGGAGCTACCTGATATAAGCTCTTTGTGAGCTTTCCGTTACCAAGCCCGAATAAGATTCTCGTTACATGGCTCAATGCGCTTCCCGTTGTAGTGCTTGAGAGAGAGCTTTCTGTTAATGTGCTCGTAAGAGCATTCCCAAATATGAATTGATGACTTCTAATTTGTACACTTTGAGTGTACTAACTATGCATCCATCGATGTTTTCAATGATTCAACGAGTAAAATTTTAACAGAAGAAGAGATGAACATGAAATGAATTATTACACATATTTGCCTGAAGTACATGAAAATGATGAGACATGATATATGGAAATATGAGATAATGATATATGAACATGAGATTTGCTTGATGAATATGTTCATTTGCGATTATAGAATTGTACACCTTAAATGTACTACCCCTGTGACTTTGGTGTTTCAAAGGATTAAATAAACAAAGTTTTGACATGAAATAATCTGAACTCTAGATGAATTATAATGAAAATGTACCTAAAATACATAAATATGATTTGTATATGAGTTATATGATCACATTTTATGGAAAGCATATGAATATGAAAATTTGGTTATCTTTCAGCCCATATATGTTTCTTGATATTTGTATGAAATACTTGACTAACAAAGATGATGATAATATGTGTTAGGGCTCGTGATCAAATTGATTGAATGTGTCTTGTATGATATCTTGAATATGAAATGAATGGTAAGTTAATTACCATGTTATACAAACTTACTAAGCGTTATATGCTTACTCTATTTTAGTTTTTCATGTCCTATAGTAATTCGGAAGCTCGTTGGATTGGAAGCTTGGTGGAGATTACTCACACTATCAATTGGCCCATTTCGGTATATATGATAAATCAAGTACGTTTATCATGGCATGTATAGGATGATTAGCCAATGTTGGCATGTAAACGTTTTAGTTAAAACTAGCCATTGGAATGGCTTGTGATGAATATGTTTTGATATGTATAAATGAGGCATTAACATGTTTGGTGTGTGCTTATGTAACGCCCTGAATTTGGGCCTAGAAGTATTGGGCCTTGAGCATGGGAATAGTTAGGAGACTGCACATAAGGTTTTAGTGGTGCAAGAAAGTGACATAAATATATGTCTGCTTTAGTGGTTATGTGTCCTGTGAGGTGTTGGAAAAGTCCTTTGTTCAAACTTGGGCTTTAGCAAAATTTTTAATTTTAGGTAAATAGGGCCCTTGGTTCTGTATAGTAGGCTTCTTAAATTAAATTGGTTAAAATATTATACAAAAGAGTTGTTGGCCTAGTGGTAAGTGGTGTGTGGAGTGTACATGGGGTCTGAGGTTCGAGGCTTGGCATTGCAAAAAGAATGATTTATTTTGCTTCATGGTTGTGGGAGTAGTTGAGGCTGACTAAAACTCTACAAAGTGAAGTTTGATTTGGTCAATGAGGGATTTGTGGAGAAAATCAATGAGTGGATTGGGGATTGAGGTAGTAGTGGTAGGAGAGAATTAAGGAAGTTTGAAATGGAAAGGTTGGTAAGTGTTGTAGCCGATTTAAACTTTAGGATCTTTGGTTTCAATTTTGAGGTGTTGTCTTGGCAATTTCAGGTTTTGGTTTTGTTTGACATCTAGTTTTGGCTTCTACCAGCTTTTCCCCTTATGTGCCGAATTCTCCTTTTGTCTTTACTCTTGCATTTTCTTGCTCTATTATTATGACCAAATTTTGCCTCTTTTCTTTTTTGCCTTGGCCAAATGTTCTTATGGAGTCTCGGCATTCTTTTGGTTTTCAGGGATTGAGGTCTCTCGTCTTTCTCTTCTTTTCCTTCTGTTAACCGAATAGGCATTTGTTTCTCTCAATCTATTGTTTGTACCAAAACGAAACAGTGTTTCTCTCCTATTCACTTTCTCAAAGAGTTTTGCTTGTGCTGATCTTCCTCTCTTTTCTTCTTCTCAATTTTCTCCTTCTTTTCTTGACTCTTTCTCTCGCAAACTGTAGCTGAATACTATCTATTTCCTTCTCTCGATATCTTTTCTTTCACTTTGTTACTTAGGCCGATTACTCATCACTCTCTACCATCCTTTTTGTTTCAGTTTTGGGGTAAGTGCTCTTGACGTGTCCCTTCTTCCTCTCTCACACTAATAAAAGCCGAATTCTCCATACTCTTTTGTGGTCGTATTGATTAGGTAAGTGTTTGTTAAGCGAGAGGTACAATTTTTTTTACTCAGTCTCTCTCTATTTCTGTTGTTACCGCCTCTGTTGACAACTCTTCTCTCTGCTGATAACTGTTAGGGGTACGATTGTTCCACCTCATGCTTTGGCTAGGAAATATTGGTGTAGACTGATTGCTTCTACCCACCACTTTTAGTTCTACAATTCGGTAAGCTATCCATTTGGTTCAAGTTATTTACATTTAGGGTTTGGTTAACAAAGATTAGGTTGTAATGCAGATCATTGCCAAGAATCTTGAAGGCAGTCTTAGTCAGCGATTTAAAGGGGTTAAATCGCACTCTTTTAGCCAAGGCAAATATTAATACTAATATGGGTTAATTGTGAATAAGAAGGCGATTAACCCTACGGTCAAGCGATTAATGGAAATCT
Organism: Gossypium stocksii; assembly: GCA_020496765.1. Taxonomy (NCBI): domain Eukaryota; kingdom Viridiplantae; phylum Streptophyta; class Magnoliopsida; order Malvales; family Malvaceae; genus Gossypium; species Gossypium stocksii. The sequence continues at coordinate 24,952,172 of CM035624.1, forward strand.
TGCGTGAATGTAGGTTTTGGCACTCGAGGATCGTTAGCACTTTTCGCAAACAGGTGTGTAATAGTATCCTATAATCGATAGTCGTTGAAAAGTCAAAAAATGTGTACTCACATTGTTCTAATCATAGATCGGAAAAAGCCAAAAAGCTAAAAAGTTGGTAACTGAAGCCACACGAGCGTGCGATCGCGCGTGTGGTGAACCGAGCCCATAGCACATAGGCGAAAGACTGTAAATGCCAACATGAGCGATCTCATGGGCTTAGGTCGTCATGGACCACGATGGGCCAAAATGGGCCGTGTGGGCCCAATGGGCTTGTGGGCCCCACACGGGTAAATCTGATGGATATGTGGGAATATTGGACCTAGCTATGTCGTACACATGGCTAAGGTTGTTTCTGGGCTTAGTGGGCCACACAGGTGTGTGGGCTTACTTGGGCCGCATAACGGGCCTTGGGCCCATTCGCACTGTTATGGTTGTTGAGGCTACATGAGCCACCTGAGACTACTGTGGACCTTCTGATGGGTCGTAAGTGTGTCTGGACCCATTCTGATAAAAATGACCGTTTTGCCCCTATAGGGTAAAAATGACCATTATGCCCCTTGAGGTAACATGACTGATTTGCTTATGATATGTATGTATGACTGTGATTAACTATGACATGTTGCATACATGTATGATATTATGACATGACATCTGCATGAGGATGGGTTATTGTGGACATAAGAAATGTTATGGCTTTTAGCCATCCTGATTATGGCTTTTAGCCATCCTGTTTATGGCTTATAGCCATCCTGTTTACTGGTAGTTTTGTTGCGATATCGATTAGTGCTGCAATCGGTGTTAATATTGGTGTGTCTGGCTGGGTGGGTCGATGTTATCCCCACATGGTGTGGCTGGCGGGATGGAGTGGTGTGTTGGCTGGATTGGGGTGGGATTTCTGTTTGCATTTCTGCTCTGTCACAGATACTGTATTGGGCTTTGGCCACATATATTCTTTTTTTGATTCTACTACTGTACTGGGCTAAGGCCCACCTGATATAGTTATTGTAAAGGGCTCAGGCCCAGACTGTTACTGCATTCTAAATGTCTGATTGATAAATTATTAGGGATTACACACTGAGTTTTCGTAAACTCACCCCGTCTGCTTTAACTGTACATGTAAACCCTAACGTTAGGTGATTCGATGCTGCAAGGAGATTGACAGTGGCCACACATCCGTTCTAGTTTCCTATTAGCTTTGAATTTTATAAATATTTCATTCGGGTTTTTGATATGTAATAAGGCCTTTTTATGATTTTAATTTTTTAATTGGGTTTTTACTAGCTCGACATAACTTACTAGATTAGGAAAAGCGAGTTTTCAAAATAACAATTATTTTTCAAAGGCATCACAATTTCGCTACAAGTTTTTGATAAGCTCCTGTAAGGAACCTAGTCTCACTTTATTAATGACATTTTAATATGGCTAATGGTTAAACAAGATAATTTGAGAATTAACAAAGAGACTTTAACCAGCAATCAAGTTTTATCAACAAGATCAAGTTTTCGAAAAGCACTTCAGTGTGACACCGCTAGATTCGGGCATAACATCTAGGCCGGGTTTGGGGGTGTTACAGCTTAAATGGTTGATTAATAGATATCATGTTAGCATATTGATGATTATAGCATATGTGATAAAATATGCATATAAGTGAATTAGATAAGTTAAGTTTGTTTGTTTATTTACAAGAATAAGTAGATGTGAAAATGTATAATCACTTGAGGTGCCTAAAGGCACATAGATTGAAAGTGGAAATATGACATGTTTATGACATGATTTTGGTATGTTTAAGTACCTTAATACGGTTTTGAAATGTGTTTAAGTATTAATATAGGTGGAAGACAAGGTTGGGTGAGGAATAAGGCTAGGAAATAGCCTTATTCTATCCACATGGGTAGAGACACGGACATGTGTCTCAGCCATGTGTGACACACAGCCTAGCACATGGGCGTGTGTTCTGGTCGTGTGTCCCCTACATCTTAAAATTGAGAAATAGAATACTCATAATTTATCACACGGCCTGCCACACGGGCGTGTGGTTTGGCCGTGTGACCCCTGCACGTTAATACTTTCCAAGTTAGAGAGTTACATGGGCTGGGGACATGACCATGTGACCTACTTCATATACCACATGGCCTAGGATTTGAGTGTGTCACTTGGCTGTGTGAGCCACACAGCCTAACCACACGGGCATGTGTGCTTTGTACCTAGGAAAATTTTTGATGTTTCGCGATAAATTTCCTGAGTTCCTGATTTAGTCCCAACTTATTTCTAATGTATGAATTGAGCCTCGAGGGCACTTATAAGGGACTATATGATAGATTTCTGATATGAAAACTGTGTGATGTGTAATGTTTTTTAATTGGTTTGAAATCTCTAGTAATGCCCCGTAACCTTATTCTAGTGACGGATACAGGTTAAGGGTGTTACATTTGTTTGTATTAGAGCTGCAGTTTAGTCAGTTCCCAGACTAAACGTAGCATATGTGAAGTCTAGATATACATGCCATGTAATGCCCTGGATTTTGGGCTTAGGAGAAATGGGCTTCGTGTATCGGAGGAGTTTGGATTTTTGTGGTCAAGAAAAATTTCGCAATTTTATGTTTGGGTTGTTAATTAAGTGATTTGGAGTGATTAGGGGATGTTTGAGAAGTCCTAGGTTCAAACCAAGACTTTAGGAAAAAAATTAGTTTTTTTTTCTTTAGAGGACATTGGCATCACAAGGAAAGGCTTATAAATATTTTTGGATAAAGCTGGACGTATAGAAGCAGGTGGTCTGGTGGCTAGGAGCGTTGGGTAGCAAGGAAGTGGTCCAAGGTTCAAGTCCTGGCCTTAGCATAATTCTTTTATTTTCGCATATATGGGCATGGAAGCTGGCGTGTAAACTTTATATTTATTTGGTCATGATTTATGACAAAAACAGAGACTGTGGAAGGGTGGCAAATGGCGTGTTGGGCATTTAGAAGGGGCGCAGGTTCGAGTCTCTTGGCAGGCGAAATTTCCATTTTTTTTACTCTTTCATAAATCGTGGCTTCAGTAGGTAAGGGTTATAATTAATTGTGACTGTATTATAGTGTAAGAGAAGTTGTGGTACAGTGGCCAGCAGCGTGATGGAGATCCTAGAGGGCTTGAGTTCGAGCTCTCTCTTGCGCAAATGAAGTTTGATTTTTGCTGCTTGTGCAAGGATGATTTGGGGCTGGCCGATTATGGTAATAGTTCAATTGGTCAAGCGGTGGTCAAGCGGTGGATTGGGAGTCGATTGCTAACAGATTTCTTGCTACTTTTAAAGGAATTATTATGGGAAGTATTGACCTAATGTGGGACTAATTTTGGTGATATTCGGTCAATTATGATTTTGGCTAAAAGGATTTTTGCTTTCTTTTTTTGAAACTTTGACCGAAAGCATTTTTTTCTTTGCTCACAAAAGTTTTTTGCCGAAATGGGACTCCTTGGTGCATATTGATTCTTAGGCTAGTTAGTGCTAAAATAGCTTTTTTTGGGGGAGGGGAGGGAAATCACCCTTGTGTTCGGCAATTGTTTCTAGGTCGGCATTTTTGGTTGTGTGCCGAATCTTCTCTTGGGTTTTGGGAATAGTTTCTATTTGGTTTTTGGCATTTTTGGTATGGGATAGTGAAGCCGAATATCTATTTGCCTTAGTAGTCTTTACAATTCTTTTCTTTGGCAATTAAACCCTCTTTCCCTCAATTCCTTATCACCCTTTTTCTTGAAGCCGATTCCTTCCCACTACACAAACTTGTGAACTTTCTTCATCAATCATTTTTGAGATCCACTCATCTTCAACTTTATCAAACTATTTCTTTTCTTCTCCATTCATAGCCGACGTTACTACTTCTTTTCTCCCTTCATTCTTAATTTGCTTTCATCATCTTTTAACACCTATTTTCCATTATTTGGCCAAATATAGGATTCTTGTTCCCTCTTGTTCTAGTTTCTATCTGTTAAAAAAATCGGGGTTCTCTTTTGGAAATTAGGGCGGTGATAGGAAATGGAGTCTAGGCCGATTGCGTAGTTCTTTCACTCGTGGTAAGTACTCTAGCATTGTTTGTTCATTAAGCAATATGATTCCGGTTATGATGGTTATTTGCTTTGATTAAGGCTAAGATTGTTGGAGGAACTGTTGGGCACAGAGCAAAGGACGTTTTGACGTTGATGGTTTGGTAAGCAACAATAAGTGTAATAAAGTGATCTCAATACTTTAGTTCTAGATTTATCATAGATCTAACTCATATGGTTCGTAATAGTTCTTAGGTGTTGTGATCTAGAGGTGTTGCGACAATGGTGATATTTCAGGTGTATCTAACCCTGTTTTCTATTGATCGGCTTAGAAGCCGAAGGTGCGTATCTATATGCTATTGTGATAGTCGGCTGTAAAGCCAAAAGTTTGTGTGATTACACTCACTAATAGCATAGATCAGCAAAAGTCAAAAAGTTGAAATGCCGAAGCATCGGCATTTGAGGCCTCAGAGGCGTGCGAATGATTGTGGGCGGAACCGATCCCACAAATCGTGGGTAAAGGACGGTAGAGGCTATCGTGTGTGATTTCGTGCACTTGGGTCGTTATGAGCCTTGATTGGCCAAAACGGGCCCAATGGGCCTACAGGCCCATGAGGGCGAATTACTCGGTAAGTTATCTTTAGTATGTTGGATGATGAGTTTTTCAATGTTGTATGTTAGCGGGACTAAGTAGGCCACACGAGAGTGTGTGGGCCAACTTGGGCCCAATAAGGATATGGGCCCATATACATTGTTTAGACCATATTGATTATCCGAGTCGCTGGAAGCGACATTAGACCTTTTAGGAGGGCATATTGGGTACCAATACTCCAAAACTTAAAAAGATGACCAAAATACCCCTGAGGGGTAAAAGTTACCATTTTACCCATGACTGTACAAATCATCGTTATGACCCTAGTGGTAGGTTGATTTATGTTTGTATGATATTGGCATGTTTTATACTGGGCATGGCATCCTTCATTTACGTATGATTTTATGACATGCGATCTTGCATGGGTTTGGGTTATATTGAGGGAGGAAGTATTATGGCTTATTGCCATCCTGTCTAAGGCCCATGGCCTTCCTGCCTATGGTATCTAGCTATCCTGTTATTTGGCGTCTCTGCTGCAATGCTTATGGCCCTGTGCCATCCTATTATGGCTTTAAGCCATCCTATTGACTTAGTGCTGCAACCAGTGCTAAGCTTGGTTTGTTGGCTAGGTGGGTCGATTTAATCCCCACATGGTGTATTGGTTGGTATGGGCGGTGTATTGGTTGGATTGGGTTGGTTTTCCATTTGAATTTATGCACCTATCATTGTTATTGCATTGGGCTAAGGCCCACTTGACACTGTTTCTGTTGTGGGCTTGGGCCCATTCTGTTTCTGCTTACTGCATATCTAGTTATTTTTATTTTATAAAGGATTACACACTGAGTATTCGTATACTCACCCTTTTATTTTACTAAACAGGTAATCCCAATGCATAGGCGATTCGGTGCTACGTAGGACTTGGAGGCGACCACACTTTGCTTTTAAACTGCTTCTGGTTTTTTTTACTTTAATTAAGGTTTTTATTTTGGGTTTTGTAATAAGGTAATCCCAATGCATAGGCGATTCGGTGCTACGTAGGACTTGGAGGCGACCACACTTTGCTTTTAAACTGCTTCTGGTTTTTTTTACTTTAATTAAGGTTTTTATTTTGGGTTTTGTAATAAGGCCGCTATTTAATTTTTCTTAAGTATTGGGTTTATTTATCTGCATGTTTAAAATCTATTAACTCTAGGGCGTGTTTTACAAAATTATATTTGTTTTTCAAAAACCACGACTGCACCACAAATGAGAATTCAAACAAAGCTTCCGTAAATATTATGTTTTTCAACAGTGAACTATTTTCATAATCTGATTAAATCAAGGATAAACGGAATGATGTTTTCTTCAACCCTTAAATAATAAAAGGTTTTTACAACAAGTCTAGTTTTAGTGAAACACGATTTCGAAACACTTTAATGTGACACTTCCAAATACGACCATAACGTTCAGGCCGGGTTTGGGTGTTACATGCCATTATATAACCTGTGATAGTGTGATATCTCCTGACTCTGATGAAAATTATTTTACTATAGACAGAGATGCTTTCCAACCGAGCTAATTTCGATAAAGTTGAAAGCGATACTCAAGTATCCAAGTAAAAATGTTGTTAAGGATGAGTAGAAACTCATAAAGGTACGAATAAATGTTTTATAATGAATGCTAATGATGAAATTTTATGTTATGAGTATTTGTATGAAAGTCAAATTTTGAGGCTTTACACCCTCTATCCCCTCATCATTACAGTTTCATACAATGAGATTTACAAGATTTATATTGATTAAGTTCACAAGTGTAGAACTGAAGAGATCCGTGGTTAAATGATTAATAATGTGGTCAGAACTGAGAATGGAACAACAAGTAAAGATGGTTTTAAAAGAGATATCAAATTTTTCTAAAAATTATTCAGAATACGCAATGTTACTAATGTCATGACATAATCATAGTAACCCTAATGTCATGACATTCGTATCCTAATATATTCCTAAGGTTCAAATAGGACTTTACATTTCTGAATCTTTGTCGATCGTATCCGTAGGATCGTATCCAATTGTATTCACAGTTTAATTCAATAGTAAAGCGTTTAAAATACAATATAACAATGCTTATTAACATACGAACTTACTTCGGTTCACAAAAACGAGGAAATAGGTCGATTAGTTGAGTACTTTATTTTTCCCCCGATCTAGATCTGAATTTCACTTTTCTTGATCTAAAAGTAATCAAAATGAACTTATTTAAAACATATTCTATTCAAATCAGTCCAAAAATTCACATTAAAATAACTTTACGCATTTGCCCTATTATTTCACATTTTACAATTTAGTCCACATTTCACAAAATTTCAAATTCATGAAATTTTATCAAAACACATGCTTTTCGAATTGTTATTAGGTCCCTAACAGCCCATATTTATCAATTATTCACACTTTTAACCACACATTTTACACATTTCACGAATTAATCCATATTTTGCATTTTCACTAAAAATCGCTTTATAAAACTTGTTAATCTATCATCAAACATTCATATACTTTAAAAGTTTTGAAATCAAAGATACGGGCTAGCTAGATTGAGCTACAACGAACTAAAAAAATAGAAATTAATAAAAATCGAGTCAAAAATCACTTACATGCAAGTATGAACCCTAGTCGAATACACAAGCTCTATCCATGGAGTTTTTCATTCTTATTTTCGGTGGAAGAAACAATTAACAAAGATGTTGACTTTGTTTTTATTATTTTACTTAATTTATAATTTACCATTTTAACCTTGTTATTAAACATTAAAATTCACATAACACATGTCCATAAAAGTCCACTCACCATTATAAAGGTCTAATTACCACTTAAGGACTTCCACTATTTAATTTCATATCTATTTAGTACTTTTAGCTAACAGGACACTACTTTTACGTTTTACGTGATTTAGTCCTTTTTATCGAATTGAGCATTTAAACAATAAAATTTCTTCACGAAAATTTCACACAATCATGCTATCATGCCGTAAACACTTAAATAATAATAAAATAAAATTTTCAAAGTCACATTTGTGGTTCTGAAACCACTGTTCTGATTTGGCGAAGAACGGGCTGTTACAACTCTCCCCCTTAGGGATTTTCGTCTCCAAAAATCTTACCAGTGAATTGGTTAGGGTACTATTTTCTCAAAGCATCCTCAGGTTCCCACGTAGCTTATTTGATCCCATGACGTTTCCAGAGAACCTTTACTAACGCTATGCTTTTATTTATCAACACTTTAACCTCTTTTGCTAGAATTCTGATCGGTTTTTTCATTATAAGTTATATCAGGTTAAATTTCAACTTCTGCTAGAGAAATCACATGTGATGGATCGGATCTATATCAGCGTAACATAGATACATGAAATACATCGTAAATCTTTTCTAACTCTGATAGTAAGGCTAGTCAATATGCCACTAGCCTGATTCTTTCAATAATCTCGTACGGTCCGATAAATCGCGAACTCAATTTCCTTTTAGAGCCAAATTGAAATATCTTTTTCCACAGTGACATTTTCAAAAATATTATGTCTCCGATCTGAAATTCTATATCGTTACGTTTCAAATCCATATAAGATTTCTATCGATCTAAAGTTGTTTTTAGATTGTCATGAATTACTTTCACTTTCTCTTCAGTTTCTCTGATCAAATCAACCTCATGAATCTTTTTCTCACTAAGCTCGGGCCAATATAACAGAGTTCGACATTTACAACTGTATAGAGCTTCGTACGGTGCCATCTTTATGCTCGATTGAAAACTATTATTATACGTGAACTCAATCAATGGTAAGTATTTCTCCCAATTGCCTTCAAACTCTAAAACATAGCAACGTAACATATCTTCGAGAATCTGAATAACTCTCTCGAATTGACCATCAGTTTTAGGATGGAATGCAGTACTAAAATACAACTTTGTACCCAAAACTTCTTGCAATTTCTTCCAAAATTGCAACGTAAACCTCAGATCTCTGTCCAAAATAATAGACACTGGTACTCAGTGTAATCTAACAATCTTGGTGATATGCAAATCAGCTAGTCTATCAAGCGAAAAGTCTGTACGTACCGGTATGAAATGCGTAGATTTAGTCAATCTATTAACAACAACCTAGATAACATCTTTCTTTTTTGGAGATAGGGGCAAACCAGATACGAAATCCATTGTAATTCTATCCCATTTCCACTCTGTTATCATCACTGTTTGTAACAATCCCAAAGGCACTTGATGTTCATCTTTGACTTATTGACAGATCAAACATTTCAATACAAACTTTGAGATATCTCGTTTCATGCCAGGCCACCTATACAATTGTTTCAAATCTTTGTACATTTTAGTATTTCCCAGATGAACAGACAAAAAACCACTGTGTGTTTCGTTTAGAATCTTCTAAATAAGCTCAAAATTTCTCGGTACACAAATTCTACCTCAGAACATTAAACAATCATCAATTCTGATATGAAATTCTGAATCACTAGTCGACTCACAATGCACCCTTTTAGGTTATAACTCGACATCACACTTTTGAGCTTCACAAATTTGCTGAGTAAATAACAGTTCAATTTTCAACTCAGCTACAATTGAACCATCAACAGACCAACCTAATTGTGTATTTATTGCACGCAAAGCAAACAAGGATTATCTACTCAGAGAATCAGCAACTACATTCGCTTTCCCCGGATGATAATCTATAAATAACTCATAGTCTTTTAGTAATTCGAGCCATCTTCGTTGTCTCAAATTCAAATCCTTTTGAGTCATTATATACTTCAAGCTCTTGTGATCAATAAAGATATGGCACTTTTCACTGTATAAATGATGTCGCCAAAATTTCAATGCAAACACAATTGCAGCCAACTCTAAATTATGCGTCGGATAATTCTTTTCATGCGAATTCAGCTGTCTAGAGGCATAAGCTATTACTTTGACTTCCTATATCAAAACACATACTAAACTATTCAAAGATGCATCATTGAAAATTACAAACTCTTTACCCAACTCAAGTTGTACTAAGATGGGTGCCTCGATTAACAGTTCTTTCAACTGTTCAAAACTCTGTTGACATTTCTCTGACCACTCAAATTTCACATATTTTTATAGCAATCAAGTCATCGGTGTCGCAATCATTGAGAATCCTTTTACAAAATGTCGATAATAGCCCACTAGTCCCAGAAAACTTCTAACTTCGGATACATTTCTCGGTGGTTTTCAATCAATAATTGCAAAAATCTAGCTTGGGTCAACTCTAATGCGTTCAGCGGAAATGATATGCCCTAAAAATCGAACCTCTCATAGCCAAAACTCACTTTTACTAAATTTAGCATACAATTGCTTATCTCTCAAAGTTTGTAGCACAACTCTCAGATGTTCGGCATGCTCAGACTCATCTCATGAATAGATCAGAAGGTCGTCAATAATTACAACAACAAATCTATCTAAATACAGTCTGAATATTTGATTCATCAAATCCATAAAAACCAAAGGAGCATTTGCTAATCCGAAAGGCATAACAAGAAATTCATAACGTTCGTACCTAGTTCTGAACGCAGTCTTCAGTACATCTGAATCATTAACTCGTAACTGATAATAACCAGACCGCAAATCAATCTTTAAAAATATCGTTGCACTTTTCAGCTGATCAAACAAGTCATCAATTCGCAGCAGAGGATACTTATTCTTAATTCTAACCTTATTAAGCTAACGATAGTCAATACACATTCTCATTGTGCCACCTTTCTTCTTTGTGAATAACACTGGTGCACCCTAAGGCGAAAAACAAGGTCATGCAAATCCTCTATCCATTAACTCTTGCAACTGAGCTTTCACTTCTTTTAACTCTGTCGGAGCCATTCTATACAGAGCTACTGATATCGGTAAAGTTCCCGGTACTAGGTCAATAGCAAACTCAACCTCTCTAATCAGTTGCAAACCTGATAACTCTTCTGGAAACACATCTAGATACTCGTAAACAACTGGTACTAATTCAATCTTTGATTCAGCCACTTTTGTATCTAAAACATACGTTAGATAAGCTTCACAACCTCTTTCACATATCTTTGAGCTGACATCAATGAAATTACAACATGCAATCCACTCGACTCATCCGATTCAATTCGAAGGATTTCACTATTCTGACATTTTAATTTGATAATCTTTTGTCTACAATTCACTACCGCATCATGTAGAGTCAACCAGTCCATTCCTGAAATTACATCGAATTCATCAAACAGTAATAACATCAAATCAGCTAGAAAAATAGTAACCTCGAGTCATTAAAGGACAACTCTTGCAAACTCTATCAATTAGAACATACTTGCCTAAGGGGTTCGATACTTTAATCACAAATTCGGTAGACTCAACAGGCAAACTCTTATTAGGGACTAAATTTTCATACACATATGAATGAGTTGATCCAAGATCAATCAAAGAAATCACATTAGTGTCATAGAGAAAAAATGTACAGGTGATAACTTCTGGTGATGACACTTCTTTGAGAGCACGAATAGCGTAGGCTCTAGCAGGTACTCTAGCCTCGGATCTCACAACAATGTCCTTTGTTGCTCCTTTACTACTAATCACCTTTTCTACATTTCAAGGTGGTCTCCCTCTAGCTGAATTGTTACTTGGTTTTGTATTCTAAAATCTTTCTCAGCTAACTTGGGACAATCTCTAATAAAATGATCTAACGAATCACATTTAAAACAAGCCCAATCATTCATTCTATATTCACCAGGATGACTTCTTACGCATCGTTGACATTTAGGTCTATTAGACCGAGCACTACCAACACTTGACGTAGCTTGAGCTTTAGAACTCAAATGTTGTTTTCCACTATCTCTATTGGAATATCCCACGGAAGCAGTCGAACAATTATACGAATATCGTGATTTCTTTGATGAAGAGTGATAGGGTTTACTGATCGATCTATTTCTCGAATCTCTAACTTCTGACTCAGCTTTTCTCTTTTCTTTGCCAAGTTTTTCGGCTTTACAAGCTTTTTCAACGAGTACAACAAATTCTTTCAACTCTAAAATCTCGACTAACAATCTAATATCTTTGTTCAATCTGTCTTCAAATCTTTTACACATATTGCTTCAGTTGAAATACATTCTCGAGCATATTTAACTGAGTCTCACAAACTCTCGCTCATATTCTATTACAGACATACAGCCCTGTTTCAATTCTAGAAACTCTTTGCGTTTCTGATCAAATCGCTGGCTAATGTATTTCTTTTTGAACTCAGATTGAAAGAATTCCCAGGTGACCCTTTCTTCCAGAACCACAGATATTAAAGTGTCCCACCACTGATATACAGCATCTCTCAGAAGTGATGTAGCGCATTTCATACATTCTTCGGGGTGTACACGATAATTCATCATATACTCTGATTGTATTCTTAAGCCAGAGCTTTTCTCTATTGGATCATCATCAACTGTAGCTCTGAACTCTTTAGCTCCATACTTATGAATCTTATCAACAGGAGGCTTACTCAATAGTAAAGGTTTCACACCTTGAGGAACTACAGGAACCGGTTGGGTAATAGCCAGGGGTGGAGGTTGTTGAGCACCCGAATTTGTTCGTACAAATTTCATGAACCATTCATTCATTATTTGGAAGAAGGCTTCTTTAGCCTCTCATCTCTGACTACCCAATATGGGTCTTGACTCAGATTGCGTTACTCTGTGAATAGAGGCTGACACATTACTTTCAACATCATCAGCTACAGCTTGACCGGGATCTAATTACTATATAAAAATACAATTTAAAATTGTCAGGAGACATCACACTATCCCAGGTTATATATGGCATGTATAGCTAGACACTTACTCGCTACGTTAGTCCTAGAATCAACTAAGCTATAGCTCTGATACCAACAGATGTAACACCCCTAACTCATATCTGTCGCTGGAATAGGGTTACGAGGCATTACCAGACTTATAACACAATTCGACATTCATTTCTCATGCATTTTTTTGTTCATAAATATACATCTTTCATACACTATCACATTGTCCTTAAAATGAGCCTATGAGGCCCATTGCATTCTATAGAGGTGGTTCGAGACTAAATCGATAACTCAGGATAACTTTGGGAAACATAAAAAATTTTCTCAAAACAGGGGACACACCCTCGTGTGTCCCGGCCGTATGTCTCACATGGCCACAAGACACGCCCGTGTGGACATTCGAAATGGGAGAACATGGCCGTGTCCCAGCTCATGTCCTACCCCATGTAACTCTCTGACTTGGGTTACACTCCAACTCACTAACTTATTTTCATTAAATGCTACAAGGGATGCACGCCTGTGTCACATGACCGTGTGTCACACACGGCTGAGACACACACCCGTGTGGATAAAAATAGGCTATTTACCAAGCCATTTTGCCACCCAACTTTGTATACTCCTACACCAAACCAAATGGCACCAAATCAGGACATAATTAAGCATTCATCCAACCTCAACCAAGCATAATTCATACCATTCCAATCCAACATATACTAGCACATAATTTCTATATTATACCATTCAATTTCATGCCAACATCACATTCTCAATCCAACATATATGTAATTTCCTACTTCTAAACTCATGCATACCAATTTTTGAAATCTCAACCATATGGCACTCCCATACTAATCCACAACAAGCATATAAAATGTCAACTATCAACCACACAACAAAAGACCATTTGCACAAATATATACATCACCAAATTAACCAAATTAAGCCAACTCACACAGCTATATATACAACACCAATGCACTTAACATTTGCACACCAACTCACTTAACCAAATTTGTTACCAACACATAACCAAAATGACATACTCGCCATATAACTGTATACATAAGCTCAAAAGTACCAAAGTAAAACATTGATAGTCTGATGAAGTCTCTGGCAATCTCCGAATCTGAGCTAGCTTTTAAATCACTATAAAACATGGAAAAATAAATAGAGTAAGCTATGTATAGCTTAGTAAGCTCATATGGTAATAAACTTAACAAATATGCACAATTCAATGAAATAAGCATAACATAGTATAATTCATATTAATCCACAAACATTTCCTTTATTCAATTCAATATTAGACATGAAATTCACAAGTCTCTTCAATTCAATGCTTGTATAGTTTTCGTACATACTTGTACCAACTCGTAACAATCTCATTCTCATCCACATCTCGGTTAAACCCGTTGAACCATTCACAATACTATCGGATACTCAGGAACATATCACACACTAAGTGCCACATTTATAGCCGAAGCTATCTCAGTCACATATCACATATATGATGCTCACTCACGAGCTATCAACGGGCTTGCTCACATAAGCTGTCAGTTAAGACGTAGCTACACGGTGTTGCTCACACAAGCTGTCAGGTACCACAATACATGCTAGAAACCCAGCCATCTGTAGGACGTACTAGACCAGCACCCAGATCACATAATTACAGTAACCTAATGTCATGACATTCGTATCCTAATTTATTTCTAAGGTTTAAACGGGAATTTACATTTTTGAATCTTTGTCGATCATATCCATAGGATCATATCCAATCATATTCACAATTTAATTTTATAGTAACGCATTTAAAATACAATACAACAATGCTTATTAACATACGAACGTACCTCGGTTCACAAAAACGAGGAAATAGGTCGATTAGTGAAGTACTTTATTTTCCCCAATCTAGATTCGAATTTCGCTTTTCTTGATCTATATGTAATCAAAATTAACTTATTTAAAACATATTCTATTCAAATCAGTCCAAACATTCACATTAAAATAACTTTACACATTTGCCCCTATTATTTCACATTTTTACAATTTAGTCCACATTTCACAAAATTACAAATTCAAGAAATTTTATCAAAACCCATGCTTGCCAAATTGCTATTAGGTCCCTAGCAGCCCACATTTATCAATTATTCACACTTTTATCCACAAATTTTACACATTTCACAAATTAATCCCTATTTTACATTTTCACTAAAAATCACTTTATGAAACTTGTTAATCTATCATTAAACATTCATAATTTATCTTCAATCATCTAATTACTCATACATTCAATAATGACAACATTCAAATACTTTAACAATTTTCAAATCAAAGATACGGTCTAGCTAGATTGAGCTGCAACGAACTCAAAAACATAGAAATCAATAAAAATCGGGTCAAAAATCACTTACATGCACGTATGAACCCTAGCCGAATGCACAAGCTCAAGCCACAGAGTTTTTCATTTTTATTTTTGGTGGAAGAAACAATTAACAAAGATGATGACTTTGTTTTTATTATTTTACTTAATTTATAATTTACCATTTTAACCTTATTATTAAACATTAAAATTCACATAACACATGTCCATAAAAGTCCACTCACCATTATAAAGGTCTAATTACCACTTAAGGACTTCCACTATTTAATTTCATATCCATTTAGTACTTTTGGCTAATACAACACTACTTTTGTGCTTTACACGATTTAGTCCTTTTTATCGAATTGAGCATTTAAACGATAAAATTTCTTCACACAATCATGCTATCATGCCGTAAACACTTGAATAATAATAAAATAAATTTTTTACGTCAAATTTGTGGTTCTGAAACCACTGTTTTGATTTGACTAAGGGTGAGTTTGGATGGGCG
The DNA here is from genome assembly GCA_020496765.1 of Gossypium stocksii. NCBI lineage: Eukaryota > Viridiplantae > Streptophyta > Magnoliopsida > Malvales > Malvaceae > Gossypium > Gossypium stocksii. The sequence continues at coordinate 24,967,480 of CM035624.1, forward strand.
ATTGGGTACAGTGCAGTCCGTTTAGCCTACTTTTTGTCTCACGCTACAGTGTCGCTACAGTATCTAATCTCACTGCCACTACTTTTTTGACACTAACCGTAGCTAAACGCATTCCCTATCCAAACTCACCCTAAGAACGGGCTGTTACAGTTACTGCTAAGGAAGAAGTTATCCATCAAAAATTTATTTATTCAGTTATGGTATTTATAGAACGGATTAACCAAAAAATTTCTCTTGAATTAGTTCCTTTAGTGAGCTGAATAAATGTGGGATCATTGATGACTTTAGTAGTCAGTGGAATAGTCCGAATGCAGTTGATATAATTGGATATCTTATAGCGATCTTTTCTGGGTATTCTATATGTTCTGATATTTTTAGAGGCAAATGTAAATGTTCATTGTCAGATGTTATGCTTATTATATAGAAATGCTGGTCAATTATAATATTAGAAGGAAACTATTGAAGATCTAGATGATTAATGAGCGAAATTGCTTTATTCTCTTCTAGTTTTCTAATCAATTATGTTTGAGAGAAGACTTGGTAATTAGATTCATATGATATTATTTTCCATTTCTACTAGTTGAGCCTTTGGAAAGCAAATATACAATTTAAATTGTCTCTATTGCAGCTATTTCTAGTGTATATTTTTGAAATTACTCTTCTGGACTTTCTCTGGGATATCATTGATCTTTTCATCATTCAATGTGGTTTTTATTCTTGAAAATTTAGTAAAGCTTCACATTTTGGATTTCATTATTTAAGTTTTCTTGTCATTTTTACGGTTTAATCTTATCTGGCAAACATGGTTTATCTGTAACAACCTAATTTATGGCATAGAAAAATTTATTCTGATAAAGTTTTAAGGTCTATTGTGTGATTGATTACATAAGTGAAAATTTAGTAAATAAATTTTATCAATAGATTGCTCAATTGATTGACAGGACTAAATTGCAAAAATTTCAAAATATGTGTTATAGAAGCATTTAGTGTGAAATTGAAATGGATTCATAAGTTAGAGGTCTTTATTTAGCAATTAGACCATTTTATGGCATGATGGACAAAAATACCTATGGAAGAAAAAATTTTCAAATAAGGCCGTTAAGGGCATTTTGGTCATTTGGGTATTAAAAGAAATAAAAAGGGAAAATAAGGCCAAAAATGTGTCCATCTTCTCCTACCATTGGCCAAAACTTTGGGGAACACCATAGTTAGGGTTTCTTTCTTTTTCAAGCTCTGAGTAAGTGCAATTAAGTTTCGTTTTTTATCTTCTTTGTATTTTTGAAGTCCTTGAAGCTTGAACTATCTATTTCTACCATTAATTCAAGCTAGGGTTCATGTTTAAAAATTTACCCATGTGTTGAAAACATTTTGATTTTTAATGGTAGAAAATAAAAGTTTGATGTGTAGTAAACAACTTTTGCTAGGTGATTTTTCATGAAAATGTATTTAGGGACTAAAATGCAAAAGTTGTAAAACATTAGCATAAGTTGTGAAATGTTGAAAAATGTGGGCTACTATAAGAGAGAAAAAGAGTCGGCTACGTTTCAGAATGTAGAAAAATAGATACATTGCATTTTACGAACCTAGGGACTAAATCGTAAAAATTGACAAAGTTAGGGGTAAATGGTAAAATTTATCATGGTTTTATGCCAAATTGAGTAGTGTATATATTAAATAATTTAAATTTGATGCTATAGATCAAGAACAACTTGAAAACGACCTTGATCAAGGGAAAGGCAAAGTCTCAGACTAAGTTGAAAAATATCACAATTTGAAATCGAGGTAAGTTTTATATGTAAATAATGAGTTATTTTAATTATTATGTTTAACTATCTTGATTAGTTAAATTCTAAAATTTTACAATAAATTGTCTAAAATATGTGTTATGCTAAAATAAATAAGTGAGAAAAAGTCTCGATTGAACCTTAGGAATCATTTAGGATACGAGTTAAATGTCACTAGGAAGCCATTTAGTGTGATCGATTGTGTATGTGATTCTAGGTGCTAGTTTAGTTCGACTACCAGTGGCTAGGTAATCATGCATATGTTGTGGATACCTGTCAGCTTGTATGAGCAACACTGAGTAGCTTCGACTATATCGCCAGCTTGTGTGAGTAGACCCGTGAATAGCTCATTATTGAGCCCTCATGTGATAAGTGGTAGCCTCAGCTACAAACCATCGGTAGCTTTAGCTACATACCAGTGGTAGCTTTGGCTACATTATGTGTGGCACTTGTGCCTTTTTTCGTGTATCCTTTAGTATTCCACATGGTTCAACGGGTATTTGTATCGATATGATAAAATGTGATTGTATGTTAAAAGATTTGACCGTCTGTTAAGAATATGTATGTGTAGGTTATGTGAAAAATATCATGTGTACTAAGTGCTAAATGTATGTATTGAATCGTATGGTAAGACCATATGAGTAAGTGATAAATCTCAAATTCAATGTGATAATAGGGAAGCTTATTTTCATTAGATATGTATTATGAGTTTAAATGTTCATTATTTTGCATATAGACTTACTAAGCTTTATAGCTTACCCCTCTCTTTCCCTTCCCTTTTAGGTTTGTCAAGCTAACCCGAGGTCCGGTGATCAAGAGGGATTCCATCAACACTATCAACCATAATTTGGTATTTTGAAAGTGAACTTTAAGATTATGGCATGTATAGGTGGTTTAATGTTTTGGTTATTATGTCATAGTTCTTTTTGGTCCATGGTTGTTAGTGATATTTTGTAATAGCCTGGTTTAGACCTTAATAGGAAAAATAGTTTCGGGACCACATATCCAAGTCAAAAAAATATTTTATTATTTTTTTGTGTTTCTAATATGTGAATTTGCATGTGTGAAAAATCTCGTATGAAAATTTGGCCATATCAGTGTTTAATTATGGAAAAGCATTAAGTTGCAGAAAATACAAATGTGGCTAATTATATGAATTAGTGTCGAATTAAGAATGGTTTTCAATGAAATGTCCTTGATGAGTAATCATACCATTGATTGGTTAAGTGGTCATAAATGACCTTAATACATGTGATTTTATAATGTTATTAATGAAGGACAAATTTGTAAAATGGTTTTTATCATATGTTACAATAAAGCAAAATAGAAAACGGCCATTATTTTACTTATGTTTGCCGAAATTGAGAGAAAGAAAAGCTAGGTTTTAGCTCTTTGTTCATTCAACCTTAGTCAAGCAAAATTGAGATATGTTTTGCTTTGGTTTTTAATGATTTTTATGTTTTTGAGATTGTTGCTTAGTCTATTAACAAACCCATATTGTAATTTGAAGAATTGATGATGATTATGAGATGTGTTATTGATGAAATACTGAGTTTTGTGATGATAGTTCATGAAAAATAAAGATATGTGTTTGGTTGATATGTTTTGTCTATGGATTTTTAGTGAATTTAACTAAATTGGGCTAAATTATGAAATTGTTAATTTGCAGGAATAAAATGTGAAATTGATGAAATATGTGGGCTTAAATAGACTAAGGGTGAATTCGGCTATGCTTGATTAAAATGGAATTTGGTGTATTTGATGATTTTATGAAATAGAGACTTAAATGTCAAAAGGTGAAAATGTGAGGGCTATTTTTTAAAACGCCCTAATTATGTGTCCTTGGATTAAATTGATTGTGTGATTGAATGAGTTATTTTTAATATGTATAGATCAACAAAAGCGAAATCCAGACTTGGATCACGGGAAAATGAAAGTTGACGAATAATCGACTTATTTCAACGAATCACACTCGAGGTAAGTTCATAAGTAGTAATTTAGTTATAAATGTTGTTAATTGCATAAATTCAATATGAATTGTAATAAATGAAACCTCAGAGGAGGTGGAGATAGTGAAATTGATGTAACGAATGCTTTATTAAAGAAATCGATATAGAGAAGGCTCGGTTGAATCATAGGATTTGTTTTGTAATGCAGTGACATGTCACTAGGATTTAATTTGGCTTTGGGCCATGATATCGGCACTACAAGTGTGAGAGATGCCTTGATTTGGCTACAGGCCATGGTATAGGTATTGTGAGGGAGTGAACTTGATTTGGCTACGGGCCATGGTATAGGTGCTCCGGATAAGCTACTCTAATTTGGCTTCGGGCCGTGGTATGAGTACTTATCGGATAATATATTCATGAAATCGAATCGTAATTCGACTGGTTTAACGAATGAGTTTTGGTTATGGAAATGAGTGAGTTTGTACAGAATGAACAGGTACGTAAGATGTACATATTTGTTAAGGATGAATATATGATGAGATTTTGTGAACCTTTGGAAGGAAGTACATGAATTTGATTAAACCATGTGGTAAGGCATGGATAAAGGTTTGTAAATGGTTTAGTTTGGATGAATGAATATTCTACCACTGAATTGGTTTATTGAATTATTTGCTTATGACTTACTAAGCTTTTAAAGCTTACTTGGTGTGTTTATTCCTATTTTATAGATTGTCGAAGCTACTGAAGGCTCGAAAATCATCGAGGATCTTCATCGCACTATCCAAGCTCTTTTGGTACCTTTTTATGGTTGTAAATATCTAAGTATGGCATGTATAGGCTAGGGGTATTTTGAATATATTTGGGCTGTATATATATGTTATGACAAGTGATTTGGCTAGCTAATAATTTATGAATGTGCTTAGTTTTGGCTTGTGTTTAAGATGCAAATTTGATATGTTGTAATATGCATAAATAGCTAATTTGGAAATGGTCATTTTGGTATGAACTAAATAGTAGATGTTTGGTACTAATGACCATGAATTGACTTAATACATGAATGATTTATGTAGCAAATGTATGACCATGTTTATGCCTTGTAAATTGATTTGTTTTGTAATGGATTTTATGCATGAGTTGGTTGTCATTGAATTGGTCATATTGGTGATTGTGTTGAACCTTGAATTGGCTGAAATTGGGTTGTAAATGTTGCATAATTTGTGCTTGTAGGTACTAAGCATTTTAGGGTGTGAAAGTGGCTTAAACCAAGCCTATTTCGTGCCACACGGCTAGAGCACACGCGCGTGTGACTCGACCGTATGACCCCTATTTTCTGGGCATTTTGGTTAATTTTGTGCACGAGCTAGACACACGACCGTGTGTGGTGATCGTGTGAACCCTGTTTTATAGTCATATAGGTCAGTATAGCATAATGGATAGAGACACAGGCGTGTCTAGTGATCGTGTGGCTAACTCAAGATGACACACGAGTCGGACACACAGGCGTGTCCAGAGACTGTGTGACCCTAGTCAGTGTTGCACACAGACTGAATAAGGTGCATGGCACGGCCGTGCATGATACACGGCCTAGCCATACTGGCGTGTGCTCTGTTTCAAAGGCAAAATTTTTATATGATTTGTAAAGCTTTCAAATTTTCAATTTGGTCCTGACCCCTTTTTAAAGCATGATTTAGGTCTCGTAGACCTTCTAAAGGGACGTATTGTATGGGATTGATAATGGAATGATGATGTATGATTTATAATTGTGTAAATGATGTGAATTATTCCGGTTGTTTGTAATACCTCGTAATCCTAATCAAGCGAGGGATTACGGGCTAGAGGTGTTACATATTTTGGTATTTTGGCCACGTGAAATGAGCCATAAATAGTTAAGTTATATTTTTCCAAAATGATGTAATCTATTAAAGTGAAAGCTTGCATAGTTTTTATGGAATGTATGTATATGTGTATGCTTGTTGATGATAGATAAGTTAGTGTGTGAATGACATAATGTGCATAATAGTATGAGTTTTCATGCTATGTTGTATAATGGCAAAATTGGTTGGTATTGATTTGTGTTTCAGGGTCGCAGTTGGCTTGGAAAATAGCCTATAATTGTCCACACGGGTAGACATACAAGCGTGTATCTAGGCCGTGTGTGACACACGGCTAGCCCAATGGGTGATAGGTCGTGTGTCCCCTGCACCTGAAATTATGAAAATTAAATGCCCAGTAGTAAATGATTGTGATGAGATGAAGTAATAAAATCTGATCGTACCTATAAACTAACTAATATCACGATAAAAAGGCAAGTGCACCTATCGAATAGTAGCATAGCTAGTGGCAAGACTGGAATATCAAAACCAAGGAACTAAAAGTACTAGTAATGCTTCCCTCCTATTATCTAGCTTAAAAAATAAAAGGGGTTTTGGTTGTAAACTATTTTAAACTAAACTAAATGAACAACAAAGAGTAAATTGGGAAATTTCTTTTGGGAAAACTGATTGATGAGGGCAATACCTAAGGAAGAATCCTCCTAGACTTCACTTGTTATCTAACTCTGAATTAGACGATTTCTTCATTTGACTTGATCCGTAGAGATCCTTAAATTATGTTAATACCTCCGTCGAGGATAAGAACAACAAATTCTAGGTTGATTAATTGAAATCTCTTTCTAATTAAAACCCATAATCTTGCATTAACTCGATCTATGGCTCCCCATATTAGTTTACTCTAATCCAGTAGATTTTCGTCGTCCTATGTCTAGGATTGCGATCAACTCCGCTTAATTGTGTTGGATCTACTCCTATACAGGGACTTTTGCTCCTCTGTATAAGCACATTTGACTTAAATTAATATCTCGAAAATATCAATTCAAGAGTTAAAAACACAATTAAGAACAAATCAAATATTTATCATATAGTTCAGATAACAATAACAAGATTCGTCTTAGGTTTCATTCCCCTTAGATATTTGGGGTTTTAGTTCATAATTATAAAAAGAAACATCTCAGAATAAATAAAATAACAAAACATAGGAAAACCCAAAATTCCTGAAAGGATAGAAGGGAGATCCTCTGTCTTGATGTAGATCCTGGCTTCTGAGATGGATCAATCGGCTATCCTTCGAGTAATTCCCTGCCTTTAACTCCCTGTCTTGGCGGGAATAATGTACTCGGCACTCTCCCGCCTTTGTAGTTGCCTCCTAGGGTCTTTATATAGAGTTTAGAATGTCTTTCTTAGCCCCTAAGTAACCTTTTCAGAGTGAAATTGAACTTTTTCACGACAGGGACACGCTCGTGTGCCATGCCCGTGTGAGTCTATGTGGAGGCTATGCTCGGGCCTGTTAAAGTGGCACGGCCATGTGGCATGCCTGTGTGGCTTCCAGGCCGTGTTGATTCCTTGCGTTGGCCCATTTTCACTGTTTTCAGCTCGTTTCTTGTGCTTTTCACTCCCCTAAGCTCACCTGAGTATAAAACATGAAATTAAAGGTTTAGGAGCATCAAATTCCACAAATCAAGGAATAATTCATCATAAATGTGCTAAGCATAAGGTAAAAACATGTATTATTTACGGTTTACGGTTTATCAATAAACAAAAGGGTAGAGGCACGATCGTGTGTCTCGACCGTGTGCTTGACACGGCCTAGCCCACAGGTACGTGGCTTGGCCGTGTGACAAAAATTTCGTGATGATGTTAGAAACAGAATACCTCAGATTTTTCACACGAGTTAAGACACGGGCGTGTGCCCGGTCGTGTACACGGACATGTGCTTGGCCTTGTGAAAACCCTTGTAGGTTTGAATTGAAAAATAATTCCACACGGTGTAGGGACATGGGCGTGTGCGACCACATGGGCGTGTCCCTGTTCCACACGAGCGTGTGCCCTGTTTTGAGTAAAATTTTTCTAAGTGTTTGAAAAGTTCCAGTTTGGTTCCGGATCGTGCCTAACGTCTCTTTTGGGCTTCATAGGCCCATTATAAGATTGCTATGAGTAAGAATGAAAATTTTTTAAATTTTACGTGGAAATTATGTATCATAATCGAATGTTCATGTAAGTGTAAGTACGGTAATGCCTTGTACCCTAATCTGGCGATGGATGTGGGTAAGGGGTGTTACATTATCTGTAAAAGATATTCATTGGCCGAAGGTAATTACATTGACTGACTTGATCATAGGAGTTCAATAATATGGATCTTAGATTATAAAAGTTGTATTACTACCTTGGTTGTTATTGGGACTACTTTCAGTTTTCCTCTCCTACTTTGGAGTGCACTATTGATGTTGGGAAAAATTCGAAACTTCAGTGTTAATAATTGAAATAGCTACTCTAAAGACATGGTTATTACAAAAAGATGCAAGATTTGAAAGGCTAAATAAGTGTCAGTAAAGTTTTGATCAGATGAAAGCTCTGTTAGCCGAAACATCAGTTCTAGATCAGCCTGAATCGGGTAAGGAATTTATGATCTACAATGATGCATCATTAAATGGCTTAGATTGTGTTTTGATACGCAAAGGCAAAGTAATAGTCTATACTTCCAGAAAGTTAAAAATTGTATGAAAAGAATTACCTGATACATGATTTAGAATTTACAACTATTGTATTTGTACAAAAAATTGATGATAGTATCAGTTGGTGAAAAATGTTATATATTTACTGATTATAAAAGTTTAAATTATCTGATGTCGCAAAAAGATTTGGATCTGAGACAGCATGGATAGCTAGAGTTATTGAAGACTATGATTTGAAAATTAATTTTCATTTGGGAAAAGCAAGTGTAATTACTAATGTTCTGAGTAGAAATTCTCTATTTGCCTTATGAGCCATGGATACCTGATTGTAATTGTCTGATAATGGTTTAATTTTAGTTGAGTTTAAAGCTAAACTGATGTTTCTACAACAAATCTGTGAAACTTAGAAAAGTGATAGCGAGTTGTAAGTTAAATGGATACAGAGTGAGACAACTTCTGATTTAGAATTTCAGAATAGATCTGATAATTGTCTATTATTCCAAGGTATAGCCTATGTACTAAAGGATTCAGAGCTTGTACAAAAAATTTTACATGAATACTCACAGTGGTACTATGTCTATTCATCTTAGGGATAATAAAATGCATAATGAAATATGGTATTTCTGAAATTGTATTCGAATGCTTGATATGTTAGTAAGTTAAAGTTGAACATCAGGTACTGATACCTTTGAAACTATTACAGTTAGTGACAATACTAAAATGGAAATGGGATAAAGTTACTATAGATTTTATATACTGTTGTCTCTGAAAAAGAAGAATGCTATTAGGTAATCTTTGATTTGTTGATGAAGTTTGCATATTTATTCCTAGTATGAGTGGATTTCTCACTTAATTGTTTGTCTGAATTATATGTTCCTGAGATTGTCAGATTACATGGTGTGTCAATATTTATTATCTTTGATAGAAATCCATGATTTATATCTTGATTTTGGAATAAATTGCAAGAAGCTTTAGGAACACAGTTACATTTTAGTACCGTATTCCATCCTCAGATTGATAAATAGTACGATCGTGTGATTCAGATTTTACAAGATATGCTTCGGTTCTGTGTATTAGAATTTAAAGGTAACTGGGAAAAGTATCTACCTTTAGTTGAATTTGCATACAATAATAGTTATCAATTTAACATTAAAATGGCACCGTACAAAGCTCTGTATGATCATGAATGTAAAACTCCTTAGTGTTAGACTGAGCTTAGTAAGAAAAAGAATACATGAAGTTGATATAATCTGTGAAATGGAAGATAGTGAAAGTAATTTGAGATAGTTTTAAGAAAGTTTCTGTGTAACGCCCTGATGTTGGGCATAAAAGAATTGGGCCTCAGGCGTGGGTGCGTTTAAAATTTTTGAGAGCAAGATAACGGCACAAATTACATGTTAAAATGGTTGGGTTAGTGATTTTAGAGTGTTGGGGGAGCTCCTATGAAGTCCTGGGTTCGAGCTTTGGTATAGGAAAAATATTTTGATTTTTAGTCTTAAGGGAACTATGACATCAAGTGATATGCCTTTTAAATAAATAAGATGGGAATATGACACAAAGGAAGTTGTGGTGTCGTGGCAAAGTGGTACCACATAGGGTGCTTGGAGGTGATGCCATAAGGGAAAGAGGGAGGTCTAGGGTTCGAGCATGGACAAAGGTATGTTGTTGGGTATTTATTTTGCATTTGTGGGAGCCAGTGGTTGTGTTGGAGTTGAACCCTGGTGGAGAAAGTTTGAATTGGTCAAGAGAGAAATTCAAGAAGGGGATCATGGAGCATATCTTGGAGATAATTTAGGAGATGAGGAGTGTAGATGAGTTTGTGCCGATTTGGGAACTTGGTGAAAGGCAAATTTGACTTGGGTAGTGAATAAGTGACGATTTGGTCATTCTTGGGGGTTTTTACTGATTTCACATTGGTATTTTGGCATTGTTTCTCTTTGTGGGTTCGGCTTCTTTTGTGCATCTAGATACTATTTTTTTCTTCATTTGTTAAACCGTGATTTTCCCTTCTCTTTTCTCTTCAATTCTGAAGCCGAATATTGCTACCTTTTTTTCTCCTAAAAATTCTTCCCTTTTTCTTGTCATTTCTAGCCGAATACTCCCTCATCTCCCTTCTCTTTTCTTCATCTCCAAAATACCTAGACTGAATCCTCTTCTCTTTGTTTCTTCACGTTTTCTCTTCCCCCTCTATTGTTGGTCGACTATTGTTCTCTTCCTCTCCATTCACCTTGTTCTTCTCTTGTTCACTAAAATTTAACATCTCATTCTTTTCTTTTCATCTACTCCCTTACTCCCTCAATCAGCTTTTCTAGAACTGACTTTTCCTCTCGTTTTCTTCATAATCGTGGGATCAATTCTCCTTCTCCAAATTTTTGACGAAGTCCTTCTTTTGCGTTTTGGGGTTCGTGTGGTAAGGGTTCTGGCAATCAGTAAGTGTATTCATCTTTATTCTTGATTTTGGTGGTGGCAGAATATTTTTATGCAATGTTAAGGGGTGACTTGTGATCGATGTAAGTCACTTCTTTATTCAGCTTGTGATAGTTACGATTTTGATGCAGATCTTGGAAACAATCGTTACTAGCAATTAGCGAAGGATTAGAAAGGCTTGTCGATCAAGTTAAGGGGTTAGTGAGATTTCGGTTTTGGTAAAGGAGGTTTTTTGTGCGGATCTAGTGTCTAACTGTTAGTCTTGTTTGTGATAGGTTTGGTGCTAGGGATTCATCGCATACTTCGTTATCAAAGGTGTGTACATACACCGCACACATGACAAATCGGCAAAAGCTGAAATCTCAAAAAGCCAAAATCTTGAAAAGCTGAAAGGTTGGCGTCGACAACCCCACGAGTGTGTGAATGCTCGTGTAGAGAGATCGGTACGACAACAGATGCCCTATGAGCGATCTCATGGTCTTGGGCCACTTTCTGGCCAACAGGGCTGAAATGGACCCGTGGGCCCGTGGGCCCATCATGAGTAAAAATGATGGTTTGGTAAGATTTGACGAGCTAGTCAGGCTAATCACATGGATTATGGTAGATTTGGGCCTAATGGGCCATATGAGTGTATGAGCCCTTTAGGCTATGTATTGGGCTTTTGGGCCCTATTATAGTTGTAAATCTCATGAAACTGACGTAAATCTCATTGAATAAATTGTGAAATTGTTAAAGGGCCGAATTGTGCACTAAGGCCCACGATAAGATACGACCGATATGCCCTTAAGGGCAAAATGACTGAAATGCCCCTACTCGCTGTATGTATGTTTAAGTATGCCATGCGTTATTTGCTACATTCATGTGATATTCTGTTGCATATGGATGCATTTGTATTGGAGGAAGTGCTATATGAGGATCGCATAGTCGCTTGACGATCGTGGATCTAACGAAGGCTTTTAGGGCCATATTATGATTAGCAGCTCTGCTGCAACACTGAGTAGTGTCGTAACCGGTGCTACAACGGATATTATGATTAGCAGCTTTCCTGCAACGTTGAGTAGTGCTGCAACTGGTGCTACAACAGGTGTGTAGGGATGGGTGGGTCGAGTAATTCCCCACAGGAGTGTACGGTTGGAAGGGGATGTACAGGGTTGGATGGGGTAATTGTGCATTGCATGTTAATATTGATATTTGTGATATGGGGTCAGGCCTAACTGAGCTGAGTGGGCCTGAGGCCTAATTGCCACCGTTATTAGAATAGGGCTTAGGCCCAAATTGATTAGTACTTGTTTTTATGTTTGACGAGGGTCGTACACACTGAGTTTTCGAAAAATCACTCCCTCTTTTAATTTTTTTCAGGTGACCCTCAGTAGGCGGTTCGACAGTTGGGAAGGACTCGGAGGTGGCGGTATAGCAAGCGGTTTAGTATTTTAGTAGTTATATTTATTTTATCCCTATTTATTATTATTTAGGTTGTAATAAGGCCATTATCCAGATTTAATTTTGGTTTTTGGATTATACTCTGTTAATTGCTAAACTATAACTAAGAATGGTTTTTCTAAAAAAGTAAACAATATTTTTATTTTAAACCAGCTAAAACGTGAAACATTTTTGAAGATAAAGCTTCCACAATAACTAAAATCTGGGATTTAACATTGGATATAAAGACTGAGGTTTTCAAATAACATCTTAAAGTTTTGATCAATCTTGAATGGTTTTACGCAAGTGCTAAATAATAAAAAAATTCAGTAGGGTTTCTAATAAAAACACGATTTTTGAAAAACACTTCAATGTGACACGCCAAATTCGGCCATAACGTCTAGGCCGGGTTTGGGGTGTTAGATTTAGTGGTATCAGAGCTGTTAAATTTAGTGGTATCAGAACTCGATTGTAAAGTTCGGGCTGTGAAATAGGCTTAATTTTTGGGCTTTTAAAATTGTTTATGAACGATTTAAAGTGATTTTTGAAGATTTTACTATATGGCACACTGAGTCTCCGGCGTCGAACCAAGTAAGTTCTCCTATTACTAAGCTTGTCTTAAATTGATGTACTGTAGATAGTTACTGGGCTACTTTAGATAATAGACTCTTAGGTAGAGAAAAACTGAAGTCGAAAAGAAACTTAAGACTGTAGTGGACTTACGACTGCGAAAACAGCTCTTAAACTACTACTTTCATAAGACATTCGCTTAAATCATTGGAACTATGAATTAATTCCATAAAATTCCTAATTTAGATAATACACAAATCAACGATGAGCGCTAGAAGGGGTGCAAGAGACCGCGGAAGAGGCCGTGGAAGCGTTAGGGTTAGGTCTTCGACATCAGGTCATATGCCTATTGTTGGAGTGGAAGAGGTTCCGGCTTCACCAATAGCTGAGACGGCACTATATGATCGGGTCGCTGTAGATGATGCATTGTCGTAGGTGATGCTGAGGATTATGGAAAGAGTCGCTAGGCCCAAAAATGGTACAGAGAGTTGTGGGTCGACTTCGGAGTGACTTCGATCAAATGGAGCCGAAGACTTTAAGGGCATTGCTGGTGTGGCTCCTATTGTGGCCGAATACTGGTTGAAGCCCACTGAAAGGATAATGGACGATTTGGATTGCACATCTGAGCAAAAGCTGAAAAGGGCCGTACGCTACTAAAAGAGGAAGCCTACCAGTAGTGGCTGACAGTGAAAGAGGGCACTCAACCTGAGCGATCACTTGGGAACTCTTTAAAATGGCGTTTCAAGGAAAATAAGTGGGCGCAAGGGAGGAAGCAGTTCTTAAACTTAACTTAGGGAGACAAATCTGTGGCAGAATATGAGGCTGAATTCCTATGCCTCAGTCGTTATGCAAGAGGAATGGTAGCCACAGAATATGAGCATTGCATGTAGTTTGAGGATGACCTGAAGGATAGTCTCAGGGTACTGATAGCTCCACAGAGGGAGTGAGATTTCGTGGCACTGGTTGAGAAAGCTAAGATTGCTGAGGAGGTGAAACGCACTGAGCTGTTAATTCAAGAGAAAGAAAGGGGCAGGAAAAAAAGAGATACAAAGCCGGACAGAGGCCTAATAGGAGGGCCGGAGTGGAAGGACCAGTCAGAGTTGGGCCCCCTGCTGCTAATACTGGGATACCACCTTGTGCTATTTGTAGAAAAGGTCATCTAGGTGAGTGCTGGAGGAGGACAGGAGCCTATCTGGGTTGTGGTTCAATGGAGCACCATTTTAGAGATTGTCCACGAAGGCCGAATCAGGTCCAAGCTTTGGACAGAGGTAATTTACAGCTATCAAGGGGTGGTCAATAGCCGCCAAGGGGCCGTGGTAAGGCCAGGGGCGGTAACAGTTTGGGACGCGATTGTGGAGCACTGGGCAAAGGTGCAGGACATGCTGAGGTGAGGCAGCCAGCTTTGGTCTATGCAGCACGGCACCGAGAGGACGGAGACGCTCCAGACACAAATAGTGGTATGTATTCTATTCGTAGTGTATTGCGTATTTAGTTTGGACTTAGAATTAGAGTGCGCAGAAGAAGCGTAGTAATGTAGGCTGAGTTATGCGATCATTCTGGTAGTTTGAAATTTCCAGGACGAAATTTCTTTAAGGGGCTAGAATTGTAACGCCCTAATTTTGGGCCTAGAAGAATTGGACCTCGGGCGTAGGTGTGTTTAAAATTTTCGAGAGCAAGATAACGACAAAAATTGCATGTTAAAATGGTTGGGTTAGTGATTTTTTAGTGTTGGGGGCTCCTATAAAGTCCTGGTTCGAGCTTTGGTATAGGAAAAATATTTTGATTTTTAGTTTTAAGGGAACTATGACCTCAAGTGATATACCTTTTAAATAAATAAGATAGGAATGTGACACAAAGGAAGTTGTGGTGTGGTGGCAAAGTGGCGCCACATAGGGTGCTTAGAGGTGACGCCACAAGGGAATGAGGGAGGTCCAGGGTTCGAACGTGGACAAAGGTATGTTGTTGGGTATTTATTTTTCATCTTTAGGAGCCAGTGGTTGTGTTGGAGTTGAACTCTAGTGGAGAAAGTTTGAATTGGTCAAGAGAGAAATTCAAAGAGGGGATCATGGAGCATACCTTGGAGATAATTTAGGAGATGAGGACTGTAGATGAGTTAGTGCCGATTTGGGAACTTGGTGAAAGGCAAATTCAACCTTGGGGGTTTTTTCCAATTTCACATTGGCATTTCGGCATCTTTTCTCTTTATGGGTTCGGCTTCTTTTGTGCATCTAGATACTATTTTTTTCTTCATTTGTTAAACCATGATTTTTCCTCCTCTTTTCTCTTCTGTTCTAAAGCCGAATATTGCTACCTTTTTTCTCTAAAAAATTCTTTCCTTCTTCTTGTCATTTCTAGTCGAATACTCCTTCATCTCCCTTCTCTTTTCTTCATCTCCAAAATACCTAGACTAAATCCTCTTCTCTTTGTTTCTTCACGTCTTCTCTTCCCCCTCTATTGTTGGTCGACTATTGTTCTCTTGCTCTCCATTCACATTGTTCTTCTCTTGTTCACTAAAACCGAACATCTCATCCTTTTCTTTTCATCTACACACCCTTACTCCCTCAATTAGTTTTTCTTGAATCGACTTTTCCTCTCGTTCTCTTCATAATTGTGGGATCAGTTCTCCTTCTCGAAATCTCTACCAAAGTACTTCTTTTGCGTTTGGGGTTCGTGTGGTAAGGGTTCTGGAATCAGTAAGTGTATTCATCTTTATTCTTGATTTTGGTGGTGGCAAAATGTTTTTATGCAATGTTAAGAGGTGACTTATGATGGATGCAAGTCACTTGTTTTTTCAGCCTGTGATAGTTACGATTTTGATAAATATCTTGGAAACTATCATTACTAGCAATTAGTGAAGGATTAGAAAGGCTTGTCGATTAAGGTAAGGGGTGTACAGGGTTAGATGGGGTAATTGTGCATTGCATGTTCATATTGATATTTGTGATATGTGCTCAGGCCCAACTGAGGCGAATGGGGCTGAGGCCCAATTGCCACCGTTATTGGAATAGGGCTTAGGCCTAAATTGATTAGTACTTGTTTTTATGTTTGACGAGGGTCGTACACACTGAGCTTTCGAAAACTCACTCCCTCTTTTAAATTTTTTTAGGTGACCCTCAGTAGGCGGTTTGACGTTGGGAATGACTCAGAGGTGGTCACATAGTAAGTGGTTTAATATTTTAATAGTTACATTTATTTTATCCTTATTTATTATTATTTAGGTTGTAATAAGGCCATTATCAAGATTTAATTTTGGTTTTTGGATTATACTCTGTTAATTGCTAAACTATAAGTAAGATTGGTTTTTATAAAAAAGTAAACAATATTTTGATTTTAAACCAGCTAAAACGTGAAACGTTTTTGAAGATAAAGCTTCTGCGATAACTGAAATCTGAGATTTAACATTGGATATAAAGACTAAGGTTTTCAAATAACATCTTAAAGTTTTGATCAATCTTGAAGGGTTTTACGCAAGTGCTAAATAATCAGAAATTTCAGAAGGGTTTCTAATGAAAACATGGATTTCGAAAAACACTTCAATGTGACATGCCAGATTCGGCCATAACGTCTGGGCCGGGTTTGGGGTGTTACATTCTGATTGTCAGAGGTTGTAATAGCCCGATTTAGACCCAAATCGGAATGATGGTTTCGGGACCACAAATCTGAGTTAGAAAAATATTTTTTTAAATTATTTTTTGTGTTTAATTTGTGTGAATTTATGTCTGTGAAAGTTTTGTGACTTAATTTTGTCGTTTAGGTGTCCGATTAAATAAAAGGACTTAATCGCGTAAATTGAAAATTTAGTAGTTTAATGCATAAGGGCCAAATTGTTAATGGTTTTCTATGTTAGAGTGTTTATGTTGCAATAAGCCCATTAAAATAATGGTGGACGATAATAGGCTTATAATATAAATATTTTTCATTGAATTCATTAAGGGCAATTTTGGAAATCAAAATTATAAACTATATATTATAATTATATCATAAAGAAAACAAGGTGTTCATATTTTTTTTTACATAGCCGAATATAAGCAAAAGAAGAAGAAAAGAAAAGAAGTTAGGTTCGACCATCTCCAAGCTTAAATCCAAGGTTCGTTTTTAGTTAGTTTTTGATCATTTTTATGTTTTTGAGATTGTTGCTTCGAGTACTACAAAATCCATGCTTAAATTTTGAATTTTGATGAATATTTTGAGTTGTGCCATTGACGAGGGCTTGTGATTTTTATTGTTTGATGAGGAATTATGAAAGATAGGTATTGGGTTAACATAGTTTGTAAAGGGATTTTTGGTAATTTTGAGTAATTAGGACTTAATTGCAAAAATAAAAATTGAGGGACTAAAATGTGAAATTGATGAAATATATGGACTTGTATGGGTGTTAGGAACATTCGGCTAACATGGGTGTTGTCAAATGTTGCATATTTTGTGTTTTATGCATTAGGGACTAAATGGTAAAAAGTGTAAATGTCAAGGGTAAAATGGTAATTTGCTTATTTATGTGTTCTTGGACTAAATTGAATGAAATTATGTTTGAATGAGCTTAATTTGAATATGTTTAGATCAAGAAACAAAGAAATCAGAATTGGATCGGGGAAAAGCTAAAGTTGTCAACTAGCAGTCCTGTCCCGTTTTTCATCGTCCGAGGTAAGTTATAAGCAAATAGACGTACTTAATTTTAATTATATGCAAAGTATATATGCTGAAATAAAATATAAGAATTTATATAAGGTATTGCCGAATATGTATGAGCTTAGTAACCATGTTTAAGCATTTGTTTCCATCGAGTTATGATGTCCGAAAGTCCCGTATGAACCTTAGGAATAGCTAGGATATGTATGTTATGACATAGGATTCCGGTTTATGTGTGCGAGTAAGACCATGGCATCGATATGTGACTCCAATATATGTGTCCGAGTAAGACCCTGCCTATGGCAGTGGCATCGATTTGTTGCTACATGTAAGACCACATCTGGGACATTGGCATTGTACGATAATATGTGATTATCCGAGTGTCCTACCCAATTCCAAATGGTTCATTGGGCGAAGTTAAGTTGTGTTCGACTGTATAAAATGAGTTGAATGAGCAGGTATGAGTTAATTGGTTGCTTACTTGAAATATGGTAAGTATATGACTTGAAAATTGTTATAAACTACGTGAAATGCAAAGATAGAATTCATGTGAATTTAGTATGGATATTCGGCCTTTGACACAAATATACATTTGTAAATATAATTATACATATTCAGGTGAACAAGAGGTACATGTTTATAATGTTTTATTATGATTTTTTTTGAGCTTATAAATATAAGTATATGTATAAATAATGAACTAATGATTTGTAGCTTCGAAAGTGGGATGACATTTGGTTGACTTTGCCTATGTCAATATTCGGTCAAAATAAGGAATGTTTGTAATAATGTAGTAAGTATGTACTAGCAATTTAAAGCTAAGCTTGTTTTGTTGAAACAATTTGGCTTAGTCTAAAATGAGATAATTATGTCATTATGCTATTTACTTGCTTATAACTTACTAAGCTAAGTTAGCTTGCTATAAGTATATTTCTTCTGTTTTATAGATTTTTAACCAAGTTACGAGCTCGGGGATCAACGTCAAAGTCTATCACACTATCTACTACTTTCGGTACTTTTATAAATAAATCACCAAACCTATGGCATGTATAGTCTAGGTTATTTGTTGGGGTGTAAATTTATAATTTTGTATGACTCGAGCCATGCGAAAATGGCTTAAATTTAATGTTCGATTTTAGTTATGTATGTGTGCTGATGGTTTGACGTTTATCTTGTTTAAAGAAGCTAATAATATGGAATGATAAAAGTTGGTCATTACTTGTTGCGCATTCGTGGATGATTAGAAATTATGTGTGGGAGGTGCGGCAATGCCTAATATATGTATATATGGAATATGTTCATGCTCAAGTGATTTAGACGGTAGCATTTGTTTGTGTGTGATGTGTTTTACATAATCGTTAAATGTCATAATGGACTGCTTGACATGTCAAACTTGCTTTCTATGCTCTTGCTTAAACGGTGGAAATAATCGGTTTGGTTAAATCGGTCATGGTAAATAAAGGTGTGTGAGTAATGCTTGATAATGTGTTTTGGTGTATTATAATTTAGATGTGTGATTATGCAATATTTTAACGTGACTCATGACAGGAAAAGGGGTAGCTTATGATTCGATGTTGATAGTCTCACTCATTAAGCAAGTGTTAGTTAAACATGGATGTATTAGTTGATATGGTAAACAAGGGTAGTCTATGTTGGGTTGATATATATTTACTATGTGGTTAATTTGATGTATATTAGGTACCATACACATATGACAAATTGGTTTAAATATAATGGCTGAGCATTCGGTAATGGCTCATTTAATCATTCAAATTAAATATGTATATATGCGTATATATATCACATTTGTTAATAATTGGAATTAGGTTAATAATAGATATTCAAAAGATGCTTGATTTGATTGATGAGTTCATATGTGAAATGCTAGTCAAATAGAAGTTGGATTAAAAGGTAAAATGCACTTATTGTTACCCTTGATTAATGATTCAAATTGTGGTGGCCTACATAAATAAAGTTTAATACTTAAGAAAAGTATAATCAACCCTGTAGTATATACGTTAATGCCACTCATAATTTGGTTTTATAAAACTTAGTGACGTGTCTTATTTGTACATAACTTTAATGCATACTTATTAGAATGTAATGTAACTATGTACATGACATGGGCTATTTGATTTTATAGCATAAATATACTTGAGTTATGACTGATTATTTTTTTAAATGTTTCATACTCTATTTGTTACATTTATATATTAAATGTGGATACTATAAATGTACATATTTGATTAATCTGACGTTGTATTCTATTCAGTAATACCTCGTGACCCACTCTGGCGACGGATATGGGTTAGGGGTGTTACAGAGGTCATACACTAGTCTTAAATAAAAAGAAATAAAAATCCAAGTTAATGAAAAAGTATTCTTGAAAATTTTGCCGCAGAAGAAAGTTCTTCGGTTTGGCCGTAAAGGCAAATTAAGTCTACAATTTATTAGGTCATATGAGATCATTGAAAAGAATCGGACTTGTTACGTATAGATTGGCATTATTTTCAGAGCTTAATAGAATTCATAAATGTTATTTCGTGTATATGTTACGATGGTATCGATCAAATCCATCACATGTTATTTCTCTAATAGACATTGGATTTCAGCTTGGCATGACTCACAGTGAGTGACTGGTTAAAATTCTGGCATGTGAGGTGGAAGAAATTATGAGAAAGTAATATCTAAACCTCTTTGCTAGTGAGATTTTTTAGGACGGAAATTCTTAAGGGGAAGAGTTGTAATAGCCCGATTTCGATAAAAATTGGAACAGTGGTTTCAGGAACACAAATCCAATTCTGGAAAGAAAATTTATTTTAAAATTATTTTATGGTCTACAGTACGATAGTAATGTCGTATAAAATTTCGTAAAGAAATTTTACCAATTACATATCTAATTTGATAAAGGACCAAATTGCGCAAAGTGCAAAAGTTGAGTTCTAATAGCTAAAGGGATTAAATAGCTATAGAACTTTAAAGTAGAGATCCTTATATGGTAAATAGACCATTTAAAAATACTTAGTGGTTAAAGATGATGATTCATCCATGGAAAATAAAATAAAATAAAGGACAAAATTGGAAAGACGGAAAAATAAGATGATAAATAATAAAATAAAACAAAATATCATCATTTTATCATCTTTCCCAAATAAAATCCATGGAAACCCTAGCTATGGAAGCCTAAGCTCAAGCCAACTTATTTTTCTTAATTAGGTATGTTTTCTTGTCCCGTTTTTAATGATTTTTTATTTCCGAGATCGTAATAGCTTAATTTAGCTATCTCGGGGACTAATTTGTAAAGTTATTAAAGTACTTGTAACACCCCTAACCGTATCCGTTGTCAGAACAGGGTTATGAAGTATTATCGAAGTTTACTGGATAAACACGGATAATTCATACTTTTACTATTCATAATCGAAACTAATCATATCGTCCCTTGATTGGACCTTCGAGGCCCAATTTAAACATTGCAAACAAGTCGGGACTAAATTAGAATCACAGGAAATTTTTCATGAAATTTCCAAAATTTTTCCCTAGGTGCAAGGCACACACACTCATGTGGTAAAGGATACGCCCGTGTGGTTAGGCCGTCTGGCTTACACGCCCTTGTCCCCAACCTGTGTAACTCTCTAACTTGTAAAACATGAAGTAATAGAAGTCACACAGCCAAGTCACACGTCCGTGTGCTAGGCCGTGTGGTTAATTCAATTTTTGAAAGTTAAGTGCAGGTTTCACATAGCCATATCAGACACCCGTGTTCTAGGCCGTGTACCTCACACGGCTGAGACACACGCCCGTGTGTTTGCCCGTGTGCTCAATTTTGAGCATTCTGTTTCTCAATTTTAAGATGTAGGGGACACACGGCCAAGCCACATGCCCATGTACCAAGCCGTGTGTCACACACGGTAAAGGCACATGCAAGTGTATCTACCCGTGTGGACAAAAATAGGTCATTTTAAAGCCACTTTTCTTACCATTTTCACAATCAGCCTACACACAACATTGATACACACCAATATAACCCAACCAAACAACCAATTCAAGGCAAAGCATGCATTAAATATGATATAACATCAGAAACACAACAATTTCTAATACATACTTACACATTTAATTCTTACAATCCTAATTCAAACTATTTCATTATCAAACCAACCCTATACATGCCATATAAACCTAAAAGATGTTTAACAAAATCTACTGTAGCAATCCGGATAGTGTGACCCGATGTGTTGATCTGATTCCTCCAATATCACGTTAATCTACAAGAAATATTAAACAACACGAGTAAGCTTAATGAAGCTTAGTAAGTTCATAGGCTTTTAAGATAAATATTATCTAACATATAATAAAACATGAAACAAGCATTTCACTAACACTTCCTGCCAATCACAAATTCAAATGATGAATTCACTTGATTGAGCTCAATATCAAAAACTACTTAAATTCTATCATTTTAATTAATGTGACACTTATTAATCATTGTCAAATTGGAGAACGTCTTACGGAATTGAGTACATCATTTTCTTAATGCCATAGTCCAACTATGGTCTTATACGTATATTGTCATGGCCCTGCCATGGTCTTACACTCGTAATGCCATAACCCAGTTATGGTTTTATCATCAGGATGCCATAGCCGAGCTATGGTCTTCCACTTTTATACATACTGCCATGGTCCAACCATGGTCTTATGTTCACGGTGCCATAACCCAATTATGGTCTTTTCACTAAAATGTCATAGCCCAGCTATGGTCTTACATTTATCACTTTGCCATGGTCCAACCATTGTAACACCCCATACCCATGTTCAATACTAGAACAGGATATGAGTATTACTAGAACAACGTATGTATAATTATAGCAAATCAAGACATAAAATGATTATCTAAATTTAAATCCGTCAATTGATCGCTCATCTTTTAAAAATTAAATTCACATATATCATAAACTTATAATGTAACTAACATTAGATCATACCGATAACAAAATACGAGTGAAATATCTAATGTTAGAATTCAACTTTGAAAGTAATATTACTAAAATTTATAACAAAATACTCAAGCCTTCTATACATGCCATATGTCCAAAATGTGTTTACAAAATACCAAAATGAATGATGGATAGCGTTGGTGAGCTTCCGACAACTTTTCCCGAATCACGAGCAAACTTGATTTCACTATAAAATAAAACAAGAAAGGAAGAGGAAGAAAAGTAAGCTAAAAGCTTAGTAAGTAATATGTAAATAATAAAGATAAAAAACTAATAATGGCATTTATAGATCCCAAAATATGTATCCATAATTACACAACCTTTTTCTCATATGCATTTATCATTTATTTCAGTTCAATACATGCTGTCCATTCGAGTCCTAGTCACTAAATTATTTTTATCTGGAGCTACGAAACTCCAAATTAAGATCCGTAAATTTTCCTAGAAACTATACTCATATGTATTCTTACATAAAATTTCATAATTTTTTTTGGGCCAATTAGTACAATTTATTCATTGAAGTCTCCCCTATTTTGCGGTTTAGCAGCTCTGATCACTCTTCACTAAAATTTAATTATCTTTTTCTACCGAATCCAAATGAGGTTCTTGTTTCTTTATTCTGAAAAAAGACTCAATAAGGAATCCGACCATATAAATTATGTTCCTTAACTATTTGTTTACAA
Source organism: Gossypium stocksii (assembly GCA_020496765.1). NCBI lineage: Eukaryota > Viridiplantae > Streptophyta > Magnoliopsida > Malvales > Malvaceae > Gossypium > Gossypium stocksii. Next base: position 24,990,439 of record CM035624.1, read on the forward strand.
TTTTTAATGATTTTTACAATTTAGAATAGGGGGTCAAAAAATCAGTCTAAACCAGTCTTACAAAAATATAAATATCTCAAAATGCAGAATTCCTTTGTTTGCTCTGTTTCTTTTATATGAAAATAGACTCAATAAGATTTAATTTTATATCTCATTCTACTTCTATTTCAACTTCTACCATTTTTGGTGATTTTTCAAAATCACTCCCCTGCTGCTATTTTAGACTGTTTATCCCAAATTTCATTCCTCCACTAAAATTTCTTATTATCAACTTTCAAGATAATACTTATCCATATTCATCTTATCAAAATTCAATCACATATCTAACTCATAATTCAAAACTCATATATTCATATTCTGATATTTATCCCACATTTTTCACGTTAAATTTCATTTAGAAAACTTGTTTCTCCCGGTGAACACTTTGGAAAGTAACAATATCCGGTGGTTTTAGCACATAGCTCCACCTTCTGTAGTTAATGCCCAACTTAATGGTATATGCACATAGCACCACACTATTGGGCTAACATGTAATTGTGGCATATGCACTTAGTGCCACTTTTCAAATTAACATGTATAACTGTGGCATATCCACTGAGCACCACGTTACATGTTTAACCGTGGTATATCCACTTAGCACCACGTTAATGAATCAATATATGTAACCGTGGCATATCCACTTAGCACCATGTTACATGTATCAATATGTGTAATCGTGGCATATCCACTTAGCACCACGTTACACGTATAACCGTGGTATATCCACTTAGCACCACTTTTTTCCATTTCGAGGGCTCAACCAAGATTTCTTCATTTAATCTCAATTCATCAACCACAAATCCCCGTTTATGTCCATTAATTGAACAATACTAAAACTTATTTCACATGTCACAAAATAAAATATTATAACATAATAAAACAATACATTATTTACATATAAACTTACCTCGGTGCAAAATAAAGAAATTTTGTAATTTAGTCCATAATCTTTTCCTTTCCCCGATCAAGGTCGATTCCACATCTTTCTTGATCTAAAATAACACATTTAGCTTATTCAATACTCACATTTATCAAAACATTCCTTAACTCTAACTTTGGAAAAATTATGATTTTGCCCCTAAACTTTTGTATATTTACACTTTTTCCCCAAAGCTCGGAAATTAAACTTTTTCCCTAATTCTTATGTTTTAGAACATGCTGATCATTTATTTGCCAATAGCAACATCAAATTCCTACTATAACATGTACTTATGAACAATAGGTATTTTTACCGATTAAGCCGTTTTACTCGTTTTCACTTAAAACCAAGTAGCACAAGTTGTTTAGCATAATTTAAAACCTCATATTCTATCGTAAAACATCAAAATAAATACATTTCACCTATGGGTATTTTTCCAAATATAAACCCCAGGTTAAATTATTGCTAGCATAAGCTAAATCGAGTTACCGGGACTCCAAAAACATAAAGAACATTAAAAACGGGGCTTGGAATCATTTATTTTGGAGCTTGGAAGCTTGAAACAAACCCTAGCTATGGAGAACCCTTGAAATTTAGTCCTAATGAAGAAGATGGTCATATTTTGTCATCTCTTTCCCTTTTTTAATCTTCTAATTACCAAATGACTAAAATACCCTTCATTAAAAACTTTGGTTATTTCTACCTATGTATGTCCATTTTTGTCCATGAAAACCTAATGGTATAATTGCCATTTAAGGACCTCTACTTCAATTATGCTCTTCGATTAAATCCTTTAACATCTAGAACTCATATTTATCAACTTTTGCAATTAAGTCCTAATAGGCAAATTAGACATGCAATTCATGAAATTTTCTATCGATATTCTAACACATGCATCTAATCACTCGATAAATTATAAAAATTAAGCGGAATAAATTTTCTACTTCGGAATTGTGGTTTCAAAACCACTATTCTGTTTAGGCCCTAATTCGGGCTGTCACAACCATGGTCTTATCTGTCAATTCATCGTTTGTCTCTGAACGGTCGTACTCAACCCTACGCTCCTCCTAACTTGAACATTCAATCCATTTTTCATATTTTTTACAAAATCATAATTCAATAACAAATATATGAAATAAGACATTATATCATTCTTAAATTAACAATTGATCATGAAATTTTAACCATATGAACTTACCTGGGCTAATTTGTAGAAGTTGTAGAAATTCAGGGACTAATCTATTAATTTATCTTTTCCATGTTTTATTCGGGTTCTTGATCTATAATGTAAAATTATTCACTTATTAGCATGTAATTCAATTTTAATTCACTTCATAATTTATGTCCTCCGATTTTTTAAATTACACATTTACCCCAAATTTTACATTTTTTACAAATTGGTCCCTAACTAATTAGCCCATCAATTAAGCTAATTTTATTAATACTTCATTTAAATACTATAGACTTTTCATAGCCTTGGACATTCAAAATTTCATGCCAAACCCTAAATTTTAAACTTTTTCACAATTAGGTCCTAAAAATTAATTTCTATTGAAACCACTTGATAAAATCATCATATAATAAAATTAAAGCTTCAAATTCATATTAATTCATCATAAACTTCCAGCACTAATCCATGGTAACTTTCAAAATCACTTATAAAAAAAATATTAAATTAAATAGTTGGACCTAGTTGTAAAGGTATCAAAATCACAAAAAATACAAGAAATAATCAAGAATTGAACTTACTTGAAGCAAAAATATGAAAATAAGCTTAAGAAACCCACCTATGGTGTTTTGGTGAAATTTTAATAGAAAATTATCTAGAATTCTCATGAAATTTCAATTTTAAAGTTCAATTTTACAAAGTTTCCAATTTTACCCCATGTTCACATTGTTTCCTTACTAATTTCTGTGTCCTAACCATCTAGCCTATTTAATTTTAAGTCCAATTTCTCTTTAAATCCTTCTTATTTATTATTTGAGCTATTTAGTCACAATTTCTTTAATTAGCAAGTTTTACACCAATTTTCAATCTAGTCCTTTTTAATTAATTATCAAAACATTAAAATTTCCTAACGAAACTTTAATACTAACTCTATAACACTCCGTAAATATTTATAAAAGTATTTACAGCTTGGTTTATAAAATTGAGGTCTTAATTCCTCGTTTTCAAAACCAGTTAACCTAATAATTATTTCTAAAGCACAAATTACTAATTCTTAGTTTTTCCTAAGTTCTCAATTAGTTCATAAACACTAACTAATAAAATTTACAACCTTACTTGTCAGATTTAGTGATCTTGAATCATTGTTTTCAACACCACTGAAAATTGGGCTATTACAGTACTAGGGTTTTGCCATGGATGAGTATGTTGAAATTTTGAAATTTATGGTAGAAAATGAAAGGTTGTTGATAGATAAACAACTTTTGTAAAATGAATTTTGATCAAATTATGATTTAAGGACTAAATTGAAAAGATGTAAAATTTATGGAAAAAATTATGAATTTTATGAAATACATGGGCTGTAAATTTTACATGTAAAAATTGTCTAGGCTTGGAATAAGGATTAAATTGCATGAATTTCAGTTTTCGAGCTTAGGGACAAAATTGTCATTAATTAAAAGTTTAGGGGCAAAATGATAATTTTTCCAAAGATGTGAATTCAATTTAAATGAACATGAATTGATGTTAAATCTACTTGTATAGATCCGGATAAACCAAATTTGGAGTTAGAACGAGGAAAAAAGAAAATATCAGATTAGTAGATTGTACATATACGAACATTTGTCGAGGTAAGTTCGTGTAACTAAATTGTGTTTATTTATATGATTGAAATAAATGTTGTACATGTGAATTGTAGAATTGCTATATAAATGAAATTGTTTGAATTTTTAATGAATGTGTATACATATGAATCTTATAAATGTCATAAATATATATAAATGATCACATATCCGACAACACTCAAAAAATGTCAAGTCCTGCTTGAATGAATGAAAGTTGATGGATGTTGGATTTTCAAGATTGGTATTAATCTTGCATATGTTGTAGACATACCATAGCTAGAAAGAGCATCCCGTTATAAGTCCTCTGAAGTTTCCCATCACAATGTTCCTGCGAGCATCCTAATAGGTAGTAATTTGCATGTGTTGCAAACTACCGCAACTCTTTGTGAGCGTCTTAATATTTGATCGGTTGTGATCCTACATATGTTGCAGACACAAAAGCAGCTCTTTATGAGTGTCCTAATATTTGATCAGTTGTGATCTTGTATGTCTTGCAGACACAAACACAACTGTATATGATCGTTTTGTTAGTGCTCACTTGAACTTCCCGTTATAAGCTATCTGGTGCTTCCCGATAAATGCTCTCCGGAGCTTCTCGTTAAGTGCTCTTCGGAGCTACCCGATATAAGCTCTTTGTGAGCTTCCTATTACCAAGCTCAAATAAGCTTCCCTTACATGGCTTAATGAGCTTCCCGTTATAGTGCTTGAGAGAGAGCTTTCTGTTAATGTGCTCGTAAGAGCATTCCCGAATATGAATTGATGGCTTCTAATTTGTACACTTCGAGTGTACTAATTGTGTATCCATCGATGTTTTCAATGATTCAACAGGTAAAATTTTAACAAAAGAAGATATGAACATGAAATGAATTATTACACGTATCTGCCTGAAGTACATAAAAATGATGATACATGATATATGGAAATATGAGATGATGATATATGAACATAAGATTTGCTTGATAAATATGTTCATTTGCGATTATAGAATTGTACACCTCAAATGTACTACCGTGTGACTTTGGTGTTTCAAAGGATTAAATGAACAAAGTTCTGACATGAAATAATCTAAACTAGAGATGAATTATTATGAAAATGTACCTGAAATACATAAAAATGATTTGTATATGAGTTATATGATCACATGGTATGGAAAGCATATGAATCTGAAAATTTGGTTATTGTTGAGCCCATACATGTTTCTTGATATTTGTATGAAATACATGACTAACAAAGATGATAAGGATGTGTGTTAGGGCTAATGATCATATCGATTGAATTTGCCTTGTATGTTATCTTGAATATAAAATTAATGGTAAGTTAATCACCATGTTATACGAACTTACTAAGCATTATATGCTTACTCTATTTTATTTTTTCCTGTCCTATAGTAATTCGGAAGCTTGGTGGATTGGAAGCTTGGCGGAGATTACTCACACTATCCATTGGCCCATTTCGATATATATGGTAAATCAAATACGGTTATAATGGCATGTATAGGATGATTAGCCAATGTTGGCATGTAAACGTTTTGGTTAAAACTAGCCATTGGAATGGCTTGTGATGAATATGTTTTGATATGTATAAATAAGGCTATAACATGTTTGGTGTGTGCTTAAATGGTTTATTAATAGATATCATGTTAGCATATTGATGATTATAGCATATGTGATAAAATATGCATATAAGAGAATTAGATAAGTTAAGTAAGTTTGTTTATTTATTTGCAAGAATAAGTAGATGTGAAAATGTATAATCACTTGAGGTGCACAAAGGCACATTGATTGAAAGTGAAAATATGACATGTATATGACATGATTTTGGTATGTTTAAGCACCTTGATATGGTTTTGAAATGTGTTTAAGTGTTAATGCATGTGGAAGACAAGTTTGGGTGAGGAATAAGGCTAGGAAATAACCTTATTCTGTCCACATGGGCAGAGACACAGGCGTGTGTCTCAGCCGTGTGTCTAGCACATGGGCTTGTGTTATGGTCGTGTGTCCCCTACATCTTAAAATTGAGAAATAGAATACTCAGAAATTATCGCACGGCCTGGCACACGGGCGTGTGGCTTGGCCGTGTGACCCCTGCACCTTAATGCTTTGCAAGTCAAAGAGTTACATGCGCTGGGGACACTGCTGTGTGACCTACTTCGTATACCACATAGCCTAGGACTTGGGTATGTCATTTGGTCGTGTGAGCCACACGGGCTGACCACACGGGTGTTTGTGCCTTGCACCTAGGACAATTTTTGATGTTTCGTGAAAAATTTCTTGACTTCCCGATTTAGTCCCGACTTGTGTGATATTTCGAGGGCTCTTATAAGGTACTATATGATAAATTTCTGATATGAAAATTGTGTGATGTGTAATGTTTGTTAAATATTCTGAAATCTCTGGTAATGACCATTAACCCTATTTTGGTGACGTATATTGTAACGCGTAGGTTTGTGCAAGTGTACACAGTCGTTATCAAGTAATAATTAAGTATCGAGTTATCATCTCCACAGGGATTGTATTTGTGTTAAATCACTTAATTGTAAAATTATATTAACAACTTGGTAAATTTAAAAACACAATATGATTGAGAAGTGATGATTAAAATTAAATATGTTAAACTAAATGCAATGATCCCCAATGCAAATTATCCTAAATATGCAAACTATATGAATGAAATAGATTTTAGCAAAATTAAACACAATTTGCAGTAATTATAACATAAATAAACTAGCACAATTACTTTAATTAAACTCAATTCATTATCAACATGCTTAATAACATTCGGAAAAATATTCCATGGCAACTCGATCTTTCATGAGTTTGGAAACCACATTAGGTCCTTTCAAAATCCTTTACTTAGTAAATATGCATTTTACTAAGGGTTTTTTAGCATTCGTGCAAGGTAACAGGGACGTGTTAGGTTTGAAATAGTTTAATCACACAAATCTAAAAATTATGTAGATAACAGAGCTTGATTAGAGTTGTTATGCAACCTGCAATTTAATCGGGTTAGGATCATTCAGCTAATTCAGGTGCATTCCAATCACGTATGAACAAAATACAGAGTTGATTTTAGTTGGAAACATGATCGATTGAGGCACAAACATCATAAACATGAATCAAATAAATATTATTAATCAAAGCAATCATCCTAGCTTAAATAAAATTAAGCTAACATTGTTGTAAACAAGAAAAAAGAACACATAGCAAACATTTTTCAGATTAAATCAAAGAAAAGAAAGATTAAACCCAAATCAAAGTGGTTGTTACCCAATACTCTGACTGACGAGGGCTCCTTCGTTCCTTTGCTTTCCTCCTTTGCTAATGGCTCTCCAAGGTGGCCGACCAAGGGCTCTTTAAGAGGCTTAATTGCTAAAATCTCTATGAAGAGATGGTGCTAGGCGTGGGGAATGGAAAATGCTAAGAGAATTGAGAGAAAAGAGAGAATGATGAGGGATAAGGGATGATTAGAAATGGTGAAATGGGGTCTTATTTATAGATGAAGAAAGGAGAGTAGTTTGCTAAAAAATGCCATAACAACTCAACACTAAGACTCAGTCAAATGTAAATCTTCGGGCAAATCTCTAATTTCTTCAACATTGCAAGGACCTTGTGTAATTAAACCAAAAGGTGGTTTATGTGGACAGCCATTTGTAGCCGAAATTGGGTTGACTTGGTCTTCCATTTAGATGGTTTTTGCAATCCAACAAAGTTATCAGACCTGTCCAAAATAAATCAATAAATTAAAGGACCAAAGAATAAAAATTTAAATACTTAATTAAAACCCAAATTATTAATGAAATATTTTAAAATGAATTATTAAATATAATTTTATATTTTATTATTTAATTTAATCATGCATGGCCCACTTTATGTCTTAAAAATATAATATGTTCAAATAAATATAAAATAAGCCATTTTATGCATGAAAACTATATAATAAAGCATAAAATCACATTTTAATAATTTATATGTCCTAATTTCATATTTTCACATATTTCATTAATTAATTAAACAATTACTTAGTTTTAACAAGGAATTGAAGTAAAAATGTGATAAATTACATAGGAAAAACTCTATATATTTTTTAGTTTACACACCCCCCAAACTTAAATCATTGCTCGTCCCAAGTAATGTTCATGCACAGCAAAAGGTCTTGCTAAAGCACAATTGCTAACTATGTAAGTAGCATCAATCTTTGTCCCATAATCATGCATTAATAACATCATGTTCATAGATCTTCTTTATTAACAAGTAATTCATATGAAACATTTTTAGAATTTTGTACTAAGTTTCAAAATATGCCAACATGAATCATAGTTTGTATGTATGTCACAGCCACAAATAACATTCTTCATTCAACATAATTTCTTATCAATCAAGCAAACAATCATAAGGCTTATTTATGATCTTCATATGTTGAAATTAGTACTCCCTCTCCACTAATGTAGGTGGCATAATCATCAAACCAATAGGTCTTTTATAAGGTTGTAATGGGGCTCGGTTAAATATAGGAATTGTAAGAGATAAGACATTTTGGTTTCAAAATCTTAACCTTTAACTTTGTCTTAGATTTCTCGAAATACGGCCTTTTTCTTTAAGTGAACCTTTGGAACACCCCCAAATTTATTTTGAACTCGTACTCATACATTTTTTCTTTTTAGAGACTGAGCAAACTTTTCTTTGCTCTTTCTTCGTCCCTTTTTTTTAGGCATGAGCACATACATCTTTTTGAAAATTTACTCAAATGTTGATTACCAAGACAACCTTAGTTAAAATGGGTAAACAAAATTAGGATAACTTAAAAAAATTGTAATATACACTTATAATGTAGGTTCCTTGTAATAAACAGGCCTTTAAGCTCAAACTTACAGTTTCAAGGGTCTAATTTCATAAGGTTGGCTCGAAAAGGCTCAAACAATTAAAGAAATAATGCCTATATCATTTTAGATTTTTATGTCTCCTAGGATTTTGCCTCAAGCAAGTTACTAAGTCAATTCTAAAGATATAAACCTTCATGCATGTCTAATCTCAAAAGAAACTAAGTTTTCATGGCAAACATTACCTAACACTAAGATCATACAAGCATTCCATTCTCCATGATAACATACATTCACTCAAAGAGAATCATCATTCATACTTGCATACAAACTATCTCATTAAAAAAAAAGTGTCTAAACATTCATTTATTAAAACATACTTATGAAATAAATTATTGAAACATACTTGAAATTTTTAAAAATTTGAGCAATTTATTTGCCTTACCTCTTTTAAAAAGAAGCAATGTCCTTATTACAAGAACAAAGTAATGAATGAAAACTGAACACCAAGCAGGGTTGTAAAGAAAGAGAGGTGGGTCATTAAGACTGCTTAAATACCAAGTCTTTCCTAATAATCCAATCCTAGACATGTTCATTCCCATTACCACATCACTTAGTCTTTTTCTTTCAAAAGAAGTGTTAAGTTTATTCATGATTGTTATGTTTTATTCTGTAGAAATTAAATCCTAATTACGAAAGAAATAAATTCCTAAATACCTAAAAACAATTAAATAAATAACAAGACAAGAATCCCCCCTTTTATTTTTTTGACTCATTCCCCTTGTCTTCTTCAGCTCTATCTCTGCTTGCATAGTTAGTATCTTCCATCCATGTCTCAAAGATAGCATCTGGGAACTCAGGAACAAAAATGTTAGAGATGTTCTTAAAAGTATTTCGAATTGAGTCATTTCTAATTTTTGCATATTTCCAGTAAGTTTGTTGTTGATTGTGCATGAACTTGCACAAATCCATCATAATTGACAACTTCGATTTCTTTAAAGTACTTGCAAAGTTTGGCATTGGAGTTTTAAATTTAGGTTCAACACTTAGCTTGACTGTTTATTCTTCTCACTCAACCTTTGGTTCAGGGTTTGCAGATCCTTCAACTGGTTTAGGACTATTCAGTTCCTTATCAAATTCTTTTTCTTTAGTGCCTATAACTGAATTAGCTTTAGTTTTAGTTTTATTTGTTGACTCATCGGTATCTGGCTCAGTAGGCTCTTCTTGCTCGCCTTGATTTAGCTCATGCACCTTCTCTACTAACCTTTCAAGATCATGATTTGTAATGCACCCTTGAACATATTGCCCCTTCAGATTTGCTTGTGTTTTAACATGGGCCCTTAAGCAAAGTGAAGTGATTAATGATGGGAAATAAGCACTTCCTGTCTTCTTTTTAGCACAATCATGAATCTCCTTGAGAATAATTTTCCCAACATTAGTGGACTTTTCTGTCAAAATTGCATATAACAAGAGCATTTGTTCTATCGAGATGGTGGAACTATGTGAGATAGGCATAAAATTGTAGCGAACGAAATAAAACCATACCTTTGCTACTAGTTTTAGGTATTCCCTTCAGAAAGAATGGCTCCCAAACTTTTTTATAATCCATTGGGATCCTAGATTGTCACAACATCTAGCACTTTTTGAAGAAAATTCCAATTGATATTGTTTATCATAAGGTAGTACTCATGTTCTTCAACATCAGGTAAGTTAAACAAATCATTGATGGACTTAGAAGTAAGAGGTACCTTTTTCTTTCAAACGATGACCTTAGTAACATCTTGCATAGTTAAACTAGCATAGATGTAACACCTCAAACCCGGCCTAGACGTTATGTCCGTATTTGATAGTGTCACATTGAAGTGTTTCGAAATCGTGTTTCACTTTAACTAGATTTGTTGTAAAAACCCTTTGTTCCCTAAGGTTTGAAGAAAACATCATTCTGTTACCCTTGATTAAATAGATTATAAAAGTTGTTTTCTTTGGGAAAAAAAAAAAACATAATAATTGCAGAAGCTTTGTTTGAATTCTTGTTTGTTGTGAAAACATGATTTTTGGAAAACAGATATCTTTTTGTAAAACGCGCCCTCGAGCTAACAGATTTTAAACAAGCAGAAATAGATAAACCCAATACTTAAGAAAAATTAAATAACAGCCTTATTACAAACCCAAAATAAAACTATAATTAAAGTAAATAAAAACCAAAAGTAGTATAAAAGCAAAGTGTGGCCGCCTCCAAGTCCACATAGCACCGAATCGCCTATACCTCAGAATTACCTGTACAGTAAAATAAAAGGGTGGGTATACGAATACTCAGTGTGTATCCCCGGCAATAATAATATAACAAAATTAGTCTGAGCTAGAGGCCATTACAGTAGCATATCACAATCAGTGCGCTTAAGCCCATAACAGTAACAGTATAACATGCAATCAGAATCCTACCCAACCATCCGCTACATTCCATCTCCATCCAACCCATCACTCCATGTGGGGATATAATCAACTCACCCAACCCTACACTCCACAGTGTAGTATCGATGCGGCACTATCGATAAAATGCAGCAGTGCTGCCAGAATATTAGGCTATAAGCCAACAGAATAATGCAGCGATGCTGCCAGAACAGTACACTTCCTCCATAAACATATACCCAAACCTCCATGCAATGCAACATACTCAATGTCATGTAATGTCATAATAGAGAATATACATACATACATATATATATATATATATTAGAGCATGCATAAACATTCATACCTCCTATAAGGTCAAAACGGACATTTTACCCACGAAGGGTATTTTGGTCATTTTGCCCCTTAGGGGCATTTCAGTCATTTGTCAGTGTGGTCCTACGTGTGTGATGGCCTATCAATAGGCCCATGGTCGTCGAGCGACACATGCAGCCAAATAGTCCAGAGATTTGAAAACAGTCTAAATCCCATCTAGCGAGACCACGGGCCCATTCGGCCCGTTTCGACCCAACTCATGGAATCGCTCATGAAAGCCATTTTTTGATGTAGAGCCACAACTTGTGGCCTCAATTAAACACATGAACGTTCGTACGCTATGTGGCCAACATTTGATTCACCGACTTTTAGGCACTTGCTGCTTCAGCATTTTGCCCTTGTATCCAAAAAGTGCGATAACACACTTTATCACGTAGAGTATTAAATAATCCTGAGCGCCACCACCTAAATTAAATATAACACACAGTTAAATCACTTATCAAAAGAATTAAGTAAATTCTAATCCAAACACTTAGCCAAAGCATTTGTTATCACTTGCCTTCACTAGAGTGATCAACTGTGATTTGCCTAGTCAAACTGTAGTTTAACGCGGTCACTCTTCCGCATCCCAACGGAAAGTCCTTAACTACTGACACTCTACGTCGCTTGAACTTGGGAGTAAAAACCATGAGTGCACTTTCAGTAGATACTCTTCCACGACCTCCCTCAGTCCGATTATCACTTGCCTCCATGATAATTATTCCAAAAGTCACAATCCTTATTTGGCCTATACCAAAAGGCAACAATCAATATTAAACGCTTAGAAGAAAACAATTGATCCCATAAGAGTACACGTAATCTTTCAAAATCAACACTTGCGATTAAGGTACTTACCTAAACTAGAGAACATTCACAAAGGAAAAGGATTCGAGTCTCGGTCCTATCAACAAAGACTTAGATTCGGCTGATTGATCAATAATGAAAACAAGAAACAAGAGGGAGAAAGGTACAATCATTCAAAAAGAAGGAGAAGGAACAAATTGGCTAAAGTATATTCGGTTACAATTGCACAAGGGGAAAAGAGAGAGTGAAAGGCAGTTGTGCAATCGGCTTTTGCAAAAACCCAAAGAGAAGACAAGGTGCCCAATAGTGCATTCAGTGTTGCCAAATCCAAAAGAGTAGAAAAAAGAGTAGAAGAAGACCAAGGCTAAATGTGCCTTTTGGCATTAGCAAAATCAAATAAGAAGAGAAGGTGCTTAAAAGGGTATAAGAAGAATGTGTAAATGTTAGTTCATACAAATGGAGTTGAGAAGCATTTGATTGGGAGTCAAAAGGATGGAAGCAAAACACCAAAAGGGGAAAAAACAACATCAGCACAAAACTTTTGTAAGAGCAAAGAAAAAATGATGCCTTCGATCAAAGTTAGAAAACAAAAAAGAAAGCCAATCAAAATCCTTCATCAACAGCCGAAAAATCCAAGCCTAAACACCTTAATTTGGCAACTAAAGCTTCCCCTCCCATTCGGTCAAAACTTTAAAAAAAAAAAGCAAATCAAAAGCCTTTATTAGCCAAAATTGCAATAACCGAATGGCAGCAATTAAGGTCCCACATTCGGTCAAAACTTCCCATAATAAATCCTTTAATAGTAGCTTAAAATCAGCGAGCAATCAGTCCAAATTTCAATCCACCACTTGACCACCGCTTGACCAAACTAGCTATTACCATAATCAGCCAGCCTTGCACGAGCAGCAAAAAAAATCAAACTCTCTTTGGCGCAGGGGAAGCTCGAACTCCAAACCTCACCCCGTCACTGCGCCTAATAACACTCTACTTGCCACTGCGCCACCACTTCTCTTACACTATAATATAGTCACAAATATTTATAACCCTTACCTACTGAAGCCATGGTTTATTAAAGAGTTAAAACAAAAACTTTGCCTGCCCAGGGGTTCAAACCTACACTCTCTCGCTTCCCATAGCACGCTCCTTGCCACTGAACCAACACAACTTTCATGCCAATAACCCCATGCAACAACTTATAAGCCTTCCGTCCAGTGTGCCGTGTTCCCTTTAAACCTTAAAAAAAATAAGATTTTTCCCTTAAGCAGACTCGAACCTGCACCACTTCTAGAGTCTCTTTTTGTGTCGAAAATCTCTGCCATTTAATTATAAGATCTAAACGCCAGCTTCCATGCCGATGTGCGAATATAGAAAAAAATTATGCTATAGCCAGGATTCGAACCTTGGACCACCTACATGCTACCAACGCCCCCTTGCCACCAGACCAACTTCTTCTATACATCCAGCTTTAACCAAAAATATTTATAAGTCTTTCCTTGTGATGCCAATGTCCCCTAAAGGCAAAAACTAATTTTTTTCCTAAAGTCCTGGTTTGAACCCAGGACTTCTCAAACATCCCCCAATCACTCCAAATCACTTAATTAACAAACCAAACATAAAATTGCAAAATTTTTCTTGACCACAAAAATTTGAATTTCTTCGATACACGAAGCCCATTTTTCCTAAGCCCAAAATTTAGGGCATTACAATAGAACTCTCAGACTAGTTCATCATCGGGAAGTGAACGAACATCACAAAATCATTCCCATTTGAGAGAATTGATTTTCTTTCTAATCGGTACATGAATAATCATCAAATCATGACTGTTTAGGTTAAAACATTTTTCCGGCATCATAGGTTGATGCTTGAAGATTGAATCAAATCTCTCACTTTTTCATCGAGTTTTCAGGAGTAGTCTTTGAAGATCTAGTTCTTTTGCAAGACATGGTATCTTTTCTTGAAAATTTGGCAAAGTTTCTACACAAGGGGGAAAAAAGAAATATGCAAGGTGGGTACGTACTTGCTACGATGAGAACCTTATGACAGCAAGGATGGTGCAGTGGCAATGACAGTGTGTGACAGCAATGGCAATGTGCAGCGGTGACAACGGTGATGTGCGGTTGCAACGTTGGTGCTTTAGCAATCTTCTTGCTGCAGCAATAGGTGATTTCGACAAAAAGAGAAGGGAAACTAGGGTTTCTTTCGGGATTTGAGGCTAGTAGCACAATAGGGAGATTTAAGGATTTTTAGGGTTAAGCAAATTGCTTTAAGGGATATGAAAAATAATGGAATGAAGAAGGGTTTATATAGGGAAGAATTAGGGCAACATGTAGCAAAAATCTAGCTACATTAAGGTTACTTGGGCGGCAAGTAATGGGAATGGCGGCAAAGTATGGATTTTTCCCTCCTTTTTACTGTATTGGGCCTCAAACTCAGACTATATTTACAGATTTACTCAAGAAAAAAAACCTAATTAGTACTTGGGCCAAATTTGACCCCCTTTATTAACATAAAAATTTAAAATTTAAACAAAAAAATAAAACTTAAAAATTTTAAATCTTAATTATAAAATTTATTCTTAACAAATTACACTAAATTAATTCCAAGGAAAGGTTGGAGGGGTCACAGCAGTCCTGCTTAAGTTCCAATCTCCTTAGAAAGAATTAATTAAATGTACTAAGTTAAGAAAATAAGTTCTAATTATTTATTTATTTACAAAATGAGTTCATGAAAAATCAAGGGTCTGTTAATTTGAACGAGGATTCAGCTCGCTCAATTTCACCATCCTAGTAGTGTTTGAGATGTTGACCATTAATTTTAAACGTACCTTCGTAATTATCGTATAATTTAATAGCTCCATAAGGATAAACTCGATTGATGGTATAGGGTCTTTTCCATCGGGATTTAAGCTTCTCAGGAAATAACTTCAACCTTGAATTAAACAACAAAACCTTGTGACCTTCTTTAAACTTGTGAAGTTGTATATGACTATCATGCCATCTCTTTGATCTTTCTTTACACATTTTGGCATGCTCATAGGAAAACAACCTCAGCTCTTCCAACTTATCAAGTTGTAACATCCTTCTCTCATCGGCTTGCTTAAGATCAAAGCTCAACTGCTTCAAAGCCCAGTGAGCTCTATTTCCAACTCTAATGACAAATGACATGACCTTCCAAAAACTAACTGATAAGGAGTCATTCCTAACGGTGTCTTAAATGTTGTTCGATAGGCCCATAATGCATCATCGAGCCTTTAAGACTAATCTTTTCTGCTAGGGCGTACTACCCTTTCAAGGATACCTTTGATTTCACGGTTCACTCTTTCAACTTGCCCATTAGATTGGGGTGATAAGTAGTAGCAATCTTATGCTTCACATCATATTTGGCAAGAAACCACTTAAGATATTTGTTCACAAAGTGAGAATCTTCATCAATAATAATAGTTCTTGGTGTCCCAAATCGTGTAAACACATGCTTATGTAGGAATCACATGCTACCTTAGCATCATTTGTAGGGTATGCTTCAGCTTCAACCCACTTGGATACATAGTCCACAGCAACTAAGATGTATTTGTTCCTATACGAAAAAGGAAATGGGCTTAAGAAGTCAATGCCCCATACGTCGAATAATTCAATCTCCAAAATGTTTATCAAGGGCATCTAATTCCTCCTTGATATATTTCCGGTCCTTTGGCATTTATCACAATTCTTCACATAAGCATAAGCATCTTTAAATATTGTAAGCCAAAAGAAAACTGCTTACAAAATCTTTGCTGCAGTACGTGAACCACCAAAGTGCCCCCACTTGGAGATGAATGGCAATGATATAAGATTTCAGCAATCTCACTTTCAACTACATACTTTTGAATTATATTATCTGCACACTGTTTAAATAAAAATAGATCCTCCCAAAAATAATACCGACTATCATGAAGGAAATTTTTCCTTTGTTGGTATGTCATTTCTCAAGGAATTATTCCACATGCAAGATAATTGGCAAAATCAGCAAACCAAGTTGTTTCATGAATTTGACTTACCTCAAATAAGTATTCATCTGGAAAATTCTCGTTGATAGGCACACATGATCGAGTTACCCCATCTTACTCCAACCTCGACAGATGATTAGCTACTTAATTTTCGACACCTTTTTTCGTTTTGGATCTCAAGGTCAAATTCTTGGAGTAAAAGTATCCAATAAATTAGCTTCAATTTTGCAACTTTCTTTGTGAGCAAGTATTTAATGGCTGCATGGTCAGTAAATACTGTAACTTTAGTACCTATAAGATATGAGCGGAATTTGTCAAAAGCAAAACCTATAGCAAAAAGTTCCTTTTTAGTTACTGTATAATTGAGTTGGGTTCCTATTAAAGTTCTACTTGCATAGTAAATAGGGTGGAACACTTTGTTTCTTTTTTGACCCATCACAGCTCCAACGGCATAATCACTTGCATCGCACATCAACTCAAAAGGTGAGCTCCAATTAGGTTAACAATTATTAGGGCTGAGATTAACCATTTTTTTGGATCTTTAAAAGCTTCCAAACATGCTTTGTTGAAACCAAACAATGTATCTTTCTCTAACAACAAGCACAACAGTTTAGAAATTTTTGAAAAATCCTTGATAAACTTTCAGTAAAAACCAACATGGCCTAAGAAACTTCTAACTCCAACATGGCCTAAGAAACTTCTAACTCCTTTCACATTAATTGGGGTTGGTAATCTTTCAATTACATCCACATTTACTTTATCGACTTCAATTCCTCTATTTAAGATTTTATACCGTAAGACAATCCCTTCCTTAATCATAAAATGGCATTTTTCCCAATTAAGGACTAGATTCGTCTTATCACATCTCTTTAGTACCTTAGCCAAATTACTCAAACAAATATCATAAGTGTTACCAAAAACAGAAAAATCATCCATGAAAACCTCAACAAAATTTTCAACAATATCAGTGAATATTACCATCATGCATCATTGAAATGTTATTGGTGCATTGCATAAACCAAAAGGCATTCGCCTAAATGCAAACATACCATACAGACAAGTAAAGGTTGTTTTATGTTGGTCATCCGGAGCTACAACTATTTGGTTATATCCCGAATAGCCATCTAAAGAACAATAGAATTCATTACCTACCAGTCGATCTAACATCTGATCCATAAAAGGCAACGAAAAATGGTCCTTCCAAGTGGCTTTATTCAACTTTCTGTAATCAATACAAATTTTTCAACCAGTAACAGTTCTCGTTGGAATCAACTCGTTATGCTCATTTTCAACAATTGTGATTCCACCTTTCTTCGGCACACACTGCACCAGACTTACCCACGAACTATCTGAAATAGGATAGATGATTCCTACATCTAACTATTTGATCACTTCCTTTCTCACAACTTCCTTCATAATAGGATTGAGTCTCCTTTGCCCATCAATTTGAGCTCTTTCACCTTCGTCTAAAATAATTTCATGCATGTAAAAAGAATGGTTTATACCTCTAATATTAGCTATGGTCCAACCAATTGCTTTCTTAAATTTCTTTAGAACAGCAATTAGTTGCTCCTCTTAATCTTTCATCAGTTCTGCTAAAATAATCACAGGCAAAGTGGAATAGTCACCTAAATAAACGTATGTCAAATGGGAAGGAAGTACCTTTAGTTCGAGTTTAGGTGGTTTTTCAATTGACAATTTGGGTTGCACAAATTCTCTAACTTCTAACTCCAATGGTTCAAACCGTGTGGATTGAATAAAATTTCTCTGATTGGCTATCAAAGCCATCTTTTCTCCACCTTCTTCATCCTCCAAAAGGTCAAGATCTAAGGCTTTCTCTAATAAATCTTCTTCAAAATTGCTTTTCATAGAAACCAAGTTTTCTATGTCTTCCATAACTGAACACTCTTCTACCAGATCAGGAAATTTCATCACTTTAAGAATGTTAAAGGTTACCTGATCGTCTTGAACTCGCATGGTGAGTTCACCTTTCTGCACATCAATTAATGCTCTTCCTGTGACTAAGAAAGGTCTCTCAAGGATGATCAGCACTTCCTTGTCTGCTTAAAAATCTAAGACAATGAAATCAGCAGGAAAAATAAATTTATCGACTCTGACCAAAACATCCTCAATCTTTCCCTCAGGATATGTTAAAGATCGATTCGCTGGCTGAAGCATCACAGTTGTAGGTCTTACTTCACCTATCCCTAGCATCTTGAAAATAGACTTAGGCATTAAGTTAATACTCGCTCCTAAGTCATACAAAGCTTTACCACAGTAAGCTTTACCAATGTTACAGGGTATAGTAAAGCTTCTTGGGTCTTTCAATTTCGGTAGCAGTTTGTTCTGCAAGAACACACTACACTTCTTTGTCAAGGCAACAGTCTCATACTCACTCAATCGTTTCTTCTTGGATAGTATATCCTTCATAAACTTCACATAATTTGGCATTTATTCTAAAGGCCCCACCAACGGAATATTGATGTGTAACTGCTTCAAAACATCCAAGAACATCTTGAATTGCACTTCATGTTTCTACTTGTGTTGCTACAATCTTTGCGGATATAGAAGTGATGGAACTTTGAGTTGATTCGGATAACTCTTCTGAGTAGGTAAATCTACATCCAAAGAAGATGTTAAAGTATCTGAATTTATTAAGTTAGGATTTTCCTTGTTAGTCTTTGTAGATTCTGACTCTTTTGGTGTAGGAATTTCAACAGCTGGTTGATTCTTCCCAACGGGCTTATCTTCAATATCAATCAATCGAGGTTCCAAAATTTTACCACTTCGCAATGCCACTCCCTTGATATGTTCTTTACCCAAATTTTTTGGATTCTCAGTATTGCTCAGCAAGGTTCCTTACGGTCTATTATGATGGTCCGTAGCTAACTGACCCATTTGGTTTTCCAAATTTTTCAATGTTGCTGCTTGGCTTTGGATCAAAGCATCATTTTTTGCCATGTACGCTTTCAACAAGTTCTCCAAACTGTTTAATGACTCAGCTTGAGGTGGTTTTGGAGCATGCTGATTAAAATCTTGAGATTGGTTGGGTCTATGCTGTAATAATTTATTGTTCGGTCCATTTCCTTGGTTGCTCCAAGAAAAGTTAGGATGATTACGCCATGAAGGATCGTAGAAGTTAGACTGGGGTCCTTGTCCACTCCTATTTTGATGTTGGTTCCCTACATAGTACACTGACTTGGGATTTGATGGATAATTCTCAAAAGAATGGCGTTCCCCGTAGTACACACAAGAAACTACTTCAAACAGACTTGGTGGCTGAGCTACAAAATTATTAGCACTATTAGTGGTAAACTGTTTTAACATAGAGGAAATAGACGATACTTGAGCTGATAACAAAGTGAGGACATCAACTTTGTGAACTCTGGCTACACGTTTTCCTGAAGCTACTCGATTTGTTGGCTATTGATAGTTATTGCTCATGATCCTCTCGATGATCTTATAAGCCTCATTATAAGACTTAGACAAAAGTCCACCATTCGCAGAAGCATCTACCATCAATCTTGCATGTGCATTGAAACCATTATAGAATGTCTCCAACTAGATACATTGAGGAATCCCATGATGAGGACACTTACGAAGTAACCCTTGAATCACTCTCAAGCCTTATACAATGACTCGTCATCCAATTGTTAGAAAGTTGTGATCTCGTTCCTCAACTTATTGTTTTTGCTAGGTGGGAAATACTTAACCAAAAATCTCTCTACTAATTCTTGCCATATAGATATGGAACTTGGTGGCAATGAATTGAGCCATGCTCGTGCTCGACCTTGCAACGAGTACGGAAACAACTTCAACCTCAGTGTGTCTTTAGTCACACCGGCTATCTTGAATGAATCAATCACCTCCATAAACAATCGAAGGTGGAGATGTGGATCTTCTGTGGGCATACCACTGAATTGGCCTACCATTTGGAGCATTTGAAACATCACTGGTTTCAATTCAAATTGGGTTGCCTCAATATCTGGCCTTCTAAGTCCTTGATTTAACTCACTGAAAAGTGGCACAAGATATTGTCTGTAACGGCCTAAATTCAATGATATCGGAACAGTGGTTTTGTAACCACAAATCCGAACTAGAGAGAATTTATTTTAATATTATTGTATGATTTATGATATGATAGGAAAGTCATATAAAAATTTTGATAGGAAAATTTCGATAGGAAAATTTTACCGATTAAGTTATTAATTAGAGAAAGGACCTAATTGCATAAAATGTAGAAATTTAGTTCTAGAGGCTAGAAAGATCAAATAGCTATGAAATTCAAAACTAGAGTTCCTTATATGGTAATGAGACCATCAATCAAAAGATGGGAAAATATCTAGGGTGAATCATCCATGAAATTTGAGAAAAAGAAAAGGATTAAATTGGAATTAAGAAAAATTAAAGGATGATAAGGGATTGAATTGGAAATATCATCATTTATTATCATCTTCTTCCCCAAATTTGATGGAAACCTTTGGAGAGAGGGAGAAAACTAATCAAGCTTAATTGGGTAAGTTTTTATGTCCTGTTTTTAGTAAATTTTATTTTTTTGATATCGGGATAACTTGTTCTCTCTATTTTGGGGATTAAATTGAAAATTTATCAAAGTATAAAAGTTATTTCATGGATGAATATGCTGGAAATTGAAAATTTATGGTAGAAAATGAAAGGTTGTTAGTAGATAAACAACTTTTACAATGTGATTTTTTATAAAATTGTGAAATAGGGACAAAATTATAAACTTGTGAAATTTAAAGAAAAATTCTTATTTTTGTGAAATATATGGATTGTTATATATACATATAAGATTTCGCTAGGCTTGAAAAGGGGATTAAATTGCATGAAATACATTTTCCGAGCCTAGGGACAAAATTGTCATTAATCAAAAGTTTAGAGGAAAAATAGTAATTTTTCCTAAAGAGTAAATTGAACTCAATTGAGTATGAAATGAATGAAATTGATGATTAAATTTATTTATATAGATCCGGACGACTCAAATACGAGGTTAGAATGAGGCAAGTAAAAAGTCTCGTATTAGTAGACTTTATCAACGAACAAATATCGAGGTAAGTTTGTGTAACTCAATATGGATTCTTGAGATGCTTGAATTGCATGTTTATATGATGTGAATGATAATTGAATGTTTAATGTATGAATTTGATGAAATATGATTAAAATTACTTGAGAACAAGGGGAAAATTTCGGTTGAATAAAAGAAATTCGATGGATCAATGTAAAAAGATAATGCATATGTTGTAAATAGGATTTAGTTTGAATGAGTAATCCTGATATAAGCTCTTCTGATGTATATTTTATGGAATGGATTTAGCCTGGACGGGTAATCCAGACTAAGCTCTATAGAGTATTTGTCATTGAAAGGATTTAGCCTGGACTGGTAATCCTAACAAAACTCTTTGAGCAAATGTTGCAGAGGATTTAGCCTAGACTGGTAATCCTGCTATATGAAATGAGGCTCGGGAGTGTACTCTCTAATAAGGGTTGTAACGTCCCTAACTCAAATCCGTCATCGGAATAGGGTTACGAGATATTACCGAAAAAATTTTTTAGAACAAATTTAGATAATTTGTTTTATAAGAGAATTTCACAGCTTAAAACTTACCACTCTTCCTCGAACACAATATATTTTCATTTGAACACTTACCCATTTTGTTTAACGCATCATATAATAAACATTTTACCATTTAACCAGTAATTTGGCACTTGTCTAAGCATCAACAACAACAACAACAATAACACTTGTTAATACACTTGAATATATTTCCTATAAATTCAATATTGATAAACTTATTTTATCAACATATTACATTTGAGTTTGTTGCTCATCACAACTTACACAATTTCCATATATCACGTATTAGAGATAGTCACATATTTACATATCATGATGCATACCATTCTCTTACCGTTTCTTTATAAACATAAATCATTCAATTCATTGTATCAATATTTCATATACCATCATTTTTATGAATTTCGTGTGACAGTTCATAATCTTGAATATGCATAATTATCTGGTAAGTTTTTCATACATGTATTTTCCATGTCATATTTCAATATATCAAATAAATATGATTTCCATGTATTTCAAGTTTAATTTCATAATTAATTATCTCATGCTTAGATTATTCCATGTCGGAACTTTATTCATTAAACCATTCGAAATATCATCGTTATACATGTAATACTTTCAAGGTATATAATTTTATATTCATGGATGCACATATCCATCAATAAATTCCATGTACAAATATCATCATCATCATAATCACATTCATTTTCACTTAGCCATTTTTAATTCAATTCCTATTGAACACATTGAAATAATAATGGATACAGTGGGACATCCCACATAGTGCCACACTTGTGGCCAAAGCTACTTTATTTCACATAGATCACATAGGCTCGTTCTCGAGCTAATCACATTTAGCACAATGCCATGGACTTATTTCACTTAGATGCCATGGACTTATATCACTTGGCACAATACCATGGACTTGTTTCACTTAGGTGCCATGGGTGTATTTCACTTAGATATCCACACAGCTCCCTAATATCCATTTTCTATTCCTAATGTTCAACCGGAAAATTATCTTACTTTCCGATACTTTATCAATTACGTCAAATATTCAGCGTTATTTCATTAATTATATCAAAATATGAAAATGTAATTAAAACGATACATTACTTACATACAAATTTACTTGCCACATCATGAACACAAATAACATATACAAGATATACTAATGCATTTCAAATACATTTCATAATATTTCATTCCGAATTCAGACTATTTCATATTAGAACTTTTGTCATTAATTCATTTAAAATACCAATTCATACAGAAGGTACACTCAATGTGTACAAATATATAATCACAAATGAACTCATTCATCAGACATATTCCATCTTTATATATCATAGTCTCATATTTCCATGTATCAATTACCATCATTTTCTTGTATTTTAGACAAATATGTGTAACAATTTATAAACATGTAATTCACTAACTCTTCCTCCCAATCACAATATAAATTGACAAATCACTTATCGAGTCCAATTTCAATATTTACAAAAATTTAACCATACAAACTCACAAGTTTGATTTTTGTATTATAACGATAATCATAATTTCATAATAAATATTCCAAATAAAATATTATCTCATTTCTAGTTCAACATTTATCGATTATAAGCGGGCATGTGATCAATTTATAAACAAGTCATTCATATTTTTTTTCCTCCTCCTCCACTCCATCCCACATCCTTAATATAAATAACACACTTGTAAATAACATTATCTAGAATTTTCACTATTTACTTATATGCATATTCAAGCTACCCATCCGTGTCATAATTACTAAATTATTTTTACCTTGAGCTACCGAACTCCAAATTACAATCCATTAATCTTCTATGAAAATAGACTCACATATCTTCTTACCATAAAATTTTTAGAATTTTTGGTTCAGCCAATTAGTACAGTTTATTCATTAAAGTCTCCCCTATTTTGCTGTTCGACAGTTCTAACCACTCTTCGCTAAAATTTAATTATCTATTTGTACAGAATTCAAATGATGTTCTTGTTTGTTTCTTATAAAAATAGACTCATTAAGGAATCCAACCATATAAATTATGTCCCAAAATTTTTTTTTACAATTTTTAATTATTTTTCCAAGTTAGAACAGGGGATCTCAAAGTCATTCTGAACCAGTCTCACAAAAATATAATTATCTCAGAATACAGAATTCCTTTACTTGCTCTATTTATTTTATATGAAAATAGACTCAATAATCTTTAATTCTTTATCTCATTCAACTTCTAATTCAATTTATACTATTTTTGGTGATTTTTCAAAGTTAGGCTACTGCTGCTATCCGAAACTATTTTAGTAAGATATTAATTACTAAGTTTATAATACCATTATTTCCTTTCTCTACATCATTTCCCATCACTTTCTCTTATTTTCTCTTCACTAACACAGCAAGAACATAAAGTTATATATATGAAAACTCTACATTAACATCATTTCCATACTTTTTCAATAATATCAAACTTAAAAATATATTGAAATCTTGATGTACTTACCTTGTTCCATTGACTTCAATCTTTAACTTGATTTTCTCTCTCCTCCAGCTTTTATTTCTTGAATCCAACTTGATATTCTAACTCTCCATAGTCTCCTTAACATTTTCTCTCTTGGTAGTTATAGAAATTCTTTTGATTTCTAGGTGAAAATGGTGAATTTTTGGTGAATGGACCAAATTGTAAAGAAAGCAAAACTTTCTTTCTTCTCTTCTCTTCTAACATGAAATGCATGGAAAATGATGGATGGTGTCTTCCTTTTTTTCTTCCACACCACTCAGATATATATAGACTAAATAAAATAATAAAATAATAAAATATCTTATTAAAATATTAAATAAATAATAATTATCTAATTAAATAATTATAAAATATCACCAACATCATCATTACTTTCTAGATTTCTCTTTCTTCCAATTGACCATTTTGCCTTTTGTGATCTTTTAAAATTTCATTCTTGAGTCATCACTTAATTTGGTAAAATTGTAATTTAGTTCCTCATAATTCTTCACCTATTCAATTTGGTCCTAATTCATCAATTTTCCTTAGTTTCTAGATCATTCCACCCATAAAATATTTGCACTACTGGTCCTTTAAATTTTTCATATTTACACTTTAACCCCTCAAATTTTGAGTATTTACTCTTGGGTAACAAAACTTTTCTCACTTTTACAATTTAGTCCTTTTTATTTAATTAACCACCCAAACGTCAAATTTTTCTAACGAAATTTTAATACTACCTTATTGACAGTCTGTAGATATGCATAAAAATATTTATGGCTCGGTTTATAATGCCGAGATCTCGATCCTCTTTTTCTCGGTTTATTGACCAAATAAATCTTTATAAAACACAATTTACTATTTCAAAAATATTTTAAAAGCTACATTTGACTCATAAATATTAAATAATATAATCTACGAGTTCATTTGTCGAATTTGGTGGTCTCGAACCACTAATTTCGACATCGCTGAGATTTGGGATATTACAAGGGTGGATATGAATTGACGGATTATGGAATTGTACACTCTAAGTGTACTACCATGTATCCATTGAAATTCCTATAAATTCAATGGGATAAACTTGGAAATGGTTAATGGAACATGAATGACCTCGTCATGAAAGGTATAAGTGACACGAAAGTGGCAAGAATATGGAAATATCTACGAATTGGTTTTGCATGAATTTATCTTGACTAACTTAAGTGTTGAAGTTGTGTATGGTAGGGTAATATTCTAATGTTTGGATGCATATGTGTTTGATTTAATTAAATGGAAACATGTGGTAAGTTATACTCTTGTTACATGAACTTACTAAGCACTGAGTGCTTACTCTGTTTTATTTTCCCTGTTTTATGGTGCTCGGAAGCTCGTAGAGGTTGGAGACGGTCGGAGCAACATCACACTATCCAATAACTCATTTTGGTATAAATATGGATCTTATTTTGGTATAATGGCATGTATAAGCTATTAAGGTTAAAATGCGTATTAAAATGGATGAATGTAAACCTAGCCATTGGTATGGCTAATGTTAACTTAATTTTTTGGTATGATATAAAGCAAATTATAGTTTACATGTATGCTTGATATAGATTGAATTGTTAAGACTAAGCATGCAAGATTAAAGAGGTAAAAATTATACTAAGTACGCATGTGAAAATATGACATTGAATGATGAAATTGGTTGGAAATTATGTTTAAAATTGCTTGGTGGGTATTGGAAATGTTTTGTGTAGGTTTTGGATGGAATTGGGTGAGAAATAGGGCTTGTAAAATAGCCTTATTTTGTCCACATGGGTAGACACATGGGCAAGTGTCTAGGCCGTATGTGACACAAGGTCTGAAACATGGGCATGTAGCCTAGCTGTGTGTCCCCTACATCTAAAAATTAAGAAACAGAATTCCCTAAAATTGAGCACACGAGCTCAACACGGGCGTATGCCTTACCCGTGTTAGGTACACGGTCTAGATACATGAGCATGTGATATGACCGTTTGAAACCTGTACCTAAATTCAAAAATTAAATTAACCACACGGCCTAGTGACATGGGCGTGTGCCTTGGTTGTGTGGTATCAATTTGTTCATGAGTTGCAAGTCAAAGAGTTACACGGGTAAGGGACACAAGCGTGTGAACACACACGGCTTGACCACACGGGCGTGTGACTCTTAAATGTGAGAAAAATTGTAGGATTTTGTGAAAAATTCCCTGAGATCTTGATTTAGTCTCAAATCGTTCCTAATGTATATTTTTGGGCTTTGAAGACCCATTAAAAGGACGTTAAGACAAATCTTAGGATATGAATAGTATTTGACTCGGTTTAATTGTAAATGTTCTGTAAACTCCGGTAATGCCTTGTAACACTACTCTGGTGACGGATACGGGCTGGGGGTGTTACATTATCTGATGCATCGATCCCTATCATTGGCAATGAGGATGGGATTTCGTACACGATCGGCTTCATTACCTTGGTCTTGATTCTTATTTCCAAGGTCCAACTCGACTTGTCTTTGAGCTATTCGTTCACGTCTTCTTTGTCTGAAAGTTAGCTCAATTTTAGGGTTTATAGGGAGTAAATCGATAATCCGATCTATGCTCATAAACACCTTGAAAAAAAATAAAAAAATTAAAAAGAATAAGTTAGTAATGTTAGAAATAAACCAACTTGAAAGTAAATAATTTCACAAAAAAAAAAAATGACTTTGGCAATAGTTAACAATCCCCAGCAACGGTGCCAAAAACTTGTAACACATAGGTTTGTGCAATGTACACAGTGATTATCAAGTAATAAGTAAGTATCGAGTTGTCGTCTCCATAGGGATTGTATTTGTGTTAAATCACTTAATTGTAAAATTATATTAACAACTTGGTAAATTTAAAAACACAATATGATTGAGAAGTGATGATTACAATTAAATATATTAAACTAAATGCAATGATCCCCAATACAAATTATCCTAATTATGCAAACTATATGAATGAAATAGATTTTAGCAAAATAAAACACAATTTGCAAAAATTATAATATAAATAAACTAGGACAATTACTTTAATTAAACTCAATTCATTATCAACATGCTTAATAACATTCAGAAAAACATTCCATGGCAACTCGATCTTTCATAAGTTTGGAAACCACATTAGGTCCTTTCGAAATCCTTTACTTAGTAATATGCATTTTACTGATCCTTATTTACTAAGAATTTCTTAGCATTCGTGCAAGGTAACAAGGATGTGTTAGGTTTGAAACAGTTTAATCACAGAAATCTAAAAACTATGCAGATAACAGAGCTTGATTAGAGTTGTTATGCAACATGCAATTTAATCGCGTTAGGATCAAAATTGAGCATGCAGATTTCAATTATGTATCCACTAGCCGTCGTCTGGTTAGGATCGCTCAGCTAATTTAGGTGCATTCCAATCACGTATGAACGAAATATAGACTTGATTTTAATTGAAAACATGAACGATTGAGGCACACACATCATAAGCATGAATCAAATAAATATTATTTAATCAAAGCAATCATCCTAGCTTAAATAAAATTAAGCTAACGTTGTTGTAAACAAGAACAAAGAACACATAGCAAACATTTTCAAATTAAATCAAAGAAAAGAAAGATTAAACCCAAATCAAAGTGGCCGTCACCCAAGACTCTGACCGACAAGGGTTCCTTCGTTCCTTTACTTTGCTCCTTTGCTAATGGCTCTCTAAGGTGGCCGACCAAGGGCTCTTTAAGAGGCTTAATTGCTAAAATCTCTATGAAGAGATGATGCTAGGCGTGGGGAATGGACAATGCTAAGAGAATTGAGAGAAAATAGAGAATGATAAGGGATGAGGGATGAGGGATGATTAGAAATGGTGAAATAGGGTCTTATTTATAAATGAAGAGAGGAGAGTAGTTTGCTAAAAATAGAAAGGTTTAGTCTCTTCAAGCTTCTTCAATGAGTGGCCGGCCATGATTAGTGGATTTTGAGTTGAATTTGGCTTAATTTTTAAGCAATTTTAATGCCATAACAACTCAGGACTGAGACTCGGTCAAATGTAAATCTTCTGGCAAATCTCTAATTTCTTCAACATTGCAAGGACCTTGTGTAATTAAACCAAAAGGCGGTTTATGTGGACAGCCATGTGTAGCCGAAATTGGGTTGACTTGGTCTTCAATTTGGACGGTTTTTGTAATCCAACAAAGCTATCAGACCTGTCCAAAATAAATCAATAAATTAAAGGACCAAAGAATAAAATTTAAATACTTAATTAAAACCCAAATTATTAATGAAATATTTTAAAATGAATTATTAAATATAATTTTATATTTTATTATTTAATGTAATCATGCATGGCCCATTTTATGTCTTAAAAATATAATATGTTCAAATAAATATAATATAAGCCATTTTATGCATGAAAACTATATAATAAAGCATAAAATCACATTTTAATAATTTTTATGTCCTAGTTTCATATTTTCACATACTTCATTAATTAATTAAACAATTACTTAGTTTTAACAAGGAATTTAAGTAAAAATATGATAAATTACATAGGAAAAATCCTATATATTTTTCAGTTTACAGATACGGGTTAGGGGTGTTACATCAAGACAGGAACATATCGAAGCTAAGGGGTTTGAAACAAGGGAAGTCTATCTCGAGACATGTTCCTCAATGTTTTAAGATAGCTAGTTGAATTTTTATGGTTGAGTTATGATTCGAGTCTTGACTCCATATTTGACCCCATAAAACCCCGAGCTTACTTAGATGAGATAGTTGAGCATTTGTAATGCATGTTTATACTTGAAATTTGAAATGGTTTAAATCATGTCATGTTTATATGGTTGATTAATTCATAAATTATATGAGTTAGTCTAAGTTACTTCAACAATGTAAGGTGACATCACACATTCGGATCCAATAATCAAGTCAGGTGTGAGGTGTCGCAAATGAAACCTACAACAAAAGCATACATCAAATCCTCATGAACATAGTCATCAAAAATTTTGGGAGAAAAATATGGTTCTGCATAACATTTGACATAATGAATGAGATTGTGTTTAGTAAAGAATGAATTATAATACTTGAGCTTTTCCCTTCATCACATTTCGTGTTTTGGAAACTCCTGAAAGCTTCCATGCATCTCTCTTAGATATGAGTGACTTGTAAAGGTTTCTCTTAACGCCAACAGCTAAAGGAGCACACTCATGTCATGAATAGTATATAACAGGTTTCTTTCCATGAAAAACGACATAAAATAACTTCTTCTTCTTCAAAAGATTCATTTTTGCAAGAAACATCTATTTGCGGTTGAAGGGTAACAAGATGAAGGGAAAAGATTATGGGGATGAAGAATCATAATCACTAGATAAAAAGAACCTTTCACCTTTTTCATTATTTTCCTTCTTATAAATGGTTGGGAAGGTGGGCAAAATTAATTTTCATGAGCAAAAGTAATCTTTTTTAAGTAACCGAAATAATTATTTGATGAGAGAAAACATTTTTCACTAATTGTGATAATTATATAATGAGAGATAAGTTTTAAATCCTAAAATAAATTTTAAATGAGAAAGAATTTTCTTCAAATTTGAATTTCAAACTCTAAAAAAGTAAAATAAGATTTTATTTGCGCTAAATTTAATCCTAAACATATAATTAGGAAGTTTATTTTATTCCTAAATTGAAAAAATAAACATAAATGACATTAAATAATAAGAGCATTCTTCCAACATTGTTTTGAATTTTTAATTTTACAAAAAAATTATTTTAGCTATTTAATAATTTTTTGTTTTCTAATCCTTAAACTTATATATATTTTTTGTCAAATCACTCTAAATGAATGAAAAAAATTAACTTTTTTTTTTACTGACATTACATAGATGACATGTTAACATTCAATTAATTTTTTTAAATTTTAAAAATTCAAAAAAATTATAATAAAATGTCTTTTAAAATTAAAAATCATTAAAAATTATAAAAAAATATTTTTTTTAATTTTTAAAAACTAATTAAATGACGTCATGACATTTATGTGGCAATCCATGTATATATCATATCATTAAAGTTAACAAACTGTTGATTTTTACATTTATTTTAAGGTGATTTGATAAAAAATAAAAACTCAAAAGTTAAAAAAGCCAAAAATTTAAATGTAAGTCTAAAATATATTTTTTTTAAATTGAAGAGTCAAAAAAGTCATTATGTTATACGGTAATACCTATAATGTCTTCCGACATTATTAAATCTTCATGGAAATGGAATATATTTTATGATTAGTTATTTACATTTTAAAAAAACATTCACAATGAGAGAATTAATCATTGTTATTTACTATAAATATTTTGGTTTCGATAAAAAAACTATTTCACTTATAATTTAATTAGTAAAAATTTTAAACTAAAATTAAATGAGGGCCTAATTTATTTGGCTTAACACCAAACCTATATACTCAAACAGGATAATCTTTATTTTCTTAGGAGCTATAAATTTTAGGTTTATTTGGAAGTCTAGATTTTATAGTGTTGCAGCTGTACAAAAACCTTCTTCAAACAAACAATTTTAAAGATCAAGAAGAAAAGATGAGTTTCAGAAGTTTATCATTTCAGCGTTGTCTTCAAACTTTTGTGCCTCATCTTTTAATTCCAAGGTATCAGTCTTTTCTTTTGAGACAAAACCTTAAACAAGGATGGTTCAGATAATAAAAAAATATATTATAATTGAAATGAAGATGTAAGATCATGTAATTTTCTTTTCAGGATAAAACTTACCGTTATTTCTCATCAAATCCTGCGTTTGCCTTACAGCAACCACGCAAGGCTTCATACAAGTAAATATTTTACTACTAATCTTACTTTATGTTTCAATTTTTTCTGTCCTCTTTTTAATCGGCTTCTCCGTCTTAGGATATTCTCCCTTGCCAGAAGATTCATACTTACCTGAATTATACAAATTTTGTTTAAGATCTCGTTTACTATTGATATTAGTATAATTTTGAGCTTAAATGTTATATTTGCATGAGCAAGGCTTTTTGGGGTTAAAATCTTAGTTTGGTAACTTTAAGTTGAAAAGGCTTTTGCAGTTTAAAATCTTTGTTTAGTAACTTATCTAAAGTCGAGCTATTAGACTAGATGAGTAACATAATTTCAAAATCGAAATTAAATTCAAACCTTATGTTTAATTTTAAAAAAAAAAAAAAAACAATACAAAACAATATATTTTTATTAACAAATTCATCATCATCATCATCATTATTTGATGGAGATGATGGGATATATAGTGAAGATGAGAATGGTGAGATGGAGTGGGAGAAGCTTGGATTTGGTCCCGTATCAACTGATTTTATGTACAGCATGAAATGCTGTGAAGATGGAAATTTTGTTCAAGGAAACCTTATTCACTATGGAAACATAGAAGTCAGCCCTTTCGCAGCGGTCTTAAATTATGGACAGGTAGCTGTCACCTTTCTTTTCTTTTTTTTTTTTTCTTTTTTGGGTTTAATGCACACTCTAATTCTTAAAAGTATATCGTTTTTTCACTTTTATCCAGAAAAAAAATTTTAACCCACTTTAAGAATACCCTCAATTCAGTCCTTAATATTACCAGACACTTATGATTCAATCCCTAATGTGATGTTTATGATTGAGTGAATATTTCAACCATTAATTTCTACTGTTTAAAGGAGTGAAGTGGATAAAAATAACTTAACTAAAGTTGGGAAAATGAGGAGGTGAACATATATTGCATAAAATATGAAGAAAGTTATAATATGAGATTTGGATTTGAAGTTGATTGGATGGTTAATGCTTAACACTAAATACATGAAATAATTGAGTTGGAAATATACTTTAAAATAAAAATGCAGGGCATAATAGAAGGTTTAAAAGTAACCAGGAAAGAAGATGGGAGGCTGCTTCTCTTTCGCCCTGATCAACATGCCCTTCGCATGAAAATGGGTGCCCAAAGACTGTGCATGCCTTCTCCTTCCATCCATCAGTTTATCCACGCTGTCAAACAAACTGCTCTTGCCAACATTAGATGGGTATTTCTATTCTTCCTCTTACTTTCTTTTCTTTTAACATTCCCGTTTGTAGAAATGTTAGGGAGATTTTTATATTAAGAGTTAAACTAAGTAATTTAGTCTCTACATGTTAGATAAAAGCGCAAATTGATCTTTTTATTAAAAATTTCATTCATTTTTACAGTTAAAGATTAGTTCATGTATGTTAGCATGAGGTACACATGGTATATCATATGCAATTGTCTAATTATTTCGTTAGCCACACTAGTTTAATAGTAGAAATGAATGAAATATTTAACAGAAATGACCAATTTACTCTTTAATCTAACATACATGCACTAATTTACCTTTTTTTAATAAATAGAGTAAAATACAATTTAGCTTCTAATACAATGGTCTCAATAATACTTTTACCCATCACAACACAAATAAAAATATATTTGTTCTTCTTGAAATTCTAAGTTCAAAGGTCTTAAAAAAGGCCGATCCAAGAGGGGAAGAGAGAGGCAGTCCCGTTCTTGACATTTTTGAGGCCCTAAGCAAAACAATAAATTAGATCCCTTTTAAAAAAATTATAAAATGTAATACAATAAATAAAAACATATACTAGTAATAAAATAAAAAAATTTGGGTCCCTTTTCTTTTTTTTGTCTTCCCTGCGTGCAATGAATCATCGATCAAAAAACTTAAAAGATTGAAATTTTTTTTTCCATGTTAAAAGCTAGAACAGTCTTGGGCCTTGGGTGGCCGCACTCCTAAACTACCCCTAAGGTCAAGCCCGAAGAGAAGTTTTAGGACTAAGGTAGCTATAGTACCGCATCAGTGAGTGCGCTGTTTTTTTACTAGAACTAGTACATGCCATATCGATCTGTTCTAACATACCATTCTAAATTTATCAAAAAAATTTAAAAATGTTAAATATATGTATATTTTAATATTTAAAAATATTAAATAATAATATTTTAAAATTTAAAGTTTGTCCAACTAAATGAAGTTTTTTTATTAGTTAATGCAAGTGTTGATTTTTTAAAGTTTAAAATAAAATAAACTATAAAAAATTAATATTTTTCAGTATTATTTGGTGCATCAATCGATACATCATGTTCCACCTGGTGTGAATGAAATTGATCAGAACAAGCTGATATAACAGAAAAAGGGTTATTTGATGTTCCATTTTAGCACTAAGAAGGTGCACACCAATTAGAACAGTCGAAACTGGTATGGAACTGGCCACCATGCTTAGAACCTTTTTTTTCTTGAAAAGATATTTTGGCATCCTACAAGTAGTTAGGAAACTAGAAGTTTGAAAAAAATTAAAATTAAAATTAAAATTAAATTATAAAATTTTAGAGGGGTTAAAATATAATTTATAATTTAATTAGGTTACAAATTTTCAATTTCTAAAAGGATTAAATGCCGGCTAAAATTAAATTTTACTATTATATTAATTTAAAAGTATAAATTGTGAAGGGCTAGACTATAAAATTGTCAGTTTTTTAGGCGAGGCTTTCTGCCTAAAACCCTAGCGTCCCTCCTGCCTAATCTAAAACCCTTAATATAAAATTCAATTTCTTTTCTTGGATGGGGTCGAAAGCCCTAGACTCCTGTTAATGGTAATCGCATGGAGCAACTGGAATAAGAAAAGAAAATAAAATTACCCATTTGTTTATTTTGGATGACTTCAATTGGCAATAAATGAACAGGTTCCTCCACCAGGAAAAGGATCCCTCTACATTAGACCTTTGCTCATTGGAAGCGGTCCGGTTCTGGGCATAGGTCCAGCGCCTGAATACATGTTCCTCACATATGCTTCCCCTGTTGGCAACTATTTCAAGGTGCTCCTTTATTTAAACGATAAGCAGTTAATTTTAACTTCAAATGAGATTGAGTTGTACGGATTGTTTATTAAACAGCAAGGCAAAACACCTTTGAGCTTATATGTTGAAGAGGAAGAGGTTCGTGCTTTTTCTGGTGGAGTTGGAGGAGTGAAATCTGTGTCGAATTATGGGCCGGTGAGTCCATTGTTTAGTAGGGGTAACTTGCATTGCATGGGACAGTATCAAGGTTCTAACTTTGGGTTTTATTTTGTAGGTGTTGAAGGCACTTGTTAGAGCAAAAAGCCTAGGATTTTCTGACGTTTTATACCTTGACTCTGTCAATAAGAAATATTTGGAGGAAGTCTCAGCTTCCAACATATTTACTTTGAAGGGAAATGTAATTTCAACTCCTCCTACAAGTGGGACAATTCTTCCTGGCATTACTCGTAAAAGCATTATTGAGATTGCGCTTGGTCTTGGTTTTCAGGTCAATCATTCTGTTCTCCCAAAACTTATACTGAACATCATAGCATAAGTGATAATTAAAACTGAAACAGGTAGAGGAAAGATTTATATCAGTGCATGAACTGACAGAAGCTGATGAAGTTTTTTGCACCGGAACTGCTGTGGGAGTTGCTGCTGTAGGGAGTGTTAC